>OX336895.1:8227466-8974966 GCA_946959425.1 Argyrosomus regius | reverse complement strand
GCTCCGATCGCTGCAGCCATGACAAGATTCGCAATTCTCTCCCTTTATTCACACACCATCGCCCTGGCTCCACGTCACGTCGGAGTGGTGTGGTTGCGCGGTCGCGGCTGACCCCAGGGTAGGGGCTGTCTCCACTGATCCAAGCTTACCCTGCTGGGGGACATGGTCCTGGTCATGTAATACACAATGTAACAGCCAGCTGCGTTTCATGCCACCATACAAATGTCCTTCAAGAAATTAAGGAATATGTCGCATCCCAGGCTTTGTGATAGTGTTAAAAATTTAAAAAAAAATAAATTTGTTTATAAGAATATATAAGATGAAAATGTACTCGTCCTACACATCTGTCAATATTTATCGTCTTATCCTTTAATACAACATCGGGTTCTTCATCAGACGAGCGGAAACACGCTGCACCTTTTATATAGCGATTGCCTGGATGTTGACTACTTTTGTCACAGCACAGTCACGTAAGACGCTCTGCTCACAAGCAAATGTATTACCAAACCAAAAAGCTGCTGGAGGTGTCATGTAAATACCTAACCACAGTTAAAGTAATAGCCTATAAAGTGATCTTTAAGTGGAGTTCTAAGCACCCCCATAATGGCTTTGGCTGCCTTTTAGCAGACCATGTGACTCCCCCAGAGTAGTGATTATGAGTCACGGATGAAGAGGTCTTGTGTGTAGGTCAGCCTGTAAGCCTCACTTTCACCTGCCAATCTTTACTTTCCTCGATACTCGGAGAGCCTTGTTCTTTTTACTGTTAACTGTCTTACAGCAGGTGGTATCTGGTAAATTATGTCTACAAAACACTTTGACAAAACTTGGGTATCACCCTGTGAAATTCCTACTGTGGGGAAAAGCCTCCAAAATTGAGAGACTGAAGAGAAAAAAAAAAAAAAAAAAAAAACATAAATTAAACATCTTTTTATGCATATTGTGGCACAGTACTCTATATAGAGTATAATTTAGATAGCCATAAAGAATCTTTCCAATAATGTTTGGGGAAGAAAATCCCTGGCTCTCCTCTGGCCAGTTTTTCCCCTCTTATATTACACAAGGACACTGATGCATGGTGCTTTTTGAATTTTGTATTACGAGAGAGGTCTGGGGGCGAGTTTCAGGAAGTGTTCTTAATTTCACAGGGTTAAGGAACAGCAGATTCACAGGGAATACAGATCACTTAGCACAAGCCTGCGACCGCCCTGAAGTTGGCGAGCTTTCTCCCGATTTGTTAACCACATCCTTGGGGCCGCTGAACCGTTGAGACTGCCAAGGTGAACGTGCAATCCCACAAGGAGGCTTTGCTGTCATAGATCAGTGAAACAGTGATTCAGTTTTCACCCCGTGTGTTTATGTGAGCTCAGTTGTGCATGTTCTTTTTAGTGTATTAACACTCACAGCGTGTACATGTGTGAAACGTGTTCTGCCTGTGTGAAAAGCCTCTCCAGCCCTGAGGTCCACGACTCTGCGAGGCCTCGCGATCAAAGCAGTGCCATCTGAACTGTGCCATAACAGATGTCTACATCAAGTTCGTTTTTTCTCTCTCAAACTATAGACATCTAAAACAAACAACAGTGAGTCAAGCCACTGGATAGATTGTACCAGAATCCACCCATTATTTGCCCAAACTAAAAGGAATTGTACATGTATCAGTGATAATCCGATAATCACGCTGCTCCTAAGCTTTTAATTTGATTAAGTGTGTGAAAATTGAGGGCAGAGAGTCTCTTGGAGGATAACATCGCAGACAGCATCTCCTAATTAGCGCTGTAAATTTACATATGGATTCCTGTTTAATGTTTAACCAGTCTTTAATCCACCCAGCTCTGTGATGTCTGCAGTCTGAAATATCCACGTCTGTCACATGATGTGTGATTATTCCAAATGTGCTCAGGCTGTTTTTGATGAAATGGTAACAATTAGCTCTAAACAGTTAGATTTGGGAAGCTTTTTAGTCATGTTGGATAAAACAGTTTCCTCCAGGAATTGAATAGAGCAGTGCTTTTAGAGGGCATTCGGCTGGAAATCCACACTGGCTAGATTAACAGCGGACAATCATTATCTCCATTATTGTCTTTTTAGTCTTCCCTATTGAAATCGATCATCGTCTCCCTTGTGCTGTGCTGAAAAATGACAGATTAAAGTGATCATGCAGTTCATTTTAAAATAAAGACCATTGAGATGCTGGACATCTTTTTCTTTTTTTTGTCCATTTCTGTTTGAGGATCTATCGACTTAAGTCATATCTGACAATGTTGCTACAATATTTATTGGAAAACAACCAACACTTCACAATGCACGGTTCAATTTACAGACATTCTGCGAGGTTACACATCAGTCAATCAATAGTTTTGGATTAAGTGTTACTGGTGAGTTATATGAGGTAATATAGAGGTGAGAGATTTTTCATTACTGTATGTTGTCTATAAAGTTTTTTTCTTTCGCTTTTCGTTTTATTTCCTCTAATCCTCAACTCCCTCATTGTTTGTTTTTCCAAAGCCTTATTTTCTTTCCATTTTAATAAGCTGAACCAAACCATTTTCACTTTTTACAGGCGGTTTCACTCTTACGGCTCGGAATAAATGGTGATTTTATTTCCATGAAATTCTCAAATGACATAGATCTTACTTTTGCATAAAAGCATGAAGAATGTGCCTAATATCGGCGGCATTCATCTGCTAAGTGGACATTTGCATGGGTGCGATGGGGAAGGGGAGAGGGAGAGAACCACTAGCCTCCTGGGGTGACAGCAGTGCAGGGGGATGACATGTGACAGCTGTGACAGTACTGAAGGGGGGTGGGCAGGCGACTTGCTGCGCCCCCTGATCCAATTACGCCACACGGCCCCCTGTCAGACCCAGCAGCTTGACTCCAGCCACTCTGAGGACAGTATTGATCTCTTGTCAGGAGGACCAGTTGCCCTCCCTTACAATCCGGCACCGTTGAACACCGCCATCACACCCCCTCTTACACCCGCCGTCCGAGCTGCTATCCGCACTCCTGCCAACCAGCCTCTTAAATGACTGGTAAAATCGGGTTATGGCATTCAGGTAAGGAGAGAGAGGAGGTCAATGGGGCTGTGTGCTAAATACTCCCTTAGCTAGTGAGGGAGTGTGTAATATCCTGGGAGTGGTGGTGGTGGTGGTGATGCGCCTGTCCAGCTCTGAGCTCAGTGCTTTACTTACAGTACTTCACTAATGGTCTGAGAGGATGCTGCTTCTCCTGGCTTGTATGAAAGTGTTTGATTTGAGATGATGAAAAGGCCATTGCAATTAGCAGGCCCTGGTTCGTTTTGCCGGCGCTAGGACGGTTGAGACAGTGGCAGCTGCCAATAACTTCAGCTTTACAAAGAACAGACAATTAGGCCGGGGCCTGTTACCACTGCTAGTCCCACATCTCCAGACCTTTGCAACGGCCCTACCTCTGAGCACCTGCAGGTCAATAGGCAATGATATTGTGTGCAGCAACAGCTTGGAGCAGAGGTTAATCAAACCGCAACCACACACATCACTTGCATTCAGCTTATTATTCTCGCCCCAAAGGCCAAGAGCAGGAGAAGAGGAAAAAGAGGGAATAGCCAATTTTTTTCTTCCATTCATCACTGGGAGAGATGATCTCAGTTGGTTCTCATTAAATATGTACCACATAGACTGTCACAGCTTTAAAACAGAGAGGATATATGTGATAAATTATGCTTAACTGTTGTTTCTATTGGTGTGGTAAGTCCTATTTACAGATAGGGCCGCCTGATATAACAATATTAAGATCGTTTCATATTATGCTCTATCGTTTCTTTCATTGTGTCACAAATCACAATTTACTGCAATATTTTATTTTCCATCATTTGGATGATGCTTTTTATCACATGGCATGGATACGGGCTGCAGGCAGGAAATCTGCATACACAAACAAACATGGAGGAGAGTGAATGTGACACAACACATGCTGTACAGCGTAATTCTGAACAGGATGAGGACTCTGACCAACCAAGATAAAACAAGGAGATTGTACCTGAAAGAGGGGCTACTTCTGCTGCATCGACGTAATTTAGGTATGAAAAGTCCCCTGTAATGTTGCAAATTATGCTGCAGACCAGTTCCCACAACAGACTCCACCAGACGCCGCTAACCTCTTTTAGCACCTACGCAAGATTCATACCAAACAATGCAGAGAGTTTACAGGTGAGAGCCACAAAGATTAAAACAAGTGATCAAAACAAACGGTAGACGTTACAAGACGATATGGTAAAGAATCATGAAGATGGAAGGAAAAAACTGTAGCCATTGCAACTTACCTCTGCAAAGTCTCATGTTTAAAATAAAATGAGAAATATGTCTTTCCATGTGGTCATTTTATGCCAACTTTTATATAAATATATACTTTACTGTCTCACACGTCTGCAGTCAACTTAAATACAATGCATAGCCAGCAAAACAGTACAGTGAGACGCGAAAGACACAATAATAAATGACAAAAATTAAATATTGTACGTCTTTTGTGAAATGAAAGATATAAATACATAGAAAAAATGAGGAATGAAATCAAAAAATCAAAAAAAACATTCAATTAATTTACAAAAAATGTGCTATATCGTGATGTGTATCATTATCTGGATATGAAATCACCTGTAATATGATATGAGATTTTGGTCATATCGCACAGCCCTGCTTACAGAACTCAAATGCAAAATGCTCTGTTATATTGTTGTTGTTGCTGTCCATGGTAAAGCATGCTATTGACAGTCCCTTGAAGTACACAAAATACTATAGTATATGGCAAATCAGTGTGATCCACTGATGCTGTGTGTGTATAGCACCATGAAATTGGGCACAATCTGGAAAGAAGCTCATAGTCACTTTCATGGTACATGCAATGTGTATCCAATGCAGAGTGTGAACATTACCCTGGTCATTCATGCATTCAGTTGTGACAACAAAGAGCTTTGGTCAGAGGTTATGTAGAGGTAGACTATCCATGTCTTACTGGTTTAAAAAAAAAAAAATACAACCTTCTTAGTGGAGATATAGATTCCATATCTATCATATATGTCTGCACAACTGTCTATGGGCTTGTTTTTGGCCAATAGACCTGTATTTATATAGCACTTTGTCAACACTTGTCACCCATTCACACATATTTATACACTGATGGTGATATAGGGCCAAAGTAATACTAAGCTACACACACTGACACACTATCACTGGGCTGAGGAAGCCAGGAATTGAACCAGTGACCCTCCACTCTACTTCATGAGCAAATGATTACTTTGCTTTACTTCTGTCTCTACCTTACTGTCTATTTGTCATCGCTTTCTATCTAAACTTTACGTCTATATCTCTACACTCTCTAAGAAAATTCTGCTACTTTTTTATAATGCCTTTGTCAGCTCAATAACTGCACTGAAGTACAAGTGTGAATGGATGACTTCTCAGCTCAAATCATGCAGGCTCGCTCTCAAAACTGAATTATTTAAATTAAACATTTAAGAGAAACGTACATTGTTTTCTTCAGCAATTTCAACAAACTTCTTGACAAATGATAAACCACTCCATTAGGTAATCAATAAATCAGTTTTTTTTTAATTTTTTGGGCTGTTGAAAGAGAACAAGAGAAATGGCTCATTCTTCTGCAGAGCTAGCTCTTCAAAGAAGACTTTTCAATTTCAGCATCCAATTTCCACATGTTTCCCTCTAATGCAATACTTGCATAGTGAGCAAAAATAGGCTGTGTCTGCACCAGTGAGTTGTGATAGGCTGTTGTGTTACTGCCAGACTTATGTTGCTTTTCTGAGCAAAGTAATCATTCATGTAATTAATCTAGAGGAAACTTGTGAGCAAAGTAACCTCGATCTATCGTAGAAACCCCAAGTCGCTCCTCTGTGATATTTGATTTAATGCATTCTGGGAAAGGGATATTGGTGCACTGCTATTTTGTACTGTGAAATAAATCAAGAGTAGTGCGTGAAGGAAATGTTAGGTAGAAGAGAGTTGTCAGGGAATTTTACTATTGATATTATATCATATAGATACTTTATTACCTCGCAGAGATGGGCCTCCAGATGTTAGATGTCTTTTGTGGGTCCAGATATGATTATGTCAAATGACTAGAATGCCAAGCTTACAGCTACGAGTACACTACACAACATGGAGTACAGTATGGCGTAATAGAGTGATGGAACGAGTAAAACTTACAAACTAGGTTTATAGCCCTTCCATACAACCATTCCACCAATCAAATTACAGTAGAGATAGGCTCAGACAGAACTAAAGCCCCTAATGTAGGTGGCACTATCACAGCATAATAAAATAATACAACCTTTGACCAAATAAGCTGACAAAAATATAGGAAGAAGCAAAAATTTCTTCTTTGACTTTAATAATTTAGGAATAAGCTGCCAAAATAGTCCAGTATAGTAAACAATTATATGGTAGCCAAATTGCGTCATTGCAATATTTGACATTTTTAGCTGCTTTTTGTATCATTAAACAGCTGATATTTCAAAAACAACGCTCTATTTGAATTATTTTTAATCAAAGTGAAATCTGCTTGTCCAGTATGATGGCCCACATATAACAAATATAACAATATGAGACACAGTAGCTTCCTCTCAGGGACAGATCATTGCAGCATGGACCAAATTGGGACACTGCTTCATTTTGGAAAGTGCAATTATGAGTGTTTTTAGACATCCCAGTGACATGTCATCTGTGAACCAACACAGCACTAGCTCGCACTTCTAAACCAAAGATATTTGTCACACCTACTGTAATGCACCATCAAGTCGCTGAAGCATTGGGTCCTCCAGAGGGGCCCAGGAGGGGAATCAAGGAATCTGTCGAATTAATACACGCAGTGAGGATTCCTCCTGTCATCTCAGCTCTTTTTTACCACTGGCTTTTAAAAGCCATTTAAAGGCAGCAAAGTGAACAGGACAGACAAGCTTGACAGCGACTCTCGAAAGAGCATCTGTCTCCTTTAACACTTAAATAAACTATGATACACATGAACTTAATTTTAATTAATGAATTGATTTATTTTGTCAGTGACAAACCCAAATTGTTTAAAGATGCCAGAAGCAATCTCTATATTTCTTCCTATAAGGAACATGCCAGGCTGTACATCACTCTGCATAATCCTTTGATTAATTAGACATGTGCGTGAAATTCTAAAGCATCATTAAAGGTGTTGATCTACAGTGGAATGAGTATTTTATTTGACTAGTTAGAAACAGTATCATACACGGGACATCCTAAATCACTGCATTCGCTACATTAGTTGAAGTAGTGGAGAGCAGAGTGCCACTGTAGATCAGAAACTTCCACAATCACAGCACGCTTTATCCAGATAAATACGCTGATGATGACTGCTCCTCATCTACTTCAAACTTAATTTTTTACTTCCCAACAAGCAGCCCTGTAATTGTGCCTCTTTCTATACTAAATACATTTACTGTTCGGTCAGAATTGCTTGCTGCGTTCCATATAATAAGACACTCCTCAAAGAATGTGCTAAAAAAGAATAAAATCATTTAGCTCATAAGGAAAGAGATCTACATTTATTCCATCTTCTCTGCCTGCTGTAAACTACCTTACAATTGTTCATTAATGATTCCCAGTAAATTCCTTAAAATGGTAATTTGTCATCCTGTCACTTCATTTGTGACCTAAAATTCCTCACTAGAGGCATCATCAAATAAATTAATCACTACCCAGGATCCATCTCTCCCTTGTGCGTGCTATTATACCCGGCTCTCTTGTGTTTCTCTTCATTTACATATATTTAATGGCCCAGTTGTGGTTGGTTGTGCCATGCGACTTGCACAGCTCGTGTCAGGTGAAATATTCCGACTGCCACAGTCTTTAACATTGCGAAGCATGTCTTGTTCATTTTCCTTGAATACCCTAAGCACAAGAGAATTAGAGACATTTTATGGAACTGTAAAATCAAAAATGCACATTTTGCAGGTTTCTGGTTGGGGAATTACTTTAATAAGATGGCACACTTTTAAGAAACACAGAGACGTATTTTTTTCTGACACATACATCAGACTTTTATATAAATTTGCTTTAAAATTGCTTACAGTAAAAAGAATTTAAAAAAAGATTAGATACACTAGGATGTCCACACACAATTTGGCTTGATTTAATTGTATCTCATTAGAGCACACGTGTACAGTACATTACCCACCAGACAGATCACTTTGTTGCGTTCCTCAGGGGAATTGTGTATGAAGCTATGACCTGGCACAGGGCTTAACCCCAAAAATAAAGATTTCAGAGCCAAAATGTTCTAAGCAAGGTGACACTGAGATTCAATTTGGCATTGTACTAAAGTGTATTCTAGTAGTTTAAGTACTCTTTATTTAACATGAAGCTTTAGTCTCCTGTCCTTGGTTTTCACATGATACAGTGTGTTAAACATAGATGGTTAGAGTACAGTTTCATTGCCCTCTCTGTAATCTATCAGCCATTTTTTATTATTATTTTTAATTATATTTCCGTTTCTTAAGTTATTTAATCTATTTAGTCATGTTGTGATTAGTTTTCCAGACTTAAATCTACACTGGCCTGTTTATTGTTCATGTTTCATACAACATAAACGTGTGTTGAAAGACCTTCAGAGCGTCCTGGTTGCACCACTGTTTTGTGTTAAAAACACAGTCATGGTGTTTTTAAGTGCTCTAGTAAATTTTGGTAGGGAAGCATGCAAATGAATTACATTGTTTTCCGATCTTTTTGGCAGATAAAAAAACAGCCCAATTATTTTTATGAGCCGAGAGCATGTCATGTTTGAACTTCCATCCTCATTAAGGGTCCCTAACACCAGAGGACATGTGAATGTGCTAGGAGCATTACCAGAGAAAACAACAACCCTACGTCGTCAAGGAATCCTCTCTCACCCAGCCACCCTGTTAGAACCTCACAGCCAGTTTCAAATGAAATTAGCATAATTAAGAATTAACATGCATTAATTGTTGTGCTTAATGCAAACTGAAGCCAAATGTGTCACTTACTGTAGAGGAGCTGCTAAATGCTTTGTCACCTCCTGCTTAGGGAAGTGGGAACACTCCATGCGCTCATAAAAGAAGAGCCACTTGTACAGTGTACATGAAGCGCCATCAGTGACAGATATATAAACAAACATCCCTTCAGCTGTAAGGCTTGGCTGACATGTGTGCTCGTGAGTTAAAGCAGGGAAGGAGCAGTGTATTGATCAAGGGAGTTTGTGATGTTGGAAAGATGGATTTACGACAAAGGACGTGGGGACAGGGGATATAAGAAGTGCAGATTGGTCTAACCAGGGCTCAGCCTGGCAATAAAGTCTGGCATTTGGAGAGAGCAGAGCACACAGAGGGTTATACTCTGCTGTGCCACTTTGGGGTGGTGGAGGAGCTCTCCTTTTTGCTTTTACTTTGTGGTCTGTCAGATGGAAGAATGATCAAAAGAGATCAAACAGATGTTCTTTTAGAATCTCAGTAGAAGACTGATGTACCAAACCTATATCACTGCAGGAATACATGTTCTGTATGGGCATTTCTGTAAATATCTTGAATTGAAGTCAGAGTTTGGGAAGGAATCGAATTGACGATTGCTATATGTTGTGTTATGAGATATTTTTCTGACACATGTACTGTTAAAATGAGCAATCTTTGTAATTTTTTAAGAATCCTTCTACATTTCTGTGTATTTTGAAATTAAAACGTGTTACTGATGATTCCTTTTCATTGTCAGTTAATCTTTCATTCATTTTTGAATGATTCATTTAGTCTATAAATAATCTGCAAACTGGTAGATATAGTGCAGAGTTATACTTGCACAACAAACATTTTTGTTTTAGATTTTTCACCTCTTTCTCTGTCAAAGTCAGAAGGATTCATCTTCTGGAGAACATGAATGTCTGTATCCTACTGACTTTGGTGATTCTCAATTAATTTTACGCCATCATTGAGTTAAAGTTTTAATTTGTCCAGTTCTTCGCTTTATGACTAAATACCTACAAATTTAATGACTTTCTCATCAACATCATCTATACTTTTGTGTTTAATGCTCATTATCACATTTTGGCATGCTAACGCTAACTAAGAAGGTAAACATGTCAAACACTATAACTGAATAACATCAGCATGTTAAGTTTGTCATTGTGAGCATGTTAGCACGCCAGCGTTAGCATTTAACGGTACAGCTTCACAGAGCTGCTAATTTAACTCTAGAGGTTTAGTCTTGTTCCTTAATGAATTATCTAAATTGTTGGAAATTTATTGATTAACTAATCTATGAATTCACTACTTATTTCACCAGTAAAAACTATATTTTCAGCAGCTCAACATTTGGGCATTTTTCTAATTCCTGCATGACTTTGTCTCTTCTCTGGTGACAAGATGACCGCGCTATCCCTATTCCTATTTATTTGGCTGAAAAATAAACTTGTGATCTCTCATTGTTCCATTTAACAATTTCACACCTCTCGAATTTAGATTTTTTTTTCTTTCTTTCTTTTTTTTTTTCTCAAGTGGACTGCTTTGGCTGTTTTCCCTCTTTCTTTGAAAAGGAGCAGAGCATTGCATTTACAAAGAGCTGGGAGGTTTTCCACATTAATCTAGATTTAATATTCGTTTCAAAATACGTTTTCCCTATTAATTAAAAGTAAACCATGTATTGTATGGTACATTATCCCTCTAACGGCCCCATGTGGAGATTATGAAGTGGAAAACTAATGGTGTAGACTTTAGCATTTGGGTTTTGCCTGAATCATTTACATATCTGTAAGGGGATGTCGATGTATGTGCAAATAAGCAGAACTCTGTGTGTCCCATGCTTTCTCTACCACCACCCCGTCCTCTCCTTCTCCCTCCCCTCCCCGGTTTACAGAGGAAGTCAAAGAAGAAGTGTTGCCTCTCTCCCCTCAGCTAGAGAAGGTAATGAGATTCTGTGCACCCTCTATTACGAGGAGGATGAGAAATCTGATTATTAAGGAGAGGCATGTGGCAGTAAGAAAAATCTGTTTGTTTTTTTCTTATTGTATCACCCCAAGAAACAAAGGTGACCCCCATGTTCCGTTCATTAAATCTTGCCTCCTCTAATTTATCAAGGTAAACTATCACAGTTTCTGCTGAGCTAATCAGAAATAGGCAAACTTGTTAGGTGTGCTTCAAAAGGACACATCACAGGATTTGGATATCACTTCTACATACTGAGTGGGGCCTAATTCATGCTTCCCACCGAACAAGAAATGCTTTATGGACATTAGCATGAGTGTATTGAGATTTTTTTTCTTTCATACAGGAAAGTTCAGGACAATGAGGATGAATTATGACCCCCCCATAACAGTACAAGTATAATTATTTCAAGGACACAGAGTTGCTGCAGGTGTGGCTTTCTGATGTAAATATCACAGAAAATCTAATTTGTGTTGTATATTTCGAGCCCCTAGTTATTATTATTCATACACTAGTATAAACTCTCAGTAGACACCTGTATATCACATAACACAACTAATGAATTGTTTGGGGGTTTACAGTTTTTGTGAGATTTCCAAAATACAGACAGAAAGAAATGATGTGAGTTAACAGCGCTGCACTGAATAACAATGAACAACACATTTACTATCACTTTTATTATTAGCTTTCTTCCTCAAGTTTGTCAGAAGACCTGACTTCGGACATTTTAAAGTTTGTTCTTCTTCAAAACATGCGCATCTCTTTCAAAACACGTGAAATTTAATTTTAGAAAATTGTGCCCCTTAGAATAAATCCTTTTTCTTCTAGTCTGGGAGTTGTTTGAGCTATTTGGTGCTGTTTGGCGTGAGGGGGTTTGCCTCGAGAGATGTGAGAAACGTCCCACACATCAGCAAGCTGAGTCATTGCCGTACGCCTAACCAGCCACGACTCTTGCCCGTCCCTCCTCCCAAATGTCACATGAGCTCATGTCAACCAACACTTGTGGCAAAGGAAGCAAATTAAACAGTTTGGCTTGCACAATACAGCGATATAGTTGTTGAAAACGCAGGGTTCACAGTTCCAAAGTGGAGAATGCTGCAACATGTGGTGCTACATTAAGTCTAGTGCAGGTTTTATGAGCATAATTTTCATTCCCTTACTGGCGGGAAACCAGTTTATATTCAACATTTTTCACTAAATAGAAATAAATGATAGGTTTGTGCTATAAGTGGGCAGAATAATTGGCTGCCCTAACTTTCTAATCTGTAATAAACGCAGTCTAATAGGCGTATTGTAATCCTATTGTGAGCTGCTTAGGCGCATGAGTTCCGCAGGTGCCAGTGAGAAGTTGGTATTTATTACTGAACTGGTAATCACACCAGCAACCTATCTCTGCAGGGCTTTGCCTTCTGACTGAGGCCGTGATGTGCACAGCAGGCTCACAAAGCTGCACTCTCAGTTTAAATGACCCAGCTTAGCTAGTATGGCTGCTGTGACCCTCACATGACGAAGCCCCCTGTGTAATTAATATGCACGGTGAAATGCTCCCTGCACAGCCACTAAAGCGATCGGAATCATGCACAGGGAAAAAAATGTAATCGTGAATTCTGCATGGTGAACATTTTAGTCAAGTGGCATCTGATTGCAAGCGACTTCTTTTTTTTTTTTTCTTCCTTTTAACGTTCTTTAAGATTGAGATTAAGACTTTCTGCTCAAAGATGCAAATTAATCTTTAAAACTGGACATTTCCCAACATGGGGAGCTCAGTGGGGGGACACTACAGCCCACCGAGTTCATTTTAATCCCTATGGGCAATTATACTTTCAAATGATATCCTGAAGTTAAATCTTGTTCACACTTAATTAATTTAAACACTGCATTTTAGGCATGGAAGTCTCCTTGTCCTCCTCAAGACAAAACAGTTGTTTAATAGGATACAGTAGCCTATGTGATAAGGATAGTTGCTCTTTGTGCTGTGTATTAATTATGCGCTCTTTCTGTTTTGCTGTTTATATTCACGTCTTGTGTGTTGTGTGTGTGGGGGGGGTGATTTAGATAAGACAAATGATCAGACAGTAACACTCTGATGACATTTCTTTGTCTTTCCCCTCCTTAACTGATGGGATGTCATGTGTGGGCTTTGGCTTTGTATAGTGTCATCAGAAATACAGGTGAATCAAAGGTGAGTGGAGGGGGAAATAAATGGGTTGATTCTGGCAATATCCATGTATATAGTTTGAAATGTTGTTGTGACCACACTGTATATGCAGAAATGCTGTTGCTGTATATTTGTCTTTTCTAAATGTTGAGTTAATTAATGATATGTGTGCACTATTGTTTCTCATTTTTATAATGAATGCATTACTGTACTGTCACTGAGTCCATTTTGACAAATAGGTGGGTGGATGGATATAAAAAAAACATACATTGGTGGCTGCCAAGGGGTTAGATTTTGAATTAATTGAGGGAAATGAATTCAGTGGTAATAGGCCCTGACAGCAGACTGTGGCAATTGTGATGGCAATGATTGATGGTTGATGCACACACAGGCTTATGACAAATAATGCTTGTTTTGCTCCTGGTGTATTTTAAATCCTACTTGTGTGTTCATTAAAAATAAATACATCAAGTGTAAAATAAATAAATGTATTAATGGAAATAAATGAATAAGGGAAAGTATAGAAAAGACATCTCTTCCCGGTGGGTCTTTTCATGCACATGTCGATACTGAGAAGGTAGTGTGTAGCACTGAGTACTTTCAGGGAGGTGGACCGACCACCTCCATCCCTGACCCATATGAGAGAGGGAGCCCTATCACAGCTCTCATCACGCTCCTGTAGTCAGAGCCTTCTGACAGTAGCGTAATGCTGATCAGATAGCTGTGTGGAGTCATTGCTTACATGTGTCACAACCGCCGTCCATGATCACATCAGAGTCATGCTGGGCGCCAGAGCCAGGCTCAGGGCTCAGTGGACCTGGCTGGTTTCGCGGCTGACATTTCCCCAGCATGACCGGGCTAGTAGAGCTCCAGCCGCAACCCCGACTAATGCGCCTCTCCTGGGCCCCGCAGCACAGCGCTGGCAGCTGGAATGTGGGGGCACAGGTGCTGCCAGTCCCTGTTAGCTTTACAGTACCTCCCGGTGAGTCACAAACAATCCCAGCATGTGTCTGCTCTGATACCTCCGCTTATTAAAAGTCTAATGAATAAACAAGTCTTTTGTGTGCATGGCCATAGAGTTAATGGTGGAATAAACTTATATTCTCTTAGTAGATCATTTTTATCAAACAGTTCTGGCATCATCAACAGTGACAAAGGTATCATTTTTAATTAGCTTGAAGACGGAGAAATATTTAGAGAAATAATCAGCTTCTCCTGTATCTGTGTTTATGAATGTCACATGGTGAAAAAATAATCAAGGCTTGTTTCAAAAGGCTCATACTGCTGTTTCTCTTTTTGTTGATAGAGCTAAACAGAGCTCTATGAAACATGGTTGTTAAACCAGATTGATTTATTGGTTCTTTGGAGCTGGATACGATTATCTTCTGACTCTGGGGATCCGCTTGCTTCCCAAACAGGACTGGGTCCTGCCACACACTCATGACAGCTAAATTGTTTAACTCAAGAGGTTGTCCTCTTGTCCCCCCCATACCTAAGCCACTTGTTACTACAGAGATATGATATAATTGTACCCAGAGGAACTTGTAAGCCTATATTGTGGGTCTGTTTCTCTTCAAAAGCGTAGTCCTTTGTGGCACCTAAAACTGGGCAGAGGAGGAGGAGGAGGAGGAGGAGGAGAAGGGTATTCCCTCTTTGTTAGAGGCAATATTGGATCACAGTTTCATAAAGTAGAGCACCGTTTAGATTCACTTATTTCCTCTAGAGCTTTGTTTTTCCTCTCATGGCAAATCTACTGCACTTGCTGAGATTGTATTAATGCTAACAAGAAACATACATCAAGTGCATGATACACGTTTCGTGTTACGGAGAATAAAGCTTAAATTCTGTCGTTATTATAATTAAAACTTAATTTAAATCTAAATCAAAAGATTTGATGCTCTTTCTGTTAAAAATATCACCGCTTGGAGTGAAATCTTTGGCAAGTAGAGCGGCACATACCTGAGCATTTTTAAGTTCAGGTGAACATGTTGGCGATAGGAGACAAGAGGGAAGGATCTATAAATGGCTCCTACTCCTCCTTTGGTGTCTGCAGAGGTGGTGTTGGGCGGCGATGGCGGGTAGAGGTGAGGAGGGGGTGTTACTCACTGACCATTAGTGTGCTCAAGTCCAGTACATTCTATGGCCTGTCAGCTCCTCCACTAATGTGTGAGGAAATAACTCTATTTCCTACCCCAGTGAAAATCACCTGCTCTGACGTGACTTAGAGTACACACTGTTCAGATTACATTTTTTTTTTCTTATGGTGAATTTATTAGAAAAGCCTCTTGATAATACTGTTAAGTTAACACGGTGCAATAAGTGCATGCAGTTAATACCCAGAGAAATAGTAACGTGCCAGGATAATGTGCTGATCACAAACAGTAGCAACAACAATAAAAGCAAATACAGACAACAACATAAAATGAGAATATGCAAATGTTAGGTAAAAATAATAGCAGAAATGTAAGATATGACACAAATCTGGCTAGTTTGATCCACTCAGACCAAATCTAAAGCCTTTGAGGCTTAAAGGCAAAGACGCAATCACCCTCAATCCTTATAAAAATCCCTAATAAAAATCTTAAAATCCACTTTAAAATGCACTGTAAAATGTGTGTGTGTGTGTTTGTCTCAAGGAAAAATAATAGCCATAAAGTAAACAAAACATACATAGGGTTCCTATTCGTAGCTTAGCACATAAACTCTGTATCCTCAGTGTTTTAGTGCTTATTGCTGTTGTTATCCCAACTATGACATTTTTTTTTTCATATCAAAGAACGATTAGGGAGGTTAGCGAAAAGAAACACTGTAATTCTCCCCACGTCACAGTGATCCTCATGAACAATAATTTTCTTTAAGTAATGCTGAGTGGTATAGAACTAACAAATGAGCCTCTCCATGCCTGCGTGTTGCATTAAGAGGTGCAGAGTGGTGAGGAGAGGTGTGCGTTGAGGGGTTTAACCCCTGCTGTTCCTGTCTGTCCAACACCAACCCCCACCACCCACCTCCACCCCCACCCCCCCTCCTACCACCACCCCCACCCAAGCTTCTTCCTCTCTTCTCTCCGCGCTCCGCTCCTGCATAGGGCCAATACAAACAGCATTATTTATGCTCGGCAAAACACCCCTTAATTACTCATGAACGGGCGCACACTCCAGACTCCGCCGCTCCCTACCACCCACCAACAGCCATTAAACACTCCCTAAAAGCTTGCTATTTGATATTAGCACACTTGAGCCTTTGAGAAGAAATTAAAAAAATAAATAAATCTGCGAGTGATTTACATATGCACAGCAGCTGATATTTATACTCTGCGCTGTGTCCCTGAAGGGCTTGTTTTATTACCTCTGTCCTCGGGTCCTTGCGCAGAGACCAGGAAGGCAGGCAGGTGATTAATTCTGTACTCACGAGAAGCCAACAACTCCATAACAGGGAGCATAGAAGGATTTCTATAGGGCTTTTTGTAGAGAGCGCTCAGTCTCTTTACTTTATGGTTTCCTTGGCTGTTTATTTCCATATCCAATTTTATTGTTCTCTATTAGCAGTGGCTTACTTGTGCCTAAGTGATAATGTTGTGCAGAGTACATATCTATTTATATACATTACTGTATGTGCTGGGATGATTTGTGCGTGGTGGAATCGGATGAGGATTCACCTCCTCTGTGGAAATTATTGCATCTTTACATGTTTCAGAGCATCACTGAGGTCTTGTTGTGCAGACACTCTTCAGCAGCTCTGATAAGAGCCTGATGTCTTTGTACTCGTGGCGACACTGACATCAAAGTCGTCATAGTCTGAAGCCTCTTGTTGCATTCCTATCACACACCACACATATTTCACCATCCATGATCTCCCAGCAACGCCCTACTGAATTTAAATAAACATACATGTAGTGTGTAATTATAATCGTTCAATTTAAAAGTTTATTAACTGACTGCGCAGGAATCCTATATAATGACGTAAAAAGGCAAACTCCTTACACAAAGTCCACATCTCACCCAACAACACAGTTTCATTTTTGCACTTACAGTCACAAAAACATTAATTACTTGTACATCTTGCCTCTAAAAAGCTGGCTAAACCTTTAGCTAGACCTTCATTAGTTGAACCAGCAAAAACACTGTGTTCAACTTCATCTTTAATTACATCATCAGATTCAAACAGTAGAGCCATCAGCTGCTCGCTCGGTGTGTACTATTTAAAATCCCTCTGTCTAATTACTGCTTTAGTCCCATATCCCTATGACATGGCAGTGATAGATCATTATTTTTCCCTGCAATTTGTTATATTCTTTGCAATATAATTGGATCAGATTAATTATTATGATTAATGGATTCTTGGGTTTCTGTGTGTAACCATTAATACTAGGGGTTTGGAACAGGCAACATACACAAATTTAATGTTCAAGCCTCTCGAACAACTCACTTCAGACTTTCTCAGGTTGTGTATGAAACAGAAATCTGTGCTTTTATTTGGTTATCTTGCATCTGGCAGTATCATTTACAAGTTTTACTCAAAATTTGTTTACATGTACTGTTCAGAATAGCTACAGTTCCTCTTAATATAGTGAAAGTAACTCACTCAGTCTAATTTAATTTGTCTTCCCTATAGTAAATTACTTATTAAAACAAATAAAAATGTCTTTCTCCTCTTATCATGTCTACAGGCATTACAGTAAGCCTGATTCAACAATCAACGCCCCTCTGTTTACTACTGCAGACATGGCCAATCAGTTCAATTTCAAGTTTATAACATGATAGTTTATTAATGAGAAGTGAAACTGTTTTCCGACGCCCTAAATCTATACCAAGGCTGCAATTTAGCTCTTCCAAAAAATACTGTCCAGTTATGGTGGATGGACACTAGTCAATTCCCTGTGCATGGGAATGGCTCATTAACGGGGCGAGGCAAGCGGTGTGCGTTTGTATATGGCTGCCGGTGGTGGATGTGTAGAATGGATTTATGGTGTCACTCAGCCCTGGAGAACGACTAATGAGGGTGCGCAGGCTAGCAGCGTCCGAGTGGGGTAATTCCACCCACCATCCATCCAGCAGAGGGGGGTTGGAGGGGAGGAGGAGTGGGGGGGTTTGTGGAAGGAGGACACATCCCTCATTACGTGAGAGTGTCTCAGGAGCTTTCTTTAATATTTTAATAAATAACATCAGCCCAACAAGAAATTAATGAATAGTATCATTAATAATGAGCCCGAGCCTTGTAGTGATAGGACAGATATTAAATTGAACCACTGTGGGGAGATCTCCTGAGACTCAGGATTTTTCCAGCAGCAAACAAGGCCAGTGAATGAGGCAGCCGTCCCTCCGTGCCAACAGCTTTTACAACAGGTTGAAAGTAATAAAGGAGGATTTTCCCAGCGATAGAGTTAAGCCCTAGGAAATCTGCTCATGTAGATCGCTATGAAAGGCACAGCCAAATGTGATCCTTAATTAAACTTTAATCAAGATAATGCTGTTTGCAGGAGAAGTAGTTCAAAAAAGGTGTCCCCAGCCCCCCGTTTCCATCCAGTCAACCTCCCTGCTTCATATTGTAGCGGTCATAACCCCACTTATCTGCTTCTTAAACTTGTGTGTGTGTTTGTTTGTTTGTTTTGTTTGTTTTCATTTGCAAAGCCTGGTATTCTTTCTTTGTATGGTTTTGATTCAGGTTTACATTTGTCAGGATTTCTCTGTATTGTCTTTCTTTGTTTGCTCTTAGTAAGTTTTGCCCTCCAGATTATGCGGAAGAGATAGATATTTCTGTACCGGAATTAGGTCGTTTATCGTAACACATTCTTCCTGTTACATTATTCTGTCAAACTGACATTTTTGTGGAAAAGTAAATGAACACTTAGATCCTATTTCACTTTGTTTTTATCACATACGGCTGTAATTAGACAAATTTCATTAAATATGACTATAAAAGATAGAAATATGCCATAGAAAATATGAACATCCTCTGTGGTGCATTGCAGGTTTTTACCTTGAGTTAAGAAAATGTCAACTTTACTAAGAATCTGACAGGCCCAAAACTAAAATGACTGAACAAGTTGCTTCAGTGCTGCAGCCAGCTTCACCATAGAGACCAACGATGAGTAATGACATTTGTTTTGCACCTTGAAAATAGTATTATTACTAATAGAGTAATATTAATGTTTTTTATGGAAATCATTTAGTAGGTGAATTGCTCAGCAGCTTCATCTTATTGTAATTTATGCCACTTTTTAGCTACTGAATCTCAGCTATGCCTTCTTGTTAACATATTACACAAATGGCTTGGTGGATATTCAACATCTTATCTTAAAGGTAAAATACATTAATTTACACAGAGCAGATTTGGGTCATGTCATGTTCATTTACATAATAGTATGCATTATCAAAGTAGGTAAACTACAGTATGAGGCAAAGTGCTTACACTTAATCATTGATGTGTTACCTTATTACATGAAAAGTTAATATATGTGTCTGGGATTCTGTATTATTTCCACTGAATATTGTTTGCTGCTCTGCCTGCTAACCGAGGATATTAACCACTGTGAAACTAAACTGTGACAGTTGGCTTTGGTTAATTTGTTCATACAGACTGTGCCCAGTTTTTTTTTTTTTTTGTGAAGTGTCCAAAGTTGAAATCCATTTATTGGACTGAATGTGATTTTGCTGCATTCTCAAATCTACCAGTAGTAATCCGAAAATAAAATACAACACTGTGTCTATTTAATTAAAGAAAGATAAAGAAGGCAAAAGCAGTTGGGGTTAATTATAGAGTAAGAGTGGTTTAATTAAACATTCCTACAATTTCTAATTTATGTCCTGTATCCTTAAGTTAATAAAACAGTTTAATCATGTGTGGATAGTGCAGTAAGTAAGTGGTAAGTGCTGAATTTTGTCTCTGAAATTTGGCTTGTCATTTCTGTTCTGTTTAGACCATATGTCCCTGCCACGTACAATATTTATTCATTCCCCTGCTGTATAAAAAAATACCAGTATTTTCTTCATAATAAAAAGTGGATTACCGTGAATCACAGGAAAGCATCACCAGCTGTCACAGAGAAATGAGACCATGCTGGCTAATGTCTACGATGATTAAAAAGCACATTTAGAAATTAATGATTAATTAGCTGATATTTGTTTATGTGCAAGGCAGTAGTAGTAGTAGTGGTCATTATTCAGTTCTTTGAAAAAGTTATTTTGAGTAAGGGTTTATATTATTAGTAGTAGTGTGTTTTTGAAGATTAAACATTTAATGTTTAAAAAAAAGTGTTCAACAGGTGGAAGAAAAGTATGAGTCTTACGTTTGTACTGGCACAGATTGATCTGTCCATCAAATGCTAATTCTAGGGTAGCTGTTTTTTTGCTTTTTTTTGAATTGTCCTTTACATATATGCATCTTAAGCATTAAAATGTATATAAAGTCCTCGTAAAAAAACATGAAGTTGCCGTATAACTTCTGGGTCAAATATATATAATATAACATAACAAAAAGCTCGACTACTGTAGTTTGTGTAAAAAAAAAAAGGGGGCGATACTTATACTTCTGAGGTAAAAATGCTGCAGTCTTCACCACCTGAAGAATTAGCAGTCGGGTTTGACTGATTATAGCGCCACCATTGCTTGTTTGGTTGCCTCCTCTAAAAGCAATACTCAGCAGAACATGGCTTTTTCTCCTTCATGTTGTGCTTTCTGCATGAGTAATTACATCCTTGATTTCTGAGGTGCGTTGTATGGCTTCCACAGTAGAAAAATCCTAAGATTGATAGAGGCTCCGCCGGTAAAGAAGTCAGTTTTAAAATAGCCAAATACAAAAAAAAAAAAAACTTTCCTTGGACAGTGAACCATTGCACCAAAACCAGTAAAGAGGGAATCACATCTTCATTTATATTATTTCTAAAATGTAACGACGTGTGTGTGTGTTCATATATTGTGTGATCTGTGCTTGTTTGCGCTGTATAAAGACCACAACTACCTTGAGCTGCACCTCTGCAACTCGTACAGAATACAGTAAGAGGCTGACCAGACAAAGACAAATCACAAGCTCTCCAATTTCCATAGCGCTGTACATCTTTTAATCATAACGACTAAACAATGAACAACACTGGGCTTGTGGCATTGGATGAACAAGAGCAGCGAGGCTCCCCTTTTCCTTCCTTCATGCCGCTGGTAGAATGACTAATGCATAGAGGGCCAGGGTGTAAAACTGTTGCCCCAAGGTCAGCCTACTGACACTTAATTGTTTGTCCTGTCATGTGTCACTTCCTTGAAATTTCATATCTGACCCTTGTTAGCCCAGTGTTTCTGTTTTAATCCCCAGTGTGACAGAAAGATCAGGACTGTGCTGTGATCAAGATGTGTCAGATTACTCGTGTTGGGTCCTGTCATTTTGATGCAATACAGACCGAAGATGCTTGTCTGTCATGTGCAGACGGAGGCATTGTCTCAGTTATTAATGCTGTCCTCACAGATTGGCTACTAGAGATTCGTATTAGGTTATTAACAGCTAATGTAGAGTCATGCTTTTGTCTAATTGGTCATTGAGGAAAGTGAATCTCCTCACTGTTCTGATCACTATGACTCTAAGAACAGTTGTTTTTGTCCCAGGGCTATCTTATGTAAAGGCTTGCGCTTTATATTTTAAATCTATGGTAATGAAATTTGTATAAAATACAGATATGAAATTGCCTTTGTTTAATGTCTGTAGATTGTCTTTGCCCATTGTCGTGCTATCTTTTATGCACTTTACCTTTTTGGATTTTGGAGCGCTGTGGGAATAAGTGAAAACCAATACAAATTAGATTATAAATGGAAAGGTACATCAATCACAGCGCACGTGTATTATTGCTTTTTTACTCTGCGAGCTGCTGTAGCACAAAAGAGCATGAATCTTCAGTTAGTCAAATTATTGTTTTTATGGGAGGCAAAAATCTTTTTTATTACAAGTTATTTTGTGTTTCTCCATTTTAACGTGTGACATATTTGGGCGCAAGGCTACATACTGTACGTGTTTGTGCTTGTGCTTGGAACACTGGAAGCATGATTCAGCATCACCTAATCAGTTTATAGCCAGTTGGCTGCCGTGCCCTTAAAGAATAATTTCATTCTTATTCAACCTAGTTCACAGAATACACAGCTTTGCTAAAAGAACAATACAATCCAAGTTTTAAACAAACCCTAAAGTTAGACAACCTTATTTGTAAGACAAAAATATGAACAAATGTGAACGGTACAATTATTACCCACACTGTCCATTGTAAATGTTCATCACAGCTAGTAGACACATTACTGGTTTAACTTTGATGTCTTGCACAATCCATAGTTTCACAGTGTTTTCTTGAAGAACACTTCAAGTGTCTGACTGCTCATTTCTTGCCACAATTTGTAGAGATGTCTTCATTATCTTTAGAAAATATGGCCACAGTTAAAAAAAAAACAACAAAAAAAAACAACTCGCAATGATTAAGAATAATCTTTTAGAATAGTTGAAGACCTTGTGTTTCATTTTCTTTTTTTTTGTCCAGTGAAGGTCACTGTATGAAAAACACAATTTTCTTTACAGTCAGTGTTTCTCACAGAAAGCATCTGTGTGTATCATTACGGCCTAACAAACACAGTCAGTGCTTTTCCCAACATTTATTGTGCATTACCGCCACAAGTGCTCATTTACAGCCATCTGCAGGCAGCAGAAATGTGTGTCACGTCACTTTTGTGCTTTTGCACTTACAAGAGGACCACCAAAACACTGCACTCCAAAATTACTAATAGTCATAAACTCCACAGGTTGTCTTCATCTCTAATCAAGTTTTTAAAAAAATACTTACTACCGGTGCAATGACACAGTTGTATAATTTGTGAAATTATATCACTTTTTATCTATACGCATTGTATTTTCCAAACAAATCAGACTCAACCGGGCATTTCCCATTCATGTACAGTGTTACAAATCATCATAAACTCTATTATTTGTAATTTATGATGTCTTTTTATTTTCCTCACTCCTGCAGTTTCCCATGTGCATCACTGTGAGGTTATCACCCAAGATTTAACAAATGATGCGCTTGTGTTTGTATGAATGTATTGATCAGCGCTCTATTTGGGCAGATATCTTTCTTTATTTAGGATGGCAGGCTTGCACGCAAGAACGCTGTCTCCCTCCTTCATGCCATGTCTTCTGTTTTTTTGCCTCACTGGCTTCCCTAACTGCCCCGCTTTATTGAATAAATTCAAGCTGTCACTTCCCATGCTGGTAGAATAACTCAAACACAACATATAATAATACTGGAAAAGTAGGATAAAATAATCTTGTCATGGCTGTAAAAGTGATTGCTTGAAGCCCTAGTCAGCAATCAATACACTAATTCTGTAATTTATACTCGCAGCAATTGAGGAGGAAGGAAGCTCTGATATGGTATTTCTTGGCTCACTGACCAACTTTGACCTTCAATGGAAGTGAGAGTGGGATTATTGTGTTGTTCGGCTCAAAGAAATCACCTACAAGAGTTGAGAGGCAATGTCTGACATTTTATGTTCAGGACCAAAACCTAAACTGATTAATTCTTGGTAAGCACCAGCTCTTGAGCTTTCACTATCTTTATGACAGCAAATCCCTGACACTCAGCTGACAGAGTGAAACATAAAAGCTGGCCAGTGATTTTCTCTAACTTATTTCTTTTATCCCCTCTTTTTATGGAGGAGGAGGTTCCTTTCTTTTTCCGCCCTGGAGCAAGAGGAATTTTTCACCAATGCCAGAACTCATTATCAGTTCCTCACGCTACCAGTTTCACTTTTCAGGGCTTGCCAATCAGAGGCTACCCATTTTCTATTAATTATATCTTTTTATGGGTCATTTCTGCCTGCACTTTATGGCTAAGCCTGTATGCAGAGCAGTACCTGTATAGCTCTCACAGTAAACTACAATATTTGTCTGTATGTCCCCAGATGTGTTTCAACAAATCCATTCTCAGTGGCCAACAACACTGTTGCTGTTGTTTTTTTAGGATGAGATCCATGAAGCCCCGTGTGAAATCTATGAAGAGCAGAACACCGGAAGGCGTCAGAAGTTTCTCTGAAAGGAGAAATTGATTGCAATTAGCAAAGAGATTTTTTCAAGTGTTTTTCTGCCCCCTCTAGTGATGCTAATAACTTAATGATCCCTAAAAATGCATGCAATTTGCCTCAATTGGATTTAACCATATTGTATACTTGTGCTACAGATTTCCAATCACTGAAGGTCTGATTGAACGTCAGACATTGTATAGTAAATAACAGCATCAACAGCTGTACATATATATATGGAAATACCACTGCTTGTCTGTAATGGTTGAATATTATGTCATTAAACCCAAGCTGTATGTATCAGAAGGGCTCTTAGCTTTGTTCAAAGTTTTCTGTCCTGTCACTCATCTCAGATTTATTTTTACTGACTGTCACAATACAAATATAAAGATTCTGTAATTATCTTCAGGCCATAGACATCTCTGAAGGCTAATATTAGCTCCTAATATTAAGACTCATTTTTCTGCATAAGATATGTATGTACTGCAATATACGATTCCTTACTTTATGATTTATGTCCAATGCCAACATTCAGTGGCAATGCAGGTGGTAGTGTGCCATCTACTGTATGTAGGGAGGCGGAAATTAAGGGTGTGGTGTCGTGGTAACCCTTAACCATAACCATAACCACAGTCTTTTCCCAATTGTAACCATGTTGTAGTTGTGATTCACAGATATTGCAGAAAGTGAGCATTTTGTCCAAATAGTTAGTATTGGAAATAAACATAGTATTGCATAATTTATGGTTTTCCAGAATCATTTATTATCAGTGTTTTTGTCAGGCGATAGGATGTGGAAGTGCAAAGTGTTTCTGATTTTCTTTTGCCATTAAAAACTGTGGTTTGATTTTACTGTTGTGACAACCAAGATCTAACATCTCAGAAGCAAATATAGCCTTCTCTTAGTCATAATGACATCTAACTTCCAAAAAATGTTTTAATCTTCAGGATCAACCCCAGTCAACATACCCAAGCTCAGTGTCATCCTCATCAAGCCAATGAACCCACCCAGTGTAACCCAATTAGAAAACCCCCCAAACAGTGACTGTGCAGTCTGTATGATCTCTTGGTAGACAGAAGGTGGTCTAACTCAGCAGGGGGGCAGTGGCCAGTAAGACCCCTGCCAAGTTATTGAGGACAGAAGGAACTGGGGGTGTCATAATGACACACTAAACACACACTAAATGTGGGTGGTGTTCAGTTACAGCAGGAGATTGGCAAGAAGGTGCATGACCTTTGCTGTATTGACCTTCTGGTTGACTCCTTGTGGGGTGCTGCAACAACACAAGAAACAACATTCAAGAGGAAAAGAGAGAAAATGGCAATAAATAGGATTTTCTTTTTCACTTGCATTTTTGTGGGATGCATGCTTGCATTTGATCCTTTCACTGTACATGTGTGCATCCAAGCACAAGCCCATTAAGTGTGTGTGGATGTGTGGTTTTAGGGCGAGGTGGTGTGGAGGGGGTTGTGACAGACAGAGGTCTCACCTCACACTTCACGGCCCAAATAGATTAAAGGAATTTTTCCCAGATTCTGCCTTTCCCACTGCTGCCTGAAGCAGAATGAGCACTTGTGAGGATAATTAAAATTGATGATATAGAATGACAGAGACATGATTTCTGCCTGAAGCAAGAGGTCTCTGAAGACAGTGTAACCAAACTGTCATGCCACCACTATTCTGTTTTACATGACTGTTTCACCTTACTAAATTGATCGCAAGTAAATACTCTCTATTGAATTAAAGCGTGATATATCAGTCTGAGGACTCGAGGTTACTTTCTTTTGATGGAGGTTGTCCTTCCATGACCCTTTATCATGGTTAGGTTAATGTCAGTGATTTCTATTGTGGGTTCAGGCTCTATTTTAAAGAAGTCATCAGTCTAGAAGTGAGTACTGTACAGTATATAGGTGGGTTTCCATCCATCTGATTTTTATCTGTGTACAATTACTGAGTAGATACGCAGAAAAACTGAAAGACGCTTGACTAAAGTGGAAAAGTCGAGACAAAAAAAATAATGGTCATCAGATCAGATTTGTGTGGAGCAATGCCATATTTTCATTGCGTTTTTTTGTATTTCACCATTTGAGAACTTGATTACACACCATCTTGTTGCTTGATCTTCTTCTGCAATAATGGCACCCGAAAGGAAAATTAGCGTCACTAGCTGTTTATCTTGACCAACCAACAGCTAATAATCAGGATTTGGTCTTGTGTAATTATATATCATTAAATACGGTTGCAGCTTTGTTATACTATGTTATTTATCAGTCATTAACATAAATGAAGAAATAAATAAATAAAAATGTTCTGCTTACAAGTACTGTATCGTGTGTTCTGAATGTATAAACTGCTGTTAAAATACAACTTTTAAATACTAAATTGTTTAAAATTAAGAGTTAACTAAAAGGGATTATAATACAAATGTATTCCACCTATTTAAAACGATTTGTATCCAGAATATCAGCTTTTTCAATTTTCTATATCATTCTATCAATCTGCGTTGCTCTACCTCCTCCACTTGTGCACAGGTGAGAGGATAATGTCAAACTAATTATCCGCAGAGTATCAAAAGAGGTGCTCATCTTTTGATTATTCATGAGTTTTTGAAAGTTTCATAATATCTAAATGTGTTAGTTTGTGAGAAAATTATGGCTAGAATTATAATTAATTATTGCACTAAATGCACAATGAAGGGCAAGTATTCCCTCCATGGATAGACGCAAATTGATCTGCATCTCAGTCAACTAAACTTCCTCAACATGTTCTGTGCCGGCTCACATATTATGACCATTTGATTGTTCATGACACATGTCATTTTAGTCGTGAGTGGGAGCAGCTTGCTCCTGTTTCTGGTTTATTTGACGGAGCTGAACAGCTGTCAATGAGAAGAGCAGGGGGACATAGGGTTAGACATGGGGCAGTGGGGGGATGGTGAGGCACTCAACCCCCACCAGGGTCCGTCTAAAGATAAATATTGATTGTGGACAGTTTTAATTACTTCTTTAAATTGAGCAATTTTGGTTTTCCCAGTTGGCTCCCTGTGAAAAATCCATGTAGGATTCCACATTGAAGGAGAGGAAGACGGTTGAGCATGGCGCACCATAAATCACAGCAGATACATAATTCATTGGAAGCATGTGAAAAGGACAAGACAAGATGCTTTGGATCATTGAAAACAGCATTTCCACAGGTCTTTCCATGAGTAGTGAGAGCTCCCTCTCTGCTTGTTTAGGCCTCCGAAATTTGTTACGTCGTTCAACTTGTTCTTATTTGAATGATGCCGAATGATAAACATGCTTCCTTTCAGTTTTATTCTTTCATTTTATTTTCAGATTTGATCAATATGAACAGATATTTGTATTGTGCATCATCAGATTGAAGGATTTTACTCTACTCTTACTATTTCTCACGTGCTTTATGTCCACTCAAATTCAGAAGGCCAAGGTCAGTTCTTATCTCTACTAATGTGGAGACTGATTTGAGTCTTTCACTTACAGCATAGGAAACACTCGCTCGGTCTTTACTTCAGTATCTCCTAAACGCAGAACAGGGATCACATCTTGTTATACAGAAGTCCTTGACATGTAGGTAACATTATTGTCCTGTTATTCAATAGATGGCGGCTAATAGGTTCAGTGTCATCCTGACAGATATTATCCCTTTCAATAAAGATATGCATCATGGGATGAAGATGGTCACTCTGAATTGCTGTTTAAGTCATGATTAGAGTTTATCTGATTGATGCCATGTCAGGAAATGTACGTAAAGCACTCAGCCTTTCACTGGGACTTAACATTGATACGATATTGCCTTAATTATACCTGATGCCTTGTATTTACTTTTATTTATTTATTTATTTTATTGTACAAGAAGCAGTCTAAATCACAGGAACTCTGCAGGACACATTTCCTACTTAAATGATCCTTGGAGCAAAATTAATATGCAAAGTGAAAGGTAAAAGAAAAGCACTCCTGGAGCTTGTGGGGATTCATCGTCTTGCTTAGTGACACTTCAGCAGCTAAGGGATCTTGGTGCGATGCTGGTTAACTTTTTTTAAGTAGTAGATCACCAAGACAGTGAGTCTACAGAGTCTAGAGCCACGCTAACAGCTCTGTGAGGCTGTGTAAAGCACCACGATGCTTTGACGCCAACATAGAAACAGGCTTACAATGACAACACTATAACATGGTAATGTTAAACATTTACCATGTTCAACGTCTTAGTTTAGCATGTTAGCATGATGACACTTAACACAAAATATAGGTGAGGCTGATGGGGAAGGTTTTGCAAGGAATTAGCCACAAAATAAATAGATACATTTAAATTTAACTGATGAAGTAACTATATAAAAAGTCAGGGGGCTACTTAAGTTATCACAATTCATCTTGGGGGTAACATGAATGTGTGTACCAAATATCACAACAATCCATCCAGTATTTCAAATGTCAAGAGGAAAAGTCACCAAAGTCAGCAGGATTCATCCTCTTGGGAACATGAATGTGTGTACAAAATGTCATGTCAATACATCAAATAGTTGTCAAGATATTTCAGTCTGGACACTATATAACTTTTCTGGAGCTTTCAGCTGTATCACATGATATTCCTCAGCAAGTGGAGTTTGCCCAGTTTTTTTTCGTGGAAATGTTCCAAGGAATTAGATATGTGTGTGTGGCAGCTCAGTGTCTGTGTGACAAATGGCAGCGTTCACTCTTCCTTTCTCAAGACTGACCTGCAGCCTTTCTTTTGGTCTTTACACACATCTGTCCCAGAGAGCCAGCTCTCCATATCACCAAATAGATTGGTCAATGGAATTACACAATTGAGGTTTCTGAGCAAGGCATTACTCTGTCGTATTGTAAAGACCCCCTGACCTGTGCATGGGAGCATAGGGAGACAAATTTTTACACTCTGTTCATCATAGATGCCACCAGCAATTGGCTTGGAGTTTTTCCCTGGTATTAAAGAGAAGAGAGTGAGAGGTAGCTGACTGAAGCGCTGACCTTAATCTAAAAGGTTGTGCTGTTATAAGCAGAGGTGAGTCTGGTCAGCTGTGCTACACCAGCCCATTGTCCATCCATAACATGACGGCAGCTGGGGAATGCATACAGAGCGAAACATTAAATGTAGATACTCTTAAGTGGAGCGTCTCTCGCTCACTCGGGAGCCAGTAAAACAGTTTCAGGCTGATGTGATTTGCCCAAGTACTTAGTGATATTTCACAGAGAATACAGTGTCCCATTTGTTTGCGACGGAGACGCGTGAAAGTGGTGTAAAGAAAAAATATAGGGAGCAGATCTTGCACAGGCAGCAAGCGTGGTGAAAGACCAGCACGAGTACATTTCTCATGCCTTTTCCTGCATTATTAGAATACTGCAAACAAAAAGGAGAGAAATCTCGAGCGGTGTGTGTTGCAATCAGTTATTGTTGTTTGATGTGTCGGTTGTTTGGTGCTTTCTGCCCTGCTTCACATTCTTATTCATGCGAGTGGATCAGCATATATACCATACATCAATAGTGTAAACACCGCTCAACACTTTGCCTCGCCCTGCAGATGACGAGGATTGTTCTTAAACAAACTCAAATGAATAAATAATATCTCAAGGAAGTGCTTATACTCAGATCCATAAATTACCTCTGCAGGCCCCACGCTATCCTCTATGACACTGGTGTGAGCGAGAGTCCCGCCTGTGATTACGTCCCTCTTCTTATGCATCAGACTGACAAGCCCATGTCAGAGAGAGGGTGCGAAGGAGGGGGTGGGTGGAGGGGTAGACAAGCCCCTCGCTCTGAGTGCTAATGGATGATTGGAGGCAGGATAGGAGGCTTCAGTTCTCTCTTTCATCCTGGCCTGCTTTTGACCCGGAGAGGCTGCAGTAATCGGTCCGGCAGAGGGGTAATCATTCCCCGCGTGCAGACTCTGATAAGTTGGAACACCTTCCCCCGGCAGCGGAGGGAGCTCCCGCGGCCTCCCTGGTTATCGCTGTCCCCGGCACCCCTTCAAGAGGCTGCGTTTGCCTCCTCTCCCAGGCTCAAAGGCTCCATCAACAGCGGCTCTCTGCTCCACTTTCATCTGACAGAGCACATAAGCCGGTGAAAGGGAGGAAAAATAAACTGGGTTCTATCTCTCAAATTGTGATCTTATGAATTCGATTTGGTCACTTTTAAAATGTAACTGCACAATTTGTTATTTTCCCCTGTTTCCCTTTCTCTGTTAATATCTGTGGCGATAAATTGCTTCGATTGACAGGCTCATTTTATTTGTTGTGTGCTTCTGTATTTGTGATAAGGCAGCGAACCGTGGTCACCTGAAGGGGGCCGAGAAGTTCTCTGAGCGCTGTTGCTCAACACCTTTCATGTAAGCCACTGTGAAAATTGTTTGGCTTTTTTTTTTTTGTTGTTGTTGTTGAGGAAAATCCCAATGTTTTGCTTGATTACATTTTGTTATGGTTTTCTTCCCATTTTTCGGAGAACTTCTTAAGCCTGCCGAGATTACTGTTTAATAGGGATGATATTGTGCTGGCTTTATTGGCTATTTGCAGCTGCACCGCCGCTTCATTTAATAGCCCCGTTGGTTGTTAAAGGGATTACACAGCTGCCACACTCTAGTGTGTACAGTGGGCCTCTGGTGGGGGGAAAAAAAGAGTATTGCCTGAAATGGGAAGACGGAAAGGAAAATCATTTTCTGTAGTTCTTCAGAAATGTGTGATCATACATGCAAAGTTTGCCTGCCACATTCAAATTACCTGCTCGCTTTGTGATCTGACTCTGATGATTTCCCATTCCATATCTAAGTGACCTTTAGAAGGCCAGAGGCACTACCCAACATTGATTAAATAAATTGATCCCCACACATTCAAAGGATATTAATTAGACATGGAAAACAAGAGAATGAACACAAATAGCTCTTAGTTTAAATGCAATAGCAAATAAAACATTGAGGGGGATTTGAAGCCCAATAACACATAAAGAGCTGAAGTCTGTTGTTGTCATTTGAATATGGAGAAGCTTGTTCACAAACTTTCCCCTGCAAATTAAAAAAAAAAAAACTAGTTGGACTCACCATAAAATCATTTTTAAAATGGGATTGTTTTTTCTTAATTAACATGATTGTTTTATGGATTAGTGTGAATTATTTCTTTCTGTTCACGGCAAAACAAATCAACACGTTTACCGACTGCATTCGAGCCTTAAGATCAATACGTGGCCTGACTGAATCTGTCATCTTTGAACTAGGATTCATGCTGAGATGTCGTACTTGTGGCCTGTGACTTGTCCATGTCAGCAGCAGCTGCCAAATAGGTTTCCATCGAGAGGGCAGAGTCATACAATATGTGCCAAAGCTAACAGCTGTTAACTACGCAACCTGCAGGCTATGAACTGCAGCTCTGTCCATTGTCAGTCTCTCCACAGTTAAATATTCCAGGAGGAATTTGTTACAACAAGGCCATACATAACGGGTGAAAACCCTTTACACCAATATTGCTCTCAAAATTGGCAGCCTGAGAAGGAGGGACATGAGGGATGCTTGAGAGCGGTACCCTATCCCTCTCAGCCCCCTGGGAGCCACTTGGCCAGCTTTCATCCACATAATTATAATAAATTTGACATTTCATAGATAATATTGATTTCTTTATTTTAGCATTTCACCATAGGTGACAGTCTAGTGTCAAGAATGAAATTTCTATTGATCTTCTGCGCATTAATCCCTCATGTGTATGTGATCATTTTTATAAGACCTTTTACTGCACATAAATCAATATTTCATATTTCCAGCCATGGCAGAGGAGATGTCATATTTGTAAACTGTGTCTTGACACTAGCAATTCCTTTCTTGTTCAGCTGCAACTGTGCAAGACCAGTCAATTTGGGGTGGTGGGAGCAGAGGCACAAGGGAAGAGGGGGAGGCGGAGGAAGGAGGGGTGGATGGAGGTGGAGGACGAGGGAAGAGAATTTGCAGTCTGCGGCTTTGGTCTGGCTGGGAGGAGCTGAGCCTGCCTTGAGATACGTACTGCAGCATTGATGAGGAAATATCATTTTTAGAATTAATTAGCTTCCAAAGTGACGGGAGGCTTTTAATAATGGAATTTGAACTGGCAAATCAGCGCTGAGAGCACGATATTGAGCGCTACTTTAAATCGTCTGTTAATTTCTGGCTATATATTTTCTCAGATTTTTGGAGAATATGCTTAAATCTCAACAGTGTGCTGATGTTAAATAAGGAGCACACAAGTCTTTAACCTCATTTGACCACATATTTTTTATTGGTGTTCTTTTTTGTTTGATTTTTATCATCTTATTGATTCTTTTTTATATAGTATTTGTAGCTTTTTCACTGGAATTTACACATTTTATGTAATTTTCTGAAGTAGCTACATTCCTTGGTATGCTTTGATATTAAGATGCACATTGTGATCAAACTGTTTTGAAAATAAAACATACAAGTATGGAATATTTTTAACACGTCAGATATTCTTATGGTCTACACGTCCAGTATCTTTGGAAGTGTCAGAATGAGTGACTTGTTTTTTCCACAATGATTTGAAATAAGAAATTTCCCCCGCATACTGGAATGTTGCTCTCAGCTGCAAGTATAACATGACAATAGCCATGGAGAATGCACAACTGTTTGGTGAAAAATATGATCACCTGAATGGTGCAGACACCTGACCTTTTCTCAGTCTCCCTTAACATGTCCCTTCCATACAATCAGTGTGAGAGCGCCGCACAAGAAAGGCCAGTCCATTAAGAGAATATGCTAATTTTGCCATCCGCTCCTAATTGATGCCATTTTACCAAGTAAACAAGACTTCTGTCTACAATGGATGTGTTTCTGCCAGTTAAAAGGATATTTCAGATCGGCTCTTTCCTGTAATTTTCTCTCTGAGAGCTACTGGTGTGCCATTATTGCAAATTATAAGTCTCTCCTTTTGAGGAGAGGTGCTATTCTTGCTGTGTCTTTTTTCCCCTCCTTAAAGGCCATCCACTATTTTTTGTCCGTCACTGGAGAATCTTCATTCACGTGAAAAGGTGTCAGTGCCTGACCGTTTGAGCATGATGACAGACACCCAGTGGAAGTGTGAGTGACTGCCTGACACCATAGAGGTTTGTCAATGATGTCAACGGCACTCTGGCAGCTAACACAGTATTGTCCCAGACACTCTACAGGACAGCATCATAATATGGGACGTAGACAGGGTGTGATGTGTTATCTCCACAACCTCTCTCCCATCCCTCAGTCTTTACCACAAGCCATGACTGAAGGTCTATGAGGATCCCCGATGCGCCGAGTTGCCTAGATTCATCTTCCCTGTCAGCCACGTAATGCTGTATGAGCTTGTTCCTCCATTCAAGTAATGCTGATGAATCTGCTGTCCAGACGCCTCTCGCTCCACTTTGTTGAAACAGGGGGATAGACCTATTACAATGTACCTTTTGGTCTCACCATACATGATCATTTCTCCCCTTCTGCCAAATTCTTCTTTAGCAAAGAGGCTATCAAAGTGTGTGTGTGTGTGTGTGTGTGTGTGTGTGTGCGTGTGTGTGTGTGGGAGGAAGGGAGAGGGGGGTGTACATGGCCGGGCAGGCGAGGTTGACTGGCACTCAGTGCTAAGCTGTCTCTCTGAGGAAAGGGCTGTTTAAAAGGCAGGAGCTGGCAGCGGAGCAGACCTCTCAGCTCCCTGTCTAAATACTGCTTCTGTGTGACTGACAGCGAGGCAACAACACACTGGCATTCTCCTTTCAGCCACTCAGCAACCCTTTAACAAAAAACCACAGGATTTAACATAAAACTCAGACCAGAGTGTCACCTAATGCAGCATTGCTGCCTTCACACAGCTCTTTAAATTATTTAACATGACAAGCTGTCCTTTTGTTGTTATTCTTGTGCATGTGATATGACCTTGTGGGGTTAAAAAAAAAGGGTGCTTGTTGTAACATGCAAATTAATTAAGATGATATGAGTAATCATTATAATTTTACATTAAAAAAATAGTTATCCTTCACATAGAAAAATACAGTATATTTCTGTTTTCTAATGATAGGAGCTTGAGACCCATTCTTGTGTACTTTGAATTCCTCTCCTTGGAAATGATACAAGTTAGCTTCATGTTTGATTTATTGTTATTTGTTTAGAGATTGACCTTTCTAAATTCAATTTTTAGATATATAAAATGTTCTTTTCCCATACAAGGGACAAACAAGAGTCATCAACAGGCAAAAAGAAGACGTTGTAAATGTTGCAAAAGCTTAATAGCACAAAATTAACAATCTATGTGGTTTTGTTGGATTCAATTAGAGGGATATCTTGCTATTTCATGATGCACTTAGGAATGACAAAGCACAGATATAAGTATTGATTTTTTTGTGCCCATAACCAGATAAACAATATGTATATGTATGTATTTGCAGGGCAAATTGAATCAAAATGCACATATTACATTGAGGGCCCTGGAAGACTGACAACAATTGAATTTGTCAGTCAAGAATTTAGTTAAAGAGTTAAAGACCTTTGATCTACCGGTGAGCAAAATGATACGAACCATCCAGAGTAAGAGATATTTATGGCATCTTGCCCTTGTTACTGCTCGCACATGCAATTTTTTTTTTTTTTAGATGCTCATTTTCACTCAGTTCTGCAGGATGCATGTCTGTTTCTGTGTTTGCTTATTTCAGCTCGTGAATATCTGCGTCGGATGCGTGTTTGTTTGCATCAGTGTGTTTGTAGACGTGCATGTGCAGCAACAGAAAAAAAAAAAAAGCCTCTGTGTACGAATTCTTTACGCTGGTATGTGTATGTCTATGCATGTGTGTGTGTGACCATGTGCGTGCATGTATGGCGGGGCAAGTGTGAAGGGGATTGTCTCCAAGAGGCACAGAGGTAGCAGAGAGAACGATAGCTATGTTTGTGGATTAATAACTATTAATTCTCCTTTTGACTGTAATTGATGCTTAAATCTCCGCTCTCCTCCTCCTCTCGGCAGACCTCTTGTCCCCCCGTCAATTCTGTCCTTCTAATAAGGGCATTATTCCAAGGGATTTCATGCATTCTGATAAATCAAATTAGAAAGCCAGTGACTTAGATAGATTGCAGCAAGTAATTAGAGAATCCTCAATGCCTTCCTCTCTGCCACTCATTTGCAAGACTCTTTGTTATCTACCTATCTGGGCGCAGCATGAGGCGGTGTGTGTTTGCATCACTTTTCCCTCTTAAAATTCCTTCCTTATGTCACTGGAGAGACAGATCCCAGACCATATCTTGTCACCCAGGCTAGCACACCGCACAACGGACAGCGCAGTGGGACAGCCGTTAATTGGAGCAACTTGGGTTGGTAAGTACCCACGTGTGTGTCAGTGACATGCAAGAACAAGGAGATGGGCTGACACATGGAGACAGGGGACACCCTGGGCTGGGCTGACCCCCCCCTACACACACACACACACACACACACACACACACACACACACACAACCCACCCACCTACGCACACAACACACACACACACACCTCCACATGCCCCTCGCCCTCTCTCCTTGCCCTCTGGAAACAACACCATGTTCCTGATACTGAGTCAGCGGTCACTATCACGATCCATGTCAGCTGAGCAGCCTTGTTCACACAAATGTTGTGTGTGTGTGTGGGCTTGTGTGTGTATATATGTGTGTATCTGTTTAGAAAATTAATACAGTAATTGTATTTTTTTTATTCAAAATCAGTGTTAAGTACATTTAAATACTCCTCACTCATTCAAGTACTGCACTTAAATACAAATTTGAGGTACTTATACTTGATTATTTCCATTTCATGCTGCTCGATACTTTTACTCTGCTACAATTATGAAGGAAATATTCAACTTTTTTGTCACTTTGAATATTAAGATTTTACACACAAAACATATAAGGAGCTTCTAAAATATGATACACTGTTATAGGTTAAACTACCCGACACTGTCTAAAACAGTTCAAATTAGCTCCACCTCCACCAGCTGCAATAGTAAAATGCATCAGTAATATATAATAATATAACACTCACAGGAGCCGTTTTTCTGCTTTATGGGTACTGTAACTGTAATATTTTCAATGCGGGACATTTACCTTTAATGGAGTATTTTCACTGTGTGGTATTGCTACTGTTTTTTGAGTAAAAGATACAAATACTTCTTCCACCACTGTTTGAAATGAAAAAGAAATATTTGTCAAAGCAAAACGAGGAATCACTCAATAGACAAGACCATCTGTACACCTTACAATCATCTCATAGTCCAAAGTCCTGACAGCTGCACTTCCTCCTCATCTACCGTGTCCCCTCTATGGCATTTTTCTTCCTTTCTTTTCCGCTTTCCCTGCACCCCCCATCACAAACCAGTCTGACAGAGTTCACTTTTCTCCTTTAAGAGGATGAATGAAGATAAAAAGCAAAGCAAAATGGAGCACGAGAGGCATCACTTGCTTTGATTCATGATGGCTGGGAGTTTGGCGGTTCTCTTCAGCCTGCCTGCTTGGCTGCCTGCCTGCCTGCCTGCCTGCCTGCCTGTTCGCCTGCCCCTCTAATGGAGAGCTACAGTGACACCGTCAAGACATCAGGAATGGCTGATTATGGTGCTAAATATTGATCTCTGCTTCACATGTGTCAAAATTCCCCCCACCCTTTAATTAGAATTTCCCCTTCGCGCCATACAGGAACTAACCGAATATATTAGAGGACTTCATGAGGAGGAGGGGAGTGCAGCTAGCGGGGCATAATTGTGACCTCTTGTCTTGCCTCTTCCCTCCTGAGTTTTGAGATGACTCCCAACTGTCTGTCTAACGCTCCCGGCTTCTGTGATAATCAGACTTATTTTCCTCGTCCTATCACATCACCTGGCTCTCCTGTTCTCCATTCCCCATCTCCCCTGTCTTGTTCCTTCTCCTCCAACTCCTTTTTGCCTTGTCCTGTCGAGTTTAATTTTAATTTTGCAAAAACACTGTTGTATTTAGATTTTGTTTGGATTTGGTGGAGGAGTACAGTAAAAGAATGGCTTTGTCCTCTTATGCGCATCTTCATTTTTGTTGTATTTAGTTAAAAATGTCCTTTTTTATTCCACACATTCTTCTTCCTTGTCAAAATCTGCCACCTACATTACCCACAATGCAACTTTACCAATGTAAATTCTGTCTGGGATTTGGGTGTGTTTATTGGTAGCAGCTAATGTAGCCTTGAGCCAGTAGCCTTAAGCAGATATGAGGAGCGACCTACAGAGGTCTGGCAAGCTGACCTCTTTCTAACTCAACGCCACCAGATTTGTTTTTATTTCCTTTAATGCTGCCTCAAGTGACATCACTTGAGGCAGTTTTTCAGCCTTCATGCAGCTCCCTCTGGAGCCACAAACGTCCTTAGACAACTTTTTCATGCACGTAGTAATAGTACTACTAATAATAGTAATAGTAGTAGAGTTTCCTTTGAATGATTTAGCAGTATGTGTATCTCTGCGTGCAATTTTGTGTTTCTGCTGATTTAATATGGAATAAATATAAAAGTAGCTGAGTGACCTTATAGTAAGAAAAAACCCTCAGATTCAGTGATTTGAATTTTATTTTTAGTCAGGTTAAAACTAACATTATAAAGTTGCTCCTAACGGAAAGCCAACACACTCATAGTACCACAGCGGGATCATGCACTGTTTGCAGAGAGGAAGAAATAAACATAACACATATTAATGAATTGTGTTGAGAGTATACTTACTCTGATGCCACTTGTTTTTAAACAAGCGTCTCAGCGTATTCTCTGTCACAATTCATTATGTATATTTCTCCTCTCTTCATACTGTTGCATACTTGTGCTGCTCAATATTAAATCTATTTTTTCGCTGCAGCTGGTCCTGATCAGATGTCCACTTCTGGATTTTTAGAGCACTAAAATGTTACCTTCTTTCCCAACCATTTCTTCCACATCTCCAGCAGCTCTAAATCCATCTTTTCCTCTCTCCCCTCCAACCCCACCTCTCTCTCTCTCTCTCTCTCTCTCTCTCTCTCTCTCTCTCTCTCTCTCTCCCCCCCCCCTCCTATTTTTTGGTTAGGAGGCATCGGTCGTTATTGTAGGACGCTGGCAGGCTTGCCGTCAGCTGCATTCTGGCGAGAGTCAAGTGCCACGAGGTGCCTTTTTCTATTTGTTTGTTTCATGCTACACTGCACCAGCCACTGACCTGTGGTAGCCATGTCGTGCAAGAGGGAGGCAGGTTCATCCAATCAAAGAATGGCTGAAAATTAACACTGATCTTTCCATTCCTGAAGAGGGACTGTGGCAAAAGGCAATTTCATGACTATAGTGTGGCTTCTGAATTCTTTTTTTTACTGATATCTTCTCTTGATGATTTGAAATGTTTACACAGAAATGTATTTCAACAAAAACAGGGTTCAAATCTATTGTTCACTCCTATCCTTTCATACTAAAACCTCTTTTATTGAGACTCAATCTCAAAATACGATATTCTAATATCACAGATTTGTTTTTGTTTTGTTTTTTTTCACAGTGAATTCAATCTGATCCCCTGCAATTCAGAACATGCAATATTCATAGTTGATCCATTGACTGCTATTCAAGCGGGAACTATTTGAAGAGGGAAAGTTCATGTGCATTTTTGATGGATTGTGCATGTCTTCCCCTACTCTATATGGATAGAGAGCTTGTTTGAAGGTCAGTGATTCTCTTCAGTCAGAGTCTTCCCACAGCACTCCTTTTTGGGGGGGAAGAATATCTCTAGTCTTCACTCCATATTTTTCAAGTGCTTCCAGGATGACTAGGTTGGATGACCTTGGATCCTGGTGGAGATGAATCTCTTTGAGCCTCCCCTCTCTTCTTTTCTCGGGGAACTCTGTCATGAAGAAAGACAACGACCTTCTCCCGTCAGACTTTTCATGTAAAATATCCATTTTACCCACATCCCAACCTTTTCATGTCTTTGATATTTTGTGTTTTTCACTGTATGCATGCTGAACTACATTTTCCTTTATCATACGTGCATAAATACTCACATTGCATTCCTCTTTTTTGTGACAAGTTGATACTGATCTTCACTGACCAAGGGGGTCTATATTTAAAAATCTGGCACATTTTTAAATATTTGTGTCTTTGTGTTTGCATGCAGGAATGAGGGGTTGAACAGGGGTTGAGTGGATCTTGAGAGCTGGCAGGTGCATTATTGCAGCAGGCTCTCCCTAGCTTGACATGTGTGTGTTCCTAATCTCTTAGTGATATGACAAAGCTGTGTGGGAGCTTGGGCTGGATCTCTTCTGACTGTTGTGACACACAGACACACACACACCACAACCCCCCTCTCTCGTTCCCTTTTGTCGAAACACACACACTCCATATTCCCCTCTTGACCCCTCAAGGAGCCACCATTCTACTATCTGCTGGCACCTTCCCACTGTAGATGTGTATTTATATGTGCCATGAGAGTTTTGTAGAACCATCACTACATGCATCTATTTGTCACTCCGTGGGTACATGCCTATAGTGTGTGTATTCATACACACAGAATATTAAATACACTAGCAGCAAAAGTCAGATGTGGATACAGACAAGTGAATTTCAGGCTTGTTTTTTTGTTAACTTGATTTGATCTCAGCAAAAAATACACAGAGGGGATGACTTTGTAGCTGCAAAACCTCACCAAACTATTTCCAAGTTTGTTTGTTTAATCAAGCAAACACAACCGAGGTCTTAGGATCATTCCATAAGAACATATTATCTGGTTGAACCCACCAAAATACTTATATTTTTGTATAGCTCTACATTTGTCCAAAGGGAGCACATAACTTCTGCTACACCTGTGTTCGGCTAAATGAATAAAGCAATATGATTGTAATTTAGGGGAGAATAAAAAAGAGATTGTGTACCTGCAGGACATTTTATGCCTTTTATTAGAGAACAGAGAGAAACAGGAAATCAGGCGGATGAGAACCACATTGATGAACCACATCAAACCGGAGACATCGCGAATTACACGGTCAGCACCTTGAACCCATATTCGGCGAGGGCACCCACGTACCTGCTTTTTAATCTGGATCGCTTTAATTCAGCAAACACACAGTTAAATGGCTGCAAAAGACTGAAAGGAACTCTAACACTTAGCAGATGATAGAAGACCAGACTCACACTCACACAGACACACACACACACACACGATTTGACTCAAAGACATGAACAGATTACATGTGCATGGGTGTGTTTAATATGTTTCACTTCACATGGAGCAGCGGCACAAACCATAACACAGGATGAGGGCATATTCTTGCAGGAACTGAGCCAGTGCATCTGACCATGTTGACATTTTACACACTGACATCAGACAGAGGGGGGGGGGGTGATGGCTAGTTTGCAGCCCTGTATTCAGTCACATTGTCACAAGGGAAGGTGTAAATTAGGGCGTTTTTTTAGACTTTAAGTCACAGTATTGAGAAACATGTCAATGACAATGTAAATCTAAGAGTAAATAGGTTTGTACGTTAGACTACTATGATAAAAAATGATGTGTAGAGAGGCATGATTTTACCGTCTGCGTGGTGACACACCACATGCGTCATCAAAACCAGATTCTTCTCCTGTGTGTTTTTACAGTTTGCTCCTCAGTCTCCTCCAGCCTCGCCCCAGAGACCTAATGCATCATTTGAGGCTCATACAATTCACTGCTTCCCAAGCCACTGGCTCCTACCAGCCTGATGGAGGCATTTTTCGCCACTTAGAAACACGCACTGTGTGTCCGATCCCTTCCTCCTTAATATGTCCTCTATTACCATCAGGCATTTATGCCTGTTTTTTCTACTTCAGTAAGCACTGAGCACCGGCTTCATTAAAACTAATTGAATCGGAAACATGTCTGCCCGAGGAAACATTAACTCTTTCTATTAAGGAAATTTCCAATTTCATTTTGTCAATAAGGTCAAAGGACTGAGCCTGTGTGTTCAATACTGATACATTCTGTGCCCATAAAGTTAAACTGTAGGGCTATTTAATTCAGCCAGACAGAGCCTATGATCTATCAGCGTTGAATGTACGACTCAAACTCTTGTGGTTTCTGGTGATTATATAATCATTTGTTAAAATCAACATACTTTTTCTTCTCCAAATCTATAGTTTCCTAAACTCCTCTCTGACATAATGTCCTGTCAATTTCATTGCATTATTAATTTCCTGTGGGTAGCATAATTGAGTCTTGGTACAAGCATTGCATTAACGGTTTTTACTGACCACACTTGAAACAATAATTTGATGGCATCCGTCAGAAATCAATGCGCAATAACAGAACATACACAGCTGTTTAATATGAAGTAAATATTTATGAGTGGTCTGACTGGGCATCAAGTCCAGTCAATCTTCTTTGAAAGGATCTGTGCAAATGATTAACCTCATTTTACTGGTGCTGTCTGGGCTGGTAATGGCCATTAGAGCTAAGAAGGAGTGAGGCCTTTGATTTTTGGCTCCTCATCATTCACAGCTTGTCGCATCCTTTCATCCTTCATACATGGCTGCTGAATTGATTGTCTGTTTAGTCCTATGAATGATAAAGCTGCTCTGGGCCACAGGCTGAGAGGGACAGACACGGCTCACTTCCATCTATATGCAAGGTGGATTTCTTTTCCTGCCTCGCCACTTGGAAATCTGCTTTTTGCATTATTTATTGGACAATCATCAGCATTTCAATATGGTAAATCAAATAGTCACAGTAATATAACTATAGGCAGTCGTATCCAAAGGGCCATCATTCAACTCATTATTCATTCATTTTGTTTAGAGCTATAGTCGGCAGGACTCATGAGATTCATAAGTTGTGTAATCAACATGTTTTACTGCGAGCTCACACAGAGGACTGCCTGAACAGAGGGAAAGGTAACATGGAAGGAAGTGATCATGAGTGAAGTGTGTACACTCAAAGTGCTGTAAAGCGGTACATAACCAAAGACTAGATGGAATATAACCTCTATGGGAAATACAACATGAAAGCAGAGTGCACTGGAGTACTGAAAAAGTCAGCTGACTTCTTTAAATCCTTTTCATTTGAAAGCACATCAGGTAATAATGAGCGCGTTATAGCGTTGTAGTCATAAAGCGATGCATTGCGGATCTATTTCAGGTATTGCTCACACGCTTTGTAATAAGATTTTCACTCTGTACCTAAAAATAACTTTTAATGCCACACGCGTACAATGTGCAGAAATATAATACTTAACTATAATTTACTCTCGGCTTTATCCAAGTCAGAGAAAATTACATGTTGAGTCCGAAACTTGTGCTGTATAGAGGAGATCAACGCGATGCATCACAGAAGTTTCACATTTATTTGTGCATCTTTATAATTATTCTCCCACTTTATCTTTCAGACTCTGTGCTGCTGCGGTTGAAAATATACCTCATCTAAAAGTAATTCCAGCAGCGGTTTGAGCAGAAGGTGAGTTCTTCCTCTTCTTCTTCGTCTGCCTACCAAGTTCTCATGTAGTGCAAAGGTGAAAGGTCAAGTGCTCTCCCACCACAGGGGATCATATGAAGTAAATGGCTTATCTTGGCCTCCCAACATGGTAATTCACAAACTAAAGTCAAAGCCAACGCTCTTCACATATGAACCAAAATATGACAAAATCACATATCAGATTCCATATCCTTGTTCAGTTTTGTTGTTGGGGAACGGCTCCTGACAAAATGTTAACGTTCAGCTCAAACGAAACCAGTGCAGGCGGTCGCTGGACTAAACACACCTACAGCAGAGCTACAGCAAACTTCAAATCCATCAAACCCCGCTCGTGTGAACCTGTCAGGTTGCATCACAGAATTAGACAAAAGTGCAGCAATGTGCAGCTGTGCATGCAACATAACCTATGATCGTCGTACAGTGCACGGTGCATGTGTGTGGTAACATCTAATAGTGTGAAATGTGAAGCTGGGACTCTTTAGAATTAGATTTCTTCCTCACGTCGTGCACGAGCACTTAGCAGCAGACACTCGGAAAGACGGCCACCTTCACCTGCACGGCTTCGGTTTGTTGTTCTCTGGAGAACTGGAGAGAGAGCAGGAGCTGAGGACGAGGCTGAACAACTGGAAAATGATTTCTTTCTCCCAGCCTCACACTGCCACGATCACAACCTTCCACTGATGTCAAGTGTGGGGAGGAAATGAAGTCACAGGCTGTTAATGAATTTAGACTCAAAGTCCTCCAGCATATATAATCATGCACAAACACTGACAGAAGTATTAAGCTACTTGTGTCATGTTTTATTGTGTCGATACAGACATGTTTAAAACCTAACTGTACTTTGAGTCAATAGAGAGAACTTGTGACATTGTAATGCACCCTTTCAACAGATCTGCTAAATGTCAGCAAACTGGTTCTGAGTGTAATCCCAATTTGCCTTGGAATTAGCACTTTACAGTGACGATCTAATTATTTAGACAATTTATTGCCTGCTGCTAATATCTCTCAAAATAAGCTGTTCCCTTCATCTTGATCATGTGATAAATGTGGAATCAGAGAGGATAAGTCCCAGACATGCCTCAGAGCCTGGCGTCACTTCTCTCCTCTGATAGACTAAAGGAAAGGGTTTGTGACAGCGGCACTGCCTCACTTCGTGCAGGCCAATCACTGCCGATTTATATACATTTCTAAATTACTCTCATTTCTGCAGCTGCAATATAACAACATGCGGGTTTTAGTGCGCAGCAGCTTCTCAAAATGTGGCTTGAATCGCTGTTGTCTGAAGGCAATCAGTAAATGGGATTAAGGGATAAGCAGTAGGACTTTTTACCTGACTGAAAACAGAAGCGCAGAGCCGGGCTCTCCTGGGGGGTTTGAGGGAGGTGGGCGGCAATATCAGGCTTCAATATTAAAACAGCTATGTTACTTTGTTCATCAACCGGCTCCGGTTGAGAAAGAAAAAATAACTTTAACCTGCACAGCTGTGAGAACATATCAGAGAAAATGTGCCTGTGTGTGGCATCATCACATCTTTCTTGTTCACTAAAAATTAGAAGCGCAGCGTTGGTGACGCAAAATGGAAAGCTGCGCCACCTGTGCGCAACCACGATTCACATTTCACAATAATTGTGTTCTTCTCAGCTGCAAACATGTTCTTCTTATTTTTAATAGCAGGTTGCGCGGGAGACGGCCTTTTATTACCGGAGAGCTGTAAGCTGTGGTCTGACTTGTCGGCAGGGCTGAAGTGGTCTAAAACATAAAAGTGGAAAAGCGGTTTGAAGTCGCGCGTAAATGTTCTCACACGCAAATTAAAAATAATGAAAAGTGGACGTCACATTTTTAATCTTTGACTATTGGGCAACAAGTCTGTCCGGAAAGACAAGCTTAAACTTTTATTTGCATCAGCAAAGAGCATCCAGAGGAAAAGACTGATAAATAAATAATAATAATAAATCCGATCATCTTTTTTCTTTTTTTTAATTATTCGCTCAAAAATGTGACTTTGTTTGGGACTGAAACGAAAAATGAAGACTCCTATATTTAATCCGCTGTATCTTTTTTGTCTTTGTCAAATACAGATGCACATTAGAAAATAAAAAGATGTTTAAACAGTTTGGGATGTGTTGATAAAAGCGCCTTTTTAAAAAACTTTTTCAAATATACTCATGCATGCAGGGGGAAACTTTAAGGTGTCCCCCAAATTAGAAGTGTATTAAAATGAAATCTTTGATGACTGAAATGTTCGCTCAGTGCAGGTTTAAATGAAACGATTAAAATGGTCAAATAATAAAATGTGCAAACAAAACAGAGAATTTGAACTTGAAATAAAACATGAGTAGGCCTGCCCATTGTTTGCGACATGTCCATAGTCATACTTCATGAACTGAATACATCTACACAATTTCACAATTAGTGAAACTAAAAGAAAAAAAATGGATTATTATTACAATGATTTTAAATAGGCCTGCAAGCGCTGATCCCAATGCTTTGGGGAATTAGAATAATAAAGTTTCAACTAGAAAATAATATTTTCTCTCTCGTGCCAAAGTCACTCTGTCCGATCAGACATGTCTGAATTTAAAGAATAAATTAATTTCAGAGAAATTATTTAGCAAAGGATTGATTTAAAAGTTTTATTTGTAAACATTAAATATTTCTTTCTCTCTAAAGTTTTTGAATTCGGCACCAAATGCGTTACAGAAGTTTGTAAGTACATCATGATGTCAAAGATGTGGGCTTATATCACACACTCAGGAACCTCTTGAATATAAGATGGAGTTTTGTTTTTTTTTTGTCTGTTTTTTTTTGTTTCCAGTTCCAAACGTGTTAAATCATAACTATCTAGACGTTTATAAGACATAAAACATAGACAACGTGCTCAGCATGAACTTTGATGGTTTGAAATCGTTTAAATTGCACCATGCTTAGTGTAGCTCTTGGCAATAGAAATAATAAATATATAGAAACGTTTATATTCAACAGCAACAATACTTACAGCACATACAAACAAGGAATGTCTGACAGTTTTACAAACACCATGGGTCCCTCATTTTCTATACAGATGAGATATTTTTCCACATATGCGTCATACATAAAAGAAGTGCCATAACTACGAATCTGTATCAAATCTAGCAGACTACATAGTGTCCGGTATATATTATATATAGACATCACCTCAGCAAGTGCCTATAAAAGAAAAACAAATGAAGGAATAAAAGAAAAAACTAGAACATGCGTTGTCTTTTCTGGATACTTTTTGGGGATCCTGTCAGAAACACATAGGCACGAGTCAGAAAAGAAAAGAAAATTAAATCTTTTCATTATAAGAAACTCTGTACACATGTTATAAACCGATGCATTGGGAGGCATCACATAATCTATCATAATATACAGTGTGTGTGTGTGTGTGTGTGTGTGTGTGTGTGTGTGTGTGTGTGTGTTAATATATATAAATGGAATATATTACATCTGAGTATGCTGAATCAGTAGAGCCGATGTTAAATAAACAGTAAGTGATTGCAAGACCGGATTAACTTTGTTGACAATTTGTCCACTGGAGAGAAATTCCCCGGGATGATTCACTCGTTTGGCACTCAAGAAGAAAAAAAAAACAATTCCAATGAATTAAAAGGCCTACACAACAATCAAACTTCTCTTCCTTTTTGTTTTTCTTTTTTTTTTGTCATTAATCATTACTCATAATAGGGTACTGTTGTTCTATTAGCCTACGGAGCTTGCAAATATTCAGAAATAATAGCGTTAAAAATCTGTCCTGTCTGACTCAAAACAGTCTCTCTTTTTTTTTGTATTTTCTTTTGGAAGTTCTTTGAGGTCTCTCCATCAGAGTCAGACTCAGAAAGGTAGGGTGTCGAGGAAAAGTTTGTCAATTATTGCTGGCGGAGGGACTAGATCTTCTAGTTTTAGGTAAAAGATACGCTGCAGACCTTGAGTACATAGTGTGCGCAGTTCAGGGAGCTTTCCCAAGAGTTTTGACAAGTAGTTGGGACGATTCAATCCACCGCCATTGAATGTCACTTGATCTTTGAGGCAGTTGACTATCTTGTTTTGGAGATCCTCGACTCTTTTGGGTTCCTTAAGCCCGTGTCGCTCTGAAATGTAGAAGAAATAGATACGGATATTGTTATTATCATTATTATTATTCCCGATTCGTGCGCTTTCTCTGTTTTTTTCACGCATTATTACGCAGGCGGAGTTTCCAAAATGCGCATTTTACGCACCTGTTACCATGGCCAGAGCTGCGATGCAGGAGAAAGCTGAGATGTCTATGTTCATGCTCTGCAAATTGGAAGAAAACTCCACGATGGCGTCCACCCACTCTCCAAATCCACGGACGCACTGTAGCCTGTGCAACACCACTCCATTACAAAAAATAAGTTTGCCTTCCACTGGGTTGGACCTGCAATTAATAAGAAAATGCCATTAATTACGCTTGGCAATAAATGGGAATTTAAGAGCCTTCATATTATTGGGCAGCTAATAAAAGCCAAAGCAATGAAGCTTGAAGGAGGAGCTGATAATTATCCAAAGCCTAGATTGTTTTGTTTAATAATTACGCAGGCTTACCTGTACGCCAGCCGCAGGACAAAAAGTTCAAGGAAGGCGGATTCAAAGAGGAGATCTTGATCCTGCTTCGGTAGATCAGAAAAGCCAGGGATCTTTTCCGCCCAGCCCCGGATGATCTCCATGGAGCCCGTCAGGAGATCATAGAACTGCTGGATGTGCTGTGTGTTGTCTCCAGCCATTTGGTAGTCAGGGTTAGCCTGAAACTGGAATTTAATTTAAACAGCGCCTTAATGAGGTCCTTTTAAAATATATAATCCGTGAAATTGCAAATGGCCATTTCCAAGAGGGAGAGGGTGCTTTTTTACTATTAAATTCATGTCTTCTTTTTATTAAGTTCTCTATTTCAACGCAATTTACTCAGGAAAAAAATATGCCACATTAAAAGCCTGACAAAGTTAGGAATTCAGCGATGTATTAGAGGAAACTTCCAAGGCAGTAAATTGTTCTCTAAAAGCAGGACTAAATTAAAAAGGCCGTCAATCTTGGTGTGCCTTCTGTTTTCAGTCAGAGTAATAGTGTTAACTTTTTTCTTGTGTGTTGTGTGTGTGTTTTATTTCTGAGACTGTGGTGTACCTTACTTACTCTGGAGTAATCCAAAGCAGACATGGAGGGGTTGGAGTCCACATGGGCCCTGACGAGTGCGCTTATGAGGCTCACCGGCGGCGAAGGTGGGGAGGGCTCCTGGGGACTTTTGGGTTTGGATGGAAGGCGTCCTCTCCGACCTTTCAGATTATCCGTTCGGACAACTCGATTGGAAGAAACACACGTCATATAAGTCATTCATATGCACTCCTGTTGCTGTGCGTAAATGTATTTTAAAGACGTGAAGCAGACACTCTATTACGCACATGTGGGGAAAATATAAACAAGTGGTTATAAAATATTTTAATGCATGGACTAAACTTACCTTCTCTCACCATTCCGACGACAATGCACTTCTGGAAACGGCAGAACTGGCAACGATTTCTTCGGCGTTTGTCAACAGGGCAGTTTTTATTCGCTAAACACACATATTTTGCATTTTTCTGAACGGTGCGCTGCAAAGAAAGAAAGAAAGAAAGACATAATGTCACTCTGCAGGCCTGCTTTAAGGCTATATATAACATGTAGACTGTGGATTGCTGCACAAGTGATACAATATTTAAAGAAGAAAAAAGATGAAAACGATATAATATCTGTCATCTCATGTTGGGACTGCGCAACAAGAGGGAATAGACAGTGTGCAAATACGCATTCGTGGTCTATCATATTTTACTCACTCCTTTGAGATCAACTATGTGTGGATAGATGTGATTGTCATATAAAGTTATTTTACACCCGCACATTCAGGTGTTGCTTTTATTTCTTGCATCCCGCATTGAAAATGTGATTCTGTTCTTTGTTTTTTAAGGTGTTTTTACCTCACAGAGCGCCGTTAATATTAAGAAACGCATAGCATATCTTTCACGTAACAGTTACACTGATGCATGGTCGCTGTCATGTCAGCCCACCTTGAAAAATCCTTTGCAGCCCTCGCAGGTTCTCACTCCATAATGCTGGCAGGCTGCGTTGTCCCCGCATACCGCACACAGACCCTCGTTTGACGGAGATCCTCGGGACGGGGGCGATGGCACTTGGCTGTCCACCAGCTGGTGCCCGTGGCCGAGCTGCAGGGAGTGAGGAAAGGCCAGACCAGCCTGTTTCCGTATGGCGCTTGGCACAGCAAAGCTCTGGCCGTCCAGGCCGCGGTGCACGCCCGGGTTGTCGTGGTTCATGGAGACGTGCAGCGGCCCATCGAACCGCATCTGACAACTGGAAACAGGAGTACCAGGCGGGGACTGCTTGAAGGAGAAGAGCGAAAGCCTTGACACCGGATTTTTGCGCTGGTCTATCATATGAGACGTGGCCGCAACATAGTTCTGGTGGAAACTGTGGAGGGAGCCAGGGTCCTCCCACATGTGATTAGGCTGAACCTGGAAGTTTGGTGTGCTCGGGGCATGTGGCGAGGAGGGTTTGAAGTACATAGGCCCAGAGTGAGCCATCATTTCTTCCGACTGGGGTGGCAGGTGGCTCTGCTGATGGTAGTTGTGCATCTGGACGTCCTCCACCTTGATAGAGGACTGCTCTCCAGAGTGGGGCATCTGATACAGACAGGGCGGTTTAACGTCGTAACTGGTGTTATAGTTGTCCATGAATGTACTGAAACTTGGGAGAGAAGTAGTAGCTGTGATCTCAGTGTTGGTCAAGTCCATGCTAAACTTAACAAACTCAGGTGTTAAGAAGTCGCAGCTGTATTCTCCTGCGGTGTGGTAGCTGTAGCTCTGGGAAGCAGGACTAGCTCCTTGAGGTGATGATCCATACTGAGCCTGAACGCAGGGCATGGCTGAAAACCAAACGGGTAAAAACACATCAGAATCTCTCAAATAAAAGTTGCACAGTTTAGTCTTTTAAATCAAATTTTACCATAAAGAATAAAAAGCAACAGTGTTTTGCATCAATGAGTAACTTCAGAATAAAATAACAGCAAACTGTAATACATCTGTGTGTGTTTTTTATTTGAAAATAATTTTCCATATCATACCTCAAGTCTTCTGACAGTTTTTCGGTGACACTTGAAATGGGTTATGTCAGGAGTTGTATGGCTGTCAGGATTCAAGAAAGCGGCTCTGTTCTGGATCTTCCCCTAATAAAAACACATCACTTTGACATTTACTAGATTATAAAATAAAACAGGATCTAAAAAATAAAAAAAAGAAAGACCACGAGATGCCAAATAAAATCAGATGGAATCCACACGATTGCGCACAAACTGTAACCAGTTTCTAATTACGCACAGCATTATTTTTGGAAAAATGTCATAAAAATGGCGAATGGATACTGACAAAATACAAGCATGTAGATATCAAACAGCATAAGTCTCCTTTTTTCCCTTTTGTTATAATAAAGTATGGTGCAGCTCGTGATGTACAGACTAACTTCGCGGAACTTGTCTAGAACGCAGAACGCTAAAAAACAAAACAAAAAAAAAACTCGTGAAATATCAGTAACACCAGCAGATCTGAAGCCCGAGTCAGACTCAGATTAGTCTAAAGTCAGTTTAACACTAAAAGATTTTTTTTTAAAAAAAGGTTTAACAGCTCGCAGAAGGCGCTGCAAGTACAACGCGCAGACACAGATTATGTTGCAAAAAAATAAGAAAGAAAAGAGATGAGTGGATCTTACCTCTTTCACATCAGGGTCGTTGCTTTCAATCCATGCGATAAGCATGCACGGGGTATTCATCAATTTCGGTAAAAGCTCCAAATCATGAGCGGTCGGTACCCAACAATGCCAGGCAGACAAAACCGTAGTGACTCCGCGCACTGACAGCGACACAAGCTTCGACTAACCCAGTCTGGCCAATGTGGCTTTGTTTATGTGAGCGCTGGATACCGTGGCCCACGTGTTTCACAGCGCGACGTCATCGGCGTCGCCACAGACACGGACCAATCCGCTTGGGAACTTTTTCTCAAGCCCCAATTTTTCTGGTGAGTATGTTTGTCTTGTGGTATGTGTTCTATGTTGCTTCCCACATGGACATTAGCAGAGATGTAGTGGTGGGTAATAACCCTTCTGTGCTCAGTTCAGACACCTATTTATTTATTTATTTTGGGGTTGACACTAATCTATGTGCTGTGATTTCACTGTGTTTATCACATGTGCAATGTGATCTGGTAGCTTCTGCACAAGTAATTAACTTTTTTTATTTTGGAGTGATGCAAAGTTTTTGTCCAGGTCATACCTTTTTGTTTTCAACATGCATCACGCATGATGTAGTAAAGGTAAACTAGGTTGCAGGTGTTCTAGAACTGCAGCTCACAGGTAGATACACTCCTGCTCACTAGTACTGAGTGCCTCGTAGTTGTTATTCTAGTGTAAAATTGAGATGAGTGTACATTGGCACATGTAGGCACAGTTATGTCACAATGAGGCAGACTCACGCCAGACTCACTACACTCGTATGAAACAGGCCTAATGAAGCGGGGGGGGGGGGGTCAATATTATTCTTCGTTATCTTCTGACAGGATTTCTGTATTTCAATTGTGTTCCAAATTTAGACCCTCCAAATGAGGTGTGGGGGGGTTTTGCGGGGTGGGCTGCCTATTCATAGAGCCGGTGTAGTGTATGTGAGCTGCTGCTGGAGGAGGAAGAGAGGCGGGGTGGGGTAGGGTGGTTGGGGGTAATTAGTGGGCCTGTAGCCAGTTGTCATGGATTGAGGGGAGGAGGGGGGCGATTTAGTCCCCAGAGAGGGAAACGTGATAGAAACGGGCAGAATGGAGAGTGACGCAGAAAACGCTCAAGTTTGACGCAGTCGCCAAAATAATCTTTTGGCCTTATTGTTCTGCAGCGATGGAATAACTGATCTCAGTGTAATCTTACACCAGCACCTTGTAGCCAATCAAGGTGGCCTAAATTTTTCTACATGCATATTGGGCCTGGGCCTGAGCTTGTGATGTGTTGATATGTATGTCCACATGCACGTAACAGCAGCAGCAGCAGCGCAGCAGCGCACAGAGTTATTTCTAGTGGACTGATGTTTTAATATACGACCCAGAGAACAGCCATCACTCTCAGAGCAGATTTATTTACTTATTTATTTATTTTCTTGGCTGCCCTGTGCTCAGTGCACACAAGGACAGAGTGTGCAATGAGAGGGGGGTGCTAGTATATCATGGTTACACTCACCTCTAGAGGACACTATTGTTCACCAGCCATACATCAACCAGCTCCTGTTTTTTTTTCTTTACAATTAACCTCTTTAATTAACCTAACCCCATTAAGGCTGTGTGGTCACGCCCAGTCATTTGCAGGTGGTATATATGGCAGGATTTGTAAATTACAGATTCCCCTCATGCTGCACTGTGAATTAGAGGAAGAAGCTAAATGATGTGCTAAAAGTTCTGGTGTTGTTTTTAATAAGTTGTAATTATCCTGACCTCCTTGCCTTCATAGTAGCTGCTAATTAGACCACCTTTCACTGTGTGCTGTAATCTACTGACTATACACATGTATTTACATACAGTATATGATGCACCTCTGCATAAATATTTTGTCTGAAAACATCCACGGCAGGACGCTGCCTGGTCACACTGTGTTTCTGTTATCCAGTTACCATTTAGAGTTTGAAATAAAAACACAATTAGCAGCTTAATTGGCCATTTTACTGAAGAATAATTAACTTCCCATTTATATGCACAATTAATTGACAGAAAGTGAGGAGTTAGTTTTAATCACACAGAAGTTATTTCCTGAGATTATATTTTTAACTTTGTTTGAAGAAATGTCTACTGACATTACCAGTTTTATAGTGTGTGGGTGTGTGACCGTGCATGCCTGTGTACTGTATGTGTGTGTCTGTCTGTGTGTGTGTGTGTGTGTGTGTGTGTGTGTGTGGGAGAGATGCATATTTTTTTTTATTGCTTTACAGACTGTCACAGCTCTCTGTTATTAATTTCTCTGCAGGTACAATCTGCAGGAAATGTACTTTACTGGTGAATAAGACACCGTTGTTTTCTCGAGGTCACATGATGGATCCCAGTTACAGGCTGTCCAGCGCCTAAAGGGTCGACACAGGAAAGTGAACAGTGATCATTAACCAATTTTTTCCTAATTCATAATCTTACTGCCACCTACACGAAAACTAACTTCCAAGTCCAAGTTTCATCACTGCAACACATCTTACATCAGCATTTTACATCATTAGCCTCCAGTTTGCAAGTGGTCCTTATATTCTGGGCCATCAGCTTCGCTTGCATTTTGGCCCACATGAAATCGTCTGCTTTATTTTTCTACTTCATCTGGATACCAAAGAGGTGTGACCATGATGTGAATTGTAAGATTACATCAGAGTATCTCACTCACAGCAGACCACCAGGCTGCCAGTGACTTGCATTTAGCTGGGGTCGTTCCAATGTTTCAGATTTAGGGTTAGGGAATTTAGGACGCTGGGAGCATACACTTACCACTCTGTTAGGTACATATGGTACACATAATCTAATATGATCCAATACAACAGCTCTGTCATAAATTCTACTTTCACAAAAGCTTATATTGTTTCAGTTTCAGAGCGATAATAATTCTACTTCATGTTTATTTTTGAGGTCATAGTGGGTGGTGTTGTTGTACTGGAGTGCATTATGTTAGAAGGTGTTTCTAATATTGTGTCCCTCTCAATATAACACAGTCCAGTTCAACATCCCTGCAAACTACAACCTAAGTGATAAACATATAGTTAAATTAATATCTCTCTGACAGTGTCAATCAAAACTGAACTTTATTATCTTTGTAAAGGCAGAATTTATAGCAGAGCTTTTGTATTGGATCACATTAGATTGTACAAGTAAGATGAAGTGGTAAGTATAGATATGCTCCCGTAACTTAATTTTTGTGTTTCAGTTCAAACAATACAGAGTTTTGATGAGTTTATGACTGGATGTCTTTTTCAGTGATAATATCAGTATTCAGATACTTAGTAGTAATATCACAATGAAAATTACTTTTCTAAAACTCTCAGTACTGGATATTATTGTTGCCGTGGGTGTGATAGCACACAGAGGGATCCCTATCAATGTCAGGGGCAACTATGTGAAGAGGTGGAATGTAACAAAGTGTATTTACTCAAGTAAGATTTTGAGGTACTTTTATTTTCCTTGAGCATTTCAATTTTCAGCTCCTTCATACTTCCACTCTACTTTTCTGAGGGAAGTATTTATCTGACAGCTACAGGTACTGGTTGCTTTTGAGATTAAGCTTTTACAAACCATGATCAGCTCATAAATGTGACGATTTGTTACAGATTTAACAGCCAGATAGTAGCGTTAGAGAGTAGAGTTAAAATTAGCTCCAATATGATAAGCTGCAATATCAAAGTACTGCTTACATGTTTGTGCATCCGTAATAATAATCCAGTAATATAAAATAATATCATGATTTTTGACTAGCATCATTTAGCTGCATAGTTAGTACTTGTGCATCTACAGTAGCCAAGAATGGACAAACTGAACACTGGCTCTAGATTGGGGCTTTCGTGTTTTTCGTGTTTTTTGTGGCTACTTATAGCTTCTTCTACACACTTGGAAGGGGAGGGTGAGGTGAGGGGTATTCATTGGGTTGTAACCTGCAACTTCACCACTAGATGCCACTTAATCCTACACACTGGACCTTTAAGTAAGATTTCGTATGCAGGACTTTTACTTCTAATGAAGTAGTTACACATTGTTTTTGTGCTACTTTTACTTATTATTACTTAATAATAATTAATACTTAATTTATAGAGCTGGATACTGTTGTGTGTCGTGTGAACAGCATTGTAGCCGGTCCTGGTAGAGTGATAAGTCAGACAGTTAACTAACAGTTACTGTTAGTTTAACCTAAAACAGCTCAACACATGTTTTACATCTTACCTTAGAAGTAACGTGTAGCGTAGGAAGAACAGTGTTTCTCTCTGAAGTGTAGAGGAGCGTAAAGTTGTTGAAAACTTCTTTTAATTCCTTCATCATTTATTGATCCACTTTACATTAGTCAGCACAAAGAGCTGGATAAAACTACAGGGGAGTTCTTCCACTCTTCTTAAATCAAAGCCTACGTAGTTTGCAAAATTTGCTGGTCCCTCACACAAACCTCATTTCATTTCTAAGCACCAGCAGGTATCAAACTTTCTGAGAATTGAACAGCCCGACCCTGAAGGCATCCCTTTGCTCAGTGTCTTCTTTCCATTTCTAGATTCCCTCTTTACAAGCTTAAATGTCTACTTAATATGCTTTAATGCCTGCTCTTTAGAGCCAGGGAGCACTTCATCACTTTTATACACCTTTATATAACACACTGTTAACTAGCAATGCCTTATGGAACAGCTTGTCTTGCAGCTGGAAGGCGCCTCCATGGCATGATGGAGGTACCTGTTCACCATTCACAATGAGACAGTAAAATGGGAATAGAGGCCTCTGCATACTGCTGCTGTCTATATCAGTCAACGATGAATATTCATGAATCACAGTGTCATGACATGCTCTGTAATTGGCAGCAACATTAGTAATGACACTGCTGGTATCAAGTCCCTGCATATTCATGTGGTGGGGCAATATTTCCTCGTGGTGCTGTTTTTTTTCTCTCCTCCTGAAAGTGAAAATGTATTCTGAAGCTGCAGGTGTCCCTGGTGCCACAATCAATTGCTGGCTGGATTGTGCCCCAGTGAAAATCAGACAAACCATTAGTTTCTTTGTCAATCTCTTTGATTAATAATATATCTGAATTATAAAAGGTTGGGAGGACTCTAAATAGTGTAAAGTGAATCTCTTTGTAATAGTTATGAATGCAGGCCTTAAGGACTCCTATATACCATGTCATTGCCACTGGCTATCAGGCTTTAAAAAGGATCACTGGTAAAATGTATTGATGACTTTTGCCTAAAAAGTAACACACCAAATTATTGAATTATTCTAGTTATGCGAGGAACGATGCTTCATGCAGTTTATCTCTTATCCAAGTTGTTTGAGGGTTGAGTAGATTTAGCAGCTTGCACAGACATGAGCCTGCTCATCGAGGTTACAGACTAAATGTGGGCGCACATTTCTTTTTGTACTGGAATTTTCTGCGTCTCCATTTCGGCCCCACTAAAGTGTCCTAGAATGGATGAAGAGGGAATTGGGAAGAGCTTTGCCTAAGCTGCAAGGCTTTCTCCTCTAAGTAGCTGGATGGGAGGATTTTTTCTCTTCACGGCTTCAGTTTAGTGCAGTGTACCGTTCAAACTGTGGCGTAAGGAGGCAGTCCTGATTCTAGACCAGTAGTAAGGGGCAGCGTTTAGATGATAACACTGTTTACATCAAAGTAAATTTCACAGGTGCAGCATTAGACATGCTTCTAATGAAGAAGTATGCAGATCCTTAGTGAAGTAAAAGTACAAATAAAAGTGTTCTGCATTCAAAATCCCACTTAAGTACAAAAATATCAAGTAAAAGTACTAATTCTGCTGTAAAATGTCTCCTGTAACTGATATATTATATGTGACATTAGATTGCTAACGCAAATCAGTGTGTATAGCATTTTACTGTTGTAGCTAGTCATAGTGGAGCTAGTTTTTACATACTAGGTAGTTTAGGTTAAATTCAACTTTGTTGTCATTGCACAAAGTAACAAGTACTTAGACAATGAAATGCAGTAACCAGAAGTGCAGAGTAGTAAAGTGCAGAGTATGTACATATGAACAGGATATATAAATACAGTGCAGGTATAAATATGAATATGTATGTATGAATATGGAGTGGGGTTCAGTCAATCCAGGGTAGATGGGGGTCACTTCCGTACAGAGTTTAACAGGGTGACAGTTCATGGGAAGAAGCTGTTCCTGGTTCTGGAATGGAGCGACCTGTAGCGCCTCCTGGAGGGGAGGATGGTAAACAGTCTGTGGCCTGGGTGAGAGCTGTCCCTGGTAATGCTGCGCACACTCTCTGCAGACACCGTTGCTCTGAACAGTCCAGTGGTTCCTCACATTAGGGTCAGGCTCCAAAGTTTCATGATACATCTGATGGGTTGTGAGATGTTTAATGAACAGGAAGGAGGAAAAAAGTTCAGAAATTTTCACATTTCACAAATTTGTCTTAATTATTATTATCATTTTTATTGAAACCATGTGAGAAGTTTAGAGGGGAAACATCTCTTTAGCGGAGCTGCTAACAACTCAGACATCTGAAATGTGATAAAGGGCTGTAAACAGACATTGCATTTTTGTTAGAGGTCAAGTAAAGGATGGCAACCAGTGGTTTAACAATGTATTGTATTTTATAATCTTATCATATGTAGTTTTATATCAAATGTTATATAATGGAAATGCTTAGTCACAGTACTTGAGTAAATATACTTAGTTACTTCCCACCACTGCATGTTTCCTTGATAAAGGCCTGCAAACTTTGGGAAAACTAAAAAAAAAAAAAGATAAGATCCATAAATTCTGAATGCAGCTTAACTGCCACACTATGCCTGCTGTATGCAGTTTGTTTCAGCAATGGATTACTTACACTGCAATCTTTGCTGTTCTTTTTTTCCCCTGTTGATCACCAACTGAGCTGTATCTGTGCATTGCAGGAGGAGCATTGCACAACGCAGTAATGGGAACTGCTGTCACTGCTAGAGAAGGAGGCTTGTTTGCATTTTATAGCCTCACTCAGCTGCCAGAATACAAGAGAAAACAGGTGAGGTTCTCTCAAGTGTTGCAGAGCAATGTGCTGTGTTGTTAACAAAGTCCTATTAATATAATTAGGAGGCTTCAGATTACGTTTGTTGAATAAAAAAAGAAAGTATATTAGATATAGATTATACTTTTAACATAATTTTATGCTATGTAACACAGACCTAACTGGGAAAGATAATAAGGAGCTACTCGGGGACTAATTTTAGCTTCTTTGCATCCTGTTCACTATTCTTTCTAACAGATGGTAGATCGTATGGTGCCTCCATTGTGTACGTGACTAACAACTGCAGTGAACTCGAGAGTGACGGTAATTTGTCTTTTTCTGTTTTGCTTATTTTAGATAATCCTGTGCCATCATCTTCTTTACTAACTACATGTCTTGCAATTAGTCAAGTTTGCTTGTTAACATGTCTCAGTGCAGCCCGTCTGCGTGCCACATGCAGATTTTGTGATTAATCTAGAAAGACAATATTTTGAAATGTTATTGGGAGTGGAATATAAATAAGCATGTGATGTATTGTTTTTTATTGCTTGATGATGTCTGACAGCTCTGTCACAGAAAATGCATGGCTTCTTTTTTCCTAAATCCATCATGAGGAATATAAAGACATATGCATAATAATGAAACACATTTATTAATGTGTACTGTCCCCTGGAGTCACATGACAATGAAATGGATGACTGGTTTTCTTTTGCATGGATGCTATAGGCCTGTGTGTCGCATGTGGAGGTTGGCTGAACAGGTAAAAACCGTCCACATGGATGAGCTCCCATCCAGTGGCCTTACGAAGGTCTCGCAGGAGTTTAATGGGTTCCACGGTGGAGGAGGAGCCACTGACTCAGATGATGCAGTCACCGACAGTACATTGCTCTTGTCTTGAGCTGAAGTTTGAGTCCACCAGTTTCTAGGACCTCAACTGTTCAACAATTAAACCTAAATCCTGATATATCTGTGCCAGATAAAAATGTGTATCAATCCACATCTGACAATAGTCCCTTACAAGTACACTAATTACTCATGTTTGCTAAAAAAATATATATACAGTTCCCAGCTGTGCCCAGAAATTTGAAGCATTTTGCCAAAATATGTGTATTTGTAGCACATTTTTAGGAACCAAATGTCTTGGACACAATGTGCTGAGTCCCAAACACATGGTAAAGAAGTTTACATGAAACAACAGACAAATGAACACGTTGTTGGTTTTAGTCTTTTATATAGAGTAACAAAGCCATGTGCTTTATTGTTTTTATTCCACATTATGTCAAAAAAAGTCTCCATAAAATAAAATAAAATAATTGATAAGTGCCCGTTTCTCTCAAACAACAAAAGTGCCATCGCTTTTTGGGAGCAGCTTTTTGAGAGGATCGTGGCAGACTCTTGTTCAACCCCTACTTGCAACCACAAATGGGCATTCTCCATCCTGGTGTTGCATAACCTCCTTGCAATTGTGATGGAGTTGCTTCCAAGTCGTCTCTCTCGGGTTTGATCTGTAAGGCGCTTCGCACGTCTCTGCTGTGAAGTCTAGAGCAGCAGCATGTTTAGACTGGGAGGATTTCTCCCCTTAACAAGTCCGTGGGCTTTAGTCCAGTCACCAAAAAAACATAAACGATAACGCTTTTGTTCGTTTCCAGTGAGGGAGAGCATCCTCTTGTGGTTACCATTACATACCAAATCAATTATCTATGCTGCTGGTTGGAGGCTTCTTAAATGCGTTTTGCCTCTTTATTTGTTCGTGTTGTCTAATGGTTGTGTAGGGGAGGGTTTCAAACCATTTCTTCTAATCCTCAGTTATTCTTCCTTTCTTCTTTTCAAAACTGGGATTTGTTGACCATCTGGGACCGCAAAGAAGCTTCTAATAGGCAAAGCAAAGAGTGATTTCAGTGTTAAAAATGATATGAAAGTCATATGATTTCCCTCAAATACGTTTATAAAAATGTTCAGAAGAAAACTGATGTTTTCTGGATGTATTTTGCTTTGTTTGGTTTCTATAACTGCATTCTCAAAACATACAGTCCCTTTTTGAGATCCATGCTGTCATACTGCTGGAAATGATTGTTGTTTTTAACCAATGGAATATGTATGGCCTCACAATATTGTTCTCGTCATGAATATTACAGTGGAAAGTTGTGCATATGTGAATAGCATCTTGATCCATTCTAAAGATTTGGGACAATAAGTATCCAAATGTTGATGTGTTTCCTTGGCTCCTATTGTCAGATCTCAAAACTGCCCTTGTGCAGAGAGACGATTTCTCATCAGGCACCAGCAGCCGGAGCACCAAGCTCATTCACGGAGGAGTCCGATATCTACAGAAAGCCATCATGAAATTGGATTACAAACAGGTAAATGCTTCATTTTTTCTCCGCAGCTGACACTTATCCGCAGAATTCCTGGTCCCTCTGGTCATATTGCTTTATTTACCCTCCCATGTTCATTTTTCATTCACGGGAAGCAGTGACATGTTTGCCTTGAAAGACTGCCTGCCTGGAATTTTCTGAAGTTGTTTTAAAGAAATCTTACAACTTGGCAGACCACTGTTGTTATCATATTGTGAATTAATTCATAAAATTATCTCTCAGTAATAGGTGGAATGAAGCCTATGTGTCCTCTTTTGTCTGTGAATTGTTTAAGACGAGTCACCCAGGTTCAAACTGAAATGTCACCATTTTCTGTTACATTTCACAGTATATGAGAAATCTCATTATTCTCAGCTTGTGTTTTCTTTAGGAGCCTTATTTTGCTATCTGTATGAACATACGAGGGTCCTGGAGGTGAGCAGCAGAAGAGACCAATTAGTGTGATTGCAGGAAACGCAACTGCCTAGTCAGCAGCTCAACAGTAAAATGTAGACTGTACTACATGTCTTAGATGAAACAGAGGGCAAATTAAAGCAACAGTTTATGGGACTGGGAACTCAAGACTTCTAGTCGCAATAATATTTACCTCCAAAAACCTAAAATCTTATTGAGGTCTCAACTAATAACAAACAAAAGTGTGGGAAATTCAATTCTGGTTCTTTATTAAATATAATGTTCAGGTACTAGCAGGACAGTTAAACCATAATAGGTCGTTGCTGTCATTCAACTCTCAGATTATATTTAATGTATGACTTTAAGAATCTAGATTAAAGGCTGAATTTAAGTTATAATTAATATTAGAGCTGAAACAATATGTTGATTAAGTAATTTTTTTCACTTGTTCCAGCTCTCCAAATGTGAATTGTTGTTGGTTTTCTTTGTCCTCTATGATAGTAAACTGATTGTCTTTAGGTTTTGGACTATTGCTTGGGCATTTGTAGATGTCACCTTGGACTCACAGACATTTTATGTCATGAAAGGATTCATTGATTAATCAAAAATTATTCAACTCATCCAATTATTCAACAGCAAAAAGAATCATTAGTTCAGTCTTAATTATATTTTATCTCTGACAAAATTTCCATTTTGACTCTCCTCACCTCCAGTCATGACGGTGTCTACCACACCTATCTGTCAGCACCACTATCCATAACGCTTCAGGTGTACAAGTAAAACCTCATTTCACCTATACTCTGATCAGCAGTAAACCTTTCCCTTGATAAAGGCATGGAGTTGGGATGATGGAGAAGTTCAGGAGAACGGTAGTAAACTTTACAATCACCTTTGGGCTGAGAGGCCCATTGAAGTGTAAGGCATAGGAAGAGTGGTCCATGGCATCTCAGCACCATCTCTCCTTTGCTCTCTCAGACTTGGGTGAACTCAGGGGCCTTGATTTGATTTGTGCAGCCTTGAATCATAAGCTTTAATTGCACCTGACATTTAAAGCTTCTCTCTGGTATTTAAAGCAGTGTACAGGTGTGGCTCATTACTGAGAGGGTGATGGGAGATTTTCTGATTTCTCTCTCATTGCTGGGCCATGGCAGCGTCTTAACTCATCACGCTGCCTGTCACCATCCCAGAACCCCTCCTTCACTCGCACAAAGCCATATCTGACCCAACGATCATCAGTCAAACCAGAGTTCAAGCCTATCATAAAATAAAGTCCGTTTTAGTGCCGCAAACACTGTCATCGAGGCGGAAGCTGCAGACAGGATCATAGAGAATAAAAGAGTGTGACTTTGTGGTAGCACGTGAGCCACAGCACATATTACCAAACCCGCAGATGTCGTATTTCTCCGGTTATTGCAAGGTGGTGATTCTCATACTCCTCCAGAGAGACAAAGCCATTGTTTATTATGATGTTCAGAGCCTTGAACAGTATATAGTGTGCTGTACGCATTACTATGCACCATGAAAGTGTATGAATCACTTTGTGCAATGTTAAAAATTATAGCACTTATCACAGCTGGAGACGCTGGTAGCAGCAATCTGACTGCAAATTGTAGAAATCTCAATCTGTCTTGTTATCTGTTTCGTGTGATTACAAAACTTGTTTTTTCTCGTCTTTCATGAAGTGTGAGCAATACATGTTTAGTGGTTTTACCTTTGGAAAATGAGATATTTGGTCTGTAGTGGTAAAAGACTTCCTCATAACATTTATAACTTAAACACAGTTTCAAGAATTTTAGATAAATTAGGTATTATTAAACAGAGAGCAGCACAGACAAGATGTTTAGAAGCAAGAATACAATTAAATACAATTTTAAAATTATTTGTCTGTGATCTTAAGATCTAGATCGTACTTTCTAAGTAGAATATCTTGTGTCTCACACAGCCGTGTAATTGCTGTCAATGCGAGCGTAAACAAATTAGAAAGAGCATTTTTTTAAACACAGAAAACAGCCAGTAGGCATCACGTTCCAACCAGTCCCAGGATCCATCTTTCTCCAGGCTATACGTGCCTCGTGTTGGCATCAGAAAAACAAAGCATATGTTGATTGTTAGCCAGGGTGTACATAGCATGTCCTGTTCACTCAAGGTCTCCCTTGTAGCTGCAAACTCCCAACTTTGTTTCTCTAGGCTATCTGTCAGACTTCATTTAGCATTTAAGGATATGTGGATTCCCATGTACTGCAAAAAGGCAACATACTTCTGAGGGAATGCGGCCACTATCTGAGCAGTGATCTGTCAACCTTATTCATTTAGCAGAAGTAAATAGGAGAGGGGGGTATTTTACATGAGCTATTTATATTTGTTTGGTTTTATAATAGCATCTTTCTCTTTTGCACTTCTAGAAAGCAGCAAAATCTGGAAAGGAAATATGAAACATTGTGAAAAGACTTTAATAATATGAACAAAATCTTAAATTCTATCTTTATTACTGTAGAAGGAATAATAAAATTAAAAACACTAGACCGCTTACATGTATTTAATTTTTCCTCAAGCTGTCTTTTCCACCCCTTTTCCCATACGCAACTGGGTACATTATGGCAGTGACATTTTCTGTCCTGACCTTCCTTACTGGGGATCGGGCTTTGACTGCTCGGGTTCATCTCCTCAGGATTTTTCAAGCCATCATGGTCAGATAGTTTCAACATGTAGACATCCTTTAGCCTTAGAAAACGTAATCTTTGCAAACATACAATTTAGTACGAAATGGCGAACGCTGTCAGGTTGTCAGACAAATATGAACTCTTACACAGCAGTGTGATCTAAATCTCTTGTAGTATTACGAATGTTATCAGCCACAATTCTGGATTGTATTTAAACTTTTTTTTATACTTTTAAAGAAATATCGTGTCCTGTTGTGTGTTTATATACCATTCAACTGTGCCCTTCTTTTGTGCTCGAGGAGTAATTGACAAAAGCATCTGGGATAATAACTTAATCTCCCACTGTACCTGTAACAATTTAATTGGACAAGTCAGCCCAGTCAAGCATCTCTGGCTCTATGACTGGGAGACATGAAATTCATTGTCATTATTGTCCCTGTCATTCTGCAGCATTTTGTCCAGCCTGCAGAGTTCCTCTCACTCCACTGAGTTTTGTACCTCCAGGAGGCTGCAACGAGCGGCGGTGTGAGCCGAGCGGAGGTAGGGGTGGGATGGAAGGGAGGGGAGAGGAGGGGAGAGGAGGGGAGAGGAGAGGAGGGTGAGGGCTGGGGGGGGAGGCTGCTGTTCCTCCAGGGATTTGGTGGGCTTTGATGCTCATTTAGCTTTGCTCTGTCATTCGGCCATTTTGGCTTTTTAATTGCTGATGATAATTATCATCATCATTATTGTTATCTTCATCAGTGTGTCAGGTTGTTACAGGCGTGCTATGCCGTTCATTCATAAATCCTGCTACGGCGATCTGACTAATCCTTGAATTCATGACATTTAATGTAGTATTAATGCTCCTGTTCTTTGCCCAGTGCCAATATGTGACAGGCTCACAACAGAGAGATGTGAATCACTGGGTCAAAGGTCATTAGGAGGCTCAGCAATCACCAAGGATCAGACGCTGCCTACTGGTGCCTCACAAGCCTGGGCTGTGTGTGCGTGTGTGGTTGTGTATGCATGTGCGCACACACACCACCGGTGGCATAAGTTTGCTAACCACATACTATAATGGTCACATTCACCCTACAGAGATGAAGAAGTGGATTCCATGGTCTTCCTAATACATCATGGCAGGGTGCATAGTCTTGTATGTAATTCATTCTAAAATGTGGCCTTTAAATCTGTTGTTTTCTTGTTTTTTTCACTTTTTGCTTTCAATTTATTTATTTATTTGCCGTAGTGGGGAATGGCTTGCAGCATGCTGTAGCATTAAGCAGAGCCCACCAGCTAGCTAGCCTCAAGTCGCTCAAATGTAAAATAAATCAGGGCACAAAGGACCCTGCTCATTCCTGCAAAGTAGCAACATTTTCCCTGGCCAACAATGAGGACTTGAACTTCCTTGGCAATAACAAATAGAAAGAAAGTCACCCGAGACACCAACATTAAAAGTGATTAATCATCTCTATTCTCTCTTTACTTTTGAACCAAGGGATTGTCCAGCAATAAATCTTCAAAGATGTACATAAGAATCACTTCCTAATGAAACCGGGCTTTGTTCATTTGTCACCTTTTAGACCCTTTCATTTAAATTACAAAACTTGTGACCTTGTGACTCTGAATATAGATCTCTGGTATTTTAGAGCTGAAGAGGGATTAATCCATAAATCTTGATATTAGATTTCTCTGTTCATTAAAAGGATTCTGCCAGGGGATCTTCAGATAGAAAAGCAGATCAGCCACTGCCAAGAGCTGTTTATTGTCATACTGACACATGGAAAAAATGATCAGGGGAATAATTATTTTCCTTTATCGTTTGATGTGGTCTTATTCACATTTAAGTATTATACGATCATCAAAGTGGAAACCAATACAAAAAAATAACATATAATGATAATACATAGTAATATATTAATAGTAGCTGAGCATCTGCTAAAGGCACTATCATGTTACACACAGGGGCAAAAATTGCCCTGTCAAACAACAGGTTCGTCAGCTCCTACCTCTGCACTCTTGGTATATTTTAAGGTTTTGATGCGTCTGCTCCTTATCCCCGCATTCCCTGCCTTTTCCCGAGAAGCAGTCCCCCTTCCCAGTGCTGAAGAGGAGAGAGGAGAGGAGAGGAGAGGAGGAGAGGAGAGGAGGGGTGGTCGGGGGGGCCCACACTCAGGCCAAAGGGCCACTGTGGCTTTAAGTGTGCTCCTTGTGTGGCCAGAGCAGCCATCGCGCTGATGCAAAGTGACAGGGACAGATGTGACATATCGGTTCCGACACACTTCCATACCACCAGTCACAGGCTCGGGGTGACTCACATCCCCCTGCTCTGGTCCTGTCCCCCCGCTGCAGGACAACACAACGATGCTCGAATGAACCTCGCCATCGCCCTCACTGCTGCCAGGTATGGGGCTGCCATAGCCAATTACACTGAAGTGGTGCACCTACTGAAGAGGGCAGACCCTCAGACGGGGAAGGAGAGGGTCTACGGAGCTCACTGCAGGGATGTGATCACAGGTAAATCCAACAAAAGCCGTTTCCTTCCTTCCTGCCTCACTATATTCCCACTCTGTCTAGCTCTCACAACAGGGGCCCTCCCAGCACTTCTTACTCAGTGCTAGTTTGCACATAGTCATTGCACATCTAATGCAGGGGCTTTTAATATTTTATAAGCGTTTTATGGTGTAGAGGGCTGCTTCAGATCTTGTAGGGAGGAACATAAGACGGAATTAGCGTACTCCAAATGGCCTTACTTACCTTTTAAATGTCATGCATAGGGCTGGCTTTGGAAGAATAAAGCAGTTAAGGGTAAAAGATGGTATTCTGAAACATTTCATGAATAACTAAGATTTGAGGATCTCAACACATGACCACCCCCTGATGTTTTAAAAGACGGAAGTGTGCTCTTGGAGGAGATGTCTCACTTTAATAATGTGAGAGGAGGGCCTCACATAGGGAGGGCTTAGACTCAAAGGATAATAGAAACAGTTTTGTCATCTGTGCTTTTTTCTTTGTCTTTTTTTTTTCCTATTTTTTTTTCTTCCTTCATTGCTAAAATGTGAATTTTCAGGCTGCTGACGAACCTCGTCATTCCATTTCTCCTCTTCCTCTCTCTTAGCAGTGGCGGCATCACATGTCAAATTAGAAAGGGTAGTCCGTCATTCATCTTGTTGTCAAAACAGATCATTTGCTATCCTCATGGTATCTTTTGATATGCGTCCCATTATATACTGTAGCTCGTCAACATCAAGCATCACATTAACAAACATTTCCCTTCCACAATTTCAAAAGGCTCCCTCAGTCACTGCCACTGAGCTACTCTGTGACACAAAGAGGCAAGAGGGAAATTAGGTATGTCTGTTTCCTATTAATTACAATCCTGGGAAGTCTCCCATGGACACACTCGAGCCACTCTATTACGGAGAGAGGGGGGCGTTCGCTGATAAATTAATAATCCGGCTTGTCACCAGCCACAGATGAATAGCCCCTGGTGATTGATGCTGTTTTCTTTCATAGGGCAGGAATTTGATGTCAGAGCCAAATGTGTTATCAATGCCACGGGACCTTTTACAGACGCGCTGCGGAAAATGGATGATCAGAAGAACCCCGACATCTGTCAGCCCAGTGCTGGGGTGCACATCGTCATCCCGGGCTATTACAGGTAACTAACGGTGGGCCCCTACGTCTCTGTCACTGTCCCCCTGTATCACCTGCTCCTTAGCGCTGCCGTCTCATCAGTTCATTAGCTAGCGCCAGTAGAGACTCCTCCTCAGCCTCTGGCCACAACAACCAGGCACTGTCTGGCAGCTCTTTTGGTATGGGTGGCTCACAACAGGTTCTTAGTTGTTGAAATAAGCACCACGGCTGAGGAGAGCCATGGCATCATGTAATAATTTTCTGGACTCTAAAAGAAGATTTGCATCTCCTGAGTGTAATTTAGGGGTCCAGCCTGATCCGACATCATTTCCTCTTGTGGAGGTTGCAACTCCGGTCTGATTGGATTCCTCGTCTGCCTCGGCCTGAGCTGGGATTTCTGCTTTCTTGTTGATGCATGTTATTTGTGTTTGCAAGGGAGGAAGGCTACTCCTGTGACCCAGCCTTCCCCCTCAGCTATGCCTGTGTTAAATTGAGTCAGTGCCACGTGCATGTGTTTTAAACAGGACAATATGTGCACCCTGGGTTGAGGCTAGGGGAGCAGCGGCTGGAATTGAAACCAGCTGAATTAATCTCCTGGAAACAGCGCTGACAGGAGCCTGATTATGGGGTGTCCCTTCAACCAGCCCGGCCCGCTCGTGCCCTCCCCTCCCCGGCAGACCAAAGGTTAATGCAGTCTTCTTGTTTGTTCCCCTCCCTACCCGTGCTTCCTCCCATGCACATAACATGAACACACCTCCAGTCCTGACGAACGCGGAGCTCCTGGATCCCGTCACGTCATCTCCTTACTGGGAAAGGATGCCCAAACACACCCACACGGAGCAAGACATCGTTGTGGAGGAGAACATCAACTTCATCCTGATGGAAGTCAACGACTGTCCAGCTGCCTCAGCCGGGACATAGGAGGTGATTATGACAAATCTGTTTTTGCAAATCCCCAAATCTACCAAGTTTATCCCTTGACTGCCAAGCAGTGTATATGCAGAGAACAGCTGTGATGCTAAAGTAGAACTAGCACAGCAATGTCAACATTTCTCCCAGAAAAAAAAAAAAAAAGTCATCACTGTGCACTTACACTTGCGGCACTATAGCCTGGACGTTTGAATCAGACCTAATTCATAACAGCCATTTATGATAATAAATACACGTCCAACAATCTCAACACCCCCCCTATCCACCCACCCACCCTCTCTGATTTACAAATAGCTGATAGAGCAAGCAGCTGACAGAAATAAATGAGCTAATCTGATGGCTGTGTAGGACTTCCACCAGATATTAATTCATCAGGAGGCCACAGAGTGCAGACAGATACAAATTCCTGCTTTAATTATGTATGGGAGCTGTGCTGCAAACAGGAGACACCTCTACTACCAAGACTATTTCTCAGAGCAACTTTATGAACCCCTTTGATTCCATCGTTATTTTGTTTTCCTTTAGATATAATACATGTCCCTCCTGTTTTCCCCAAACACTCAAGACAAAATAGATTTTTTCCCCTTTATAGCAATGCTTTCACATGAGACATTTGATAATGAACAAGTGGAAAAGTAACCTTTGCCACATTAAATTATATTGTTTTCGATTTGCAATTTTTATGAGGCCTTCCTGGAGCCTGTTTGATGTATTTTGTTCCCACTCGGAGCCTCAAATGGCCCTTGCCGACTGGCAGGCTTATCAAAACCCATGGAGGCTTTATTGAATGAGTGACCAGTGGGTATCTAAACAGAATGCAGGGCTATTGATTTTGGAGAAGTGGTCTAATTGTTTCTAGTAGACAAGGGCTTGTCCCGATTATTTGATTGATTAGCTTGATACCGGTCTGCCTCCTCATCCTCCTCCCCTGGCCAGTTAATAGCACTGTAATCCCAATACACCGCCGTATTTCTAATCCATCATCATTACCATGGCTGTACTCAGCACAAGATTAGTCCATGAGGTTTTTTTTTTTTTTTGCATTCTTCAATATTAGCTCTGCCTTCGATATGCTAAGGGGAAAAAAATGAGAAAAAGTCGACTGATATAAAACAATCATAGACAGATTGAGACTTGATGGATAGATCATAAGAGAGTACACTTCAATGCACTTCAAGGCAGTTTTAACTACAATTCAGAGGGAAATAGTTTTTAATCCTTATCTGACAGCTATAATTATTAGTTACTTTTTGGATTAATATATTAGAAAATATATAATACATTTAAAATTTAAATTGGTTCCCAATAAAAACAGTGTCTACAGTAGTTGGGGCCTCACATTTGAGATGTATGAGTTGTTAGCAGTTCTCCCAAAGAGACATTTCCCCTCTAAACTTTTCAGATGTTCTAATTAAATAACGATAATGAGGTATCCAATATTTTGAAAAACAAAAAGCGAGATACAAAAATGAATACACCTGTGTGTGTACACTTGTACATTGTTTTTAGCCATGACGCTGGCAGCATGACTCTAGAGAGAGCAATGTCAGTCGATCGGTCAGTGAATTTCCATTAAATTCTGTCAGACATTTATGATTCCCAGACGATGTTTCCTTTGTTGATCCACTGACTTCTCTTCTAGCGCCACCATTAGGTTGAAATTTGTGTTTTTCAGTTCAATATTTTGACTATTGGATTGGTTGCCATGAAATTTGGCACATTAATGTCCCTCCCAGAGTGAGGTGATAAACACTTAACTTTCATATTTCACATTTGAGTTGTTAGCAGTTGCACCAAAGAGACATTTTGCCTCTAAAATTTTCAGATGGTCTAATTAGATAACTGTTCAAGACACAAAGAAGTAAAAGTATCCAAGCAAAGATTAGAGATAAAATAAATACAAATTTATGTATTTGTACACTGTTTTTAGCCATGACGGCTAAAATGTTTTTGCTAATTATCAAATGTTAGCATGCTAATATGCTAAGCTAAGGTGGTGAACATGGTAAATGTTATACCTTCTTAACATCAGCGTGTTAACAGTCTTTGTGAGCCTGTTAGCATGCTGGCATTAACATTTAGCTGAATGTACTGTAAATAAAGTATGTAAAACAAATCAACCAAAATACAGCAGTAAAATGCAACTTTTTTTTTTTTACATTGTTGTATTGGTACTTTTACTCAAGACTGCTTCCTCCATCACTGTAAGAGATGCAGAATAAGACAGAGAAAGGGTTGTTGGGGATGTGTCACAGTGGTTCTCCAGTTCAAGCCTCAGACTACATCTGGCTTCAGGCAGTGTGGCCATGGACGGCAGGGTGACATGTGGCGTATGTCTGGGCGAGACCCTGGTAAAAGTCCTGTAGTCACAAAATGAGCAGTGAGAGCCTGAAGCCTGAGAAAAAAAAAGGGAGAAAGGAAGGGGACGGAGGAGAGCATGGGGGATATGTGTGAAGTGATGGAGCGAGAAGCCGCGACTGGCGGAGTCCACGCGGTCTCTGTCCTTGCCTGTGGTAGTGCCCGGGCTGGGGTCTTCACTCATTTGTCTATGAACGTGGAAGAAAGGGGATGGGGGAGTGTGAAGAAGGGTCATACCAGAGGGGTTTGTCACATTGTGTGGAGGTGACACCTCTGAAGACCTACTGGCCCACACAGTGGACAGCCAATGTCTCCCCAGTCCTCCCCTTAAGGGGAGAAGGGTCTCCATGGCTTCTCACAGTCACACCAGAGTCTTTGCATGTCTAGCAGCAGATCTCTACTCTGTACTGTACTCAGTGTGACTCTACTGGACTCTCCATTGACTGGACTGGCATGTTTTAAAGAGTCTCTTTGTTCAGCTCCTGCAGCCTGAAGTGGACTCCTTTTTCTGTTTTTGTGGTGAAATCTTTCCACAGCACACAACAGTTCCCATTCCCCAACCATGAGTCAGCCGAACAAAGGAGGCATCAGTGCCGCTCACTGTGCTTCTGGAATTAAAGAATGAAAAACTTTCTTTTCACTGAATATTTCCAGTCCAGTCTTTTAGCCCTCACATCCAAAGCAACATCTTCCCGTTGTTCACTGTGATCATTTACATTAAAATTGCACAGGATATGTGTTTTATTGCCGGAGCTGTACACTGTACTGACTTGTAAGCGTTCAGGAGAAGTGTTAGTTGAACAATTTCACCCATCAAAATAATCAATTGGACTGTTGAATCCATTGTGTCAGGTCTTCCAAGGTTAATACAGCTCAAAAGACATTGTTTATCATGCATAACTTTCATTTTGAACAACTATAAATGGGTATTGTCTTCATCTGCGTGCTTTTTATTGCCCATGTGAGGCCTTCTGCTCCACAGCTACTCCACTGTCATGAATGTTTAAATAATGCCCTTTGATAACGAGTTTGTCATTGTTTTATTCAGAAATATCAACCAGCCCATTATAGTGGCAGGTATTTTTTCAATCGATACACAATAGCGTATTAATATTTAATTCTTTATATGTCACTACGATATAAGAAAAAGTGGATTGTTGAGAAGCAGCAGCTGGAGCCTGTTTATTTTCCTGCTGTAGCAGTGAAATATAGAGAAGAGACAACTCACTTCAGGGGTGTGTGTGTGTGTGTGCACACAGACAAACACACACACATACGTTGCATATTTCTGCAGGATGTGTGTGTCTTCATACCGTAGGTGTTCGCATGTTTATGTTTGCCAACACGCCTTTTCCTGCTGTCTTTGCCTAAGACAGGAGAGGAGATGTCTCGGCACCCTGGAGTGTTTTTTGTCCCAGAGTCATAAAGCCTAACTCCAAGGACACTGTCAATCTGCAGGAACAATGTCGACATCAGTGACATTGAACATTGACCATTGAACACAGTGACCATTTCATGTCTGTCTAACTATATGCACTAACACATTATCAAAAAGACTACTATTGTTTCAAATCCAGGCATTCTAATAATAGAAGACAGATTTAGTGTAATTGCTTGGAAAACACACCCAGTATTGGCTGAGAGTGTTTTATTGGTTTTCTTTCTTGGTCAACTTCCAGAGCATTGAAACAATCTTGGCTGACTTTACATTCTACTTACTAAACTGGGGACCAGTTTAAGACACACTCAGTAAATGTATTAACCATCACAGCATGCTGCTGTTGCTGCAGATAATGTATGGGCATATGTTAACAGCCACACTACTCAGAAAATGCCAGGTTATTATATTGCTGTATAGTATATAGACTGTACTCAAACGTGCAGTTACACTTTCACTTAGTCAGATCTTCTGTTCTTGTTGGCACTGGTTGTTTCCTTCTATTTATTTTTGAACATATTAGTGTTGGGCTGGAACAAAGGGGAAAAAGCACTTGTTCACCCACCACCACCACCACCACCACCACCACCACCACCACCACAGCTCATACAGTGCCACATCGAATTAAACACACCTGCTAACGTTTCTGTGTGGGGAAGCCAGTGAGGGATCTCGTCCTTCCACACCATCTAGCCTCCAGATTCCACCGGGCATGGATTACGTGTGTGCACAGCAATACACAGCCGTTCTAGTCAATGTTTCAAACCCCACCAGCCCCACCATGGTCCGGTACAGAGTCGTCCCAGAAGTGGGCCTCCACTCGGCTCCGTGGGGAATACGCGACTGTTCTGTTTTTGACGGACGCTGCGAACAGCCCGCGTCAGTCTGCACAGAGCAGCCCAAGCTGACCAGAAGTCAGACACAGAAACGGCATAGAGAATCCAGTGGATTTTTCAAAATAAAGCACCCTGTGCAAATAAATAATAATAAAAATAGCCAAAAGGGAAACAAATTACATAGCATATTTACACATTTAGAAGCATATTTAGAAGCACCTAACCTAAGGGAAATTACCATATCTGAGCTAGTCTGGCGGGCAAACCGCTCTGCTTCTGAAACACTTCCGGTGGGCTTTGAAGTTGCGTGGAGGACGGACCAAAACAGCATTGCGGCCGCAGCGGGACAGAGACGTGCCTGGTGGGGGTTTTGGGGTTACTGTGCAGATGGGAGCGTGATAGAAAAATGTCACTAAATAATTGAGTCAACAGTTTAATATTGTTCTGGTGTGTGTGTTTATTTTTGCAGACTCAACGTGTTTTATTTTTAAGCAGCAATTTTGTTACTATCCATATTATGGGAAACAGTGCGTGAATGTTACTTTCTGATTTTCTTACCCTGTCAGTAGCACTCAACCTCAGCCCATTGGCTCCTACTGAAGATGCACATTTTTTAAAACTGGTCCCAAATTGCCATGCGCCATTGCCATGGCGCCGTGAAGTTAGCTGCCAGTTACAGTAGCTCTATGTTTTATGTACTTTTTTCATGTGGGCAAGCTTTTTCGACACCAGTCTTCATCCTTTTTTTTTTAGCAAACATGGACTTGAAGTATGGAGATGAGCGATTTTCCTTTTTTTCTATCATACTGCATGATACATCTGTGGCCTGTTAAAAGGCAGTGCTAGCATACTGTCTTTGGAAAGACTGGAGATCTCTGCTGAAAGTGAGGAGAAGGAGGCAGGGATAGATGGAGGAGCTTACAGCGTTACGAAGGGAGTATGGAGAGAGTAGCATCACAGAGACGTGGCTGAAAGAACTCACTTCGGAGTCGCTGGTAACTCTGGACGGCTTAACTTGTTAGAGCGGACAGGTGAGCAAAGGAGAGAAAGGGGGACGACACACAGCAAAGGAAGCCTCCATAGACCACAGGCCAGAGCTGGAACCAGGTTGCTGCAGGAAGGACCTTTCGTACATAGGGAGCCCACTCTACCAGCTGAGCCACCAGGACGCCCCCTTATTTATTCATGAGTATTTTATTATCCACTTTGTATATTGTGAGCTGATGTAACAAGTGAATTTCACCAGTGTGAGATCAATAAAGTCAATCTTATCTTATCTTATTTTAAATATATACTTTTATTAATATTTACAACCGCCTCAATAAACTTTCGAGGATGGATGATGAGACATTGTTTGACATGTATTGGACTGTGAGTGAGTAAGCCACCAGTTTATGAGTGTGTGTGTGTGTGTGAGAAGTGAACAGATCTGCTCAAGTAGTAACAGAGCCTGCTGTCATCCCGCACAGTGTCTCTGTCCTCCTGACAATACACACATATCATCAGGACAGTCCATGCCATGTTACACTTCAAATGAACTGTACAATGACCTGCAAATGACAAGCACAGAGAGTTGCAGCCCCCTGCGACTTTGGTGTGAATGAGTTTTAACCCTTTGTTAGCGAGGAAGAGGGGAAGAAAGCATAATCTATGATCCCAATGTTTCTAGAATGTTTAAAAAGGTCAATATGCTGATATTTTTGACAGCGCTTGACCTTTTGTGAAAAAAGTAACAAAACCATTGGAATTGAAATAACTTCTTTGTTTAGTTCTGGCACATAATGTATCACAGTCAAAGCATGCTGTCTCCCCGCAGCATCTGCCCATGAGTGACTTGACTGTTAATCCGTCGTATTGATCTAATATCAAAAGGTGCTATTTAAATGCAGCATAACTCCCTAGGAGCCATGATCTGTCAGTAGGCTCTGTTTGGAGTCTGGCGGAATAACTAATGCCTGTTTTGTCTGTCACTGTGTCCAGGTGGTGCAACATCTGGCCCCTACCTACAGTGGCAGGGCCTTACAAGGAGGTCAGGAGGACTCATATAACCAAGGAAAAGTAAGTCCGTTATCTTATAGGGCAGATTACTGGAGCAGGTGTCACTCTACCACTACCAAAGTGCTTAACAATAAAAAAAACAAACCTCATCAGATTTCAGATGCCTGCTGGTGATGTAGGGTTGCAGACAGTCCTGTGGTTATCAAAATAATTGCAAGAATCTTAAATTAGATTCTGTATTTGATGCAAGGCAGAGTAAAGAAATCAAGATCAAGGCCAGAGAGAGTGGGGGACCTAGTACAGCGCTTTGCATCAGAATTGGGGATCACTCGAAAGCGACCCAGAGACGTCTTCCCATATTGGCAGGTGGTCTGCTGCTGACTGGATCTTTTCCTCCATACAGTGAAACGAGGCAGATTCAGACTCGGATGGACTTCACAGAGTTGTGTTGTCAAAAAGACTTCCTCCAGTCAAATGTAATGAGATAAATACAGCAATAAACAAGATGATAGAAACTTTATTTAAAACACAAACACTCGTTTTATGGAGCTGAGGCTAATATAGCTCATAGGCTAAAAACAATGTGAGTGGGACATAACGTAATTAACGTAATTTTAACTGCAGCATTATATGTTGTTATTAATAATAGTCTTATTCGCTGAACTTGATTTAACACAATTAAGAGTTAATAAACTTTAGAGGCGAAGCTAATACAGCCTAAACACTGCGAGAGGAGCATTTTATTTGCAGCATTATGTGTTAGTATAACCTCAATAATTATAAAGTTATATTTGCCATATTTCTATTATGTCATTTACTGTATTTGTCAGTTGAATATAATGCAGCTAAATAAAAACATTGTGAACTACTTACAGCCTCATAATTAATGTTAGAGAATTTTTAATAAGATGAAAATGCAAAGTTTTATTTCCTGCATCAAAATTTCAAATGCACAAACAGTAGACTGCCCTCCTCGTATAATAGCTCTCAAATTAGATTTTTTTTTTTAGCCTATTTGTAGTCTAAGACAGACGGGCTTGTATTTCACTGGTCGAATTTATATGCTTATGGACAAATGACTCAAATGACTCATAAGATCCGGATCTGTTTAGTGATTGACTCAGAAAGATTCGAATCCCTAAAAGGATCCGAGTTTGACATCTCTAGCTGACACACAGCTCGGATCTAAATTTGATACCGGCATCAGATTATATATTGAAAATGTGTGATCTTTGTACCATCTGACTGACAGTAGCTAACTGTTCCTAGTGCAGGAACATAGTAACCTGTGACTTAACGTCTTAGCGAGTTCTGTTCTGTCCTCTTTGGATAAGATTAACTTAATTTCAACATTGCTCAGAAGGTGCTACTAGCATTTGGTAAAAAGACATGCAACAGTATGTGGTGTGCTTCAATACAATGTTGTTCTTCTACCTTGAGATTGTATTTGCAGTGTTGGGGAGTACCCCACAATACTACAACATTTCCAAGTAACATTTGAGTAACTTAAAGTTATTAAAAAATTTTTTAGAAAGTTGTTTTTAAGTTATAAGATAGCACAACCAAACATTACTAAATAAATGATTTAAAAAAGTTCAGAAAAGACAAGTCTGTAGTTACACCAGATGTTTCACCTGCACCTTCCCGTCCTCTGACAGCTCACTAGAGAGTTGATAAGTGGGCTGGAGGCTCATCTGGTTCCCACCGTGACTCTTTCCAGATAGAGCCGAACTGTTCAGACAGTCAGTCAGGAAATGGCCATACCGCTTTAAGGACCCACATTACAAACACACACCCTTCAATTAATTTAATGATAGTGACATTTAAAATTAAATATTTCTGAATCTGAAAAGAAAATCAGTACCAAAAGTCTCACTTGTTCCTAAAAGTTCAGGTTATAGCAAGCTTCAGGTTTCAAGTTGTTTTGTTCCTGCAGTGGAAACCCCAGAGAGAGTATGTACAGTATGCAGAGCCATTGTGGCAGACACTGCTGGGCTTCCTGAACATGCAGGCAGTAGAAGAGGCTCTTCCTTGAATTGTGAAGCTCATGCTAACGCATGTGAAATAAAGTGAACAGACTCAGGTTTCATATTCAGTAGTGAACACAGGCTGTCTAACTAAAAAATGTGTCTGCCTTCTGTTTAGCTCACCATAGACCAATGATTTATGTACAAATGTGTTCACAATGTGTACTGTTACTGTGTCAAATTAAGCCTGACACCAGCGTGTGCATTACTGTCTATTTAGAATGGATGTTTTTGACAGCCACCATTCACACTGGCAGTAATCCCAGTACACCTCTAACCAACCCGCTTCCTCAATTCCAGCGCTGCTATTCCCGCACATGCATTAGATTGACCTCACATTAACCCAGATACATTTGATCTTTAAGAGCCATAAATTGGCTTTTGTCATTACCATAGGTTAATTACTGAGATTTGCTCTGTACCGTTGCTACACTGAGATTGCAATAATAAGCAGCACACAAAAGCCATTCACGCTGCCTGCGTGAGCACTAAATAGGCATTGTTTTGATCTTTCTATTCCTGTCGGGAGTTTTGTTTGTATTGGTCTATTATTAGCGCTCTAAGCTACTAGTACTTTTGATACAGTTTGATTCTGCTGAGCTTAGTTGAAACCTTGCCCTTCCTGTCATTCTCTCCTTAATAAGTCATCTGACGTGCAGCCCAGATGTGGATCTGATTGCTGTCCTTGCATTCCTCACAGCACCTTTAAGCAAAGGAAACTACTCTTTGTTTAACAACTTTCAAGTATGCATTGCAAATTAGAGTTTCACACACATTTTTATTTGATCTGATTTAATCTCATTTGTGTGTGTTTCATTAAAAATAAGCAGGCAAATTGCCAGATTGCTTAAAATAGAATCTTAAATAATGGGTCCTGTATCTCTGCCTTGGTACGAACATTGAGGTCTCAGTTCCCACAGCACTCACCAGTGCCACATACAGTATGCACTCACAGTACGAAATCCATCTTCTTCTCAAATAAATGCATGTCAAATTGAGCGGCCTTTCCACGCAGGAAGCCCTGGCAGAAGCCGAGCAGAGCTTCTCTGAACACTGAAAACATGTCCTTTCACAGTCTTTCTTTATTTTTAGAGGAACAGGTGAAGCTCAATGAAAAGTCACAGAAAATTACCTGATAATTAATTATTGTTAAACAATTCAATTCAGCTCCAAATATTTGCATTAATCTATGAATTTCCAGTTTCCATGTTCTCAAATGTAAGGGTTTGTTGGTTTACCTGTGCATTATAGTAAATTTAATATTTTGATTATGTTTTTTGATGTTTTATAGACATAACAATCTACTAATGGAGAAAACGATCAGCAGATTAATACATGAAAATAAATGAAATATTAATGGCAGTATCTTTAGTTGCAGCCCTAATCATGTTGTTTTCTAATCATTTTTATGGATATCATGCAATATAGTGCTATATTGACCACATACGGTATTTTTAACGCCTTACACGACCTACATGTCATACAACCATGTCAAGTTGTCCAGTCACACCAGCAAGTTGTAAACATGAGAATCTTTCTCATCTCTGCCCATCATCTAATAATCTATCATGGCCTCTCGGGGCCACTTAGAGTTGTTCCCTCGTTTTCTCTTCTGACTAGTACATGAAAAAGGTCTATACAGAACTTTAAAGACATCAAAGGTTTGATCAAACATAGATGTTCAAAAATATTAGAGGTAAAGATCTGTGCGTGCGTGTGAACACGCTCATATCTGATTATTACCAGTAGGCGTTGTTTCTCTGGTGTACCTTTGTGAGGAGTGCAGAGGTTTTAGATTTCTCTCCTTTCATAGAAGCCCTGTGCCGATGATCCTCTTTTAGCTCAGTAACCATGACACTCAGACTCTCCCAGTCTGATATGCAGGATCAGTAACAACACTCCAGATGTTGATGGGAACAGAACGTCCGTGTTGTTTTCCCCTGTGATCGTACCCCTGAGGACACGAAAAAGTTATGGAAATGATACAGCACATATTGAAATACATATTCAAAAGGTATTAAAGTGTTATGACAACATCATAATGTTCCAGTCTCCATTACAGTATAGTGCAATCAGTGTTGGAGGTAGTATCCAGATCCTTTACTTAAGTAAAAGTACTAATACGACACTAAAAATGCTCAGTTACAAGTAAAAGTTCTGCATTGAGAAAGTAAAAAATAATTAAAGGTTATTTGAGATGAACATTAATATTGCAGCAAACATCTACAACAACAGCTTTTCTGTTCTTTGCTTTGGTAGCCGCATATTTTACTTCGTGGTTTAGGTAGTTAGCGTTAGTAGGCTAGCTAGAAGCTAAAAATTAAGTTATATGGACGGCAGATCTAAGAAATAGCTCTTTCCAAAACAGAATACATTACTGGGATTGGGGGTATGGCATGTCCATTTGTTTTAGTCTGAGATGCTGGTGCTATACTGCTACATGGGTGCACTGCGCCCACATACTCATTGCTCAAGAAAATGTGTTTGGCTTTGGAGGGAGACCTGATGGGAGCAGGCGGGATTTTTCTGGTTGGATACTAGCCGTCTCCTGCTAGATCCTCAAACGTTATCTACCCTAGCTTTGGAAAAATGCATGTTAAGTATTAAAAGTACTTGTACTAGTACTAGTAAATGATATCATTAGATGATTATTATCATGCATTAATGTCAAAGCAGGATTTTACTGTTGTAGTTAGTTGAGGTGGAGGTGATTATTTTCGTCATGGATTAATCTGCTGATTATTTTCTCCATTAATCGATTGATTATTTGGTTTGTAAAAATTCTGAGTGACACCTTCACAATGTTCTTTTGTGTCCAACCAACAGGACAAACCTCAAAGTGATTCAAAAGTAATTAAAAGGAAATGCAGCAAATCCTCACAATTCTGAAGCTGGAAACATGATCAGCCAACTAATCCATAAAAGTAATTAGTAACTAAAGCTGTAAAAAGTTTCCCTTTGAAATGTAGTAGAGCAGAAGTAGAAAGTGCCATGAAAAGAGTACCTAGTTACACCACTGAGTGTAATATAATCAACTAAATGGAATGAAAATCAGCTTTGACATTGATAAAAATTGTTCTGTGTCTTGAAAAAGTCATGAATATGTTCACTGTAGTGTTGTCGTAAGAGTGTGCTCAACAACTTTCAGTGGGAACGTTCAATCAGTACCAAAGTCACTCTGGTATAACAATTAAACAAATAAGACGATATTTTGGCCCTGTAGTTCAGGCCAGTTCACCTCAGTTTGAAGAAGAGTATGGATTACGTGAACAGAGATTTAGTTAGTGACAGGTCTCTCTAAGTGAACCTTCCTGCACTACTAATTGAGCTGTGGGTTTGCTGTAGGGGCTTGTGTGGGAGTTTCTGTCAACACAATTTCTAAATTAAACACATTTCAGCAACAGCAAATACTGAAGAGACATATTCATAAGAATTTTTCATCATTTCTGATATGAAATGCCTATATTATTCTGCATTTAACCTGCTCATAAAGATTTTTGGACTTGTAGAGAGATCACACAGCCTCTCATCCCAATTTCACTTCTACAGTTTTTGTACCTGTAAGTTTTCAACTCCAGAGTTAGTTCAGATCATTTGAGGTCTCCAGACAACGATCGATACGTTGTGTTTTCAGGGTTTATGTGAAAAGCAGTAGTTGTAAATACCTTAAACCTTTCTGTAGTGAGAATGGCATGATTTGTGGTAATTACAGGCTTTAAAGAAGATCAGCACAAACTGAACATCGTTCCTTTTTACTTAAGCAATGTGATGGGCACTCCATACCATCAGGAGAAAGTGAAACACTGAAATACACTAAATACTCATCATTTTACAATTTACCTTATAACAGTGTAAAAAATCGTTTTTAATCCGTCCTCAGACTCTTTACATGGCCACAGTGAAAGTTTTGTTTGGAGTGAGGACTGCTAAACCCAACCTCACCTGTCTATTAGAGGCTGTACGTCAGTACATACTTAAAGCTGCCATATTTAATATTTCTATATTGACAATGGATGAAATAAGTGTTTGTGAAATGCGTATCACTTGTAGTGACTAATACAGAGAGAATCACCACCTAATTATGCAGTTCTCCTCAACTCTACTGAGCATTTCAGCATATTTCTGCTCATTGTTCTTTACTGGCCATTAGCATTCATCAATAGTGTTTCCAGAAACAACAGGCAGCCCTGTCAAACTAACTGGACACTACCAGTCCAGCACCAAACGCTGAGCAGACACAGTTAGCAAGTAGCTGGTGAACACAGTGAAGTATTTAGCAGCTAAAGAGTCGGATATTGACCTCAGGAGTTGGTGGAGACCAAAACAGAACTAAAAGGAGAGTGACTATTGGACTTACATATCCCATTTACATGTATCTGGATATGGTCTCTGGATGAGAAAAAACACAATTTAAGCAAGGTGTACATGCATACATAACGCACTAAAATCGTGATCAAATTAGCCAGACCACATTTTGAGGTGGCCACCTAACTTTGCCTCTTCATGCTAACTCAAGGAAGTTGAACAAAAGCTACAAATAGCAGCAGTAAGCTAGCACATCTTTCCTCACAAAGAGTGATTTAGAAATGAAAGATGTCTGGGACTGGGACACACGATGTCTATTGACAGGTCAATCAGCCCTGTCAGTTTGCATATTGAGATCCAATAACAAAGCATGCACAAGTGAAAACACATTTTAATACCACGTGTAAACACAAAGACGTGTGGATTGGATGCCATTATCCAGATTACATACCCAGATACAGATCATAAGTTAATACCAGGTGTAAATGGCAGTGAGGCCTGTCAGGTGTCAAAACACAAACCCAAATAAATGTTGCTCCATATCTGCTAGATAAATAAATAAGCACTCGCTATAATCAACTTAAACCTGCAATGCAGAACTTTTGTTTCCCCCCTGGTGGTGAGATTACAACAACACTGCTTGCTTACAGTATGACGTTTGCCTATGATGTCATGCTGTAGCCGTCAAACCAATCATTGCTGGTTGATGTATAACGCATCATTACCGGTGCACCAGCGCTGTAATGCCACCACAGACACCAGAGTTTAAAAACTCCTGTATTATGCAAAATACAGATAAACTTAATCAGCATTGTTGAACTTATTTGACAATGTCTTGAATGTAACAGATGTTCATTTACATGTAAAAGTTTTGCATTTCAGCTTTGATTGATTATAATATGTCGGTGTTGTGTTTACAGTTACGCAAAAAACAAACAAAAGCTTTGAAAAGCAAAAGCCTGATTCCCGCAGATGAAACATTAGCTTTGTATTTGTTTATTTTATTTATTTAGACCAACGTAAACAAAATAATAAGAGCAGAGTCAATTCATAAACCATAAAACAGATTATGTGTCAATCTCAAATATTAACATTCAAATATTGATTCATGTGCATTAACTAATAGATGATTCATATGAACACATGGTGTAAGCATTGAGATAAAATAAAAAGACAATCATGTCACGAACTTTCCTCCTGCTCAAGTGAAGGTGGCGACAGATGACATCAAAAGTGACCAGGAGGGAATAATACAAAGAGTATGAGACGTACTTTGAATTAAACCCTGAATTAGCTGACAACACGCTGCAGCAATACTCGAGAATTACTTTTACAAGTTTTCACCTATCATCGCACATCGCACATTGCACGAGTCATGAACCTCCAGAACAACACGTGTACTTTTGTCTCACAGGCTTATGAACTTTAACTATTAACTCAAATAGTTTTATTTCGCTCCTCGTAGGCACAGACACAGATGCTGCATACCTCATTGAAATTTGGGAAGGTAAGGTAAGAGATTTGAATTGTAGCATTTGGACAGTGTTATTTGGGCATGTTGGACTATTTTTCTTGTTCATAAAAAGTAGTAATTTGTGTTAGGAGGAAACCTAATTGTGATTTTAGGAGAAGAGCATACACAGTCTATTATTTTTGGATAACACAACTGCACAACTGTGAAACCGCTGGTCTTCTTTTGTTTTATTCTTCACAGTGGATTGTTTTTCGTGTGTTTTAAATGTGATCTTTTATGTTTTCTGTCACAACATCAGTGCTCAGATAGATGAAAAAAATGCCTGAAAAGCATGGCTAAGTAAATTCATAATCTTTATTTTTGTTGTTGTTGTTGTTATCAAAGTTAGGAAATTAATACCTCACCTCCACACAACGCGTATGTTTCTCTCTGCCGCCTCTCTACGCCACACACACACACACACACACACACACACACACACACACACACACACACACACACACACACACACCCTCTTCTTTCCTGTCCTCCCGTGACACTGGCAGTCTTTCCCAGCTCGGTGACAATGATGAATGCAGAACATGAAACACATTAATGCAGCAGATTCTGGTCAATGTCAGGCCTTTCTTCACTGTGTCAAGTTAAACAAACAAGATCAAGCAAAAGCGAATGGTAATTGACCCTCCAGAGATAAGGCCCTTGCTACTGAAGCCGGAGGTCACAGGAATCTCAAGCCATTCTCAAACCTCAAAAATATACTCCACTTGCTGTCCAGATGGTCACATTTTTATATATCCTCATATCCTTTACAGAGTTGGATTATTATGAGCAGTAGCCATGTGTTATATACTTTCTTTGTACAGTATTCCATCAGCACTAGGCTGTCATTGTCCTAAGTGGATTGTTCTTGTATGAGATGTCTAAAGCCGTAGCACGATTTGTTTAAAGTGTGGAGGCTTCTGACATTTTGATGACACATTCCGGTGAAATCTAAGTAATTAGGAGAGTTTTTGATTTTGAACTTCTGGTTTTAAATGAGGAACCTTGTATACTTACTGTACTGTATGTCCTTCAGCGTTACAAAGCATCATGCTGACGCTGTATAATTGGAGTGTACGATAGAAGTGGAGAAGAGGAGGTTTTCCATGTTGTGAGAAGCCTCGAGAGAGAGAATGTGTGTGATAGATTTTAGGTCTGACCTGTTTTACAATAAGACTGTAAAAATTCTCAAAATGAGTGTGATTGATGTTTCTGTTTATGCGAGAGCCTCTTAAATGCGTGCATGTTTCTGGTGGGAGTATTAAGAAAATGCCAGGTGTCTGATGACTGAACTGAATCTACTCAGCAGTGAGTTGAGTGTCTTTAAGTTTAACCTAAAATAGTATTTCGCATTGAACAACACATTAAACTGAGAGGTCAGAAGGTGACAAGTATTTATAAATACATAAAACTGTGGTTACTATATTTGTGTGGCTTCTTTAAAAAATGTTGTGGCAGCTCTAAATGAAAGGCTCTGTCAATATTGGTTATACTTACGGTATTCCTCTGTTATGCTTTTATAAAATAAATTGTGCATATTGATAAAAAATTATGCTGAAAATGTTTTTTTAATCTAGTTTCAAATATCAGATTTCTTTTTTTTAAGTGATTCAAATAGGTCCAGTGGTGTGCTCATTGATGGCTACTTTAACAGCTGACCAAACAGAGCGTTGTGGACGGGATTTAAAATGTACAGTGGCCCAGAGAACTCAACACGCTGCAGCTTTAAAGAAACAAGAGCAAAAGATAAAACCCAACCAAATACAGAAACTCTGCAAGTAGCACAGATGGCAATGAAAACTGTTTCCAGGGGACACTAAAAAGTGATGAACATGCTTGATATTTCACACAAAAAAAGTCATTTTTAGCTAATTTTCCAACATCATTTAAGGACAGCTGACTTCAGTAAGTTCAAGAGTCACAAACCAACTACAAGCAAGGTGTTTATGACCTCTTACTGTCCCCAAAAAATTTCCTTTGTCGTCTGTGCTACTTGCAGCGTTTAAGTATTTGGTTGTGCGTGTGTTTAAGTTGTAGTGCGCTGAAATCAAATGAGATTGATGCAGCTGCACAGAAACCTCAACTGAACTGAAAATGAAGTTGGCAGGATGGATACACTTGCTAAGCTATAGTTTTCTTATGGTTAATTTAAAGGCTTCACACAAATGTAAATATTTTGTGTATCCCTGGTGGTATCTAGCCACTCGTGTTTTATTTGCCCAAGTTTGGGATATCAACCTTATCTATCTTCAGGTTTTCAGCTGCCACCACAATACTAATTCAACAACTATTTCTGTCTTTATGGCTAGAAACCACTCGGGGCATGCAAGGAAACATATTTTTTGTGATTTGGGTGAACTGGCCATTTAATGCAATCGGACTTCAAGGCATAATTGTAAAATAATTGCCTTCTTCACTCACTGCCCTCAGAATCTGAACATCGTCCTTCCCAAAAGGATTCTAAATGTTTGATATTTATTAGATTAATTCAGTCGATGCTAAATGAGATACAAATCAACATTAAATGTGTTTAAATATCTTACAGTAGGTGCATGTGATTGGTTCCAAGAAATGTTATTGTCTTGTATTTTATTAAGCTGAATGGCGTGTTGTATTTGATGCTGGCTTTTAATTTCTCTATCTGTCCGTGCAGTTGGTGTTTTTATTACTATTAATTTATTACTTGGGTTTTGTCTGCTTGGCCACTTGCATTTATAGAGTAATAAGGGAATGTATTTAATACCGCCCGCTTTCAGTTGCTGTGTGAATTGTGAGCATGAATCAAGGCGGTTGATTAAACCCTACTGTCCCAGGCTTTTAAGTGTGCTTAATTTCACACCATCTATAAATAAAGCAATTATTTTCTTATGCACACTGTCAAAAGCAAGTCCTCATATGTTTGGCTCTGCGGTGACAATTGTATATGAAGGCTGTTTCAAAGACTTATTGTGCCTCTCTAGTTCTCTTCTCGTTAATCCACTTCCAATGTCGACTATGGGTGCTTTCATTAAGAAACGAGCCCTGTTTTTTTCATTTTCACAAAGCTCAAATTGTGAGGGAATTGTATTTTGAATGCACTTATGAAACTGTTTAAGCCAGAGAGTTCTAATTCATACTTTTGTTGGGCTTAATCTACAGATTGTTGTGGCTGGCCACATGGGTATTATGCAATGCAAACTCCTCAAAAGAACACAGACAGGGAAATTCTCAAGACTGAGTGTGTGGGAGGGCTTAACCGAGCGTCTGCTGCCAGTTTTAACACTCGAGGATACTTCATGTTGAATGGATTTATGCTTTTATTTTCTAATCTTCACTGTCTCTCTCTTGCAGTTGAGTCTTGTCTTGATCCTGACCAAAGCAACGAGAAATAACGTAAGCTGCTGTGATCGCTTCAAACTTCCTTTGGAATAAATGACCAGTAGTTATTATAATGAGCACATTTAAATCTGATTTTTAACTTTGCCTTTAATTAATATATTTTTGAGCAAGACACAAGGCTAGTCACACAATAACATTTGGCTTCATAACTGCTTCAACAACGCCTCCATTGTGTACACATTCAAATGGCATTGTGTATAATCATGCATGCCTACTGGAGGACCTAAATGCATTGTAATTAGAAAATAATGGGCTAGTGTTCATGGATGGGAGGTTTCTACTTAACATTTTCCCTCGAAGCAAATGGGCTAAAGTCAAAATCAACCTGGATAGAGGCCCGTCAGACCCCAATATAAAAGTTGATCTAGCCTGTTAAAAGAGGGGGACTGTGCACACAGAGGTGTAATGGCCAGGCTGTCTCTATTAAGGCTAACAGCTCCCGTCTCCTTCAAGGTGGTCATTTAGTAGTGCTGCTCATTCAGCCTAATCAATGGTTGAAGCCGCAGCGAACCATTAAATAAAAAAAGAGGCTAGAGATGAGGTGCTTCTGATTGGGGTTAATTGGATGTAATTGGAATTTATACTGTACAGTGGACGACTCATTAAGAACACATTTAAAAATAATGTCATTTGAGCTCAGGTCATTTAACCATTTTTACACTGAAAAGGTGTAAAGCAGGACTTGGAAAAAAAAAAAAAAACAGGCATAGCTGGTGTAGTTCTCTCAATGTAACCGCCTACAGGCCGCCTTTACCACTAAATACAAAATGTCACTTATTGATTTGTTGATTGGTGCTCCTCGCTCGGTTCAATTTCAGACTGCAAAACAATTTGATTTGTTCTAGATACATGTGTTAAACCCTAGGTAACACTTTCCTTTACATACCCCTATTTAGTATTATATTATAAGCAGCACTTAGTGAATGAGTTTGACATGCTATAATGTAGTTGTAAGCAGTTGCTACAAATATAACCCATCCTGTAGACACTAATCAGTGGGGGCTGGTGTATAAACAGATACTGAATGACAATAGTAGTAATTTGATACAATTGTTGACAAATACCATGCGTTAATAAATGCTTTAAAATCGACTCATAACTATATTATAGTGTGTTTATTAAATGTTTATATACTGCTTATAAATGCCAAATAGAAGGACTTAAAGTAAATGATTAACAAAATATGTTTAATCTGAGAATTTCCTTTAAATTGCTGAATGTGTTTTTATTCTTTCTAGAGTTTCGTCCAGCTAGCATCCTGTGTTGGACAGCTACTCGAAGCCCCGTGCCATGAGACAAGCTCAGACGGATGGATTTCGACACTAATCCGTTTGATGTAAGTGAATTTAGGTTCTAATTCATGGGCTTGTGCACTGTATAACAAGCCAGAATCAGCAACACACGGTCCATAAATTCAAGAGGAGAGCGAGAGGGAGAGAGACAGAGTGTGGGATGAGAGAAGGGGGTAGAAGAATATGGTGTTTAACTGGAAGGCAGTATGTTTTATCAGTCACTGGCACCATTTAGCTGACAAAAATGAGCAGGCCCAGCTCTGGGAATAGGGCCTAGGCACCGGGTGTTCACCAAATCCTCACAAGAAGAATATCAGCACTTCTCACATGCTGCTGCCTGATATCCACTGCTGTAGCTGAAAACTATCTCCATTGTCCAGTTTGATTGCCTGAATCAAACTGATTTACTGCAAATCCATCTGAGCTTTGATAAATCTATTACAGTTTCATTTCGCTGATTTCATTAACGTGAATAAAACCAGCCATGCTTTCTGCATAACTGCCTTTTAATGGCTTGGCCCTGTCACCTGCCTCAGTATTAATCCCTCTGACTTATTGCTCCGCAGAGGGAATGAGTAATGGGTATTTGAATGTGATCAGCACAGTACAATGCAATTAAGGAACCAGTACTGTTCTGTGCCTTTAATCCTGAACTAATTTGAATTGCAGTTTGATAGCACTGTGAATCCTGCATAATTATGTAGGGTGCATATTAAACTCTGTGACAAACCGAAGAGGCCTTTAACTAGCCCTGCCATGAGGAGAGCAGCCAGGAGAGCCACAGTGAGGTAGCCAGCCACAGCACACTGCAAGTCTCAATTACCACCGTCTTGGCTGACAGGTGGAAGCTGAGGGGGGAAGCCTTCATTTGAAAATGGTTGACACTGATGTCTCTCTTTTTTTTTTCATCCTCAACCTCAACAATTATGTACAAGTGTCATTTTACCCTCAAAGAACAGATACATCAAGTGTGAATCAGAGAAGGTTCGGGTTTGGTCAGCGTGGGTAAGCTCTGAGGGGACCGGCACTTTTCTTCTATATTTAACATGTTTCCACTTGTGCTTAATTAAATTCGGTGACTTATTTTTGCAACATGCCTGCTGAGGTAAATACAGTATGGTAGAAGCATCAGGGGTGTCTCTCATGTATTACCATTGCATTTGGAATCACAGAGCAGAGCATCTGATTTTGGGGGTAAATAATTACCCAGAAGCTTGTTCACTAACACTCACAGCTGTTGTGAAGGAGTTTCCAGTATTCTCAAAGACTCCTGGATGAAAAAATAGTAACGTTTGCTGCAAGTTGAAAAAGATTTTTTAATTTGTTTATCAGTTGTGATCTCAGTTTTTTTTATAATCCAAGCAAAGATGGTAGCAGAAAACGTGTCTCCTTACTCAATTTTTAAATTGTACCATCTGTTATATTGTTATAGAGTTATCTTTCTTCTAAATACACTGTTGCCCATAAAGTTGGAATAATTTTGTTCTCAGACACATTCCTCTTTTTATTCCTATTTATACACATCAGGTTAATTGTGGTTTAATTTTCACTGTGATAAGTTTGGAAGAGATTGATCAATAAAGTTTTGAGAAGATACAATTTGTCTATCAAAAACTTTATGGGCAACAGTGTATATTTCATTTTCATACAAAATAACACATTTATATTTATAAGAGTAAGGATGTGTCATTTTGAACTACCTGGATTAGAAAATACAGTCTCAACTTGGGAAACAGGTTGAAAGTTTTGGGTTTCTTTGTGCAACAGACGGATTATTTTTGTTAGAAAAGTCTTCACAGTTTATGGAAACAAGTATTGTTAAATGATCCTCTAGGTTTTTCAGGTAATTATTTTTTGGAAATTCGGATGCTTAGATCTGTGATTTCAGCATAATAGTATTACCATGAGAGGCAGAAACTGAGGCTGCAGGGGTGCATGGTTGTCATGTCCTAAGGAGAGCACAAAAAGTGACTGTCCCTCCATGTGACAATAGTGTGGGGGGAAAAGTAATTCAGTTTAAAATCTGAAATAAATTGTTCCATCCGGGGAGTTCCTTATGCCATGTAGCACAAGTGGTCTGACTTGGACATATTTCACACCGCCTTAAAATATTCTTAACAGTGAGCTATAATGCTTCACACAAGATTGAGTCACTGAGCGAAGAAAAGAGGGATGAAGTGAGGAGTGAAAAAGAGATGCAGAGACAGAGGGGAGAAGAGGAAGAAGACACAGAGGGGGCTGCTGGCTAAATTAAGCCATTGTGACTCAAAATCCTCCTTTAATAAGGTTCATGCTGTCTACAACTTCATCATTTTCTCCTGAATGATAATTACTTTATTCAATCATGTTCAAGGTTTTAGTGAAAGCTAGCATTGATTGATTAACTTCAATTACCATGCTTGCATTTGCATAGATAAAAACTGCTTTTCAATTTGTGAGTGGCACGCGGGTGGAAACCCTGCCTTGATATTTGCATTTCAATGTGAACGGTGAAGGATAAAGGTGGGAGCGGGGTCTGTTCACTGCTAAGCCCTTTCTGGTCGGCTGCGCCAGCATCTATTTTTCCATAAACACCCTTTGTTATGATGTTGGTTTGCTCCCTCCACGCAGAGAGAGCCAGCAGTGAGCTCTGTTTGCAGGCTGGCTTGACGGCTCTGTTGGGGGATTAGGCTACGTTGCACTACAACTCAGTGGAGAGCTTAGGTGAGCTCGGGCTGTGGCACTGCTCTGCTCTCACATACACCGAGCACACGACTGTTGGGAAATTTCACACTCCAAGGAATTGTATATGGCCGTATTATATAGGCTGACTAAGCTAATGAAGATGCATATGTGTACAGAGCAAGAGGCAATGGAGATAATTACAATTATCACATGTCTATATCAATCATCATTAACCAGACTGAAAAACATATATGAACTGGCACTATTTACCTTGACAGATGTCTCCTGCATTTAACCATCACTTTATTTGAATTCCCTCAACTTTCGTCAGGCACCTTTTATCTTACCTCGGCTACAAAACTACATGTTCGTTTCCCTTTTCTTGTCAAGCTGGGATTTTTTTTTTTGCTTCTTGCCAACTTTAAGTGATAATGAAAAAACCAACAGATACTTGTAATTGCGTTATTGTAATTGGAAGGCATGAGCAGCTAAGTGTGAAAAAAAGAAAAAAACGATAAAGAAAAAAAGTCCATATCCTCTTGATCACCATGAGCTAAAATAAAAAATAATGAGAGGAGGTGGGTTTTTTTTTATAATGTATAGAATTTCCATTTTCTCTCCAGTCCACACAGGTACTGTACAAATATACAGTGAGCGAAATCACAGCTGTGCCACTTATGCACGAGTATTGGGATTACTGTCACCTTTGTCTGCATATTTTTCTTTGATTAATGTCACCCAAATGCTGTGTCTTCCAAATGAGAACCCAGTTCATTTGCATGATTTTTTGTACATGGTGCAAATTTGGGGATAAATTAGTCAGTCTCCCATCTTTGTTGGCATGGCGCTGAGTGATTTTTACTGAAGGAGTCTCAGAGCAATACTCCCAGAGAATTACACCTGTGAGATATGCTAATCATTAACACAGCCATAATGACCTTATTTACCTTCATATAAAAGATAGAAATTAGCATTAGGGGCCCTAAATGAACAGGGAGTTAATAATCAAGGCACTCACTTTTCCCCCCTATTTGTTAGCTAGAGAGGCTAACGGCTGCTCCAATATGTTTAGTTGCAGGCAACCATCAGTCGATGTCTTTAAAACATATTATAGCGCCATCTCCTATTGCTGCCTTGGAGGGGAATTCCCAGATGGTGGGCTATGATTAGGTAGTTCACTTAGCTGTTTAGAAATGAGCATCTGGAAACACAGGTTGAATTAACACCACTGGGTCCCTCATTTTCTCTAAATGAGTGTCATTCAATTAATCTAATTATTAGGCATACAAAAACTGAAGGACTAATAGATTCCTATTATCCCATCATTATCATCTCTTACTCACAAGTGCTTACATTTCTGAGCAGGCTCACATGCGTTTAACAGCCTCCAGCTTGTCTCATTTATGCCTTCAGCTTACCTACGGACAAGTTTTTAATATCGACAAACTTTCGGCTTCTTTCTAACGTCGTTTTAAATGATTTGATTTGCATTTTGCTTTCTACTGTGCACAGAGAGTTTCAGTTGTTCTCATTCCTGGTCCTTTTGCATGCAGAGCCCTGCTGGTTTTCATTTTTGTCATGTAATCAGGGACTGATTTAGACCTAGAACACCAGCTGAATGAAATTAAGTATCTAGTAGGACTGAAAACAAGCAGCACTCTGGGTACTGAGGAGCAGGACTGAGAGCCACTTAATTACAGCACTGTATCTGTGACAAAATAAAATGCACCTCAGAGGCATCATTAGCAGCAAATACACAGATATACTGCTCGGGCAAATCAATGGTATAGGTTTGAAATTCAAAGAATCAACTCTTAAAGCAATTAGAAGTGAGAAAACTGGCAGTCACATTAGAGCAGAGCTATTTCAGAACAACTTAGCCATATCCTGTCTGGGACTCCTGTGGCTATTTCTACTACATTTGTTGCAAACAAAAAGAGGCTGATCTACTGGATTTTGAAGACGTCGTCCTGTCACTTCACACTATCTGACATAATGGATGGGCAGAGCAGGATGATCGGTGTCAGCTCCTCATCAGCCGCCTCCTTTCACATGGATCATGTGATGCAAGCCTAAAGTGGCCCGTCTCTCTCTCTCTCTTTCTGTGCCCCCCACCTCCCTCCACGCTGGAGCCCCCGCTGGCCGGAAGGACCCTCTCCCCAGGCTGGAGTGGCTCCTGCTGGGACTGCCAAGCTGCTGGCGAGAGAGGGAGGAATGGAGGGAGGGAGGAGGGGAGGGTTGCACAGACCTAGAGAACACTGTCAACAGCCCCCAACCTCCCCCCATCACCCTACTCTCCTATCTCCTGTCCCTACTTACCCTCCCCCCACGTATAGACAGACACTCTTCCTGTTGTAGGCTCGTGTATATATGTGTGTGTGCACTTGTCATTTATCTCCATATGGGCTTCTCTGGTGGATGCATGTGTCAGAAAAAGAGAGAGGCTGCCTGTTTTCATGCAGGCCTGCTGCCGTGTGGTTGTGTATGAATGATTTTAGGTGTGTACTGTATGTGGGTGTGTAAGTGAATGACGGAGTGAGTAAACATGTCCCAGAAAGGGATTAACCTCCTGAGCTGAAACATCGAGGGGAGACATCAACAATAAATGTCAAATACTGTACAGAGATAATCATACACAGGATACATTTCAGCCACGTGTCAATTAAATCATCAACTTGTTAAAATCAAACCATTTAAGTTGTAATCAAACAACATCAGCATCCAAAACTAACTCTTTCTGTTCTGTTCTCCAACCATTAGCATTTTATTTTCTCAGTTTCAGAACGCTTTTTTATCTTTTTACCATTCGTCCAAACACACTTCAGCTCCCCCCCCCTCAACAGGCCCTTTATCAGCCACTCTTCAGTCTACCCCGCTCTATAGTGCAAACACCCTAGGCAACTTAATTCACAAAGAAGAGATACCAATTTCTTCTCGGCAAGAGATATATCAAGGACGTTAAACAAAGCAAACAGCTGCATCGAATTCTGATGGCGCAAAGCTAAGCCTTCAATTTGAGCCTCCCCTCAGAAGAAAGCAGAACTTAGCTTCAAATATATTCCTGGTAGAAAAGAGAGCATATTGTGTTATCATGAGAGTCTGTTTACCTAGTGAATCTACATATGGCTATCTAATATCTTTGTGCCATTGAGCAGGTTGGAGGCTGGAGTCCCAGGGGTTTCAAGGCTGGGATTATGCATGGCGGGGGTTGAACTATTGCCCCTGTGTGATTGAAAGACCTCCACCAGCTTAGGCCCTGTTTATTGTACATTTGCATTGCTCAGTTCCATGAGGCTGCTGGGAACTATCAGTGGCCAGGCAGCTCATATCTGGGCTGCCTATAATTCGGTTTCCTCCGGATGCCCCTCATGCCTTCCAGCCAGCAGGAGAGGCCGGGGGCTTATAGGCAATCATTTAGTCTGATTGACCAGGATATGCTCTGATCAATATCTCACACCAGGCCCCACATGGTGAGAGAAAACACATCAAGTGTTTGTGTATTTCAAGCCAGTATTTACGCTGATATTCAGGATTAAATACCAGTACACTTAATTGGAAGTAATAAGAGGGCAGTTCATTTGGAAATGTGTCGTGTTTTTCCACATGAAAAAAGTACAAATAGAGACAACTTTTTAAAATTTGTCATATGTTTTGTGTCAATCAGTGGTTTCCTGAATCTTCTACCACTGAAGAGCAGATCTATTAACAAAGATAATTGCGTTTGGATCCATGCCCTGAAGTGGTCAACTATGCAATTTCACTAATTCATCCTGGTGAAAGGCTGACCTTAAGAAATGTAATTACACACACCTGAGTTACACAAGAGCCCAAGAGGTCTGCAAAACGTTTACTGGTAAAGAAGGTATAATTACCAGAAAACAATTAGCCCATTGTGGTGACAGTTAGCAAGAGACTTCTTCCAATGCAGCTTTAAACTAGAAACTAAAAGCGCTGTTGAATGCTGTCAGTATTAAAGCAAGAATAAAGTTGATGTTTTTATTTGCTTTTTGAAATGTAATATTGTGAGTCAGGTTATTAAAATTTGGACAAAACACAATGCACCTGCCTTTTTTTTAAGGTATACAGTGTGGAGGGGCATTAGTTCTACATGACCACGTGGAATTAAGTGGTTTAGAGTAACCTGGTATAAACACAAATCATTTATGAATTTTAATAGGCCCGCCCATGCCTCATAACTATGCATGACTTCATACTTTCATAATTGACAGGAAATATGAACTAGGCCAGGGGTCGCCTATTAGAATGACTTTTCATTTAATTTTTTGACAGCCCAATACACAAATGCGGGGCGGATTTCTTGAGCAAATTCATGTAGTGCACAGGAACCTTTCTGGTGAAATCTAGCAGCAATCCCCCGAGGCCAGGACCACCTCTCTCTTATAATTACACAGTACTACACTTTGTACTAGTGAAGTAGATCTCCCTGAGAGTCGCGCAACGTCTGAACTGTTCAAAAACGGGAATTCAATTTGTCCATTACAGTATAACATTGCAGATACATTTCAGTGATTAAAAACAAAACTCACAGAGCCAGAAATGCACACGCCGCATTCAGATGCCAGACAAAACAGTGCTGTGTTGACAGGTATGTTGTGCATAGTTATATCACTTTGACTCAGTGAAGTCGAGCGTGCAGACTGGGCAAATATAGAGTGTTGCCTTTTGCCCAAGTTCAGCTAGAGGTCAGGATGAACCCCCCCATCTTCAACACCTACCCTGACCACGGCTGGTCTGTGGCGGAGAGGTGTTCATATACAATAGAACAATATGCTGTGGGAGGTCAAGGAATGTGGGCCCTATCACCCCCCTTTTAGCACAAGCTAAAACTCATTGTATCCCTAAGATGTAAATCTACACCTCTGAGCTATAAAAGTGCTACAAAGAGGGTTCTTGACTGAGTAAATTAACATTCATCCCACTCGCAATTAAACAGACAGACTGACATTGTAGCTCCTACATCGCCGCAACACTGGGGGCTTTGTTGACATGGCGTCTGGACAGAGGAAAAACCAGAGGAAAATATTTTCAACTGAGTCATCGACTGGACATTGGTATCTGGAGACTGGAGTCTGAGTACAAAACAAGATGCTTTAAAGCTGTGCGAGCATTTCAGTTTTTTCGCTCTCTTGTGGGATACTGTTGCACCATTATTAAGATCATCTTTACACCAAAAGGAGCAGAAAGTGTCAACACCAGTTTGTTATTTTACTGTACACTGCTGACCAATTATGGACTGTACTTCAAACTGTTTTTCTGCATTGGAAAGAAAAAAAACAAAAGGTTTATATCAATGTGCACATGTACGTAGGACCTAATATGAAACTCTATAATAGATGGTGCTGGCTGTTCATGCCATTTACAGCTCGCAAAAAAAGGAGTTCATAACATAGCACAACATCTTCACATCAAGCTCATAAAAAAAAAAAACGTATACGGACCAGAGTCAAAAAATAGACCGTCTACTACAGAAAATTCTATTAAAAACAATGCATCTTAGCAAGTATTAAACACACACACACACACACACATTGGTTAACACTGCATATAAGAAGACATTACTGAAAGCATGAATACATTACCATCTGCTGCTTTTAATCCCAGACAGTTACAGTAGTGGCATGTTTTGGTAAAAGGATATCATTAATCATGGGTATAATCAGATGACATCAGGTCATGGCCCACTAAGTGTGTTTTCCTCATTATGGTAATATGGAGGAGAGGGGTGTGTTTCCGCTCTCTCTCTCTTTTTTTTTAACTTTGACACTTCTTTTCATGACAACCTACTCCTGATGGAGGAGGAAGGAAAAGATTAGATGCTTGGACACAACATCCATCTCATAATCTGATCCTTTTTTTTTTTTTTTACATCAAATTAAAGGCGTTGATTTAAATCTGATTTAAATATCAGATTTCGGCTGCGGTCACAAATAGACAGGACATACAGTCGTTTGCTTATCTGTAAAAATCTTTTTTTTCTGCATCATGTTTATGTGCCATCAGATCTTAATTCAAGTCACCCCAACTTCAGCTTATGAATAGACCGAAAGCATTTCTGTGGCAGTAGAAAATAAACCCTGAAGCTATTTACTGTCTCCTTGATATATGAAGTTTGTGGTTTTGATTGTGTGTGATTATGTTCTGGGAGAATGACCTTTAGTGGCAACCGTATTGTAATATAATGAGGATGTGTCAGTCGGCAGGAGTACAGTGATGAGACGAGGCCAGGCAACCCGGCGTTTAGAGCATCGATCCGCTGGCACCATGAGTATAGAGGAGAATCTGAAATATTTCAACGCCTCCCTTCTCCCAATGTACAGGTGGATGCGAGATCTCATCGAGCTGCTCTGAGGTACTTGAGGCAGCTTTGAGCCGTCGAGTACAATAAGAAACGAGACAGAGGCATATGGACTCGCTTGTGTGTGATTAATGATGAGCAATAGATGGGCCTATTTTTCCTGAATCATACACAATATTAGCAATAACATTAAAATAAACTGTGTGGGAAACCGTCGCTCTTCTAAAAATCTTTCTTCTGTGTTTATTAGTTTTCTCAGTAAACCACGATCTAATCTAACTGCGAATATGACAATGTTGTATCACACTAATGATGATTCATGTGGAAAAGATAAAAAAAACAGTTGGCGCAGAGGTGAAAGGAGAGGTGGTTCAGATTGATATGGTGATGGATTCTCTTACCTCCACCTTCTCATTAACTCTGGCCTGGGTAATATGACCTGAGAGAGATTTTCTCCTCCTACTTCAGCCCTAACACTGAGTCTCTAAGCCCTGCTTGGTAAGCCCTATCTCATAAAGCACAATTAAGTGGGCCAATCAGACAGGCTTAGTCACTCCTCTAGTGCCTTAACTCCATAATTAACCAAAATACATCATCAGCCCCATGGATTTCAATCATAATCATAGTCAATCGTAATGCTGTAATTTTCTGTGACTTTTTCTTCAAGGACTACTTGGTGTGATTTGGGCTAATAGGATTTAAAATCAATATTTTTTAGTCAGGTTTGGTTTTTCTATAAAAAAAGAATAAAAAAAAGAAGAAGAAGAAATCTGATTTAGAGTTGAATGTGATTCTGCGTGTTGGTTGAATGTGATTTGAGTATGTGGTGAATAGTTTATCTCTGGGGTCTGAGCCCTAACTATGGAAGCAGAGCACCAGTGAAACATTAATCACTAAAGTATTATGGCTCATATCCTTGGACAGCACATTAATTCAGGTGGCTATTAGGCTGCCTTGCAGCCAACCTTCGAAAAAGGTCCACATTGAAATTCAGTTGACAGTGTATAGTGTGCAGAAAGCTAACTACGGCGTTACTACATCCCAACAATAAGCAAAACAAATTGCAGATATGAATATAACCAATATGTACGTATATTTAGTGGAGCCGGTGCGGCAACAAAATGTGAACAGTGGACTTCAGTGGGCAGTAGGTGTAATCACTCTGGACTGGCACAACACTGTTCCCTGTATTCCTTGTCAATAGAGACAGACGCTCTACCTGTAGATGGAAAATATATAAAAAATAAAAAAATAAAAAAGGCTGAAGAAACACCAATTAGAAAGGCTCTCTCTCCTGCACTCCCTCAGAAAAGCCAGGCTCCGCTAAAGGTCAGCCTGAAATTTGAATGACAGGGCCAAAGTCTTTTACTCATAATTTTTGTGTTTGCAATAGATTTCGGAGCAATTCACAGCCTTAAAGGCCTTAAGTGGAACAGCAATTAATTGTAATGAATAATCTGACAAATCTGGTTGACATATGGCCGCTAATACTCCTCCTTTCTAAAGGGAGCAGTGGAGGGATTTGATTACCTCAAATGAAATCTGGGAGCGCTGTGCCATCTGCATGTACAGGGAGAGGCAGTGCACGTAAAACAGGACGTGGGTGGAACCGGGGTCTGCTCCCTGCTGCTCCAGTTCCCTCAACCTCACCAGCAACTGATTTGGGAATAGAGCCTGGTTTTTTTTTCTTCTCATCTTATTGAACCAGCTGCCTCTCATGAAGTAAAACGCAATAATGCTGCGCCGTTGCCAAAATCGAACACATCGAGAAAAGTAAACAAACATGACAGAAGTGATAAGTGTTGTGCAAACATATAAACAACACCACCGCGTCGAGCCATCTGATCGCTGTGAAGCCATAACTTTATTAAAAGCATTTAAAAGTGTGATGAATTACCCTGCCCCATATAGAGCTGCTCATCGTTTTATTTGTCGAGCTACACAAAGTATCTTGTACAACAGCTTTAGGACATGAAGGATGCATGTAATGAGTGGCCAGTTGAACAATGGTAGGAAACCATGAAAAACCGAGTACGTGGGCAGTGGTGGAACAAGTATTCAGATCATTTAGCTAAGTAAACAATAACATTATATAGAAATATACCTTTACAAGTCCTGCACCATAGATGACCAAATATACATAAAGTATCAAAAGTAAAGTACTTATTTTGCAGACTGTCCCGTCAGTGTTGTATTATTATATAAATGAATTAAAATCAATAGATAAAACATACAAGCAGCACTTTAATGTTGTAAGTGATCAAGATGGAGCTAATTTTAGTAACTTAGAAGTATATTTTCGTATTTTAAGTATAAGTATAAAGTGGCACAAAGAAGTACAAGTACCTCAAATCTTAATTTTCCTTAGTAAATATATTTAGTTACTTTCCACCATTGTACATTGGGCAAGCCGCTTGAATAAAATGAGAAACACCTGCAAAAGACAGGTGGGTCTGTCACTCAGATAAACATGTTATTCTAACAGTGATGGAGCACTGTTACAGTTTCAGGGTCATTAATATGTCTGAAGTGCTTTAAATAGAGCCAATAAAGTAAGAATAGCCTCAGCCATCAGCTCTGTGGAACAATGTATTGCTGGGAGTGTGCTGCCTTATCAACAGAGCTGATGGGTGTAATGGCGTCACACAGTAAACTCCTGCTAAAAGCCTGATAAAGAGGCAGCGTACTGCAGGATGTCTATTAACAGCCAGCTGACACAAGCAACTGGATCAGCACATTCATTTAAAAGGGGAGAAATCCTGTTCTCATTATATACTTTCACTATTTCTCAGCCTCGTACGTCATGTGGAGGCCAGCGTCAGATTATGTAGTTGACGACGTATTCGTATTTAATATACACTTTTGTACAATTCCCCTGAAGGGTTTGAAGGAATAGTTTGACTTTTTTTTTTTTAAAACACTTATTTGCTTTCTTGTTGAGAGATAGATGAGAAAAGCTAGCTTAGCTTAGCATAAAGACTGGAAACAAATGGGAACAGTTAGCCTGGCTTTGTCCAAAGGTAAAAAAACAAAAACAACATCCAGCACCTCTAAAGCTCAGAAAATTAACCTGTACAACAACCTAAATGTAAAAACTACAACTAGTAACTAGTAATTAGTATCTTTCTAGTTACTAGCAACTGGTCCTATAGAAATCTTTAAGCAAAAAACGCTCTATAAAACAGCAAATTGTCATTTTTACGCTTCTGGATGAAACAAAGATATGTGTTAAAGCTTTATATTTGTTGGTATAGGTGGATTTTGTTACCTTTGGACAGAGCCAGGACTGGTGTTTCCTCCCTGTTTCCAGTGCCAGTGCTAAGCTTAGTTAGCCAGCTCTTCATATTCATATTTGGCGTATACAGAAATTCGAGTGGTATCTTTGAATTTTTACATCTTTCACAAGAAAGCGCATTTCCCAAAATGTCAAAATATTCCTTTAAGGGTTGCTGTATTCCCCGGAGCTAGCACGACCACTTCAAATATTCTTTTAAGATCACAGACATTTAAAAAAAGGTGTTAACTCAGGTCTGAGAAAAGAGCCAAATTAAGGCACATCACAAAAACATACTGTACAGTTGTAGGCGTGCTGTGCGTTTGAGGTGATTCACTGAAAGTGAGCGGAGGTGGAGATCTAAGACGGTGCATCTGCTCACATCTGCCTAACCAGCACTAATGTGACAAAAACTCACCTAGAAAACACAGACTAATCACTTCACCAGATGCAGCGGGTGTCACCTCGCATATCAGTCACCACTGGCTGCTTTATGATCATCGCTTTAACCCCAATGTAACTCTGATAAAGAACACTGGATTGGCTCCATTTACTCCACCTGACAGAGGGCAAAAAACAACAATGCATAATTATCCTTTTCTTCTTATAAAATGCATTCTGAGCGGAGAGTTCAGGAAGCCAGGTCTCGTATTTAATTGCAGGAATTGAATAAAGAACGTTTTCCATGAGGTGCTAGTGTGTGGCTAGCATAATTGCCAGGGAACAGGTCTTAATTTAAACCGGGGGGTAATTATCATGCAGAGCATACCCACCCAGAATGTTTGCATAACTATCACAAGCGTTTTCATAAATGATGCTTTAATTAGTCTTAATTAGAATTTGTTTAAGTCAGCAGGGAATGCAGGGCCCGTGAAATGATGTATGTAATAAGCATCAGGGCCCTGCTCTGTTTTTTTCCTTACTCGGGGAATAGAGCTGACAAAATCACATCACATTAAATTGATTCAGTCAGAATTAAAATTCTTATGGTATTAATTAAATGGGGGAAGATCTCATTAGCAGGCTGTGTGGTGAGGGAGAGACCCTCTCTGCCAGCAGATGTGACGGTGTCAGAGCTGCTGTACATGCTCGCCATTAGGGCCCCCAGACAAGGAGAAAGTGAGGGAGGAGAGAGGAGGGAAAGAAGGAGGGAGGGAGAGAGAAGCGGAGACGAGCTGAGAATGACAGAGGAGGAAAGGAAGAGAAGGATGGAGAGAGGGAGAGAAAGTGAGAATAAGAGAAAGAGAGAAAGGAGTGAAAGGCATGTGTGGCTCTAGGAGGAGGAGGAGGAGGAGGAGAGCGAGGTGGCAGCATATTAATGAGCTGTAGGCTCCTCACCATCTATAGCTTTATTTAGCTTCATTTGGTCTATTTGGCTGGAGGAATTCAATAAGAGGAGAGCTAATGACTTGACCAGATACCCTGTTATCAGCACTGATGAGACACCCTCTCTGCTTGACTCTTTATACAGCTACAGTAGTCTAATAGGCCTCTGGAAGATTGCTACCCAGAGTACAGTACAGACCTCCTCTCTGGAAATATAGAACATGATTGTGCCTCAGGGAGCTTTGCTTCGCTGTTACAGGGCTCACCTGATCCCCTTGTTAGAGAGCTAATAGCTATTGACACACTTCTTAAGGAACTGAACTGCAGAATAACAATCCAATTCAGGGGTGTAACTGTACAGAGGATTTTCCTCTTTTATCCTATTGTGTTTTCCAACCTGGCTTTTCATCCCTCAGGTAGCGCGTGGTATCATCAGGTCAGCAGATAGTGGGGATGTTGAGCAATAGACACATTGTTGGACCCCCTGCAGCAGCTGTCAGTTTGAGTGAACTGCAACCTTGTGTGGACAGAAGAATACGGTAGGGAAAGAAAAAAAAAAGAAACACCTAGAGATCACACACACTCATAGCAAATCACTGTTTCCTTATAGCCAGGTACCATCTGGGATTTTATGGCAGCTATTGTGGGTGGATAGCAGATATTTCCTATAGTGTGCCTTTAAATGTGGGTCAGAATATGCCACATGTGTTCTTCAGATCAAATAATACAACACTGTTGACTTTTTATTGACAATAAATTTAAAATTTTCTAAAAGAAATCTCTCAATATCCCAAACTGCTGTGTAAAACACCTAAGGCCTACAGTATATGAGGCAGGCATTGTAAACACTGGAAACACTGCCCTGTATAGAATCCAATGAAAATGATAATGGAGCAAACAATGCCCCCAGGCAATGTAGGAGCAACCCAGCACTGCCAATGTTACAAGGCATCACTTTCCCTTTATTAGGAGTAAGCATGACTGTTAGTAGGCCCTGCATAAATATTTGGGGTAAATACACAGTATATCATTTTTCTTCACACTTGAATTGCATTATGATTTCCATGCAGACTCAGGTGAACCGGGGTCAGGGGACTAAATTAAGTGGGTCCTGGAAGCAGCTGCAATGGTTTCTCTCTTTAACCATGCTTGGCTGGTTAAGCTATCAAAAGCCGCTTGTACATGCATCATAAAAAACACTGTGTGTGTGTTTAAAATTGTATTAAAATGCTGTTGACCCTTAAAATTAGAAAGGGAAACGTGCGACTCTTTGCATGGCAATTATTTCATGTCCATCTAGAGCACAGTAGAGTGGGGACGTATGACGGAGGCCCCTTGAAAATTTATTGACAGGCAGGCGGAGAAGTGAGGTGGTTCATTTATGACAATGGGGCGTGATGACATCACACCATAAAAGCTCTCCGCGGGGTCAGATGGCATATGCCGCACGGGTTTTGAGTCTTTGTGTTTGCTATGCATGAATATATAAGAGGTAGAGTGGGTCAGTGGTTGACATTGCTTTCCTGTGATGTATTGTGACATCCGCTGCTATGCTGTTCTTTTTCTTTTTTCTTTTCTTCTTTTTTTTTTTTTGAATGCCGAGGCTGTCGTACCTCGGGAACTAACCGTGATTCAAGAATGGTACAAGTTGGAGCACGTACCGCAGAAGAAACAACATGAATGGTCCTTTTTTTTTTTTTTTTTTTTTGTACATACATTTAATTTCATTCTATCATTATCTTTATAAAATTTCCAGCTGCCTTAATGTCTATCCAGTTTTAGTACAATAAAATATTCAAATAGGATGTACTTAAAATCTGACATGTATGCACACATACAGTATATATAATACACAGATATATATACACACATGCAAAAAAAGGAGATGAAGGAAAAAATTTTAAAAAACCTTCAGCCAAGACCAAAAAAATACGAGTGTGGTCTCCATTTTGCCGTCCATATTTTCTCTTGTCTGAATTGGTCGGCGTCCACTTAGCTGTTATTTGCGGGGTCCAGAAGTATCTTATTATAACTTTCCATCTGAACTCCCTCCGACTATTCATCAAATGTGCTTCCCTTCAAACTGCCCTCCAGGTATTTAATGATATATCTGTGTTAATTTCAGCTTTCCATGAATGGTCCTTTTTAAAAAGGAGTTGATTCTATAATATAAATACTCTTTAACTCAACACTTCATTTCATTGAGGGAAAAATCCCTCAAGCTGGCTTTCTTCGACATCTAAATTCCATGATTGGCCGATATGGCGACACATATACTGGGAAACTTTCGGTAGAGATGTAGCTTTACCGGTATCTACGTCTTTAGTATTTGTCGGCTGTCATTAATGTGACAAATTGCTGATTTGTTGAGTATTCAATTCAATAGATTAACAAAATAAATCCTCAGTTTCATTTTCAGAAAAAATACTATATCTCATTACATCACAGAAAATTACTGGTATCTATTGTTGTCTATTATTGTTTATTTTGATGTGCTTTATTAAGTATAATAGCGTAATCATTCGTTCTTTTAGCATCCAGCAATGTGCAAGTGCTCCTTCAAATCCAGTTACTGTTCTCAGGATGTCCAAACTCAATGCTGAAACTGTAAGCATGGGCTATTATGATAATTTAGCTTACTTATAATAATTAGCTGTTGTATATTCATTAGCCTTTTAATTGGTTAACTCTGGGGACCGCCAGCAATTCCAGTCAGTCAAATACCCTAATGACACACACACAGACACATATGCACACACACACACACACACACACACACACACACACACACACACACACACAACAGTCCTCCACACAGAAAGACCTTGCAGAAGTAACCTCCCCCTGAACTTTTGTAGAGCACTCTCCCTCCAATCACTCCAGCTTTCAATACAGCTGTCAGTTTTGGCCAGAAAAGCAAGCTTTAACTCTGAATTTGCAGCTTTGTCCTTAGTGAGAGGAAGTACCTGTGACATCTGCACTGACATGCTGGAGATAATCCTCCATGTGATTGTCACACAAATTGGGGGTCAGCGGCGCTGCAGACAGGGGAACGTGGCAAGGGACACAGAGGAAATGTTCAATCACGGGCCAGCCCATTCGGGAGCCTCCCTTTTCAGCCTCTCCAGCCTATGGTTCATCTCTCCTTTCGTGCTCTCGCTCTCTCTTTCTCTGCCCACAGCTGCCGGGCTTCCACTGGGAGGAAGCTGTATTATGGCTGGGTTAATTTACTGATTAATATCCAGCCACTAGATCCAGCTTTCCCCAGATGGCCAATTAAAAACTACAACTGGCAGCGCGCATAGGCCTGGCAGCAGGTTGCCGTCGGGCCCAGGGCTGGAGGCTGTGACAGAAGGTATGGGTCCTGTTTGGGCCCGAATAAGAGCCGCGGACTATCTTACTCTTTGACTCTACACACCAGAAGGACAAACTAAAGCCATAATACTGAGCAGAACAGAGGAGAAAGTTGGGCTGCTGAGAGTACTGATACTGTGTGCACACTAAAGCTTTCATGAGCAGAAAGTTATTGGTACGTCTAGAGTTTATTACATGAATTGTACAGTACAGTACAAACATTTTAAATTGTGATAAGGATGTATGAGTGCTACTAAAATATAATTATATATAGTAAGTGATGATACTGTACGTGTGCTGTCATAATAAATGGGTAGATTTCTGTAAAACGTACTCGATTACATAGTTGATTAATACTCAAGGTCAAGGTCAGGTAGTTTTTCAGTAAGAGTTCAAACAAAAAGATACTTTTAGTGATTACAAATGAAATACAGATTCAATTTAAGATCTATTAAGGAACTGATTGATTATAAGCCTTGTCTACACCTTGTTTATATCAACACTGTACGTATAAACTGAAGAGAAAAGGAGATAATTAGACATAAATAAAGTGAACCGTGTCTAATCAAACTTAATCTAACGGTCCACTTTCATTTTACCTCTTGTATAAAATTGTTATTTTTGATGAACATGCATTTTATCTTCATGTATACAGATCTGAGCTAACGTACAAACAGTCTTAATAAAGTATTTATTAGTAAACAATTGGGACTCCCTACATTATACTCACTTCAAATAAGTGCATTCATTTTTACTATTAAATTTAATAAATAGTTTTATACCGCTATATTTTTGAATGTAGCATTTTATGCCATTTCAGGTAATTCATTTTTCTACCACTAATTAATGTGTAATTTGCATAAAGTAAATGTTCGCTATGCCATACAATGTCTTTAAATAGATGCATACTATTTTTATATCAATAATCACTAAACAAACTTAATATAAGTTAATTATTGAACTAATCACATGATTCATAATTCAGTTTTTAAATATCTGCATTGTACTCGTAATCACTTAAAATAAACTGATCGCATTCCAAATCTGATGTATTTTTACATGCAATGTAATTTATTTTTCATCGAGTATAATGTAATCTAAGATGTAAATATTTGACCTCAGTGGTATCTGAATGCAAACTGTGCAATATAACCTAAAAAGTGACTTTCCTACATTTGCACTGAAAGCTGTCTGTAATATAATCCAGCCTGCAAAGGAGCAGTGTTAATTTCACCATAATAACCCTCACATTATGAGACACTGCTATATTTAGATGGAGACCATTTGAATACAGGTCTTGTCTTAATACTGACACAAACCTTATAAATGGGATAGGGTCACCATGGAAACACTGTAAATACAATGGCCGCTGCTGCTCTGAGAGGAAGGGTAATTAATAATTGAATTACGGAACGGAGATAGAAAGCCAGACAGACCCATGCAGCTTCTTAGTCCCTTGATAAAGGAGAGTTTAATACAAACAGTTGTACTTCTACTGGGTCAGCTAAACCGGGGATATCTGGGCCATCTCTGTTCAAAGAGAAAAAGGCCACGAACAGAATTGATGGCCCATTTCATTATGTAATTGCCTCTTTAACTTCCTTGTTCTGAGCAATCGCTCTTTAAACTCAAGCTCAAGGTAATATATGCAGAGATATGAGGGTAGTCTCACAGACAGATAATTCAGTAAATAGCTGTAATCTTTGCATCACCTTTAACCACCCCGGAGCTGGCTAATATGTCATCTTAAAACCGTGGAGTGCTAGAAATGAGGTACGGTATATAAAAAGGAAAACTGGTCTGCTACAGAGAACAGTTGTACATCAACACAGAGCTGAACTGAATCCTCCAGGATCACACAGACCGGTGTAGGAAGCTTGCTGCTGCTGCTGCTGCTGCTGCTGCTGCTGCTGTAGATATCAAAAGTGTGGTCCGGTAGTGGAACAAGGCTCCAGACAGCCTTTAAGCTGCCACCCTCAGTGTCGGGCTACAAGGAGCACAAAGCTGGATATGATTACCTACAAGAGAGTGATGCTTCCTGCCCTCCAACCCTTGAACTTAAGGTGTACCCTACGTACAATCAAAGTAAACACCAAGCCCCTGTTCAGAGCCTCTGAAGTGGGTAGATGTGAGAACACAACACGAGTGACCCGCTTCCTTTCATTTCCCTCTTCATAAAGATCCCACAAATGAAAAAAAAAAAAAGTGATGCAACACACAAAGCAGTGGTGGGAAGGCTGCGCTCTTATTGCAGGGTCAGTAGTAGGATCACTGGGAGAAGGTCACCAAAGAACCCAAATTCACACCCCATAATTGAGTAACAGGGGTCGCTGATTACAAGGCAAGCAGCACGGAGGAACATAGGACAGTGGTTGGAGCTGCGCTCACCTCTGGCTGTACTGAAAAACAAGACAAAGCGCTGAAAGAGGGCTCTGGAAAGACAGAATATTGGATGGTCTTCCCAGGTCCACCACTGTGATAAAGAATGAAGACTTAATTAACTGAACAGCCGGATCTAACAGGAACCACTATATCAGAGAGACAGAGAGACAGAGAATTCCCTTTATGTAATTAGATCAATTGGGCATGAAGTGAAGAGGCTTCATCCAAGAGCAGTGTGTGGTTTTGAAGTGGGATCACTGACTGAGGTTTGATTACCTTTTGATTGTTAATGCAAAATTTGACTGAGCCACAATGGTATAAATTCCTTATTTTCTAATTAAGAGTTTGGAGGATTGTTTTGTGCTTCTTTTGCAATGACTGCTACATGCCCAAATCTTGGTTTTAAGAAAAGCTTGACCTTAATGTGCATCATAAATAGTTTTTATAGCAAATGTGCGTGTCACGTTCAAATCATTAGAGGTAATTAACTGCTTCTCTGATAATTCACCTGAGTGCTTTATGTCCACTTATTCTGCCCATAAATTACCTTTAGAAGGACTTGTTCCCTTGTCATCTTGAAACAGGGCTGTTTAGCTGAATGTTTTTCACCATTTCACTGTTCAGTACGAGAAGATACACCTCCATGATGCATCGTGCATTGTTTGTTAAAAAGTCACATTTGAGCAAAAATTGCAAGTGCACCATAACTGTAGGGAAATAAAACATAAAAAAGACACAAATGATTATCCAGGAAGTGCTACCAAAGTGATAAATCTTTTAATTGCTTCAGGATAGTTTGGCTGAGAGAGTACATCATCTCTTAAATAAGGACCCAGAGTCAGAGGCTGGCCCCAACATGAGGGTCCCCAGGGATGGGGATAGTTCTGTGGCCCAGTGGAGCAGTAGAGTGCCTCTGTCTGTGTCTGTCTCCACACCTCCAGTCACAGACAGAGGACGTGTGTGAGGGATGGGCCTCATCGTCCAGGGGAAACGGCTTGTGTCGGCCGCCCACACTGCGCCTCCTCTGTGTGAAATTGGCTGAGAGGATGTAGACATATTCCACGCACTGATCCATGGCTGAGTATAAACAAGAGAGGATCTCGCTTTCACTCCCAGAAGGTCAGGAAGCTTCCCCGTGAAACAGTAAGTGACACTGCCTCTTCTGCGCTCGCTAACAGTCTGACCGGTGGAACCTGACCCCCTCCACCACCACCCACCCTCTCCTCCGCCGTCACCCTTCTCTGTGAGGGTGTCCTGTGTACAACCAATTCTTCCGCTCTCAGTGGGGTGCACTGATATTTAGTGGCTGGGTATGCCAACTTAATCAACAATTCCAGGGACAGATACTCAAATTCACATTGAGGGGCCGAGCAGCAGACAAAGCAATCGTCCTGTGACTGCAGATCCATGACCAGCTGGAAACACCTGTAAAATCTAATGTCTAAACATTACTCTGAGTCATATATCATGACTTCAGATAGACAGACGGAAAAAAAAAATTAAAAATCATGTTAGATCCTTGTCTCACCCCCCAACAATGTCCAAACGGTTGAGACAGAGGCATGAGATCTCTGCATGAAATCTGATTGCGACTGCAGTAAAATGGACTGGGGAAGGCATGAATGTAATTAAAGTGGCTGACACTTTTATGCTGGGTAATGGGAGTCCAGGGCCCAGCTATTCCCTGACGAGCTCCCCTCACAGTATGGAGTACATTTTAATACCACCCTGCACAATGGCTTAAATGCAACTCTCAAGGCCTTCATGGAGATGTAATATTGATGTGTAAATAGGATAAATGCCAACATCCTGGGGTTTAAGGGACATAGTAAATAAACACCACCTAATACACAAAATATATAAAACCACTAAAGCAACTGGAAACTGCAGCGCGAGACAGGAATGAATGAGAGGAGAGTGTCTACCTTTAGTATACCCCGAAATATTACGCGGTTACAAAATGACATCAATATAATTCTTGGTGTAATTAAAACCCAAGATACTCCACAACATGTTTGTGATTCACCTGCAGGAAAAAAATCTCACTGATTAAACTGAGCATTGCCTCTGTATAGCTGCTGGTTAAAAAAAAAATAGACTTAAAAAAAAAAAGAAACAGAACTTCTCGATGTGAAATTAGGCTTAATGAAATCACCAGTCGGCCCTAAACAGAGGAAACAGATGAGTTGTGATACGCACCAGCACTAATGTTGAGAAACAAATGCAGAGAGTAGAAAAACAGTTAGGCATTGTCCAATCAGTAATGTATTTGTTAACGCAGGTAGGAAGGAGGGAGCTTTTAGATCACAGTGGGGCAGATAATGAAGAAGTTAATAAGAGGAATGGTACTTTGAAATGTTCCTCAACCACCCAGGTCCCACAATTTAATCTGTAATAAATAATCTCGCATCATTGCAAGATGGCATCTCATAATGGCAAATGAAATATGCTGGTATGATAGGTACAATAAATCTGGATTTTCCTATGGTTCCCTCAGGCTAGGACAATATGCAACTATAGTGCTCTCTGTCAGGAAGAGCAGATCTCAGAGCCGTCATAAAATCTAAATGGGCACTAATTAGGCAAGCCTTCCCTCTCACACTTACTATTTCTATTGACATTTTCGGCGCGCCGTCCCCCCTCCCCCTGCACTACCATAAGTCACTGAGAGAAGAACTCCCAGGATTGCAGAGCACAGGGCTGTTAAAGGGAAGTTCAACTTAGTGGTAATGAATAAATTTGCCCTCCCATGCAGTACTGTTTCTTTTGTCTTGGACCCAAGCATATTCATGCATCTAAATGGTAATTTGCTTTGTAACTATGGCAGATACCGGAGCCATAAATATACATTATAATTGCCTTTGATTAGTAACAAATGCTCATTTTAACCTAATTTTTAAAAAGGACACAGAAAAAACAGACATGGTTTAATTATAATTGAATTTTCTCCTACATAACATCTAGCTAATAGATATATTGTGGTAATATAAGAAAGTAATATTACTTTTGTTTAGTTTAAAGCCATGAACTAAGAATCATGATATTTTTCTTGCTGCAGACACCAGTAGAGTCTAGTTAACTTCTCTATAGGGAGCACTGGGGCGGAGGGTGGCGAGGAGCGGTGGGATCAGGTAAATATATATGTATGCATTCCTGCCTGCTTCAAATTAATAAAAACCTAATGCGTGCTTGGCACAGGACTGCTTGTTGAACATATGCTGCAAGCATGGCTAAGCCATCTGGCTCAGAGTCAAGTATTCCCACCAACTGTAGTCTTATGCTACCTGACAGTGGAAAAGCTTTATTCCCCTGGCATCGGGGGCACAAATGGAGAAATATTATTGAAATGATTATCTGCATCAAGACTCAGATTTGGGCTGACATTTCGCTGGCTCTGTGTAATCCAAGGGGTTGTCTAGGAGAGGGCGGAGAGGGGGTTTGCCGGTAAGCCTTGGCGGGATGATTAATGAAGCCAGGATACTGGGTGGACCCAGCCCACCTCCACTCAGACCCAGGGGCCGAGCCCCGCATATGAAATTGGCCTATGCTGCTCATCTCCCTGGGAGAGAGCCACTGATGATCCTCCCGACACCGCTCTACCTCCAGTCACCAAACAGCACTCCAAAGCCATGCCAGATCCAGGCTTAGGAGATACTCTCCTCACACTGTGTGGCTGTAAGGGAGGGCTGTGTGGTGAAGAACAGCATCCATACTGCTGCTCCTCTGTCAAGCACATTTCACTCAAGCCATATTGTGTTGGGTTGACAACGCTCGGTGCTCGGTATGTGTAATTTTAGAGCAGCTTTACATTAAAGTTTTATGTTTGAAAATAAGTGAGTTTTATCTTTTTGCAGTTGTGCAGAAACAGGTGAAACAACACAGACTGTCAGAGGGCATCACGTAGTGTCATATCTTATGTATTATATAGTCTTTTGTATTTCTGTATAAAAACCACGCTTACCTTTTAATAACCATGAATCCTTCAGTGCTTTACATCCCTGCAGCAGCATTGTCGAGGCTCTCCCTCAACCCTTTAGTCTTGATGGATGGGCCCGTGAAAGCCTCTCAGGACGCTGGTAATCGGATAACAGCAAACCGAATTCTTGACCAAGAAGAAGGGGGGGTGGGGGGGGAGGCAGCGACGTGTAGCTCATGAATGAACACAGACGAAGGGGAAGCAAGTAATTCAAAAAAGCGAGGAACATCTTTAATCATTCTGTGTCGATGATTAGTCATAGACAATGTCGCTTTGTTAAAAGTGTGCTGTAATTAATAACTGGAGCAGGACAGAACAATTGAGGGAGCGAGTGTCATGTGTTGTACAATACTAGAGAGGTGATTTCTAAATAGTGTAAATTAGGTGTTTACCTATTGTGATCCAGCTTGTGACACTGCAGCCTCTTTTTCCTTGAGAACAAGACCAAAGAGAATGATTAATTGCAAGCTCACTGGGTTTTACAGCTTCAAGAGTAAATCAACTTCTAAGAAGTGCTAACTTGCTAAAATATAAACTAATTTTAGGCCCCAGATATTAAAATATAATCCATCTTCTTCCTCCACAGGGAAAGCTAATTAGAAAATGTGACTGGCATAAGAGAGGAGAGGTGGAGGAATGGTGGGATTAGGCTCGGGAGCAGAAAATCACACCCTCTTGCTAAATCTTGGGATTTCTATACACTTCAAATCAACTATTTCTCTTGTGCCTCACCATTTGTCACATTTCCAAAACAATAATTATTTATTCTACAAATAGCACATAAAGTTAATAGATTACTTGAGCATCTACAATTAACTGATGTGTGATTTTTATTTTTCCCCCCCCCCCAATTACAAATATTTATGGTTTTTCTCCGTCTCTGGGTTTTTATTTGAACGCCTACCTGGTACACTTTCTCTTTAATGCAATAGCCAATACACAACAGTTGCCCAAGGCAAAGAGGCTACCTGACTGAGGCTCGACTGGCATTCAGCTCTTGTGTTCTTTGTGTATTGACTTCATGCAGTAAAACATCTACAGCCTATTGTACAATGCAATTTATAAGCTTAAGGAACAAAGCTGTTCTAAACAGAGGAATTGCTCTTATGCCATCACAGAAAACATAATAAAACTGTAGAAATGTCGTAACAAATACACCTAAATAAAAGCTTTATTAACTGATTTTGTCAGTTAACATTTCACAAAAGTCGCAAAGATATTTTTGAATATCAGAGTCGGGTGTTTTATGTGTAAATCAGTGAAAAATAAGTATGTATGAGAGCACATTGCATGCAACATGACACAGTAGCAGTGTGCAACAGAGCTGAGTAGTCCCAGCCAGCCGAGCTCTCTCTCGAGTCCCAGAAGACAATCCCCTGAGAGAAGAAATGCTCTGAGTGGTGACAGCTTAAAGGCAATAAGCCAATAATAAAGACCAACAAAGTGGCCATGGGAGAGGGTTCTATTCCTGCTACCTTCAAAACAACAGAGCAAACAAGTGTCACTTAAGAGGATGTACGAAGTTTTTTTTCTCCAACTTTCTAGAATTCATGCGACTGTTGTGTTCTCAGTTGTGGGCTTTTTTTTTCTAAATATCCCCTTGCAAGCAGCAAGAAGGATGTAATTTTGTTGAGAGAGGCAAATTGACAATTTGTTTTAAGCAGTTAACCCTTTCAGTATAGAACATAACTTCATAATCCATTTACACACACATTTCAAGTATTTCAGTGCTATAATAGCTGTCCAATTGCCGCTCAGCTGGGTGTCTGTTTGGCTTCACCAAATGTATTGAAAAGCTTTCCTACTGTCTGTAACTACTCAGAAACACTCAGAAGAAAATTTTCCCAGCGCAAATTGCACTTAACCTGAGTCAACTTAATTTTATAATGTATGGACTAGATAGACGGGGTGAAAGTTATTTAAAATCTGGAGTGTAAAGGAAAAAATAGTTGTTTTATTTATAATTATAGAAGATGACCAAACAAAATGCAGATTACATGAAATAAATAAAGAATAATGGTGAAAATAATATTAAATTCTGATAAAACACATACCTGAAGACCAGAAAGTGAAAAGACAATGCACTAACTGGATACTAAACAGCACATGCTGTATGACAGGGGGAAAAAAGTGCATTCAACGTATTGTGGCCCAATTCCCTCAACATATCACGCCAAACTTTGTCTTTTCATTCATCCTCCATGTAATCAACTTTTGTGGTGGAACTTTAGTGGTCGACTCTAACGTTATTCTTACACTTCAGTGCAGTTGCACCCTGTGAGGATGACAAATTTCTGGGCTAGTTTGGAAAAGAGAGTGCTGCAGGGGAAGGCAGTGGCCAGTCTGCGATGGGGGGCCAGCAAGTGGAAAACTCATTTGGAATTCAGCACTGCAACATTGCCATCTTTTGGCCAGACTGTATACTCCCCTGTAAAATCCCAGGGATACTGCATCTCCAAACCCAGGCTGAGGTCCAAAGGCAGCTTGATACAAAAGGTACGTAATGGATTTATTCTTTTGTTACAGAGAGAGGATGAATTATTATTAATTTTGGCTGAGAATACAATAAATGGAACAGCCTGATATGTTATATGAGTAAATACAAATCAAGTATATAATAATATTGAATGTCATCCTTTATAAATGTGCATTGAATTTTCAATTTTCAACCTATGAAGTAACAGAATTTCCTGAAAGTAACTGGACATTATGATCTGTATTTCATGTGATGTCTTCTCACCCATCCATCCATCATCTACTCTTCTTCTGGGAGTAAATTTACAAACATGTAGTGAACAGGAAAGCTTGAGTGGGTTTACTTGTCCTCTACCTGAATAAATATTTGTCTGAAGTGCCCGCGCTGTCCTGTTTTCCCACGGTGGTGTATGGGACATCATGGATAAGGCAGAGGATGGGCTCTGACAGAGAGTGACAATTCATCCCTTCATCCCCCCTAACTGACATGTCACATTCTCTGATGACTTTATTGTGCTCCCTGTCACTGCACTTAATCTGTGTGTCAGTCAAGCCGGAGCAGCCCACACCACCACCTCCAGACAGCAAAGCTAATACCCACCCTTTTAATGACATTACATTTGGAGTAATGCCATTCAGTATAGCACTGATATTATCTTCTATTTGCATCATTCAGCCAGTGACACAGCCAGAGCTCGGCCGATAAAGAGCTGGTCATTTCCCCATCCATTTCCACTCGGATGACAGATGTCAAGATGGAAACTGGCTATTATTTACTGTAGCCATGTTTTTATCACAGACAGACATGATGTCTCACTTTACTCCAAGCTGTCAGCCAATGCATCAAACCTGTATTTTTTTGTGATATTTGGAGTACAGCAGTACAAAGTATACATTTATTTCCTTACCTGTTTATTTGATATTAAAATACCTGAATGTATTATGTGAGCCCTAACTGTCAGGGAGAAAATTAATAGCGCCGATTGCCCAAATCAAGCACTGCATGACAAACGTCTTATACATTAAACTGAACTTTCGGTTTTTATCCTGGCAGAAAAAAACAAAACAAATCATCATCATCTGCTCATTACATCACAGGCACAACATATTGGTCTATTTGTCAGTGCCTTTAACTTGATAATGCCTTGTGTATCCTGTGCAAAAGCCCTCAATGAAGGGCAATTAATAATACCTGCTTAGGCATGCCAAAATCTGCTCAGGAAAATATTCCTCCTCTCAATAAGCATCTGTGCTATCCTCTTCAGGTGCGATGATGACATTGTAATGAACATGCCACAAATGATTTTGAGTGATTCAAATTCCATCTGCAGTCTGTTTGGTCCTCCTGTCATTGAAAATGAGTAAGCAGCATTAACAGCCTATCAGCATTAGAGGTAACAAAATCTTTTCTTTCTTTTTTTTTTTTCTTTTACTGACAGTGCATTTTCTCTCCCATCACAGCTCCAGTGCCTAATTAAATGTATTTAGCATCATAAATATTCCAGGGGGACAGGTTGACACAATGAATTAATGTCTCGCCTCAATACCAGAGCCTCTCTATTTGCTGTGGAGAGAAAGTTAGCCCAATGCCAGGTAAATGCTGCTGCTCGCATGTCTTGTTACAAATCAGTGGTGCATTTGTTTTCTAATACTGTGGAACTGAAATACACTGATACTGATTAAGTCACAGGACTAGAATAACCGCTATGGACAAAACTGAGTGGACAGTCACCAAGTGATTTAAAATATTAGGCAACTTTTATTGCAGAAATATTGTGTAACTTCTCCACCATAAAATAACAGGTTTTAAATCATTTTGATTAGATTTTTCGTGCGCCTTGCACTATGTAACTTTGTGCTCCAGGTACGATCACCCTTGAGAAGTACATAACACTTAACAGCATTAAACAACTCTCTGTGATTTTACAGAGTTTTCTGATGCGAATTATAGCTGCTGTAAGCTGCACAGGCGAATGCTGAGTGGAGCCGGTGTCATGCCAGAACAGGAGCTGGGCAAGCAGGTAATGTAACTGGGCTCAGTAGCCTCTATTGACATAATGACGAAGGCGAAAAGACCGAAGGGGACGTTGACTGAGTAAGCTAAGATGAAGAAGAATAAGTCGAGACGAGTAAATCTGGGACTTATTTTTAGTCAATGTTGCTAAGTTTGCCATTTTGAGAAATTCGCTTATATGCTCTTTTGCCTGGAGCTAGATTAAAGAATTAATACCATTCTCATATGTGTCCAATAAATATGAAGCTATAGCAAGCAGCCTGTTAGCTTAGCTTTGCACAAAGAGTAGAAACCGGAGCAAACAACTAGCCTGGCTCTGTCCAAAGTCAACAGAAAGTAGCAATGTGAGGTAAATAGTCCAGCACATAATCCCTCATAACACCACTGTGTCATTTTTATATTTCAGTTTAGCCAGAGCCAAGCTAGCTGTTTTCTCCTGTTTCCAGTCTTTGTTCTAACTTAAGCTAACCTGAGCTGCTGAAGGTAGCTTCTTATTTATCATACAGACATGAGAGTGCTGTCAATCTTCTCATTTAACATAATGTTGAACTATTCTTTGAAGAGTTATACACATAAACTTCCTGGAGAGCAAGATTAGCTATTCTGTGTGATTGATCATTTGGTTTGAACAGTGCACTTGCTCAGCGTCTGCCTGTGTGAAGTATCTTCACTGTTCTCTGTGGCTTACAGTTTCAGGGAGAGGAAAGCGACTTGTCCTGGTGGGCTGCTGTGCCAGTATGCACCAGCCATAAGCCGATCACTGCTGCTAGCTTTTTCTGTGCTTCACCCCACCTCACCTTGCTGTTACATTCACCAGTGTCCTCTGTTCAACAATGCCCTCCGCAAGCCCCTTAGGAAGACTGCAGGGAATTTTGGATGACTTCCTCGGGATTTTGAAGCCCTTCCCAAGTCCTAACCCTTGAAGAGGGAAACGTTTCACAGCTTATTTGCTGCGCTTTTTCCTTTTCTTTCTTGCATGAGCAGCGAGGAAAAGTGTACTAGTCTGTTAAGCCACCACCAGAACAAATAGGTACAGCTGCCAGACTGGGCTGAGGGGGCTGGAGAGGATAGAATTACACGTTATTATGTTCATTTTAAATCTCAATATTTTTCCTAATTTCCTCACATTTTCTCTTGCCTGTGAAAATGCATAGACATCACTTTTCTCTCCCCAACACGTGTAATTGCAATTTGCAAGAGCTAAACTAATTTTACGACACAGGAACACCTGTATTCATCTCCATATTAATAGAAAACAGGAAGTATAAATCCCAATTTTCCAGCAGCCAGTGTCAGTGAAGATGTTCCTTGAGGGAGAAGGCTGTCTCTTCTCCATTAAAATATTGGTGCTCTCCCCCCGCTTTCCCTCCAGAGCGTCCCTTTTGAGCCGAAATCAGATATCATAATTATGAATGGCACCCAATCTACATCACTGGGCTTGACACTTCTAATATCCATATGTGCCAATGCACATTTAAGTTACCACTGTTAAGGTGTTCTCTGTGTTGAGTTATGGTGCTGTGTGGTGCCGCTCTACAATACAGGCCCCGGTGAGTCTCATTTAGCTGTGGAAAAGGGAGGTTTGACTGATGGGCTCATTTGGATTAAGCACAAGCACACTGCCCTGAAATATCTCTTAGAAAAGAAGAGAACAAACTTTTACACTACCTTGGAAGCCACTAAAAATGTGTTAACCTCACACAGTCAACCCCAGGAGGAGCAAAATTAGTCACCATTATAAATCAACACATCATCAGTTAATGTATTAATATTAGGGCACATTTAGTGTTGTCCCCTTTGACATATCGATGCAGTCGTGTGTTTTTAATACCTAATGATCATTAATTTTAGAAATGTAACCATTAATTAGTGCAAATCTCACTTGGGGCTGTATCTGTGTTCCTGCATCCTTCTCTGTGCATGTCATTACACCATGAACAGGAAGGCGCAGGAGCCATTGTAAGGTCAGGCTCTACAAAGCTACGGCTGATGTAGGTGGCCTACGTTGCCTCATTAGTAACAACATGAGCAGTGGTCTAATGAACTTAAGACAATGCTAATTAATGGAAGAGAACAAAGGCTTAACATTTTTAGAAAGTGTGAAGCACTGAGTCTGCTTGTATGACAGCGTTTAAGCCACCTTAATCCGCTTGTGATGCTGCGCATGGTGCCTCGACCTCACAGCGCTGGGGCAGGTCACAGGGAGCAGTTCCATACCTCAGCTGATATAGTCACCTGTGACAATCCTTTATGGGCTGATAAAGTAAGGGAAGTCTCTCAAGGAACAGTGCACTGACTTGGCGGAGGGTCTCCCCAGGGAGCAGGTGTCAGGGTTGTCTATCAGAAGGCTGAAAGGAGAAAAGGGACGTGTTACCGGGCTCTATTGTATCCCGGTTGTCATTGACTGATCGGGTCCATTTAGCTGGCTTTCACAGTGAATGAAACCACCTGAATAGATGAAAGCGAGACAGCCTTCCCGACAAACAAGGAGCCCTGGAATATTCATGGAGGATCTGTGAGGAAAAGATTAATGTATTAGAAATTAAAATGGGGCCCGGACGTATGATCTTGCTCTAACACTTGGCCAGACCTGTGTCACCCGCCGCTAGCGCCTGAAGTCGGCACATGCCGCTGCCAAGGTGGAGAGGAATCATTAAGCACCCTGCCATTGTGTGAGCAGAATAATCAAACTTCACCCCCCCCCCTCCTCCCTCTTCCTCCTCCTCCCCATTCTTTCCCGCAGCACTGACAATGAATAATTCTGGAGCCATTTGCAATGTTAACGGCACCTATCTGGGCCATCCATGCCTTTATGATAAGAGCTCCAAATATGCATTTCAACAGTCTGAACAGAAGCTGCTTCACCGGCATTTCAAAGGACACCTGTCAGTCATCTGAAAGAGCTGTCAGTCTCTGTCACGCAACGGTGCCAGTGAAATGGCCCAAAAGATAATCTTTACTCTCTCTCTTTCTCTCTCTCCACCTCTCTCTTTCAGATCAGAGCAGTTACATTTGCAATAGAGTGACAAGTGATTTACACTGGAAAATGGATTGTGTTTAAACTGAAAAAAAAAAAAGGAGGGGGGGGGGTTATTCTTTTAGGCTGCGTTATTCTTTGCTGGTGTACAGCTGTATCAAATATGCTATCATAAATGTGATCTGGGCTACACTGAATGTCATTATGTGTGATACCACGAGCACTAGACGGGCTACTGAGCTCAAAGGTGACTTTGATAATTCCTATCTCTCTAAACAGAGCTCTGTGTCTATGGAGGAGAAGGAGCCGAGATGGGTGGGATCAAACAGGTTTGTGTTTCCAAAAAGTTTGACCTTCTGTTGTTTTTAACTGGAAGGTGGAGCGATCACTACTGTGTGGTTTATCTGTCATGCTGGACAAACACTGAGTTATCTCGCTATAGATTTTTACTTTATAAAATCTCTCCTCTCCCAGCCTCAAAAAAAAGATGCGCTCAAATTATTATCTTTACTTAACTCCATAAACCAGTTTGTTGTAGATTGTACTTCCATGGCTGCTTGGTTGGCAAGGAGGCAAGTGATGCCCCCTTCCTCTCCACATGTAGGCCAGTAATTTGTTAAGCACGACTAACTTGTGTGCCACCAGCTGTTTGTGATATTTACAGCTGAGTGCAGAGGATGTGTTTGGACCGGGGCTTGCAGCAGGGCCAGGGCAGCACTAGGCCCAGTCGCACTCCCCTCATGGCCACTCCATGGGCGACTACAGCCAGCACTCACAGATCACCATACCATAAAATCACAATACAAAGGTGCACAGAATGACACAAAACTTAATTTTACATACCCTGGAGAGCTTGCTGGCTCAGCAGAGTAAAGAGTAGGCCATGTGCTTTTGATACGGCGCGTCTGAATCTGGAGAATGACCTTTATGACAAGTCATCCTCTCCAAAATCTCCTCTGTCACCCTCCAATATATGCTATCCAACAAAGCAACAAAAAAAAAAGACCCTTAGTATGGATGGCAGAGTTGTTTCCCTGCAGTAAACCACTCTACCAATGCTGAAGATCACAGCTAAGTTATGGAACATTATATCATTCATACCAGACATCAGTAGCACATTTCGATCACTGAAGCCTGCTACAACTGCCTGAAACTGTCTTCAGTGTGCTCCTGGGAACTCTGCCAAAAGCCAGAGTCACTTTAGTTCATCCAGCACAAGTCAATACAAAGCTCTGTGGAAACCCTTATGCTTACCCATCCAAAATTCTTTGTTGTTTTCCAGCGACTCAGGCCATTTTCACACAGAACAAACAGCAATTTGATGAGCAATTTGAATTTTGGGCACTCCTCTTTGTCACATAGTTTCCGCACCATGTCCATTCCTCCAACAATCTCCTCATTGTGGCTCAGGGAGGACACGGTTCAAGAAGTGAGTCACTCGATGAATGTTCACTTTCATTTCAGAGTGCAGTAGGCTGGCATAATCCCTGATACTGAACCCTGACTCACCAGGTCTGTTTTCGATTGAGCGTTCTGTCCTTCTTCCATTGTGAAAAAGGACTTGCACTCGCATTTTTGACTAGATAAAGTTCATCTACATGCTCGCTGATGAAATTACATGTGTCAGAAAGACAACAAGGCTGTTGTGAACAAAAACATAACGAGGAAACCCACCGAAGACAAATGAGCACGCGTTCAAATAACTCACGAGTGAATGAAATGTTATGAGTTAATCAAATGAAGTGAATAAAGGAACAAAAGCGAGTAGTTATCTTGTCTGCGTTTTTCTTTTTTTCTTTTTTTTTTACCATTTTGAAATTCTCACACAAATGAATGTCAATAGATGTGCTTGTACAACAGCTTTCTTACAAATTATTCAGTGACTACAATTTTGCAGTTGAAAAAGTCACAAGCAGAAAGCCATTTACCTGAGTCACAAATGAGTATGTAATTGAGTCCTTAGGGAAAATAACTCAGCTTAACTACTGGAAATAATGTGTAAATTCAATACATTTCCTAATGAGCTCATTTGAGTTTGCTGCAATTATATTTGCTAGTCTAGGTGCAGATCGGATTCTGCAGCTGAGTTGAGGTGAATAAAACCACAGCTCCCTTGTATTCATTAAAATTAGCATATGGACCTGTCAACACTTCTCAGAGGCACGTTGTAACAATGCCATTTAGCCCTGCATCAAGCAATGCCAATGGAATGAATGCATGTGGTGGGTAAATGCCTCCCCACCCCTAGCGACAGGGGTGGAATAGGACTGGCAGTGCTGGCTCTGACGCACAAAAGAGGCTGCGTTTTAACAGCCAGGCCCTGGCCTCTGACCAGGGGCCATCCACATCAACACTGCTTACGCTCCACCATACCTCCCAGCTACTGGCCCCAGCCAAGCAGCTCTATACGCACACACACACACACACTGATACAGACAGGGAGAGGAACAAGGCAGGAGCAATGAAGAATCTGTGAGCATGTGTGGGTATGGAGGTGGGCGGCTAGTGGAGGGGGCAAGGATCAAAGAAGAGGAGATAGAAATAAAGATAGGTAGGTCTCTGCAAAGTGAGTCTTTGGATCTTCCTTTTAACAGCTGGCTATTGGTCTTCCATGACTAAGTGCTTTTGTTTTGTTATCTAAATAACAACAACCAGCAAATATCCCACCTACATGCATAAATATGTAGGAGTATATCTCTGGATAAACTTAAAAAATATTCTTATCAAAAGGTGCCAGATATGAGAGGCCTGTGGAAAAAAAAAGAGCTCCTTTATTGTTGTTTGTCATCATTACACTGAAGCTGCCAGTGAGCGAAGGTATTGTTGCTCAGTGGAGCACACAAGGCCCTAGTTGCATTGTTGTGCCAGGATTTTAAAACAGGCGCGAGTTATCAATAGACCACAGACTATTCGACTCACTCAGCTGTGCCACTCGATACACTTCAGAACCTCACGCGCTGAACAGCCAGCCATGATCTCACACAATTGGGCTGCATTTCTGACAAACACTTTGTTTCCGAAAGGATCCAGGTCTATGTCTAATGGATAGATGGTGCCATCATTCCAAAGCTCTCAGATTTCCTTTCAGCGACCATGAGCTGAATATACAGTACCATCTATTTCAATTAATTAAGTCTCATTAGAATTTGCCGTTTTGGATATTAGTAGCCAAACCGTGGACAAGACATAATTAACCTTGAGATTTGCTTATGACAGCAGAAGTGGAGCTGTGAATTGAAAGAGGACACAGGAATAAAAGGCGGGCTAAGGAAAAGACAAGGCCTCAGCTGTGCCTCCACACTGATCTACACACTGTGATTACCTGGAGCAGAAAACCGAATGTAAAGGCCTTGGGCTGGCTTTGATATTTCCATCGTTCGTTTGTCTGCTCTGACCTGGACTACATCTAACAGACCTAGACTGGAGGTCAGTAGGAATCAGAGGAGAGGAGAGGAGAGGAGAGGAGAGGAGAGGAGGAGAAATTAGAAAATTTTCCACATCTTTTCTAACCGCAGATGCTGACTCTTAAAATGGCCAAGCATATAAAGCTTTTCCTTTCTCTGTCTCTCTCTCTCTCTCTTTCTCACACACACACACACACCAACACTCATTATGCTTACCTTTTTTTTTACCTTTTGTCCAGTACTTGGTCCCATTACCACTCCCACCCCAGCACTAAAAGAACTGGTACCAACTTTATTCTGTCAGGGCGCTTATTAAAAGTTTACATATTCACACTTCTGTAGAACAGAGCCTTAATGAGGATGAAGGGAGACTCTTACGGTTTGTCCTCACTTTATGACAAACTATAGGCAATAAGGTGTTGATGAGAAAGCTACCCTATAGCAACAAGGTGTTGTCTAGATCAAGGGTGTTAAACATATGGTTCTTGGTCCAGAACCAGCCCACCAAAGGGGCAAATCCAGCTTTGACTTTGAGATGTGTGAAACATTAAATTTACTGCTATTCCTGATTCATCACCTGGACAAAGAATGAAGTAAAATACTATATTGTTGTTCAGTTCTGAAATACATGCCACGAAATGTTTTGTGTCTTTGTAGATCACACTCTCATAGTGACCCATAAACTGTAATACAGTTTGTGACAAACAGCATGTGACAGCAGACTGACTGAATGTAGAGGAACTGAAAACATATTGTGTAAACTGCACATATTTCTTAGGCTGTTTAACTTCGTTTTTCCAAATGGATGATTCATTAATGGTGAATGTTTTCAGAATGTACGTCTTCACGCCAAGAGAAAGGGAACGATTTGAAAGTCTTGTTATTTATGGGTTATTATGCCATCGTTTTACCAGTCCACTTATCATCCTGGGCTGAATACGGCCCGTGAAGTAAAATGTTTCACACGCCTGTTCTAGATAATGGCAGAAACAAAATTATATAAAAAAAACAGTATACATATTTTAAGGATACATGCAGAATAACGCTCTTGTCTTGGTTGACTTTCCCTTTTAATGTCACGTGGATGAGGACAGTGCCCATGGAGGGGCAGATAGGGGGTAGTGGCTCTTTAACAATAATCAGACAAACGATTAACGATTGATACTTAATTAAGTCAATTAAGAGCTTTTCTATTTACAGGTAGATAACTCATGTTGTAATTTGTCTAATAAAACAGATGCAAAATGACAAATAAAATAACAATAATAATAACAAATGAAAAAAAAAAACACTCGTTAAAACTTGTATAGCAGCTATTCAAACTGTGCTATAAGAGAAGAAAGTTAGCTGATTGATCAAGCCCAGCTACTGCTTGGGAATTTAACTGCATTTTAAATCTGCTATAGCTTTCAATGACAGCTCACAACCGTTTCTCAAAACATGTTTTTGTGTGTAGAGTAATACAGCAGAGCTCAAATTTCTCTCGTCCCTTCAAGCGCAAAATACAAAAGGCCTGGGCTGCCACTACCTGATTCAATCAAGTGTGTTACATTGTATACCCATGGGCAACAAGGCAACTTGTATTTTAATTAATAATGTAATACCCTGGTCTCAAAGCCTTGACCCCTGGCATTCTTGCTGCTTTTTTTGTAAATACTCTCAAGATCCCAGCAAAGATGCTGGGAGCATTTTTCTACACACTCCACTGTGGATTTGATACGTAATGCTTGAAACTAACACTGCACTGTGTGAGTGAAAAGAGTGTTTTTTAGTAATATGTGATAGCTCAGGAACCAAGGAAAGCATGCTGTGGCATATATCATCAAAAAGTAGAAACCAAAGAAGTAGCAGTAACACTGAAGGAGGATGGGGAGAAAAAAAAACGCAACATAAATTTAAAGGAGTTAAATAACTGTATTAAATAAAAGAGAATGATATTGGAATAAGGAAATATCATATGTAAGCAGAGTACATGGTGTGAATGAAAGTTAATGTTAAGGGCTATGAAGACAGAGACATGGCCGTGGGTGCTATGTTGTGAGGAATAACATGCACAGTCAAGGGTAAACGCACGCTTCTTTGGAGATCCTGGACCGGAAAGAAGCCTGAGGGAGCTCAGGGGCTTGTGGGATACGGGCTGTATTCAACCTTTCTCTGCAGCTACACACACCAACAACAACAGGGAATGATGGCACTCATACAGTATACCATGAGAAGCATTTATTCACACATAAAAACATACAAAAGTGAATGAATGACTGAATGTACATGAATGAACATCAGAAATGACCGACACAGACTGCAGTCATTTGCGCCACTTTTTCAGCCACATATAAATGTATTTTCACACAGACAAACGGATCAATTACATTTTATCCACTGTTGTTTTAAAGGTATTCATAATTTTCAAACCACATCTGACAAAATATCAAACAAGCAACTCTAGAACAATTTACTGAAATCACAAATTTAATTTTTAACAGAACAAACATTTTAATTAGCTAACATGAGCTCAGCCACAAGTAAATCTAAAGTGATTATTCCTGCCCTTAGAGAAAGACTGTCTCCCTGCGCTCTGTCAAAAGGTCAATTATGGCCCCAAACCGGCATGCAGTGACAGTGACCTGGAAGCGCTACTGATGACCCCACATCCAGGGGCCCAAAAGAGTTGATCATCTAACATGCAGGCTGCCTGGAGCCATGGAAATCTGACATTTGTCCTTATTCAAATGAACACAAACAATATGCATCTCATGCCTCTCCCTAACCTGTGCCAAATCTAAGGCATAGGGACCAGCAGTCTTAATGCATTGTCCTCCAATCCAAGTCCATGCCCTTCCCCGTGAATACAGCCACACAGCAATCACACACAGAGCCTGCAGTAAGAGTGGACTGCAAAAAGGCTCCGACTTCACTCGCATCTACACTAACACTGGTCATTATAGTTCTGGTCTACAGTACCGGGGTCACAAAATGGAATGAGGTTACAAGAGGAAAAGAAAAAGGTGAGAAGGAATCAAGTTACTGCAAAAGAAGAAATGACAGATTACGATTTTCTTTGTGAAGATTTTTCATGTTGATCTGAAAGAAGCAAATCATATTTTGATAATAACAATGGATCAAATGATTAAGTGTAATGTGAAAGGAGTTGCTGCATTGATGAACCCACAAACAATTTTCATCCAATTCTGCAGGTGTCCTCAGCTTCACTGAGCTTTATAGCGCCACCACATCTTACTGCTCTCATATAGTGTATTTAAGTTGGAGTTAGATCTGTTTTTTTCTTGGTACTATCTAGCAAACTAGCCCACGTTTCCACCAGTTTTGAGCAGAAACACTGTAATCAAGGATGTGTCATCAGTGTTGAATATGAGACTGCAGTTCACACTTCATGTCAAGGAAAACCTGCTGTTTTTTGGTTCGACCTGGGAGCCAACTTTTTGGGCTCGGAACCTATTTGTTTTTAGTCAAAATGCTCTGAATGGTTCAAAATTAAGTGCACAAATTGGAACATAACCAGTTCCATATTTTTGGAAAAGGCCAGCAGGCAGCTGTTTTCTGTAAAAAAAAAAAAAAAAAAAAGCACTTAAACTACCTGCTCTGCACCAAACAGAAGACTAACGAATAAACATCATGGAGTATTAGCATCCAAAGAGACAGATATTTCCCTCTGGAACTGGAGACCGAAAACAGAGCTCAAAAGGGGAGTACATATTAAACTTGCTCAGGTAGACACAAACTCAATAAATAAAGGATAAAAAATGTTGTCCCGTGTCTGCTGGATGTGTAAATAGATAACCGCTTACAAGCTAGTTTGCCTTATTAACTTAAAAGTCGATAATAGGTCAGTGATGTTTTACAGTGCTGCTCCAAATTGGCCTAAAAAAAGTTACTGGAGAAAAATAAATTACCTAAACATAAGCCATCATCTTTATTTTTCTTGTCAACAAATCTCATGAATAAACCAAAACCAACAACACAGCAATACTTTCTGGCCCATTCTTAATTAGTTGGATATTGTAGGGTTTTTTTGCAAATATTTGTAAAGCAGAAACAAATCCTGCATTTGTTGGGGACTACTTTCTGCCACCAACTTATGTGGGATTAACTCAAAATAAACTACAGTGCCCATGTTCAACATAATGAAGGAACATGTATTTACAGTGTGGCTTACTAATGACAAAAACGTTTCCAAAAGCACAGAGGATTAAGCTATATCAGGTTTTGACTGCACTGTTTTGGTCATTGGATTTCTTGATAAAATAAAAAAAATCACCACACAAATCCTTTGAGTTTGGTAAAATATGACAAATATCCATAATGCAGTGTCCCTTCATGCTAAAGCCAACATGAGCCCATTTACTACACCGGAGTAAAAAGCTTTGCAAAAACACCTCTATAAGAAGGTTATTGCCGTAACACCAGTAGCAACGGTGTATACACAGTAAATTCCCCTGAATAGCACTTGCCTGAAGCAACACCTACCGTAGTAAATGTTTATCCATGTGGACTTCCCATCTCATGCTGTTTTGTCTGTGTGTGCAGAAGGTAGCGGCCTGGCCGGGAACTGTATGACACAGAGCAAGGGCTCTCATGTCTTCAGGGCGTTCCACAGAGCATGATCATGAAAAGCAGAAACATGAAGAAAACTGCAAAAGGTTGAGCCATGGAAACGTCTTTCTTCTGCACGTCAGTTAATTTCCTCTTTTTCCCTTTGGTTCCACATCACTTTTCTATTATGTTTTGAACACAGTGAAAACATAATACAAATCATGCTGCTGGAAAAAAAAATCTAATCATTACACCCTCAAATGAAAAAATGGATACCAGTGAAAAATGTAAGGGAATTGTTATTTTTCACATTCTAATTCACATCACAAGGAACCGAAAAGAAACACATGCTGTATATCAGATTGGTTTGGTGCCTTTTGCCCCAAGCCATGCAGCACACACTGATATTAGTTTTAAATACAGATTGCTGGCAATAATAGAACAGAAGAGTCCATGCCTGCCACATAGACCCAGTCTGGACTGCCTCACATTGCCGGCTTGCCAAGACAGCTTCAATCAAAAAGCTCAAATAAATGTAGTTCTTTGGGTTCTGTCAACTGTAAACTGTTATTGATCCCAACAAATGAAATTTGTTCACGTTGATCGATCAAACACATTATCTGTGTTTTCCAGTCTATTACCAGCAAGTGGAAACTCAGGAGGCATCAATAAATAGAGTTGGGTCACCCCGGGTAGATTCCTTTCAAGCTAGAAGGACTGTAAAAACAGGCGACCAAACATAAGTACTTGTACTTAAAGGTAATGGACCTGCATCATGACTAAACGCTAAGTGCCTGGGGTGTCTAGATGTGGAAAGCACTTCTGTAGCACCTTCAAGGTCTAGAGACACTTGTGTATGTACTGTATACTTGCCCTCCTCCTCTCTTTTGCCCTTGCTAATACCCCCCTCCACCTACCCACCCTCACACACCAACATATGAAAGCCTTCCAGCTGGCACCCGACGCCTGTACTTGGCAGGTCGGGAGGAACATGAGAATTAAACCTATATCGCCCCAGCTACCATTTCTCAAATATCAGTGGAGTCCAGCACTTCACCAGGGACCGTTGAGAGGAAAGCATGTCAATGGGACAAAAAGCTCCTGCTGGCACTATTCCACTCAACTGTTCGGCTCACTGCTATTACAGGAGTAAAGTTTTCATAAGGAAGTAGATAGAAATGGCCCTGTAAGGAAGGGATCCATCTAAACAGCTGGGTGACAAAGTCATGTGTGTATGCTTCATCAAATGTGCGTTTCATGGACAAAATGTACCTGGACATTAAACACAATAACAATAAATGTTCAGAGATCACTTAATTGACTGATTGAAGCTAAAGCTATGCATTCAGCCATGCTTTTAGAGAAAGCAGAGAACTAGATCTACACTGTCACCGGTTTATCAGGCACACCTAGCTGTTAGCATACAGCATACCTAGTCAGTTTTTGTTAAAAGAGTTTGAGAGATTCAACTTTCTGATCACTTTAGAGGCTGTAGTTCATGATACTGTTGAATTATATTGCAGTTTACTGAGAGGTATTTTATTATTTAGTCTAATTGATTTAAATGGATACCGCTTAATGTAATACAAATGTCATAAACTGGCAACTGAGTTGCACTTGTGGGTGTGTTTTCCTGGGAAATATCTGAAGAAAATCAACTATTTGAAACTCAAAAGACTTTTTCTTGTTATTTGATTTTAGCTAAGGATGGTGTACATCTATCTGCCAAAGAGCAAAAATGTGATCAGTGGAGTGCCTCCATAGCCAGACAGGTACAGTGCATGTCACATGGCCACATGGTTGCAATAGTCGCTGGTTCAATTCCGGCGACCTTTGTTGTATGTCATATCCCCCTCTCTCCCTCATTTCTTGTCTGCCTCTTCTTGCTAATAAAAGATTTTTTAAAAAAACAGAAAACAAGTGATTTGTGTGGGGTAAGAATTGCAGCTAAACAGCTAAGTGTTTTATGTAGCAAACAAGTATAATAACTTTCAACTAGCTATCCAAGTTGTTGTACTTTACAAACATCACCTGAACTCTTTTACTAAAACCATCCTCTTCAGTCTTTTCGCATTTCTTCAGACTAGAGAGTGACAGCTTGTCCACAAACCAAGGGCAGCCTTACTAGAAATAGGGATATCCGCCCCTCTACAGTGATAGAGCAGCTCTGATAGCTCCTTTATTATGGAAAATTATTTTAAACAGTATAAAACGGCAGAGGCTCATTTTTTCCATGTTTCTGCCACTATCACTCCAGCTATTGATAAGATGTCTAAATTTATTGCAGAATAATTCTGCAGGAAAAGAGATAAAAGGTTGCTGAATAAAATATGAGGCGAAGGCAGTAAATTGTAGCAATGCATATCATTTCATTCAAATGTAGGACGCAATTACCATCTGCTACACTCATCAGTCCCCTCCTTTATGACTTAATTATATGTTTAATGCTATCAGATCAAGGAAAGGGCAAAACAGATGAATGAGAGAGAAAGAGAAAAGATTCCGCAACAAGACAAAAGGCAGATGAAAAGTAACATAAAAGGATGGAATTGATTTCATTCACCAGGAAATAGAAAAAGTTAATTTAGATACAATGCTCCCTCGTCTCCTGCGCCTTTGTAAGATAATAAACCCAGCATGTTGCCAATAGGTCTCATACCAGTCAAACAAAGGAAGTCAAGTTCCTCAAAACTGAAAGTCTTCCTGTTTTCATTTTGAGAAGATGGCCAGCTGGTGAATCGCTCAAAGTGTTATACGATCATTGCAATAATTTCAGTCCATGGCATCAATGCATTATCTTCATAAGCAGCAGAGTGTAATCGAAGACTACAACACTGAACAATGTAGAACATTAGCATCTATTCTACTCCAGTTTCTTTTATAAGCCGTTTTGAAATCCATCAAAACGCCTGCACATTTGCTCTAATGTATTTTATGCCAATATTGTTCATTATTTTTGCTTAATTTTAGCCCTATGAAACTAAATATATTCTGTTGTAGTCTCTTCTATATGACTCCATTGCCGGGGCAAAATAAAACTTCACAATACTGAAACTTTTTGTTTGGATGCAAATCGTGTACGGCAGTGTTCACAAAGAAAACTGGGGTTGTCCAAATGGCTGTGGGGTAAAAAGCTAGCCAGTGGGCATCCCAGGTGCCAGCGGGCACTGTCCTAACTGTGTACCTTTGGCCAGAACTCATTATAGGGTGACATTTAGGACTGCTGCTGTCCATGCCAAGTCAGCCCTCTGGATTGAGACAAATTATGTAGTTATTTTTTATGTCAGACATTAAGTCATGTCCAATGGGAGCCAAATCAGTATCACCTTCATGTCACCTGGAAAAGAAAATTGATAAAGGCTGTGGACTTCTTAAACAGGGGCGCTTTTTAACAGTTTGGCGAAATATTCAGTTTTACAAAACAAGATGAATGATGAATTAAGACCTGATGTGCTTTTCTGTGGAGACTGCAGAAGTAATATGAAAGATTAGATTATAAACTGTGAATTAGCTTGACTATTTTTTCTTCTTGTTAAATGTATTACTTAAATGCATCCTCACAGAACACACTAAACACACAATCATACGTTGGCTTGTGAAAAAAAAATCACAATCCTGTTCAGCTGTTCTGTCCTTTGTCTCTTTTTTTGAGGACCTGGGCAAAACAGAGATAAAGTCATGTAGTAAAGAGGATTTTCTACCTGTACGCTGCAGGAGGTGCAATGGTTTCCTTTGCTATGCGGAGACTATTTCTTCCAAGCCTGAAGAAATGAAAAAAAAAAACATTCAAAAAAACAGTATTGGTGAATAGCCTAGAATTTGCTATAGAACCATTATAATGGTTTATAATACAAAACAAACACCTGACTTTAATCACAAGGGCTGAAAGCTTTGATATAAAGCAATGCATCTACACCTATGTCATGTCATTGATGATTTTTAGGATTATTATAGATTTACACATGTTAAATATCCATTAAAAAATAAATCGCATTTCTGCGCTGTGTGTCAATACTTTCTAAGCTTGATTTGTTATATATATATATAACTTATGGATATACTGCAAAGGGAATAAGACAACATGATTCCTTGTTCCATGGAGCCAAATGATAGTCATCCCAGCAGAGAGCACAACATGAACAGAACTAAAGCTCCATCTTGTGGACTAAAACAAGTATAACAAAAAGGGTACAACCAAATATCTTCCCATGTTTTATATTTACAGGTTTGGCAACATAATATAGTTGTATTAATCCCTTGAAATTATTTTTAAAAAACATGTAAGATAATGTGTTAACAGACAGAAACAAGGCACTAATTAAGAGTGTAAGTCAGTGTGAGTGCAATGATACAGTATGTGTTTGAGAAAAGAGTCAAATCTACAGTGAAGCCATCAATAAACATTTTATGGTGCTCTCATTTAGTGGGAGAAACATTTATGATTTGAGAATCCCATGAATACATCAAACAGTGGACACGAGTAGCTAAAGAGAGCAACTGCACGCAGATGAAGCGGTTTATTCTTGCATGCAGGTATCTCACAAAGCATGAAATGAATCAAAGTTGTTTATCTGCTTTGTATTATTGGCCAAATTGTAGATAATTGCTCATTTGATGTATTCAGAGTAAAGCACTCATATGATGCATATGCTGCGGACATTTTCCACATAAACTTCAAGATGTAACAAACAGGGGGAAAAAATGGAAAGAAATGGGATGTAATTGATTATAAGTTAATTGTGCAAAGGTCTCCCTGATGGGAACCATCTGTCAAAACAAGCTGTACATTCACCAATTCTAATCATAATTAATTAAATGCCTAACAAATTACATACATCATAGTTAGTACAGGGGGGAAACTACCGCAGGAACTGTTATGAAACAAATTATCTTTAACAATGAAAGAAAATTACATCACATAACTAAATATTATACTCATTTCCGCAAGCCATATTTCTTAATGAATTCTCTAATTAATTTAATTCACACAATGTGCATAATTTGGAGCTGAAAATGTCAGTGGGTCAGACTTAACCATATTGTTGCTGGCTGTCTATTTCAACGAGTGCCATATTAGCACAACATGACCTCTATGTAAATTACACAGACCAACTGTTGTAATTTTAATTTCAGGGTCTAATTAACATGTTCTAAAGATATCATACAAGTACATTTAGCTCATTTTACACGTGCCAGTGTCAATGTAAGATTTCCATTTGCCTTAATTTTGTGTAATCCCTTTGATGGGAAACATCATGACAGCTTATGTTACAGATGTCAATTTTTTCATGCTTCTTGTATTAAGCGCTGAACTTTTTAAGCTCAAGACTGCTGGAGCTGTGAGCATTTACAGACGCGACGACTGAGCTCATTCAGAAAGCACTTACATGGAAATTACAAGAGTATCTCTAGCAGAGGTGGGCATTTTAGCTACCGCTTTTCTTAAACTCATCCCAGTTACTCATTGAGGTCAACAGGCACAATCAAAGATAGTGATTAGCTGAAAAGATGTCACAGATGCATTAGAGCGATATAATAATGCCGCATAGATCAATAGGGTATGGTTAATGTTGAATTGAACTTTTGTGCGATTATATGCAAGTAGTTTTCAGTTTCACTATTTCTCGAAAAAAGAAATATCCCTGCTTTAAAGTGCAGGGAAACTAAATCTACATGACTTTAATGCTCTGTAAGTTGCAAAACACATTATCGATGCCAATTTCATCTGCATACTGATTATTGACCTGTCACAGATATATCAGTATCAGCATATATGTTGTCCAATATGTATTTACAGAACAGTTGAATATATATATTGTTTACCATTTCAGTGCACTGGTGTCATTTTGGACAATAAAGTTCATTGTTAAACCGTAAAATGTTCTGCCTCCATTACACATCTTTGTCACAAGTGTTAACCACGGTTGAGAAATCATTGCAGAAAATGTGTGTTCATTCATACTCCCCATCAGTGTTGCCCCCAGAAATCCAGTATCGGTTGTGCGGCTGGTATAAATCATCAACGGTGCTTCATACTGGAGCCGCAATTTGCAATTAGTTTCTTTATCAATTAATATAAATATTTTCTTGATTTATCAATTATTCCGTTGATTTGTGAAATGTCAGAAAATTATAATTGACTCGCAGAGTCTGAGGTGTTTTGTCTAACCAACAAATCACAAACAAACGATGTTCAATTTACCACGATATATCACAGAGAAACAAAAATTTGAGAAGCCCAAAATGGAAATTATTAAACAATAAATAAATTATGACAATGATGAACTAACTAATGAATTACCCGACTAATAGTTTCAGGTCTGCAGTGCGAGGGCAGCACAGACACCTGTACGTTTGCACATTGTTTCACTTCAGTTAATGTCACCATGAATGAAGTCCTGTGTAATTATTACTCCGGTGATCGACTCTCACTGCTATGTGCTCTGTCACCTCTGCCTTGCTAGTGTTTTTTCTGACCCTGTGCCCGTTCAGTTTAGAAAAAATACAATCAAATTTACCAAATGATGCCATCATGAGTGTGAATGCAGAAATGGATGAATAAATGAATAAATTGCCCAGTGGATGGAACATATAAGCTAACACATGCATTGCAGGGCTCGGGGGCTATCCTGAGGCCAATCATTTAGCTAACACACTAATGAAAGCGTGTGTAGTGTGGCTAAGGGCAGCCACCATGGGAGGTACCACTCCCCTCCCTCCTCATGTTGGGGACTGTTAATAGGCTGGATTGAGCCAATGGGACTCCCAGGAGAGGCCTGCTGATGAAGAGGAAAACCTGTCGTCGCCTTCACTAATCACTGCCTAATGGCTGCAGTAACACAGGTTTTACAAATGCAATTGTGCATGTGTGCCTGTGCACATGTGTATGTGTATGTGTGTGTGAGACATGTTTAAGTTTTAGGATCTCCCTAAAATGTTCATTGGGGAATCTATTGTGTTTCCATGCTTGGTAGTGTGCATAATTTGCTAACAAAGATGTATGTTAAAACTGCAATTTACATAACAAGTCATATATATTCAGCATGAAAATATATAGATCTGCTGTATTTTTGCTTGTTTTGTTTCATATCATATCATTATCCAAATTTAAACTGGACTGGAACCTGCTAGCACTGTCAAACTGACTCTAAATACATCGACAAAATACTCAAAAACAAACTAATTGAGCAGCAATCAGCAACTGTTGTGATAATTTAATGATCATTTTTGAGTCATTTTTCAAGAAGAAATGGCAACCGTTCACTGTTTCCAGCTTTCTGGTTAACTCTGGCATATTTCCAGAAAAAAATGATTAATATGCACTCTCTGTCCCTGTCAAATGAAGTCATAAACTAAGGGCTAACAAGACATTTAAAGACGTCACATTGGGCTTTCAGTAAGCTGTGATGGACATTTTTCCTGTTTTTTTTTAAACATTTAATCAGACAAATGATCAACAGATTAAACAATAATAAAAATAGTCATTAATTGTAGACTCAATATAAATGCTTTCATTGCTGTTTACTGTAAAACATGCCTAATTCACATTATGACCAGTTGAAAAACAGATCTGCAGCTTAAATTTGCAAAGTTGTTGGTCAAACATTAACAAGTTACTATAAGAAGAAAGGCATCACTGTATCCTGTGTCCTTTATGGATTTTATTGGTTGTTGACCGCTTCACCTGGTTTTGACCTGAGCCTGTCTGTCTATAAAGAATGTCTCACCATTTTGTTGTAGTTGATACAAAACTATTTTCCAGTGACATATTTGGTAATGTGGGACGCAGTTTCATAAGTATAGACCCATACCTTTAACCCAAATGACATGTTTCAAACAATTTTTCAAATATCTTGTCTTTCTTAACCTTTTATATAAGGTTACATATGATGCATGAGCTTACCATGACGTGTTATGATGGCTGTTATGTAGGCTTTAGTGACATCTAGTGGTGCAGTTGTGACTTTCAACCCTTTCACTTGCATTATGCATATATTTAAGCCTCAATTTGAACAGGTGAGTTATATATTTTTAAAAAATCAACATGGCAGACGCTGTGGAAGAGGACCTAAGGTGTATATACATATAAATATACATGACAAAAAACAAACCATTCTCACCCATAGGCTTCCGAAGCTGAAAGTATGGGACTACCCATCCAACATGGCTGGCCGCCGCCGATCATTGATGAACCTGAGGCGGACCTAATAACGCCTGTGCTCTAATAGGCCATCTGTAATGGTACTTACCTGTCAATCAAGTGCCCACGCTGTTAATTATGCATAACTTAACTAACTAACATATAATACAATAACTAACCCTAACCTTAACTGTTGTTTGTTTTGTGCATTTCAGTGATGAACGTTAAAGTAAACTGCCGCGAACTAGAGCTGCTGTGAGCTAATGCTAGCTAATGTTAGCTCAGTTTGTTAGCCGAGCTGCTCGGACCGTGAGCTCACAGCACCGGGGGAGTGTTACTGTTTGTGTCACTGACTGGTTGGACCACCGGGAAGAGGAGGTTTTCAAGCCCAGGGCTCGGGCGAGTGCTGAAGGGGAGTGCCGGTGTTGTGTCAGACCCGGGGCTGGGGAAGCGGACAGGGTAGCCGGGCTCCGCAGCCTCTATGGACATCAACCAAAGTGGACGTTGACGGAAGAAGCTAAGAGAGAAAGTGGCCGAGCAAGAGGCGACCAGACACGAGTAAATCTGGGACTATCTTTGAGTACTTGGCAAAAGCTTGGTGAAATTAAAGCAGCAAGGGCTGAAAGACAGACACCGAGCTGGGCTACTTGTTGCTAGACTAGTAAGTAATATAAGCTGGCTGCTACTGTATGTTGTACGTGATAGTTGACCATGTTTGGCTGTTAGCAACGTTGTTGACAAGTTTTAAACGCGACTAAATAACGTTAAAGTTAACCTATAACATAAATCTGCATCTGTACCAGGATGTTAATATAATATGCCGAAATAATAATAATAATATAATAAATAAAGGCGTACAACTGTCCATATTCAAGGCAGACACTCTGAAGCTCGGGGCACCAAATCGATCAAATCAATATTGCTATAACTCTAAAAAGCTACTGCCTAGCTTTATATGTTTTAGCTTTATTTATGGTTAAATGACCACTACAATCACAAGAATTGATTCAGGCCTGCAATGTTTTTTATTTTTTTTATTTTGTCGTCTTACCTTGCCGGCTTTCGTGATTACTGGTGTGTACAGTGTGTGTGTCATCCTGTATAATCTTCTATTAAAATGACTTGATTGAAGTTCTCAATTTTAATTTATTGATTTGTCGCATACAGTCATACAAGTTATATCATATCATAGTGAAATCATATCTGGAGAAAACATCCTTTTGTTTTAAGATTTTAATCCATTATTACAAGCCATTATTCCTAGATAACAAGATAATAATTAATGCATGACACAAAAACAAACAAACACTGCGTGTGCGCTTGCGCACGTGTGTGTGTACGCATGCGCAGCTTTGCAGATTCGGAACTTTGATCTCAGTGACGTAACAGGATAACTTTATAAGCCCTGCGCTTTGATCTGCCAGTCAGACAGTGACAAACAGCAGAGAGGAGACCACCTTCCCCACCAGCTTGTACCAGAAACATTGGAGCAGTAGATGGAAACTCTTTGACGATGGGCTGAGAGGAGCATTTGAATCTGCCAAATCTACTGTAAGGTATGGATGCATTTAACTAGACACTGAAAGAAAAAAAAAAAAGCAAGATTTCAGATTTCACAGTCCAGTTACATAGAAAAGAACAGTGTAGCCCCTATCAAGTTGTCATTGTGAAAAGAAGCAAGTCAAAGGTGACTGGACTTGTGTGCATGGACCCTTCGCGCTGCAACGTAACAATCAGTTTTTCCCTTTGATTATTAACAGTATGGTAGTGATGGCAGAAAGGTGAGAGTTCACCATCACACTGAAACTTCGTCACAAGGCTGCAAAAGTTGCTCTTATTGTTATTTAGTCCTGGTGCTGTTTGTTTGATGTATTTTTCTGTCAAATGATAAGAGGCTCACTGGAAACAATATTATTAATAATAATAATAATTAATGATAATGATGATGATGATGATAAGAAGTAGAAAAATAACGTACTGAAGTTCTGTAGATGGTTGATTATCTGAAAGCGTAAAACTTGAGACAATCTTGGCAAAAAAAGGAGTATCAGTTTGATTTCATAGATTAAAAATTACATTGAAAAGACAATAAAGAAAAGAATAGAGGAAGAAGAATAGAACATCTCTTTAAGGCATCCTCCTGTAAAACACTGTTGGACAAATATTTAAACTTGATGTCTGCATTAGAGAACATGGTTATGAGTGGAGTGGGGCTGTAAATCTTATCGTGTCAAGTAACGTTACCTGTAACATCTTTCACAAATTGCAAATGGAGAACATGACTTGGCTGCAGCTCGAAAAAAACTTTAAGTCAAAAGATTTTGTTTTGCTTTAATCCATGATTACATAGTTTTTTTATATGAATTAACTAATACACTTAATGTGAAGCAAGTAATAAAATTTATGTAATAGTACTAATAAACTCAAAGTGACTGCACTCATTTTCGCTGTTAGTGTATGAACCTGGTTATTATGAATTTCAAATTTGCTTTATTAATATTGAATGCATAAACCTAGCTACTGTGTAGTGGAAGCACATTGAGTTTATTAGTACTATTAAATAAATCTTATTACTTTCTTCACATTAAGTTTATTAGTTAATGTATATTAAAATGATGTAATTCAAATTGATGGACTGGACTGAAATACATTAGTCCTGCATTTTGGCCTACTTTTTTTTGAGTGCACAGTCCTTGTCCAACTGATCTGAAAGGTCTCCTATTGTCTTTATGTGTATGATACAGGTTTATTTTTTATCTCTGTATTTACCTTGTTGTTTCATTCCAAATCCCCTGAAAGGGGACAAGTAGGATCAGGCCACTGAGTGTCAGGCTGTCCAGACCAAAGGACCTTTTCTGCTGAAGGAAATCCAGTGGTTCTTTTGCTGCCTGAGGACCTATTGAGCTAAGTACATCCTACCCTTACTCTATTTTCCTCTCTTCCCTCTACTCTCACAACAGTACCATTGCTTTTACGTTATACGTATGTTTTACGCAATATACTGTACAATAAAAAAATAATACTAATATGCAACAATAGGATGACGAAAAACGTAAATACATAAAATAACAACACTAAAAACAAAAAAACTTAAATACATAAAATAACAACACTAAAAACAAGGAAACTTAAATACATAAAATAACAAAGCTAAAAACAAAAAACAAACTTAAATACATCAAATAACAAAACTAAAAGCAAAACAGAAAAAACCTTAAATACATAAAATAACAAAACTAAGAAAAAAAAACCCATACTTAAATAAACTAACAAAGCTAAACAAAAAAGGAAAACTTAAGTACATAAAATGACAAAACTAAACGCAAAACAACTAACTTAAATACATAAAATAACAAACCTAGAAGTAAAAAAAATAAAAAAAACTTAACTGCATAAAATAACAAAACTAAAAACAAAGAACTTAAATACATAAACTAACAAAGCTAAAAACAAATAAAAACCAAACTTAAATACATGAAATAACAAAACTAAAAGCAAAAAAAAACTTAAATACATAAAATAAAAACACTAAAAGCAAAAGACAAAAAACTTAAAGATACATAAAATAACATAACTAAAAACAAAAAACCCCAAACTTAAATAGATACACTAACAAAGCTAAAAAAAAGAAAACAAAAAACTTAAGTACATAAAATAACAAAACTAAAAGCAAAAAAACTAACTTAAATACATAAAATGACAAATCTAAAATTAAAAAAACAAAAAAAGACTTAAATACATAAAATAACAAAGCTAAAAACAAAAAAAACAAACTTAAATACATAAAATAACAAAACTAAAAATAATTTTTAAAAAAACTTAAATGCATAAAATAAAGCTAAAAGTAAAAAAAAAACAAAAAAAACTTAAATACATAAAATAACAAAGATAAAAACAAAAAACTTAAATACATAAAATAACAGAGCTAAAAACACAAAAAAACAAACTTAAATACATAAAATAACAAACCTAAAAATGATTTTTAAAAAACTTAAATACATAAAATAACAAAACTAAAAACAAAAAAACCCAAACTTAAATAGATAATAAAAACTGACTTAAATACATGAAATAACAAAGCTAAAAGTAAAAAAGGACAAAAAAAACTTAACTACATAAAATAACAAAACTAACAGCAAAAAAAACAACCTTAAATGCATAAAATAACAAACCTAAAAGTAAAAAAAAAAAAAAAAAACTTAAATACATAAAATAACAAAACTAAAAACAAAAAAACCCAAACTTAAATAGATTAAAAAAACTAACTTAAATACATAAAATAACAAAGCTAAAAGTAAAAGAAACAAAAAAAACTTAAATACATAAAATAACAAAACTAAAAGCAAAAAAACCCAAACTTAAATAGATAAACTAACAAAGCTAAATAAAATTAAAAAAAACTTAAGTACATAAAATAACAAAACTAAAAGCAAAAAAACTAACTTAAATACATAAAATAAAAAAGCTAAAAGTAAATAAACAAAAAAAACTTAAGTACATAAAATAACAAAACTAAAAGCAAAAAAACTAACTTAAATACATAAAATAACAAAGCTAAAACTAAAAAAATACAAAAAAAAACCTTAAATACATAAAATAACAAAACTAAAAATAATTTTAAAAAAATCTTAAATACATAAAATAACAAAACTAAAAGCAAAAAAACCCAAACTTAAATAGATAAACTAACAATTCTAAAAAAAAAATTTGAAAACTTAAGTACATAAAATAACAAAACTAAAAGCAAAAGAACTGACTTAAATACATAAAATGACAAAACTAAAAGTTAAAAAAACAAAAACAAACTTAAATACATAAAATAACAAAACTAAAAATCATTTTTTGAAAATCTTAAATACATAAAATAACAAAGCTAAAAGTAAAAAAAACAAAAACAAACTTAAATACATAAAATGACAAAAGTAAAAATAATTTTAGAAAAATCTTAAATACATAAAATGACAAAGCTAAAACTAAAAAACTAAAAAAACCTTGAATAAATAAAATAACAAAACTAAAAATAATTTAAAGAAAAATCTTAAATACATAAAATGACAAAACTAAAAACAAAAAAACTCAAACTTAAATAGATAAACTAACAAAGCTAAAAAAAAAAAAAACTTAAATACATAAAATAACAAAACTAAAAGCAAAAAAACTAACTTAAATACATAAAATAACAAAGCTAAAAGTAAATGAACAAAAAACTTAAGTACATAAAATAACAAAACTAAAAGCAAAAAAACTAACTTAAAATCATAAAATGACAAAGCTAAAACTAAAAAAAAAACTAAGAAAAACCTTAAATACATAAAATAACAAAACTAAAAATAATTTAAAAAAAATCTTTAATACATAAAATAACAAAACTAAAAGCAAAAAACCCAAACTTAAATAGATAAACTAACAAAGCTAAATAAAATTAAAAAAACTTAAGTACATAAAATAACAAAACTAAAAGCAAAAAACTAACTTAAATACATAAAATAAAAAAGCTAAAAGTAAATAAACAAAAAACTTAAGTACATAAAATAACAAAACTAAAAGCAAAAAACTAACTTAAAATCTAAATGACAAAGCTAAAACTAAAAAAAACTAAGAAAACCTTAAATACATAAAATAACAAAACTAAAAATAATTTAAAAAAAATCTTAAATACATAAAATAACAAAACTAAAAGCAAAAAAACCCAAACTTAAATAGAAAAACTAACAAAGCTAAATAAAATTAAAAAAACTTAAGTACATAAAATAACAAAACTAAAAGCAAAAAACTAACTTAAATACATAAAATAAAAAGCTAAAAGTAAATAAACGAAAAAACTTAAGTACATAAAATAACAAAACTAAAAGCAAAAAAACTAACTTAAAATCATAAAATGACAAAGCTAAAACTAAAAAAAAAACTAAGAAAAACCTTAAATACATAAAATAACAAAACTAAAAATAATTTAAAAAAAATCTTTAATACATAAAATAACAAAACTAAAAGCAAAAAAACCCAAACTTAAATAGATAAACTAACAAAGCTAAAAAAAATTAAAAAAACTTAAGTACATAAAATAACAAAACTAAAAGCAAAAAAACTAACTTAAATACATAAAATAACAAAGCTAAAAGTAAATAAACAAAAAAAACTTAAGTACATAAAATAACAAAACTAAAAGCAAAAAAACTAACTTAAATACATAAAATAACAAAGCTAAAACTAAAAAAATACAAAAAAAACCTTAAATACATAAAATAACAAAACTAAAAATAATTTAAAAAAAATCTTAAATACATAATATAACAAAACTAAAAGCAAAAAAACCCAAACTTAAATAGATAAACTAACAAAGCTAAAAAAAACGTAAGTACATAAAATAACGAAACTAAAAGCAAAAAACTAACTTAAATACATAAAATAACAAAGCTAAAAGTAAAAAAACAAAAAAAACTTAAGTACATAAAGTAACAAAACTAAAAGCAAAAAAACTAACTTAAATACATAAAATAACAAAGCTAAAACTAAAGAAAAACAAAAAAACCTTAAATACGTAAAATAACAAAACTAAAAACAAAAAGCTTAAATACATAAAATAACAAATCTAAAAGCAAAAAAACCCAAACTTAAATAGATAAACTAACAAAGCTAAAAAAAAAAAAAAAAAACTTAAGTACATAAAATAACGAAACTAAAAGCAAAAAACTAACTTAAATACATAAAATAACAAAGCTAAAAGTAAAAAAACAAAAAAAACTTAAGTACATAAAGTAACAAAACTAAAAGCAAAAAAACTAACTTAAATACATAAAATAACAAAGCTAAAACTAAAGAAAAACAAAAAAACCTTAAATACGTAAAATAACAAAACTAAAAACAAAAAGCTTAAATACATAAAATAACAAATCTAAAAGCAAAAAAACCCAAACTTAAATAGATAAACTAACAAAGCTAAAAAAAATTAAAAAAAAACTTAAGTACATAAAATAACAAAACTAAAAGCAAAAAAACTAACTTAAATACATAAAATAACAAAGCTAAAACTAAAGAAAAACAAAAAAACCTTAAATACATAAAATAACAAAACTAAAAACAAAAAACTTAAATACATAAAATAACAAAACTGAAAACAAAAAACCCAGACTTAAATGGATTAAAAAAACTAACTTAAATACATAAAATAACAAAGCTAAAAGTAAAAAAAACAAAAACAAACTTAAATACATAAAATAACAAAATTAAAAATAATTTTTAAAAAAATCTTAAATACATAAAATAACAAAACTAAAAGCAAAAAACAAACTTAAATGCATAAAATAACAAGAGTAAAAGCAAAAAACAAAATTAAATAGATAAAATAGCAATAATAAAAGCAAAAAAATACTTGATAATAATAACAATAAAAGCAAATAAAATGAATAATAAATAAAACAATAATAAATACATAAAACAAAACATTAAGCAATTAGTAAAACAATGTGTAAAAGCTAAATGTAAATAAATCAAAAAACTAAATAAAATACTTCATCTACTACTACTGCTACTACTACTACTTCATCCTTCCCCTCCTATTCCCTGTCAGTATATTCTCAGTATATTAACATTTCTATTGCTACTCCTCTCCATCTGTACACATTCATACATGTTACTATCTTTGTTCCCAGCTTCCCAGAGTTCTTGTGCTCTCTCGTCTTGCAGGTTCTCATGGATCGTGGCTGAGATCTGCGCACCAGTGTCTCTCTCTGTCTCTCTATCTCTCTATTTATCTATCTAACTCTCCCTCTCTGCTACTCTCTTTCTTTAACTCAACCAGTTGCAGCAGATGACTGTCCATCAATGAGCTTGGTTCTGCTCGAGGTTTCTGCCTGTTAAAAGGCAGTTTTTCCTCTCCACCATCGCCAAGTGCTTGCTCCTGGTGGAATTGTTGGGTCTCTGTAGATAATATTATGGAGTACGGTCTAGACCGGCTGTATGGAAAGTGTCATTAGATAACTTTTGTTATGAATTGGCTTTATATTAATAAAATTGAATTGAATTGTAAGTACCTTCTTAGTTCATTACTGTAAATTAGTATTCTTTCACCAAATATGATCTGACTGTGAAATAATAGGAGTAACAACTTATTTAAGTTTGAAAAACAGCTTAATATAAAACATTTAAATACAAAAATGAAACAAAAATATTTCCTTAACCTTGTTATTTTTTCATTCTATCACATCACAACATCTCATTAAATTAAGGCAAAGCTAGGTATATGGGAAGTATGAAAATACATTTCAGAATGATATAATGTAAAAGTCATGAAACTGTACTTCCCTAACAGTGCCTCTGGGTAAAATTCAACATTTGAAAATAACAAAAAGCACCAGCATGTGCATTAAAAACATGAATGCATTAATTTATTCATTTTCTTTGGATTGTGCTATGAGGAACATTAGGTTTAGTCCAAAAAAAACCTTTTGTAATCAACTTCAACTTTCTGTGTAAAAATGTAAAATGCATCAAAATGCATTATATCTGTATTTTCAAGCATGTAATAAGTTCTTAGGACATTGTTCGCTTTTGGTGAGGCCACTCTTTCACCTTTGTAGTGAAAACACACTCAAATCATCAAAGTAATCTCATGTGCCGATGCTAAACAAATATACAGTATACAAAATGCTCTAGAAATACAAATACAAACATCCACAATCAAATCAAATCAAATTTTGATTGTAAGTAGCTTCTTAGTTGATGGGGGGGGGGAGAGTTTTCAGTAAAGGGAGATGTGACTGCATCTTCAACCAATACCGTGCCTGACTAGGCATAACCCTGAAAGAGACAAAGAGAGAGGGGGTAGTCTAGTCCTATAGCATATATAGTATATATATATATATATATATATATAGTGCAGTGTATAGAGTGCAGTGTTCTAGAGGGGTAGTAAGGTATTATGAGCTCTTTTACATATGATGGTGCCTGACCATGAAGAGCTTTGTATGTAAGGAGAAGAATTTTAAATTCTATTCTAAATTTAACAGGTAGCCAGTGCAAGGAAGCCAAAATGGGAGAGATGTGATCTCTGATCTTGGTTCCTGTCAGAACACGTGCAGCAGCATTCTGAATTAGCTGCCTGATAACAAAGAGTTACAATAGTCCAGCCTAGAAGTAACAAATGCGTGGACTAGTTTTTCTGCATCCGCTTGAGATACAATGCATCTGATTTTGGCGATGTTACATAAATGGAAGAATGCAGTCCTCGAAATTTGTTTTATGTGGACATTAAAGGACAAATCCTGATCAAAAACAACTCCAAGATTCTTTACGGTGGAGCTGGAGGCCAGGGTGATCCCATCTAAAGTAACTAAGTCTCTAGAGAGAGAGTTTCTGAGGTGTTCGGGTCCAATTACAAGAACTTCAGTTTTGTCTGAATTCGCAACATTCACAACAATCACAACATTACTCCTGTAAGAACAATATGTTGTAGTCTTTGAAATACTATAATGACTGATTATCAGGGGAACTGTCTGATCCACTGTTTGTGGTGTGACAACCCCACCACTCCACTAGGTGCCTCTGTGTTCTCTGCTGCTTTGCTCTCTTTTGCAGGTTTTTATATACATTTTCTTCTGTTAATACTCTTGAGTTGTGAATAAATGCTTGAGATAATTTCACAGTCTGGTCTCCAATCTTTGCCACAGTTAAGAGCCGGGCTGTGACAGTGGGCACAAGGTTGGAAACTTGTACTTCAGTCACAGGTTCAGGATTCACGATTTCTGTCAATTATTCTGTAATCTCTGGTACAGGAGGCAACGTTGGAATGTACGTGAAGCTCAATAACATTATCTCATGCCTTCTGCTCAGAAGCATGGAGAGGCTCATAAATCAGTGTGTCACAGAGAACGTCAAAGGAAATGTTTCTATCATCAAGGAAAATAACTTCATCATCAAGGGATAGACTAAATGTCTGGGCCAAGCTTGATGGTACACTTGCATCCATCAAAAGGCTGGAGCTAGTAAAAGGCCTGCCCGAGGACAGAGGAGACAGAGAGCTCTAAGAGTGTTGAGGTGACACGGTTTGAGAGGAAGATTTGGGACAAAGATCTGGTGAGGTGGGAGCCTCTGCTGTCTGGTGACTTGGCTTGTGCTGATGAGTCACTTAAATCTGAATCATCAATTTGTCTTTATGATGAGTTGTATCGTACAACGCCCCAACTGTGAGTGTGCCATCTAAGGGCTCCTCTGCACCCATAACACAAAGTCTGAAGTCAAAATCCTCAACTCTTTCTTCAAACGATTTCCCCTTTTGTAAAGAATATTTTCTTCCCTCTCCCCTTCAGTGTCATCTTTCTTGACAATGACCTTTCTTGTGCCCCCACCAGTTGGATGATTTCTTGTTTTTCGTGCAGCATTCTTGTTTCCAAGACCAAGTCCTGGGCGAATATGATATGATGAGCTTGTTGTTGCTTGGCCAGAGCTTGGACGTTTCATTTTAGCTCGTATGCATTCTATACGTTTCTTTTTCTTATCTTGATTGCTCTGAGCTTCTGCTGAGCATGAGCCTGTCCATTTTTTGGCAAAAACACAGTCTCCATAATGAGGAATATACTTTGACAGCATTTCCTCATCCGTCATCCTGACAACATCTTGGTCCACCTGCCAGGGTAAAAAAAAGCAAACAACAAAAACTAAGTGAACTATTCCTTTAATGTAGACTAATAAGCAGCTAAGCAGTAAGCTTAGCAGTAAGTATCAATACACAACAACACAACTAGTATCCCTGGGTGGACGATATGGTGGCTATTTGTGTCCAGTTTGTTTACCAACTGAGTGAGAGGAGTAGATTGATAAACATGTTTTATTGTGCGTCAGTATCATCACTTTTTTTTTTTTTTTAAGTAAGGCCTATTTCTCAGGCCTATCATATTTGATTCGTTATCTCAAGATCTCAAATTAATTGTCGTTCTCACGAGAAAATCAAGTCTGTTATCTCGAGATCTCAAGAAAATCATCCCGTTATCTCAAGAAAACAGATTAAATTAACTCATTATGACAAGAACATGGAGGAAATCAAATGTGAAAATGTATGTAAAATTAATATATGACCACTTAGGGCTTCCATATGATTCATTATCTTAAGGTCTTATATTAATTATGTCGTTATCTCGAAAACAAATTTTGTTATCTGGAGTAAATTATCTTTTTATCTCGAGAAATTAACTCATTCTCAGGAAAAAATGGAGGAAATAAAACGTATCAGTGCATGACTGCTTAGGGCTTCCATACAATTGACAGTGGTACATCAAGTTATATCACATTTTAAAGTGTGTGCAAGGTGTGTCCTGTCCTACAGGTCTGGCTTGCTCAGTAGAAGCGACGTAAAACGTCAAAAAGACGTCATGACGTAAGATAAACTTATCATAGCAAAAAACAAATCAAACAATTAACAAAGACAGTTTGTGTTCAGCCCTTAACCGGTCACAGGACCAACTGCACATTCATCTTAGCTGGCAGTCTGACGTCGATATCTCTGACCAGTGGATGTACTTTTTTTGCCAACGTAAACGTGAAGCTGTAAAACTGCTGAGTTAAGGAATCGCTTCTGGTTAAGACTTTCAAAGTAAAGGTCTCAGTAAATAGAAGAGGCTTTACACCTTTACTCATGGCCAAGGCAGTTGCCATGGAAATGTGGGTGGTCACATACAAAAACAGGCGACATAGAGACAGGTGACATCAACTCAAGGTCCACTCATTCACTTGTTCTGGAGCTTTCAACCACATCACACTGCTCTCACCAGCAGTATGCCAGAGTCAGTCACTTCATGAGGACCATGTGTTTTAGTCAAAAGCAGCAGACTAACTTGGTGTTGTTTCTCTGAACCGTTAGTAATCGCAGGTTCAAAGTTTGCCCTATGAACTTGAAAACAGCAGTTAAGAAAACAGTTAAGTTGTTATGGAGCTTTTTATCATACAACAGCTGATGGACTTTGTCTAGTCAGTTGTAGTGACAGGCTGACGTTAACCACAGCATGCTAATATTCAGTACAACGGCATGACCCCAAGTATGATATTGTTTTTATACAACAGTTCTACAAGTGTAATTTATTAGTTAACAGTTATAAGTGACCGATTATGAGTTGTTTGTTTATTTAATCATTTATTTGGCTCCACCAACACAAATACTCGACTAGGATTACTATATTATAGAAAAATTCAAATAAAGCTACTCATTGGCATCATTAGAAACAGCAGTTGGGAAAACAGTCTTATTACAGGCTCCTTCAGTAGCTGTTCTGGAGCTTTCCATCATATAAAATGATTTTCATTACTGTTCACAAAGGTGGAAAATTGTACTTTGCCTATCTGGCAGTTCATTAAAACAGCAAAACATATAAAATAAAATATACAGATTTAAGATCTCTAAGATTTAATTATCTAAGAATGGAGCAAACTAATTGCTCTGGATCATCAGCGGACAGTTGAAATGATCTGCAGCCTGTCTCAAGTGGTCGTTTGAGGATTTACAGTTTTTGGGACTTCCACATTGGCATATTTCCCAGCACAGGAGGTTGCCACTTGGTAGAAACATGTGGGTGCAACATAACGGACTCCCGCTACCTCTGTAGATAACAAAACATAGCAATTCTAATGTTCACATGATTATACACTAATGAAAACATACATATGAATATTATATTTCATTTCTGCTAATAAATCTCCCTAAATCTTACACACTGGACATTTAAACATTTTTAATAATTTGTCATCCCATATAAAATAAGGTAAACCTTGCATCTTTTCAAGAATGATTAAATCTGCTGCAACTGGACTTGGTTGTAAACACATGAAGATGTTTTGCCTTTCATCCAAGAAGCTTCTTTAGTTTGTTTACAGCAAGAGTCTTCAACCTTCTTCAGCCCAAGGACCCCTTGAACAAGAGACAAACAGAACTTCATTTTTTAAAAATGTTTCACATATAATAACTTTTATTTTTACTTTATTCAACTTTTACTTCACCTTATTAACCTATTTATATGCTGGGTTATTAGCCTATATGTGTTTATGATTGATAAAAAGTTAATGCATAATTGTTATTGGTTATTAAATACCAAGAGATCTTTGGACATGTCCACTGATTCATCCAATCGGAGTGCAAATGCCTTCACTGTTTGTAGTTTCTCAATTATCTGCACCCTCACATTCACCATTATTTTGGTGAAATTGTCAATTATTATGACAGAAATTGGAGTACCTTTGCGGACCTACTACGGGTCGTGGACCCCTGGTTGAAGAGTCCTGGTTTAGAGCCCAGTTGCCCCAGATTTAACCCTTGTTGAAGAAAGATGACCCGGGTGACTGAGAACCTTTTAAAGAAAAATAAAACGCTTTTATTTTGGTGGTAAACCACCGAACTTCCGGTGCCCTCCTCGCTATCGCCGGCTAGCTTGCTGTTAGCTCCGCGTAGGCCGAGACTTTCCTGTCAATCTGTCCAATCAGAGTTTACTGACAGGCGGCTGCTACGTCCTCAAACAAAAAGTGTGTCGGTCAAAGTTGTGTGGCGTGGAGGCTCAACGAAGAGGAAGAAACTTTAGTTTGTGTCAGTGACGAAGGAGTTGGATGAATTTAACGGTACGGACAGTAATGTCCGCCGGCGGTTGGAGATGTCCGCAGCGACACGGTACGGTAAAATAGCTTTACATTGTAACCTTTGTGCGGCGCTATGGGTGTCAAACCCGGCTGTGTTTTCTGACTTGAGAACACCGACTACCGCTGCTGCTCCGGGTAACACTTGTTAGCATGCCACGCAGGCAGCTGACTTCTCCAAAGACACGAAAACTTTGCCTGCAACTCAGGAGTGGCCCACACAGTATGGTACTTTAACGTTTTCTGTGACTTCACGTCGATTTCCACTCTTTTTTTTTAAAACAAAAACCCGAGAATGATGAAGATTAGGAGATACTTGAGGGGGAGTGGGAGGGTACTCGCGTTTGTCTTCATTGCCTCTGTCATTTGGCTGCTGTTTGACATGGCTGCACTCCGCTTATCAATAAACGACGTGAACAGTCAGCTGCTGAAGGAGAGAGTCATAAAAGAAAGGGAGATTTTCAGACAGCAGTCCAGGGTGACCCAGCTGATGAAAAGGGGCTTTAAACACCCAGTTCAGAGGGTCGACTTCGCTGTTACACATGCTGGGAAAGGACCACTCAATGCAAGCATCAAACTAGCCCAAGTGTACAGACAAGGAGGCAAGAAACAGGAGGAAATGTTAGTGGACAAAAAGAGGAACTCACTCCAGCACAGAGGAGATCATCTTCTCAAGACAGAGCAACCTAAACGCGTTGTTCCTGAAGTTAAAGGAGGAGCCGCTTTACAAAAGGTGACACCAAAGCAGGGCGATCCTGCAAAGAAAAAAGCAGTAAACTTGGATTTTAATGGGATAAAATTAGAGAAAAGTAAAGCAATAGATGGCTCCAATAAAGTGGAGATACCTGTAGCTGTGTCAAATATAACCCGAGTGCCATCTGCTGTTCAGGAAAACAAACATGCCACCGCACACGCCCCAAAGAAGGGGGATGTTGTGCAGAATGCTCTGGGCAAAGGTGATTCAAAGATCAAGGATGAAGTTAAGACCAAGACTGGAACAAAAGAGGAGACGAACCCTGTTAAAACATCTAAACCTTCGATCATTGAGGCAAACAAAAATGTGGTAAATAATAAAACGGAGGAGAAACACGTCAGTGCGATCACCAAGAGTGATCTGAATGCAGCGAAAGAAAATCCCAAACCTGCAATCAAGCTCCAAGCAGCAGAGCAGTCCAAGGATAACAGCACCGCTGGCAGGAAACCAGGTGTCCACAAAGTGATTTCTCTGGACATGACTGACACTCCCAGAGATGCCAATGCGGTGGGCCAGTTTGGTCAGGCGGCGCTCGTTGCCAGCAACGAAGATGCAGAGGTGAGGAAGAGGTGGGACGAAGGGCATTTTAACGTCTACCTGAGCGAGCAGATCCCAGTGGACCGTGCAATCCCAGACACCAGGCCCGAGATGTGAGTCTTCTTCTTGCACCTTTCACCTCACAAACTGTTGCCATCGCCAAACTGAATTGTCTTTTTCTGTGTGGTTTTTTTTTTTTTTTCCAGGTGTGCACAGAATCTGGTCCACGATGACTTGCCTTCCACCAGTGTGATTTTCTGTTTCGTGGATGAAGTGTGGTCCACGCTCCTCCGCTCTGTGCACAGTGTGCTCAACAGATCCCCCCCACACCTCCTCAAAGAGATCATTCTGGTGGATGATTTCAGCACCAAAGGTAACAGTGTCACCTTTTAACGGGTCTCCACGGGGTGACTAAAGTTGACAACTGCAGGAAATAAAGTGCTAGAAACCTGCTATTAATTACAACACTGGGCACTAATCTGTTATTGTTAGAGGTTATTACTTTTGGACGGTCTGTAGCAACATTGACTGACATGTTTATGTCCTAAAACCTGTAGGCAAACTAATATACTGTACAGTTTTATTTAGATTTCTTGCTGCTGCATCTTCAAACACTCTAATTTCTCGACTGTAAATCTTTTTCATGGAAATGTTGATACTTTTGTTTAATTTCTTTATCATATTTCATGTATATTTTGTAAACATTGTGTGACTTAAGACCCCTGTGTTTATTTTTCTATACGGCTGTTTAATTAGAGTCTAGTCTTTATTTAACGCTACAGCCAGGCAGGAACTTAAGACCAGTATTTGAATGTATGTATGTATGTGTGTATTTATTTATTTCTTACTTTAATACACAAATATCTTACTCTGAGGACTCACACAGTGATGTGCAAATCCACCAAAATTAAAACAGTCCTCAGCTATTCTAAGAGATCTACTCATTTGCAGTGCCGTAGGTCACATTTTCAATTTATATCCACTTTTGTCTGCTGTTGTAAAATCATATCTAATATTTTGTCAGACATTCTGAAGGAGCCGCTGGATAAGTACATGTCCCAGTTTCCCAAAGTGCGAATCATTCGTCTGAAGGAGCGCCAGGGCCTGATCAGAGCCAGGCTGGCTGGAGCTGCTGTAGCCAAAGGTAGCCACTGCTTTGATTATGAATGTCAGGAATGTCTTTTCATGTTTGGTTTATACATAAATATGCGCAAAGGTGATGGAGGGGATATGTCCCACGTAAAAGAAACACGAAGGCAGCAACAGAATTCACATGAATGTGTCAAACAAGTGTGTCCTTGTCTTTCGGGATAGGTACAGTTAAAGGTTAATCATTCCTATTATTCAAACAGTAGCTACGTTTTATAATAGTATGTGAGCGATGTAAGACGTCAACTCTCCTGTAACTTCATCACATGGACAGAAGCACAGTTTAAAAAGGCACGCAGTTTTAAAGGGTGTTTATTTCAGCTTGCATATCATTGCAAATGAGCTTATCAGATAAGAAGTATGTAAACAAATTTCAAACCTGAAATTGTAAATGTGCTTTCTTAATCATTAACACAAATGTAAGACAACTAAAACTAGGATTAGTTTGAGACTGTGGGCTTGAAACTATGTAAAGAGAATATCCATTTGCTTTTTCCTGGAGCAGTAGACATTCAAACGCATTCAAAGTCTTTACTTTGTGGTTTAGTGAATAACACTGATAGAGTATTATCTCTGGCAGAGTCATCTCTGAAACTTCAAACTGACACAGATAAATGCATTTTGAAAAATCCCAGACACAGTCTCTGTATCTGTGCAAATCCAAACTGCTTTGCAAGATGCAACTACATTTGCACCACTGCACACGTTTTAGAAGATGTGTGCATGAAATAACATCAATTGTGTCTCTGTCGCTTTGAAAAGTCACACAGAGTCGCCCTGCACGTCATTTTTCACAGCAGAAACTCACCCAAACCTGCACCTGCTCTCTTGTGTATTTACCACATACTGTTAGGCGTCTTATTTACACGAATAAACAAACAACTGCCCTTTCAAAGTAGTCTTTGTTACCTCTTATGAAGGTTGCAACTGTTAAAATGCAGATAAGTCTATTTGTTTAACTGCAACAGGATGTTTGCTTAATCTAACGTAGGTGAGGTTCTTACCTTCCTCGACTCCCACGTTGAATGCAACGTGGGATGGCTTGAGCCGCTGCTGGAAAGAGTCTATCAGGATCGCAAGAAGGTGCCATGTCCAGTTATTGAAGTTATCAGCGATAAGGACATGAGGTAAGTCAACACCAACAGACACGGCATAGATCGTGTTTTCTACAGGAATGTTGGACGCATGATGGAACATCATTTTGATGTCTTTCTCCGCAGTTATATGCTGGTTGACAACTTCCAAAGAGGTATTTTCAAATGGCCTTTGGTGTTTGGCTGGAGCGCATTACCAGACGAGTACATTAAGAAGCATAACATGACCATCTCAGATCCAATCAGGTACCTAAACAGCCAGTATTCATCCTTATATTTATCATATTATTTCTGCTGCATGTTTATTCATTTATTTATTTGATCTTATAGATGTCCAGTTATGGCTGGAGGCCTTTTCTCAATAGACAAAAACTACTTCTATGAGCTTGGTGCCTATGATCCTGGTCTCGACGTGTGGGGTGGGGAGAACATGGAGATTTCATTTAAGGTATATGACTTATCTAACTCAGACATGAACATTGGCTGAAGGTGTTTGGGAACTCCCCAGAACTTCCCTCACGTGACTCTTTATCTGCCATTTGAACAGATCTGGATGTGCGGAGGTGAAATCGAGATCATCCCCTGCTCGCGAGTGGGACACATCTTCCGAGGACAGAATCCTTACAAATTCCCCAAAGACAGGCAGAAGACAGTGGAGCGCAACCTGGCGAGGGTGGCGGAAGTCTGGCTGGACGAGTACAAGGACCTTTTCTACGGTCACGGGTACCACCACCTGCTGGATAAGAAGGTCACTGACATCGGCAACCTCACCGAGCAGATTGAGCTGAGGAAGAGGCTCAAATGCAAGAGCTTCAAGTGGTACCTGGAGAATGTGTATCCAGATATGAATGCTCCCCTAGTCAAAGCTGAGGGCCTGGTATGTAGACGAAGAAACTTTGTTTACATTTCCCGAAAATATCCCGTAAAAATGAAAGCTTGTTATTCTTACCCTCCATGAAGCTATTGTTATCTCAGCCCTGAGCAAAACAAATCCAGACAGACTATGATTGTGCTCATTTGGAACAAAGAGCAGCTGTCTGTTAAAGCCTGTGACAGCTTTCTGTCAGGATTCATTGAAGGGTACAAGAACAGCAACAAGGCCTGTTAAATAAGTAAACAAATGTTTGCAATGCTGTTGTTTCACTTATGTAAAAGTTTTATTTCTTTTTCTTTTTTTTTTCCTTGTAGATCTTTAATCGTGGCGTGAGAAAATGCCTCGCTCTGCACAAAGGCCTTCTGCAGTTTGAGACGTGTGATCTCAGCAAACAGGTAGGTGTCTTTATTTTATTTAACATTATTATTTGGCTGCAAAAAATGATAGTGAATGTGTTTGATTGATTTTTGATTCTTAAGGAGAAAAATATACACATTGTGCAATTTTGGCCTCTTGTCCATGGTAATTGGCGGGGGGGCGGGGGGCGGGGGGGGGGGGGCGTAACAAAAATATTCAAGAGTAGACCAAGAACAGAAATGCAGTCAGGACACAAGCCACGATAAACAAGGGTGTAGTCCAAGATGAGACCAAGACTTTCCTAAATATGGTCTTTTTGGATTCAGAGCAGCCCCAGTTAGCCATACCTCAAAATCTTTCAGTTTTCATGAAGCATAATTACACCCTTCTTACTCTTTTCTTTCTCTTTATCTCAGAGTCAGCACTTTAATTACACCTGGATGAGGCACGTTCGCCAGCAGGACGTATGCTTCGCTCCCCAAGGAAAGGGCAGCGGCTTTGCTTTACAGTTATGTGACAACACCAGGGCTGAACTCCGCTGGTTCCACAAATCATCCAACTCAGCTCTGGTAGGTTAGCTTTGGGTGTGCCGTTTGCTGTGTCTTCTGTCTTTTGTTTTTCTTTCCTCTCTCAGCTCTGTTATTTTAGTCTCTGTAAGATATAGTTCAATCAACAGGACCCGCCTACTTCTAATTCACCAGAAGTGAAAAATGTTCTTTTGAAAATGAGTGTTTACAGGCTAAGTCTTTGTTCGTTAATTGTGTTTCCTGTTTTGTTTTTTTTTGCAAAAGGCGGAGCACCTCATAGCAGAGTATGTGTCCCACCACATGTGCCTGGAGGCGGGTGCTCAGGGCGACACTCTTCGCATCGGCCCATGTGAACCCAGCAATGCCTTCCAAAAGTGGCAGTTCACACACTACCACGCTCAGTGACGAGACTGAAACGAGCGTCAAAACATGCACTATGGAGACCGTCAGTGGCCTCACACTTACAGTACGGTCTGTGGACCAGCCTCAACATACGACTCTCCAAAGGAGGTGGGAAGCACTTCGCTGGCAGTAATATGTGCGGTGTAAAGCAAACGGTGTGGGAATGTGCAATGTTTCTAATGTCCTGTTTTTTTATTATATCAGCACGGACTGATATTGAGTTTAAACCCTAGTGCCAGAGGAAAGAGTGAAACTTTCTTCTTTTTATGAAGATCTGGAGTTTGCTAAGTTTAAGAAAAGATTTCCTACAGTGGCGTTTGTGGGGATGAAGACTAAAAGGGCTTCAGGTGAATGTCTATGGAAGAACATTCCATCTAATAAGTTCTCGATCTCAACATATTTCACTGCCAAAGATAAACAGTGCCTCACAGATTTGAGATGTTTTTGTGTTTCTTTGCTCTGCTGGGACTGGATAATAAGTTTAATTGCATGTAATGAAGAATTTATTCATTTGTATTAAAATTTTTGGTGAGACATCTTTTCTAGATGTCATATACACTTGGGTGCTGCTTTTCTGGTTTTAGATGATGCATTGTATAGGTGTAGGTTTTTTGAAAACTGTCCTTTTTTTTTTGTTTTGTATGAATTTCTTCTTGTCACTAGAGGGAAGTGTTGGTTCAAAAAAATCCAATAAACCTGTGCTGTGATTTCATGATTGTGATCAAACCACATATTAAAGGAAGTACTTCTTTTTCTTTTTCTTAAAGTAAAAATAGAACGATAAAGATTTTAGAGCATGTACCACTTTTATTTGTTTCTTATCCACTAGCCATTAGGACAAGCAGGCATGTATGTTTAGTTAATCACTCAAATACTTCCCACTCCAGAAATTAAGATACTGAGGCTCTAATTCCAAACAACATCTCACTTATTATAGGTAGTAGGATTATAAAGCCCTGAGCTGCTTATGTATTTAAGATGTTGTTTAAGTACCTGTCTTACATAACAAGATATTTCCACTGTAAAACCACCAAATAGAAAAAAAGTATCTCTTAGATATGAAATGGTTGTTAGGCATTGCACTACACAACAGATCTTATGTGTAAGATTTGTGTCACCCAGAGTGTTACGTCAGATTCACTACTCACAAGAAAATGTAAAAAGTTCGTGCTACAGTGATATTATATCATGAATACCACAACAAAAAATGTCAATGTCTCAGTAACTTGTCAGGTGTCCTTGAGCATCAGCTTGACAACGACGTCTCATGCTGTTCACAAGTCGACTTATTGCAACCTGCTGATGACACTCTGTGACACTCTAGCTCAGTGGCAAGTACATCCCATTTGAAGCCTCGCAATGGCCAAGTACTGTTGATCGATTGTTAGGTGTCTCATGACGAAGAGGACTGTTTAAATACAAATTGTCACTGAACCAGAACATTTAGTGGTCGATTCATGGAGGATGCTTGTAATTTTTGCGGTTAATCAGAACAGCAGGTTATGCAGTAAGAACTGAAACATTGAACATGTGCATTCAAAAGTTTAGAAGACATCAAATTAAGTTCACCTGTAAAGGTTTTACTGCATTTTAGGTGCACTTTGAAATTTAATCCAAAAGCCGAATATCCACAACTTTTTGTGAGTAGTGTATTTTCTATCTACAGAACATTAATATGTAAACCATATGGCAGAGATATACAGTGTCCTTCAATGCTCTTTTTTCATGTTATGGATCATGTCCAACAGTATTTATTTCCCTGAAACAATCTTCTTACAATTTCATCATCATGTACTCAAACTCCTCGATCTTCTGCCGGGTGTTGCCTTTGCGGATCTTGCGGTAGGACACGGTGCTGTATTTGGCGGATGAGAGGTGGTTGAAGGATTTCTGGTGGCTGGATTTCTTTGACATATCCAGAGTGGAGTAGCCTGGACCAGGGTCTTGATAAAACCCCTCATTGGTGTCGTGGTCCTGCTTTGGCTCTTGGTCCATCTGAAGCTGCCTGTCACCTGATAGCTGGAGTTCAGCACTGGACGTCTGCTCTGGGACTTCTTCCTCCCCAGTCAGCCTTGCATAACTCTTCTCAACAAAAGGTTCAAGACTTGGTGACTTGGTCACTTCTTCCTCTACTGGTAGAGTCACTGAAAAGAAAAGACGATAAAGTCTATTTTGCACTCTGTAAACATAAACCTTCTTCTCAAACACAATCATATTAAATTCCTCTTACCTTTTCCTGGTGATGCAGTTTGCTCAGGCTGTGTTTGCATGTCTGCACGTGTGCAGTGAAGTTGCAAAGATTCTTCACAGGCGCTCACAGCCTTCTCTGGAGTTAGACTAGACTGTGCTCCTGGATCTGCAGCATCTGACTGATCCATAGGTTCAGTTTTTGGTGGCTGGCGATCTTGCCGTTCCTCTCCTTGAGTCACTTCCCTCTCCATCGCTGAGTATTCTTTGCCAGTAATGAATTCTTCTCCTTGATCGTCCTTCCTCTCTGGGATAGGTTCATCTGATGTCACACTGTTGACCAGACGCTTGCTCACACTGGCACCAAAATCACAGGATGCGTTTGCTTTTATGTCCTGATGGGCTTGGTCCTCATCACTGTAGAACACAGAGTCATCGCCCTCCTCCATTAACCACACATCTCTTTCTTCAGGTTCCTCCATGGCGGTCTGGAGGGCTTCAAGAGTGACCCCACCAATGATCTCCAGTACCTGGGATGCCAGTGCATTTTCTTCTATTTTGAATTGTGGAGCCTTTGAAGGCATTGTGCTCGTCTCAATCTCCATCTGTCTCTTTTTCTTCCCCTTTGATACGAGAAAATAGCTGAGCTCCAATGCCCTTAGTTGTCTTTTTGCAGATTATTTGTTGAATCAAGCAACCTCAGACTTTGCATTGTCACCACGTCTGCTCCAGCATCCAAGTATGTGAACAAAATAGTTGTTCTTATCCTACATTGTCAAACAGTGAAGAAAGAATCCATCCTGCATTTCAGTAGGCAGTGCAAGATCAAGCTCTCTAGCGTGCTCTGTAGTACCATGTAATTCTGTGTACGCGTCGAATCACAGAAGAACAACGGTTTTGTTGTGGCCCCAACAAAGACTCTTTGTGACTCTGGCATCTGCACATGAAGTGATTGTACTCATTCTTTATTAATCTCTGCTGGATGACCACCTTCATTCTGTAGGATTCTGAATCTGGATTAACATTCTCCTACAGGTTTTTCTTTACAGTATTTCACTGCCTGAAGCGACAATGCTTTTGCACATGTGCTGAAGCTAAGCCATGTTATGTCTTTAAGTGTATATAAAGACCTTTACAGCTTAAGTAAGGGACCTGAAATGCTGATATAACATTTAGGAAACTTAGAATATGTTCAACACACAATGGCATGCACTGATGGGAAGTGCATTTACAGTTCCTCCTCTCAGCTACTAAAAGAGGTAAAACTTCACAGCAGAAAAAGGTCAAAAAGATGAGTACAGATTTGTGGCACAGAACTTTTTCCCCTTTCTCCTATTAGTCATCTCCTGACCCGATTTGTCTTTTGATCCTTTGCTGCATTAAAATATCATGCATATAGTAGTTCAGATGAGCTCCACCTCAACCAGTTTCAGCAGTGAAATGCTGCTCACACATTCATGCATCAGTCAAATGTGACATTTCCTGCAGAACTACTACTTTTACTTTAGCACATTTTGCTGATAACGCTTCTGTTCTTTTTGTACTTGAGTAAAATTTGAATGCAGAACTTTCCTCATTTTTACAATGTTGTTTTAGCACTTCTCATTAATTAAAAGATGTAGATACTTCTTCTATCACTGCCTGCATGTAATACATCTCTCTCTTTTTTTAGACTCATTTATGGCCCCATTGAACCATTTCATTTTATGCTTCATAACACGCTATTTTATGACTTCCTTTTTGGTTTTGCTACATCCTAAAGTGTGTCATATTTTTTTGTGAATAGTAATCAGGTCCAGGAAAGCACAGTTTAATTCATGATAATGTGATAATGACCCACTGTAGCGGTCTCTCTGTTTCAGTTTAGCAGCAGCAGCAGCAGCAGCAGCAGCGGCAGGAAACCAAAGAAGTGAGACTTATTACAGGAAATGTGTGGGGTTTCTATTCTCACTCACTTCATCGCTTCATTTTTTGCCAACAATTGTGCATGCTGCAGAATAATATATATTTCTGTTTATGAGTAAATTATGTGTCATAGCTATGACCTCAGCAGAAATCTTCAATGCAACTTTAAGTCATACTTTCCTGTTAAAATCTTATGTTTAGAATAGAGTGAGTGAGCATTATTATGTGTTATCTGAAGGAAAACACTGGCGGGGTAGTAAGATTCACATGTTTATTATTTTTTAAAGTCTTTTACATACATATAATCTTGATTTGAGACCAAAACATGACGTGTGACGTGAAATATACAAATTTTCAGAAAAAAGAAGAAAGAAAAAAACGTTTCAGTGTTTCTAAACAAACACTGAAAGTAAGTAGTATACTGCCTGAAAATTATTTTGGAAATGAAAACAGTTAAGTAGTACGTCCCGTACCCACATCCTGTTTTGAGCTGAGCAGCCATATATACAGAGTAGAGCTTTGGTTTTGGTTTTCATCACCTGAATGTGACAGAAGTACCGTTTAAATGTTTATCTAACTTAAAAATGAATGCTTCTCATGTGTTTTAGGTCACAAAAGTCTCATTTTAAAATGCAATGTGCTACATGTATACAGCTACTGCAGTACAGACTGATGTGGTTAATGCTGATCACACCCAAACATTACTATCTTGTATGTACATCCATTCAACACTTGTTCAGAGGAAGAATATTTTACATTTTCATAATGCTTTTGCACCACCACAAGCCAAACAAGGCTCAGGAACCTCCTGGGTAAACTTTGACATTGACAAATGCCAAGTGCCACAATGTCTGTCATCTCTGTGTCCCCATGGAAGGGTTAACCCAGCTTTTTAAGTGTGGGGAAACACTTCATTAAAGTGTCTATTTATTTTTACAACTTGCTTGTTAACCCTTAGTATCACACAAGGAGCGTATGGAGAGGACATCACTGAGTCCCCACCTCCTCCTCTTCAACTGATCGCTGGAGTCCAGGAATTAACTTAAAGATGTGTTTGCGAACACTGGCTCTCCTGCCTTTCCGGGGTAAGGTACCAAACAAGGAGGAGATCTTTGTTTCGTCCCAGGAAGGTGAGAGGGAGCTGCTGCTGCCGGCCAAACTGGAGCTGCTGGAGCGACCGAGGGATTGGTGATGATGGCTGCTGTTCGAGGAAAACCTGCTGGAGCTGTCCTGTGCATGAAAATCTCTGGAGAAGAAGCAGCTATCATCTGTGGTGCTGGCTGCACTTAAGGGACTGGGAGAGTTCAGATCCCCAAACACACTGGTCTGGTCGCTGTCATCAGTCATCACGCTCCTGTAGCTACTGTCACTAGAAAAACGGCGTCCAAAGCGGCCTGCAGGGGAGTTCAGAATCGCTGAACAGTCCATTGAGAGGTGGAGGCTGCTGTTGTTCATGTTACCTGAAAACATAACAAATTCACTGTTAGTAAAAGTTACAGCTAACGAGAAGTTTGTAACAGGAAGTTCGTCAGCAACTATGTTCATTTCTCTGGGGAACTCCTTTTTTCTAATTTGTCTGGAGTTCGCACTTCATTTCACATCAAACAGCGTATCTTCAGAAAGAGGACAGTGTCTGAGAAAGGAAGTGCTGTGGTTTAACAGCCGAGCAAACTCTCTCACCTCGCATTAGACGTGTTTCTTCTACTGTAAGTGCTTGCAGCTCCACCAATTTCTCACGAAGTGATTGCTGTATGGGCAAAAAAAAAAAAAAAACACATTTGGTTACTTTCAGTCAAACTATTTTAGCCTATGCGTTCAGAACATTTGCATAGAAATCATCAACATCTCAGTTTGAAAGCACACAATGCTTCTTCAGTTAGTGAAGTGTTAGGCTGTTTCATTCAATTGTGTGGCAAGCAGGTCAACCTGTAAATAAGTTTTTTTTTATTCTAACCAGCTAGGTTTGTGTGGTTTAGTGGCTGTTGTTTGTAGAGCACTTAATACAGGTTAACAACAAAACAGGGCAGGGTTGAAGAGACACACCTTCAGCAGGTTCATCCTCTTCTCAAGCTCTATCTGCTTCACCACATTTCCACATACAGTTTCCATCCTGCAATCACATAATAACACAGAATTATATACACTTTCGCCTAGAAACACGGCTATGAGACCATTTTTGTGCAGTAGATGTGCAGTTTCTCCTCTGTTGTGCCTTGTTGTGCTACCACCATAGTCCAGGAAGTCACTCACTTTAAACTGTTGGTTGATTCTCTTATCAGATCAAGTATCTGCTGATGAGACGATCCTTCAATGCTGACCCCGTTAATAGTGACGATAATATCTCCTGCAACAAATGAGGATGCAAAAAAACAAAAAAGGAACTCATCAGTTACGAGAAGACAACATGGCTTTACACTGTATTTGTGCATCAGTGTGTGTATGTGGGTGGTATGTGATAAAGATCTGTTAATCAGAAAGGGGATATAAGGTCTGATGGTTTTGCACGTATATGAAATGTGTAGGGTCTGTACAGAGGATGTGGGTGCCTCACCTGCAGTCAACCCAGCATTTTCAGCAGCGCTGTCCTGCTGCACCTTACGCACAAATGTGCACATCTCCACTGCAGAGCTGTCCTTCAGCTGCAGGCCATAGGTCTGCAACAAGAGACAATTTTTGTCACGAATGCTGCCAAGACAATACTTTTCCACAAGCATGAAGTGGGCATAAAAATTACTCTAGAATTAGAGATTTAAAAGCATGACAGTGTGTAAATCCAAGTGAATATAAAATGTGGTAACGCTTACCTGAATTTCAAAACCAAACGTTTCATTGTCTTGCTTTTCCAGTACAATTGTGATCCTGTGCAAAAGAGAACATGAATATTTTAGGAACTTCTTTATGTATTTAATTCCCTCTTCATATAAAATCTGTTGCAAAAACAATAAAATACAATATATAGTATTTTGCATAAAGGTGAATCCTTCTACTGAATGATAAATTGCACATCAGATTTGATATATTTACCTTTGTGGGTCAGAGTAATCAACCAGAGAGTTGGAGTGGTTTAGTTTGGGCTGCAAAAGGAGAAATGCAGAGTTCCTCTTTAAAACAATATAATGGATTTAAGTTTTTAAACCTATCAGGAAAGTATGTCAGAACATGTTGAACCTGTGGCGTTACATAACTCAAAAGATTAAAATTGTTAAAAGGCTTTTGTTGCAGAGAGTTGCTGTAAATTTTTGTTACACAGTTGGTGGTAAATCAGTAAACTGCTTCTCAGTATAAAACTATACAAGAAAAATCAGCTCTAATACTTTTACGTCAGTGTTTTATGATATTTAATTTAAATTGCAGAAGTGTGCATATGTGTGTGTGTATATATTCATTGTCTCACCTTGCGCACTCTGGGCAGAGAGCCTGTGCTCTGCCGGTGTCGATCATTGTTTCCCTTCAGTGAACGCCGGTACCACAGGGAACATTTCTTCCTCAGAGTATTATCCACAATGTAATTCTCTTTGCTTTCCTGGCGCTGAAGTGCATTGGAGTTCATGGTGGACTGCATGGTAGAGTAGTCCTCAAAGTACCATCATGTCTTGCTGCAGCAGCTCTTCAGCAGTTGTGTGGCCCTGCCCTGTGCAGCCAAAAACAAAATGTGTCAAAGCGGAAATCCTCGTCATGTGACAGCTGTGGTGGGCTTGCATACCTAATTTCCTGTTCACCTCTCTTAACTTTTCTCTTTTCTTCAGAAGGGTTGGTCTGCTGCTTTGAGAAGAAGAGGAAGGAGGATGTTTAAACTTTTCTTAATATTCCCCTTCAAACAGCCCCTTTCCCTTTTTGCAGTCTTAGCAATTCGATTTATGGTCTGTCAGAAATCAGCAATGCATGAGAAACTGCCACCTCATGCCTACACCAACACCTGCTTCCAGCCTCTCTCACTCTCAGTTTCTCAATGGACTAAGCTTCAGTCTGAGCCCGAGTCCTGTGTTCTGCCAAGCAGGGAGACTTGTCTTATGAGGACAGACAAAAGGCTGATTTAGCTTGGGGCCGACTGGTGTCACGCTCCCCAAACAGACAGCATGGGTCATTGGGCAGAAAGCATCAGACATGGTTCGGTTCAAAAGGGAAATCACCCACACAGACTGGCAGTCAGAGAGACAATAGCTGATGGGTTAAAGAAAACTAAACCACAGTGCACCACCACACCCATGCCTTCAAAGAGTACAATGTTTACCCTGCCGGAAAAGAATATCATCTTTCACCATCACACAAAAGCTGAATATCTCTGGTGACCAGAGAAAATGGTCGTTTCACTTCAGCCTCATTACTGTATATATATATATAACACAGTCGAAATACTCCTTAACTAACAGATTGCCTCACAGCAATCCCCCTCTGCCCCACTGACCCTCAGCAAGGCCGTTGGCCAACCGACCACGGGACTGTCTGGAACACAGATATACAGTTTGACCCGTAAACTGCAAATTCTCATCCACATTTTTACTACGACGAGTACAGAAAAGTATACGTTTATTTCTCTTCATTGATAGCACGTGCCCTCCTGCTCTTATTTTATGCGAGGAAGACAACAGAAAAGCTCACAGTAGTCTTTGTTAATCAAATCGAGGGGTTATTTCTCTTTCAGTTTTCACTATAATGTTCTGTTTCAGTGTACACACAGTATGGGCATGAGAGTGTTGTTTAGGACAGAGTTTCATACAGACTTGAAAAAATGTGAATTATCTTTTTCAGTAGTTAAAATAACTAAAAATCATTTTGTCACATTATTGGCATCTGTATGTATCTCATTGTTATGTGTCCACAAACCTCCTGTAAGTGACACCGTGTGACCTTTCCTGAGACAGACAGCACAGCAAATTTTTTATGTTTTTTATAGCAAACCAGAGCCCAATCTTACAGCAATGAATGACTCATCTGCAAAGTGCTGATGGCCTCAGTGTTACAGCTTTATTTCCTCTAACCAACGGACACATCCACATCACAAACACCGCGCACAAATAGCGCGGTAAGACAGAAAGCAGAGATGACTCATGTCAGTTAAGGTAAAGTGTGCGATGAGAATGATGAAAATGACCTGTTTCAGATAAGTTGCTGAGGGAAACTCTGTCCTACGTGCAGTAACAGCTCTGCACAATCAGTGCTTTCAGAATCACACTTGCCATGCGAGACATTTCACACACACAAAAAAGCTCACAACCCATCAAGAAAAAAAGACAATTCACTCCATGAAAAACAGTTTATTGACCCACTGATATCACTTATTTCTATACAGAATAAATAGTGCAAGAGAAAAGATCTGAGCAACGACACACAAAACAGTTTCACAAAAATCCAAAATATGAATCTAAATCAAAAGGGCCTTATTTTATGAAAGCGGTATCACTTGTTTTTATATTTAGCAATTTCATTTACAATATATAAAAAAAGACACCAGTCAGAAATTGCACACGGTGATCACTCCTCTTTGGAATGACTGATAAGTGTTTCACATGCTTAGCTATCAGTTCGTCTGTGCGTCGTCTCATTCTTGGAGAAGCAGATATGACACAACAGACAAAATATAAGCCTGGCTCAGCATAGATCCAACATCAGATAAAAAACACATTTTTCAATGGACACAGGCAGAGCCAGACACTTTAATACTGTATGTTCAATATTTCCTACCTGTAATCTGTACAAAGTCGAATAATTCAGTGATTAAAGTCAACTAATCATTTCACAGAAAGAAAGAAAATAAAGATTGATATCTGCTGAGAGAGTAACAAGCTACTGTACACAGCTTATTTTCAAGAGGCAACACAGCTGATGCAACATTTCATCCAGTAATCATGACACCTTCATAACAGCAGAATACTTGTACGTATCAACACTGATGCTAAGCAGCTACGTGGACTAAAAAAACGTGAGCATTAACCGAGGATGTCGAGCTGGACGTGAATTTGAAAGCCATGATGGATGGGAAACATGGAAAGGTTTTCTTCTCCACAGCACCAGTTTCACAAACACTACAAGAGTTAATCACTTCATAGGTTCACAGGATCACTTCATACGATATGAAACACACACAGTCATGAGCATACAAACACACGTATGGGTGCATACAAGCACACATAGTGTACAGATTGACCCGTGGGCACTTTTCCTAAACCAGTTGTGACAAGTATTTACAGGATCATATCACCTCACTGAACCTGTGCTCTCCAATGGAAATGTCTTCAACTGATTTAATACCAATAACATTATACACACTTTATGTGTTTTGTCATTATCTTCGTGTTTTATGATCTTTAGCTTCATCAAGTTTGGATTTTTGCTTTTATCATATTTATCTGGGAAACCTACTGTAAAATCACCAGGTTATAAAATGTACACGTTAGATTATCCTATCAAAAATATTCACCTGTCAGCGAGCAGCTCTTGTCAGCAACTGAAAGCTTTAAATGTGCAAAATACATAGCAGGAGTTTAGTCGTTCTTCTCTTTATGTGAAGGACAAGACAAAAAAAAATGCACATAGCCATCAGTCAGTCGAAATATTTACAGTTTGGCCTGAGGGTGGAGCCAGAGGAAAAGTCAGCTGTGACGATTTTAGGACAGCCCAAAACTTGGCTTCAAGGTTCAGTGTGTAAGATTCAGGAGTATCTATTAGCAGGAATGGAACGCATTATTTATTAGTATGTTTTCATTAGTGTATAATCAAATGGAAATAAGAATCATAGTGTTTTTGCTGTCTTAAAATGAGCCTTTTATATCTACAGTGAGAGTGGGTCCTCTTCCTACATGCTTGGAAGAAGAGGGTGAGGCGTGGGGGAGTATTCATTTGGTTGCAATCTGCAACTTCACTGCTAGATGCCACTGAATCTTACACACTGGACCTTTATATTAGTTTCAGCTGGGCTGATTTAAAATTAGGGGATCATCAAAAATGACCAGGGTTCATCATCTGGGGACCACGAATGTGTCAAATGTCATTGTGATCTGGATCACGAGAGCGAGTGACTCATTACCATCCACGGAAATTGCACAGTTGTATTCCTGTTAGGTGTATAGTCACCCTTCCACAGAGCTTTCAACAAACCATTTATCTGTAATAGTGCTGTAATAACTATGCAAAAGTACTTCAAATACTTTAAAGCTCGAATTATCAGAGACAGTCTGTACATGTGTCATTTCAAACAAGTCAGTACCTGTTCAGGTGACTTCAGTATCCTTTGTGATTGTCAGTTAGCACACTACGTACCCCAGCAATACTGTGTTACAGGATATGGCACAAAAACATCACAATGTGCAACTTTAAGCTTTGGGCACTTCAGCGTGTGAGGTAGCAAAAATAATCTGTATATACATTATACACATTCTTATTTCATATGGCTCCTACTTCAGTTGGTTGGTTCAAATTGTTTCATGAGGTGTCTATGTGCAAAGCAGCCACAGACAACCCCTCCACCCACCCCTACAAACTTTGGCACCACAAACAACCTGGATCTGCTCTCTGGGGGTGAACAGCGTGGCTGTGTCCTGAAGAGGGCAGCCTCAGGCAGTTAAAGAGAGAGAACAGTTTCTCCCTGTTTGCTTCCAACAACTCTCCAGTCCACCGTGTCGCACCAGTGCCGGCACCAGTGCTGATCTGCAGGGCAATAAATTGAACTAATCTTTGACGTCCTTGATGGCAGACAGCTGAGACACGGTTTTCTTGACCCGCAGAGCAGTGAGTCGAGCGGCAGGGTTGGCGTACCAGCACTCTCTCATCAGTTTGCCCATCACACGCAGAGCCTGGTGTATCAACAAGGAAGCAGTGTTATTTATATAAAAGAAGAAATGTTATTTAGTCAAGTGCCAGAATAACAGAAACCGTCTTAGTTCAACGATTACTCTGTTAGGTATTAGTTCAACGTGAAATGAGTGGAACCACATCCAACCACTAAGACGTCTGAGACAAAAGGTCACTAACCCCGTCCTGTCAATCACTCCTAGTCAGTTACTTAAGGAGGTGAGGCAAGGATAAAGTGTCAGGTGTGTCATCCCTCCTGTGCTGTTGTGACTTTGTGGAAATTTGACGTCTTTACCCCTCAAACTTACTTACACTTTGAATGTAATGTCTGGTTTTATGAAACTTGAGTGTTATCTTTCTAAGTTTGTCTACCATTAATTTTTTTAAATAATAACATTAGACACTTCAAATTCATTGCTGAGCTCTGGGAACACAACAACATTGCTGAACAGTCAGACAATCAAACAAGCTTCCAGGTTAGTCAAACATATTTGAAATAGAAAAAGAAGGTGAACTGTAAAATTATTACCCAGACAATATGGTTAATCTTTAATCTACTTTATTTAAGGGTTCAGTATGCTTCAAACGGATTAGTTTGTGCCATCCAAATGTCTAAAGGAAAAAGCAAAATGTGGAAATAACAAATCAATTTTGGTTTTATGTTCATCTTCCATTCAAAAGGTATAATCAATCAAATTTAAGCATTTGAGCACACACGTTCGCAGTTTTGTATTTGACTTTTACTGTTTCATACACACAGTAGTGATGGGTTAGTATCGTACTATAAGTGTTAATTATCTTACATGATGATATATCAGACAGATTTTTTCTGTCTCACCTCACAGCTCTGCCACTGGTTGGGAACGTTGGGTCTGAGTTTCTGCTCACATACCACCTTCCTCATGTCCTCGATGGTCGGATCTGAAGGCACCAGGTCATAATAAGGCAGCTGGAAATCTTCTTGAAGCCCTGGGAGAATGACAAAAATGAAGCCTAATGACGCACAGGACTGATGATGAAAAAAATAAGGATATAAAACAACAACTGGCTGATATTTAGGACATTGGAGTCCCATCAGTTAGAGCCACAGTAGAGTTTTGCTGATGACTTTGACTATTAAATATTTCTATAAATATTGATAAGAGAGTGGGGGGTGTAAGTGTGTGCATGCGTCATTCAAAGTACCCCTAACAGAGCATCTTCGGGTCAGTTCCCAGAACACCAGGCCGAGCGAGTAGATATCTGCCTGCTTGAATGACTCAAAGCTGTGCATATTGATTGTCTCATCCAGGATTTCTGGGGCCATGTACCTGCAGAGGACAAAATAATTAAGGCCTAATGATATATATATATATATATTTTTTTTTTTAAAGGCTAGTACTTCAAATATCTTTTGTCCCATCTGAGCTGAAAATCATAAATATGGAACAACTAGAGAAAAAACAAGCTCAGTTGATCACTCTTTAAACATTTTGTTTCTGGAGGGAACAGAAGACAAACAAGCAAACAAAACAGATGATTGACAGATAGTTTGACAAAGATATCAGCACAAAGGATATCATTCAGACCTTTAATAATCAGAAATTAAATCCTACATATACAGAGTTTGAGTTTGTTTTATATAAATGATATAATGCCATAATTATTATTTGCCATTATTTGATATGTTTTGTTTACATGTATTATTTATATGATTTATTTTCATTAATGTTGTTTTGTTTTGTATGAACACTGTGTAGGAACTACTTTTATATTTCGTGTTGTAAGGACACATTATTTGTGGAAATTATCCTCCAAGGAGACATTAAGCAGCAGCAAGTTTTATGCTTTTAGGCTTTGAGAGTTTATTAAAAATGACTTTGCATTGCACATTTTTTGAAGATCTGAATCAGAATCAGGTATATTGCCAAGTTTCACATACCAGGAATTTGTCTTGGTGTTTACTGGTACCTAACAAACATTAAGTTAAAATAAAAGGAAGATTTAAAAAGTCAGATATTAAAAAATATTTTAAAAAATATAGATATATATATACAATAAGTTTTAAAATGAAAAGAGCTGAGCAGTTTGTGCAGAAATATACAAAGTGTTCACCAGGTAATGTGCAAATGCAGAATATTTAAAATGTGCAAAATAATAATCAAAACGACGTACTCCAAAAGATAAAAGTTGAACAAAAGGTGTTTGTTACTGTAACGCATAGTCTGTACATCCTGGGTAAGATTATAACCTACGATTTTATGTTGTTCAAGTGGATTCATTCCCTCTCAGCCAGCGAGGTATGTTTGTTTTTTTATTTCATCATGCATGTCTCTCTTACTCTCTGCAGTGTCTGTGTGAAATAAATACATTCGTATTTTCTACATTGTCCTGCATTTGAACAGTTTGACGGTGGATTTGATGACGCCGATGTTGATTAATCAGTAACAGCGTATTGCCTTGAGGGAGTGATAAACAATATTTATCACCTAACTAGATGAAATATGTTTTCATGGTTACTTGTATCAATCCAGTTTGCTTTCTAATACAAAATAACTTGAGTTTTTTGCATTTTTCTCAACAGACTTTCAGCCACGCTGATTATTTCATTATTGCACTGTGTACACACCCAGCTAAAATTAGTCTGTTAACAAACAGCATATTATTACAGGAATCACTAGAGGGACTGAATGTGCATGGCACAGTGAAAACTGCATTATAGATTCTGCTTTTCTTGCAGAAAACAGTGCCTGGCAAGCTTTCTCATTCAATGTTGTGATCCAATTAATAGTATTAGCCAAGAAATTTAAAACATGTTGACTTTGGAGAAATTCATTCTATGTTAACTCTAGCGCATCAAATAAATTGGAGCGTGTTTGCAGTGACTGCAGTTTCATTTCATGTTTGTGTTGCTTTGTGATATAAATCCAACCTCTTGGTTCCCACTTTGTGGTTGGACGGTATGTCGATGGTGTTGGTCCTGGAGTCGTGTTTCACGGCCAAACCTAAATCCGCAATGACCGCTGTACCGTTCTTCTTAACCAGGACATTTTTAGACTTCAGGTCTCTGTGAGCAATGGCAGGTTTCCCTAAAAACCAAGAAGGACACAAATAATTTTAGGTATATTAAGACAAATATTACCATCGTTCAGTGATGGAAGTGCATGATTAATGGATGGAAAACACATCTGCACCGACGTTTTGCAGTATTCTGACATGCATCAACTAATCAGATTATCACGGCCATCAATGGCACTTAATGTTGATGAAATAACACACAACACAGCTGAACTGTGATAGATTCACTGTGCAATTACTGTAGTGCTGAAATGATTAGTCAATTAATCAATCAGCCGATTGACAGCAAACTTAGCCCCAGCAAATTTAGTTAGTTAGTTAGTAGACCATCCCTGATCAAATCTGGTTAAGACAATTCTTCAGTAAATGTTGCGTTACTGCACACACACAAGGGGCATAATTGTTTGAATCTCCCAATTCAGTTCATGTTCTTACAGCCTTACCCTGTGTGCCAATGATTTCCATGTGGAGATGTGCCAGCCCACTGGCTATGGACAAGGCGAGGACGATCATGCCTTCCACAGAGAGAGTGTACCTGTTCAGGTAGTCATACAGCGAGCCATGCTCATGGTACTCTGACACCAACCAGAGCTGGGTCCATGAGCCATTATCTGCAGCACACAATAAACACACATGTTGGCACATTTATCTCATAACTGTAATGTGATCTTGACTGGTATTGTATCTGAATCTGACACCTTTGTTGTCAGCAGCAATGAAGCCCAAGATGTTGTCGTGTCTGAGCATGATTGTCTGATAAATCTCTGCTTCACGGAACCACGACCTCTCGTCCCTGGAGGAGAAGATCTTCACCGCCACATCCTCTCCTCGCCATTTTCCCCGCCATACCTCCCCAAATCGACCCTTCCCAATGGTCTCCTGTAGGACAATGGTCCGAGCTATAGTCCGCTGGACCAGCAGTGGCAAACCTGCAAAACACACCCCAAAAAAAACATGTTTCACATTTATTAAAGTCTTGTTTTTTACCCCACACAGACAGTCTATGTCATCATATCCGTTCACCCGGGTGGCGGCGTTTCTTACCTGATCCAGAGCCTGAGGTGCTCAAGTCGTAAATCAGATCTTTGAGACATTTGTCAGGTGACATGAGCATCTGGTCATCCAGAGGCTCCTCTGGGTCCTGCTTATGGGCTCTGCTGTAGGCACAGCGGTGGCCCTGCACAATGAAAACACCCAGCAGGATCCCCACACACAACAGGCAGGAGGGCACCAGGATCACCACAGCGAGCTGCATCCTGCTCCAGCCGGGTTCCTCCATCGCTCTCTCTGATAACACACACACATACTCAACATGAGAAATATTGTTCACATGACATGATTGTTGCACCCTCTGGTGGCCACTGTTTATTATGACACGAGTGTGAACTGAAATAATCTCCTCAAGAGGACAATATATTATCAGTGTTGTGTAACTACTGCTGAAATATGCTGATGTACTATCTTTAATAAAAACAAACTTCAAAGCTTAACCTTAACCCAAGCACTGTAAAATTAATTAATCCATCACCCTGTCAACGATCTTAAAATTTAGAGAGATGGAAATTGTGCATTTGGCAGATGCAATGTCTGCCTTCCCATAAATATCATAAATCAAAGGCAATAAAGAGATACAGCAGCAAAATGTTTTGTTTTAGTGCCAATAAACATTTCTCCAAAAAGCAGACTTTTCCTCTTTTCAAAAAGTGTCATGCTCAAATGTCATGATCAAAAACAGGTGCATCACGAGGCCTTGTGATAAATTGTGGGTTTGGCAACAAAAAAAAACAAAACAATGTAACCGGGCATTTCTATCTCTGACCTTCATTCTGTCTGTGGGTGGACGGAGGAAACCTGGACACAAACAAAAATAGCAGAGCTGGTGGGCGTCGTGACGATAATATGAGATTTAACAACATGCTGACAAAATAATACACAGTAATAGCACCGTAGAACAGTACCACAATTAAATGACAGGTCTAGGGAAATACAGAGTTTTGTACTAACAAAGGCAAACTGACACAAACTAACTTGTATACTTGTATACTAACTTCAGGAATGATTGCAAAAACTCTTTAACTTTCCATCTTTCCATCTTTCCATCTTCTCAAATCCCCAAAGCATGAAATGTCCTCACAAAGCGTGACTGAAACATGCAACATCTGCAGATGGCGCATTGTGCAAAGCAACACATCGTGAACTAAACCACAGTTTCATAAGACATCTTTTAGCCTTTTACCTAAATAAATATCCAGTCATGTGTCCAACTGGAGCTCAGTAGATATGGTGCAAAACAAGACACTCCTCTCCTCTGGCCCAGTGGCAAAAGATAGTCCACAGTTCTACAGCTGTTTGTTTGACACGACATCTGGAAATTAAGGATAGGAAAAAGAACCATCTACCACTATGGATTCTACTATTTTAGGCCAGTTTATAAGTCACAGCAAAGGTGCACTGATGAACAGTAAGTCGTGACATATAGAAAATAAACGACACACACATACTGATATTTAGCAGAGCAGTGGAACAGATTGATTGCGGTGTCCTCATTCACAGTCGACACCATCACAGCCTCAGGGTGCTGCCCTGACCCATCTCATCTCTCAACAGTCTGCAGCACTTTAAATATCCTGCATCACCTCTACATTTTATGAAAGTGACCCACTGATGACTTTAGATGAATCAATCAGTCGGGGTAAAACACTTAGTTTTATTACTTCATTTTTTATTTGGTGTCAAAGATTATGAATGGACTGATGCTTGTGTAGTATTGTGACCAAGAGTAAATACTGCCAAATGTTTAAATGCAGGAAGGCGACTTTTAGGCTGGAGCACATATGCAGTACTCCAAAATATGAATATAAGTACCAAAATATACAGGGAAAGATTTGTTTTATATTATTGTGTTTACTATTTATACCTCCTTTTAACTGATTTACACATACTGTACTATATTAACATTATATTTTTTATAAGAAATTGGTAGTAATCACAGAGTGCAATGAAATACTCCAACTAACAGTAAAAGTAAAAGCAGACAGTCCTGGTTTCTAAACTTTACCAGGCAATGTTAAAGGCGAGGAGAGCCACTACATCTTATGTTAGGCAGCTATGAGAGAAAGAATTTAATTAATTAATTAAATAAAACATCCAATCAGCATTGGAAGAACATTGTTGAACACTGTTTTCTCCACTTCTATAGTGGCGTGAGTCCTGCTGGAAGAACCTTGTCCATTTTTTGACATTTCTAAAAATCAGGACATGTCTGACATCAGTCGATCATAACTGTTCATGTAGGATATCCTTGGGACACAGATTCCCTTTGAATGTGTGACACTCTATCTGGGTAACCTGCCAAAAAGAATAGCAGGAAATGACCGATATCTTCTGATAATAATCATGGTAGCAGCAAAAAAAACAATCACCCGTGAATGGTTACAGATTGATCCGTCTATAGCAGATAACTGGATTGAGATCATCGAGGACACCCATGACTGTATTAAATAAATAAATACATATTGTTTGAGTTTTGACGTGTGAGGCATTTTTCACTTTTTCCTGATATTTTGTAGAACGCTTGATCTTTGAACTGAGGAAATAAATTGGTAGATTAATGAATAATGAAAACATTCAGCTTGTATTCATGAGCAATTAAATGGATTGAAAAAAAAAAAAAAGAATTCCCTTAGTTTGTGTTTGTGAGCGCTGAAATAAATATTAATGATACGACTGTCATTCTGTCAAAAGGAATCAAACACACAATTTAAAGCAGGCCGGTCAGAAGTCACTCAATACGGGGGAACTATAATGCAGTTACAATTAATTCAGAATTTTAATTTGAACAATGGGTCAAATCACCCAATGTATAATGTGTAAAGGTCTGCTCGTGCTGACAAACCCACGTATAATCATCACTCTGCAGCTCTCACTGATTTAAACAGTGTAACTGCTCTCTCGACCTAACTGTTCTAACTGCTGCAGACAATTAATTAATTAATTAATGCAGCTTTAACAAATCAGATTTACGTTCTATAAACAATCCAATTTACACAGGCCTATAAAGTATCTAAATTGCAATGAACTAGAACTGCATTTGTTACAAATAAACATAAAAATACAACACAAACATGTATATATTACAGCAGTATAACACAACTAAATTACTATGAACCACCACCAGTGTAACTCTGACCTTCCAGTGTGTTTTTCACAACAGGTGTAAGTAATCCCGCTGTGCTTTAAGGACAACTTCCACCCAGCAGGCCCATGAGAGGCTTTTAACTTGCAGTAGGACTACATGGCTGACAGAGTATTTATTTATAAATCAGGGGAAGGAGAGAGAGGATCACTAACCGCCGTCCTATTGCCTCTGGCCAGATTTGTTATGTCACAGGATCTAGTAGGATCAGCATCTACCTCGTCTAGCCGGGGCCAGAATGAGTGGGAAATCCCACACTGATTGGGCTGGTGCTGCTGCCGAATGAATACTGTAACTACTGAGCAAAGTGACATTAAGTGACTGTCTGAGTGGATGAATCTGTGTTTCCTCTATTTTGTACCTTTATTTGTGTCTTTGTCTTTCCTAACCCTAACCCTAAGCAAAACATTCATCTAAATTACAATAAATTCATTAAAAAACAACTAAACAACAAACCATAGAGCATCGTGTTGGGTGTACCTGGGTGTAAGTGGAGAGTCTCATTGTTGCAGAAGTCAGTGAAGCAGCAGCTCCTCTTGGAGACATTTCTGGAGCTGTAGCAGAAAACCTGACCCTTCATCTCGGTGGGCGACAGGCAGGACTTGACCGTCTCCTCCTTCCCGTCTATCAGCATCACCGAGTTCCAGCAGGCACCGTCAGTGGTCGTCTCACAGGTGTGGTTGGCACACAGCTGGCACACACACTTCAGACCTGAAGCACACAGCATTGCTTAAGGTGGTTAGATAACTAATCATTGATTTGTAAAATCAGTGACAAACCGTTTACTTCACAAACAGCCAGTGGTCTTTAACCCTTTAGAAGCAGGATTCTGCCGTTATGTAAGCAGGTCCATGCTCTTAAATTGCTGGAGGTGGAGGAACCAGAGTAATGCCTCTTAACACCCAGATAATCTTGTGTTCTACTTGGAGCTGCTGTCATGGTCTGTTTGATAAGACAGGGAGTGATTGATAAGCAAGGTTGCACCGATTGCACCCTGAAAAAAAAATGGAAATAAATTGTGCAAATATGATACATTATTCAGTTCAACTATTCTTAATATATGCAGTAGCTCAAAATTATGACTGTGCTACTCTTAATTAGGTAGTGTGTTGTTTTTTTTTTAACATTTTGACCACTGAATATTGAGTAATAACCTCTTTTACCTTTGCTCAGTGAACAAAAACTTTACATTTCATGGCTGTTTGTCAATTCATATAGATATAAAGCATCTTGTGGCAGTATGTAATCTCTTTACAAAGGTTTATTCTTCTCAGTTTCACATCAGAACAAATGTCTGGACAAATTTTGTTGCTTGAAATTTGCTCTAGCTGATATAACTTCTAAAGTAGATACAGATTAACGTGAAGCACTTTTAGCCAATTCCCAAAAAGTCGTCATGAGTAAAGACCACTTTATAAAAATACAGGAAAACAACTGAGACATAATATCACAATATAAGGTGCTTATGACAGAAAAAAAAACTGTCACCTTAACTAATGAATCTGTGCTGTTTTATGGTTTTTAAAGGGGGTAACTCAAATTTTAACCTGAACTTAGAAAATATCAAAACATGCTAAATCTAACAGTGGTATTGTTGTCCTCTTTTGACCTGCAGTGGAGCAATCTAAGCATGTATACTGCATGTGTACTGCAATGCTCTTTCTGAGAAGGACGAAAACATGAATACATCTTTCCAGATCCTGACAGATCACAGAAGAGTCATTAAATCGGATACATTTCACAACTGGAAGCAACAACATCTCGACCCTTTCTTGAGATGGTGTCCAAAGTTCATGCTGTGAACATAAGTGACCCCAAGATGGGGTGATTGGATTTATCTTTTTTCTGTCAGAGTTTTTAATGATATCTGAAGACGTCTAGTCATTCAGAGTTGCTATGCAGAGAATAGAGAATAGAGAGGACAGGCTGTAAAGGTAATACAGCTCACATGGAAGGTAAAGCTGTGTGTCATTCATGTAGCAGTTGTTTAACATGTTTAATACAAGGATAGTGTTATAAAAAGACAAAAGTATGGGGACAAGGATTGATCCCTGAGGTGCATCGCAATTAAACTTTCCTATTGAACAAATGTGAATGAAATGAGTCGTCCATGAACTAGTGTTGCAGCTCATCAATGAGAATACCTGGAAGTGGTTTTGTAACAACTTTCTTAAGGACAGTGATTATTACATAGTGTAGCTCTGTAACTAAGGTATAACAAGTAGGTAGATAAATGACTGAGTAATGGCGTACATGTTAAATTGCTATGGTTTGTATATTTGTCCAATGTTTAGCACTATTAGAAACAAAAGGACATGTTTGGTAAATAGGCCATAAACACAAAAACTGTGTTCAGTTTGCAAAACAGAAAATAAAATGCTCAACGCACACTGAGTTTAGAAAAAGTGCTGAAACAAGAAACTACAAATCAAGTAAAGAAAAAAAAAACTGTGCACCAAATTCATTTGATGATTACAAAAATAATAAATAAATAAATGGAACATTTTAGTCTGTTTACTGCTCCATATCATCCACATCAGGCCATCAGGTCTATTGGACTTCCCTACATCTCACAGCTGCATTATTTTTATTATTTTCTCCCTGCTTCCATTTTTATGACATACAGCAGGTGTCCAACCTGGGTAGTCATTTTATGTGTTGCCTCATACTGATTATGGATTCACCTCCACAAATTTTCACATAGTCAATGAGCCACAACAAACCAAACAACCTGCGTGAAGACAACCAGGAATCAATGAAAGTTAAGCGAATGCATCAGAAGCCTTAAAACATACAGTAGTTCAACAATGGAGATTTTTTTTTTATTGAACTAAAGCTTTGAAGAGCAGCAAATGCAACCAGTTTTGAAATCATTCCTTTTGTAGCTGTTTTTCCTCAAAGACATTATTAACTTTTTTTCTCTGCATTGTGTATTAGACATTGTGTATTTTGTAGGGAAAAAAAGTAACACAAAAAGTGACTTTGAGGAAGCTCTTTGTTCTTTTAAGTCAAACGTTGTGCATATTTCCACACATCCTGGAATGTGTGTGCACGTTTCCTATCATTCTCCAACAACTCCAAACAGGTTCGGATAGATCTGCAGCTCCCTTTTATCCCGGAGGAGATATGAATCATTTTCTACGACGAACTACATATTAAGTCATTATTAAGGCACAAGAAGCACAGCGCTGCAAAGCTTGTACTTTTGCAGACCCTTTTAACACAGAGGACTTTAACAAGGATTCTTTATTACTAAAAGATAGATAGATATACTAACACCATATAAAGAGGCATAGCAGTGCTTAGAACATCCTTTATCCTTTTTAACTAAGTAATTGAGTAAGTAATCAATTACATTTGTCTGCTGATTATTTTCTCAATTCATCATTTGGTCTATAAAATGTAAGAAAATGTTAAAATATGCAAATCACATCTTCCTGAAGCCAAAGATGAAGTTCAAATTGACTTTTTTCTGCGTGACCAGCAGATCAAAACCCAAAGACATTCAGTTTACTATCATCTATGACATACAGAAACAGCAAAACTTCACACTGGAGAAGCTAAAAAATGACTGAAACTAGTAATCCATTATTATTCAGTTGCAGATTAATCTTTTTGTGCATCAACTAATCTTTTTTTTCAGTTGTAGTCTGAATTCATTGAAATTCTAAAACAAATAACTTCAATCTTCGATATATGAACAACTTTAAGTCTCCGGGACAAAGTTCAATGTGTAACTAAAACAAAACTATTCTGCTGTATGAGAGTTTAAGTCACACTTTAATCTTACAGGATGCGTACTGACTGGGAAACAGCACTGAAGAATAAAAGTGACAGCAGTATATATATTTTGAAAGAAGATTTAAACTGCAGATCTGTTACTGAGAACTATTTTTCTACCAAACACTCTCTGTTTTTATTTTTAAGTTAACTTTTAAGCAAAACTTAAAACACGTGGTCTGTGAACACCGATACAGGTGACCTCACATGGAAATCAGGTTGTTGTTGTCTTTATTAGCAGCATAAATGAAGCCAGTAACACATTATTACATGTATATTATTGTATACACTTTTATGAGTATAACATAAGGTGTCTTTCAGAGTCGAATAAACTTAATTCCCGGTGTGACATAACACATAATTCTTGAAAACAGAGTTAAGAGCTCTCTGTGAATACAGCTGAACTAAGTATTAATCCTAGTGAGACAACAGTTTATATGGTAAGCAGTTTAATAACTCAAACCTAAAACAAACATTTGAGTGTACCTGCAGTCAGCTGGGCGACAGACAGGAAGATCAACGCCGCTTGAAAGCTCTGCTTCCCGGGGCAAGTCATGGCAAGAGCAGCATCTGCTCCCTCTCCGACGTTCACGCAGCTATTCTACACAAAACACAACATTACACATCGTGGTAAAAGACCGTCCGTCCGTCCGGCCACGCACTGCGCACCCAAAGCTTCCCAGTAAATGCGGGGAGGAAACTGTAAAAACGCAATGAGAGCTTTTGCTCCGCCTCTGTTGACTGGCTTTAAGAGGATTAACGCTGCAGACCTCTGATAAAGACATGTGAATGAGCGCCAGGGAGAAAGTGTTGCTGCACATCCATTTAACTGGTCCAGTAAAACACCACCTCCTGTCTGCTTATTGAATATGGAAATGTCTTCAAATCACTGAGATTTATAAATGATTAGTGTGGAGAGAAACCAGGTCAAACTGCTGAATAAATTAATGTAATCCAGAGCACATGTACAACAAGACAACCACACACAGTCAAGAAGAGAATATGATTATTGAACGAATATGAATATTAGTGACTGACTCTTCTCCAACTCCAATTTTTTGTAACTTTAACACCTCTGCAGTGTATGTACCCTGTCCTCTCAAAGTTCCCATCATGCACAGTGCACACAGCAGACTACACATGGCAGCCTCATCATATGCCCAGTAACCAACCAGAACCCATATGTTACAAAACTACCTGTGCCAGGATTTGTGTCTCCACATGAGCCCAGTATGTGCTATATTTATAGTCTGGCTTTTACTAATTTATTTATTTGTCTATTTATATATTTTAATCTATTACATTACTATTATTTATTTAGTTAGTTAAGTTAGGACCTAGCTTTGTTGATACTGCACCCAAGAGGTGCATATTCCCTGACAAATCTTAAATTAATTAAATTACCAAAGACCCATTTACATGTTTGTGGGCACTGAGGGAGTGCTGGTTGGTAAATCCAGTCTATTTTGCACCCCTGTGGTCAATGCAACCGCCTCTCCCTGAGCAAAACTTAGGTCAGCAAAACTCAGAAGAACCAGCTTAGACCGATAGCACCAACAAACAGGTCCAACCAAGCAGAGAGTGAAAACCTCCAGGTGGTGAATACTAAATGAGTCTGCTGTACATTAAGCTCAGTGCAGAGTTACAGCTCTACTAACCTGCATGCAATAAGTTATTTACTGCGGGCCATATGTCACCAAGTTGTATTTCTGCTGCTTAGGCTCCATAGCAACCACCAGAGAGAGAGGGTGAATGAGTGAACTGAGCTTAATCCCAAAATATACATGAACAAAATGTAATTTTCTGTGTATTTACAGCCAGATCTCGACAGTCTGCATGTTCGGTGCAAAGCAGCTCAGCTCTGGAAACAACAGGGAGGCAGTTGTTACTAAATACAGAAATCTCGACTCTATCACAGGTTCTGCAAATATTACTAATATTAATGTAACTTCTGCTCTTATTGCACCACTTGTTGAAATGTTTAAAAAAAAGCAAATAAAATTTGGGCAGGCAATTATAATCAGCATGTACTATCAATACATGAATATCAGGCCACAGGACCAACACAAAAAAAAGAAAAAAGAAAAAAAATGAGAACACAGAGTGGAAAGAGTGAAATGTTAATTTACCAAGTTAGAAATACAGCGTGTATACAAACTGCCAGAGAACCTCGGGGGGTAACCACGGTGCTTTCTGGTTGACTCAATCTACGGGGGTTTGAGCTAAGATGCATCAAATGACACTGAATATGACGACAGTCTACGTGGAAAGTCTGACAGCTGCTGATACACGCAAGCAAGGCATCTCCGTGTTGTCAGACAGCCACTGTTGTGTGTTTCTATCATCTGGCCCATAACTTCTCTCGCATATTAATCAGTCTGAGAACCACCAGGAGCCCAGTTTCTGTTTGACATCTGCCAAGATATCTGCTGCGCACACAGTTTCAGTTTACAACTGGCAGGGAAAGTGCATGAGCATTTGACTATTCATTTGAAACCAAATGAATAAAAATTAATTTGTTGCATTATCAGTGCAGATGAGCTTTTACAGTAGGAAAAGAGATAACTGTGTAGAAATGGCTCTATGTTAGCGAGTTCATTCGGGGAATTTGGGTTTTAACTGTGTTTTGGCTGCAATAGACCACTTTATTTGTAAAGGTAAATGACTTGGCATAAGTTCTTGTTGAACAAGTAACGAGAGGATGGTTAGAAGAGAGGGTTGATTTGAATATGTATAGTACAGATGGTAATTAAATAAAAAAAACAAAATGACTGGATATTAAACATCCTGAAAAATAAACCCTCTTGGGGCTGAGCAATCGCCCATGATTGTAATTGTAAGGGCCATAGATAGGACCCAAGAGGGTTAACAGATTCAAAATAAGTCAACTGTGTTACTGCTGTCTAAACACCAAACCACAGGAAGAACAAAATTAATATAAGCAGAGAAATCTAAATGTTCTTACACAAGACAAGACAAGTGTTTTCAGCTATCCTAGCTGCTCTGTAAGGCTGTACTGACATTTGCTAATTAGCTCTTAACGCACTACAGCTCAGGCTGATGGGTCGTAAGTTTGCTGGAATTTGGTCATGAACCAAAATATTAGACAAATTAAAAGTTTTCTGCTACATGAAAAGTCAGAGGATCACCAAAGTGATTACAATTCATTGTGAGAGGATAAGATAAACGTCTGAATCAAATTTCATGGCAATCCATTCAACGGTTGCTGAGACATTTACCTTAAAAACACAATTGTGAACCCCATGGAAGGGCGCTAGAAGAAAAGTGAGCATAATTTGTCATCTGGAAACCATGAATATCTGTACAAAATTTTGAGATAGAGAGAGATTTAGAGATATTTCACAGGATAAGGTGACTTTAATGACTAGGACATCAGTCCTCACAACAACGAGCACTAATGAACCAAGTGAAAACAATGGCCTGGTTAATGACACCACCATGGCTAAATATCTCTCTAAGCCTCTTGGATGAGAGATGAAACATCTTCGTGGATCTACAACCAAGTCCAGTTTTAACCCCAGATTTAACTCTTCTCAAGGAAAGATGACCTGGACGACTGAGAACGTTCATGGACTTCATAGGTTAAAACTTTGGGCCTGCTTTGGGTGTTGCATGTCAGGCTACATCAACTGGGCATGCAAACATGCATGTAAACGTGACTAAAAAACAAAAGTGTCAACCTGCTGGTGGCATTAGAGGAAGAGGATCCCCAAAGTCAGTGCGATTCATCCTCTGGGGACCCTGAATGCCTGTGCATCTTAATTCATCCAATAGTTGTTGAGATATTTCAGTCTGGATTCAAAGTGGTGGACTGACAAGACAAACAAATGAGACAGATAAAACACATTTTTTCTATTTAATTCATATAAATCACTAATTGATATAAAATGTTAAAGAAATAAAAAAGGCTGAAGTTTGACTTCATTTACTTGACAATGCACGCATTAAGACAACAATGCACGCGTTAAGACAGTATACAGGCTTACTTACAGGCCTCTGGAGGAATAGACTTTAGCATCATCTAGCAGATATTTTATTTGTTCTTTTAGCATTTGTCTCCGTAAAGCTGAAGAAACAAAACATAGAACAAGTACATAATTCAATGTAAAAGTCATGGTGATATACAAAAGGTTTGCGACAGAGTACCTTTAGTTGGACGATATCTCAGTAAAAGAACAGTGCCATTGACGCAGCTGTACAAATAAATGTTACATGATTGGTGAGAGCCAAAGAAAGTTGTTCTGACAGCATTGTAAGCAGAGTTGCATGACACACAAGGTAAAAGATAACACTACGATGCGACTGTGATCACTGTTTAAAAAAAAATGCAGACTAAAATGGCAAATTCAATTGGCAAGTTGACTTCTTTTTTAAAAAAATGAATCCACCACAATGCAATTGAACAATGCAGTACAATAAAAGAGAGAAAGTGAAATTGCTAATATGTTCAGACTTTTTTCAAATAAAAAAAAAAAAGTGTCAAACAAGATCTGCGGTTTTTAAAAAAAAAACAAAGCAAACCTACTCAAATGCCCAGTTAACAGTTTCTTCCTTGAACAACATTGCTAACAGTCCAGCTCCTATGTCATGATTTGAATAGATATTTTCCTATTTCCATAACAACTGGCAGTCTCAAAAATGCCCGATAAGCCATCTTTGGATGCCAAAATGTGTCCTGCCAAGTCTTTTAAAATAAATACAGGTCTGTGCCACTATAAGGGCAGTGAACCCATCGAGTCTCTTGTCTTTTGAGATTCCTCTAAGATGCTCCACCCTCTGGATGTCTTCAAAGGCCTTTAGTGTGTCTGCCTCTTCTTCTTGAGACAGGCTCAAATGTCTGTTTTGATTTTGTCCAGAGAGTTGTCGATCTTAGTGAGAGTCTTTTTGATGCGTAACGCTGTTAATCTGGCTGATGGATTCTGGTACCAGCACTCCTTCATGAGTTTAGCCATGGAGGTTAAAGTCTGAAAATGAATAAGGAGAAATAAGTCAATCTGCGTGTCCCTTGTCAATATTATATCATCACAACTGTTTTATTTCTGGATATCAGGTTATGCGCTTCGTAATCACAGTTTGAATTTTACTTACTGGGTCTGAAAACCATCTGTTTGGGATGTTGGGCCTCTGCTGGTCCACACACACGACCTTCTTCATATCCTCAAAACTGGGATCACTTGGGACGACGTCGTGAAAAGGGGGCTTGTAGTCTTCTACAATGCCTACAAGCAGAGCAGAGCAGAGGAGAGGAGACAAGGATTCACTTTCAGGATCACTTAAAGCTAAGAGTAAAATACAAGTTATGCTGACAGATGACTAACATAAAACACATTAAGGTGTATGAAAAAGGATTCATGTTGTGGCTTTCTTGTTCTGCCCTTCACTTGCTCTCAAGTGCAGCCATGGGACAAAACATAGATGTGAGGTTACTGTGCCTGGGGTAAATCAATATGTTAAGTGTTGCTAAAAGCCCAGCTCCTACTATAAAGCAATAAAGCCGGTTGAAAGTGAATGGAGGAAGTAGGTTTTATTACACATAAGATGACTCTGGCTTTTGACAGACCACAGACGGTGGAGGTTGAATTGTGTATGAAGGCCAAATCTCTCTATCAATAGCAGAAAAGCTTTTACTTCGTCAGTTAAAGCAGCGCAACAAATCACAGCTTTAACTTCAGAAGAGAACCACAAATTTGCAATATACAAGCCCAACACATGGTCCAGTTGATGTAACTGGGGAAAATAATCAATATCAATAAGAGAGGACTACACTGAATCCAACAGTACCACGTTGTGTAAAAGATTTACTGACCATTGCTGACTGTCCTCCTGGCGATCTCCCACAGGACGAGGCCCAGAGCCCAGATGTCCACTCTCTTGTAGGACTCAAAGCAGTCCATCTGGATGGAGTCGTCGAGCACTTCAGGGGCCATGTAGCGCTTTGTGCCCACTTTAGGGTTGTTTCCAACATCCAGCTCGTTGGTGTCTTGAAAATGCATGACCGCCAGACCTATAATGAAAACACACAGTTCACTTTAAAGACCATCTCAAGACAAAAGACGTACAAAAACACTATAATTTCTGTCTGAAATACATCTTAAAATTACATCTCCTGCTTCTCCCCTTTATTGAGAATCTTGAATTTATGAACATGCAACTAGTTTTTATTTCAAAAGTTCAACTGCTTCAACTGAAGTCTCCTATTTCACTGCATTTTACAGGGGATGTGCACTGGATGTTTTCCAAGTTTCCACATCATACTTGTCTTAGCTGCATAATAGACCATCAAACTTTTGCAATCATCAAACTCACTGCTCACACTACTTGTTTGTCCCAAACAGTCCTGTTCTCCCACACAGGATGTACTCAGACATAAGAACATCTCGCCTGGGAGATAAACAACAGCCACCATGTTTGTCGAGACAGCAAAATGCGTCATCCCGAACAGACTTTATTACATCGAGCTTGTAAACACGTCGAGTCTGTCACCAGGTTATGGCTTGTACCTGAATTCATTTTTATCCAAGTATCTGCAAATGGAACACCGGGGTATTTGATGAAGTGGTCTAAGGTCCACAAATGTGTTTTTGATTAGGCCCGAGTGGTACACTCAGCAACAGTTTTCTCCCTAAATTGACAATAAATATGTCTCAGAAGATGTGAATAGAGAGAGATAATGCTGCAAATGTATCTCTTTTACAGTGCCCATAAACCACAACATTAGGGTTAACCACTTAAAGTGGCTTTAAGATGGTTAAAATCATCTTACGTTTATGAGGCATTAGCATTTAGCTGCTCTTTACTGAAGCTAAATTATGTTTACACAGAATGTGAATGTGTTTCTATAGCTGCACCATTTAATCTAATGTAAATGTTCTAGTTTTATTGTGCATTATTTTCTATACATTTCCCCAAAATCCCGCATGATATACTTTGTATCTTCCGAAAGTCTGGGATTTCTAGATTTTTAAATAAAGATCTGTAGGATTGAACTATGTTTAGCTGCACAGGTAAGTTTATAACACATGGCTCAGCAGGTGGGGCCTTGTTAAGATATTAAAAGTACATCCAACATCAAACATAAACATAAATAAATCTAAATATAATATTTATCATATAGATGCGTCAATGTTCTCACCAAGATCAGCAATGCAGCACTGTCCGTTCTTTTTAACCAATATATTTTTGCTCTTTAGGTCTCGGTGGGCGATGGCCGGTTTGCCCTGAGTGCCGAAGATCTCGACATGGAGATGTGCCAGGCCACTTGCAATGGAGAGTGCCATGCGGAGGCAGCTGGATGCATCCAGGGTGCTGAGTTGAAGGTAGTCATACAAGGAGCCCATCTCATGGAAGTGAGTGATCAGCCACAACTGAGTACTGGAGTTCCTTGAGGTCATGTCTGAAGCTATGAAGCCTAATTTGAGAGAGACATATCGATGCAATCAATAAAAAGTATGTAACTAATGGGAGATGTTTGCACAATACAGTACAATAAATAAAGTATTTCTGACTTTTAAATCAAGAGACAAATAAATTACAATAATAAGCACATGTGTATCATGTTCTGCCATAATCATTCTAAATAAGTTGTTCAAATAAAGGTATCTTCACGCAGGGATGAGTGGCAGCAGGATATTAAAAAGTGCTTATCTTTATTGTGTCCTACAGTACAGATTCTCACAGCTTGCAGTGTCCGAATACATAAAATATGGTACGTACCCAGGATGTTCTCGTGTCTCAGCAGCACTGTGTTGTAGATCTCGGTCTCTCTGAACCAGGACTTCTCGTCTCTGGAGGAGAAGATTTTGACTGCGACGCTCTCTCCCTGCCACTGACCCCTCCACACTTCACCGTAACGGCCTTTACCTGGAGGAGCAGAAAAACACAGGAGAAATTTATGTTTGCTATCGGTGTGAAGGGATTAACACGTGTTTGGTTGGTGACCCTGCTCTTGAACTTGAACCGAGGGGGGGGGAGACAAGTTACAGAGTGGTGTCTGTGTTTAAATGTCAGTTTGCTTTGCTGCCCTCTTGTGGCCAAAAATCAATTTGTGCTCATTTTATTTGTTGAACTAAATTCTTTGTTTAATTAGTTTGTTGAGCTTGAAGGCAACTACCAACTGCAGCCAACCAACTTTTTATTTCAACACGAGTAACTATGTAACTATGACAACATGTCTGTCCATTTGAAAACAGGTTTCCTGTTGGTAATATTTTCACTTATCATGCTACAACCAGTCTCACAAATAAAAACAATAATTGCCTCTAGGGATCTGAATGCTGGAACTGTTGCACATTAATAAAGTAAATAAAGTAGTTAAAACACTAGCATTGCATGTACTGGATGGCCTTTGAGGTACAACAGGGTTTTTTTTTTTATATCAGAGAGCTCATCAGCAGGTTATACTCCTTCAAGGGACAGTAACTCTTTTAAGTTATTATGGAATCAGTTGCTCCTCTGTCAAAACAAATGAGGTATACAGGAGAACCATCACATACTATAAAGTACTGTATCTCGTCTACATGTCCATCCACATACTGTAATAGTGTACAGCTGAAATGAGCCACGTTTTTAGCTGCATTTTTTGCCAGGATTCCCTGTGTTAGGCACAGTGGGAGTGCGTCATTGAAATGAAAGTGGAGGCTGAGTTTTCTGAGGCCGTGCTATTGTTAATGTGAAAGTAGTCTTAAACAGGACACTTACCCACACACTCATTGAGTGTGATTTGTCGCGCAACGGTCCTTTGAACGAGGAAAGGGAGTCCTGAACCGCTTCCTGAAGTGCAGGAGTGATCCAGCAGATCCTGGGAAAGAGAAAAACAGTAAGGAGCTTGTATATTTACATGTTTTTTTTTGTTTTTTTTGTACGTGTGTATTTGCGACTGAGCTATTTGAATGAAAACCTCCCCAAAGGAATCCCGTGGCTCGAGCCTTAAAAAAACAAAATAGATGAAATAAGGAGCATCTGGGACTCAGATGGAGACTAATACAAGCAGGCCGTCTTTGATGTGGCACCCACATGGGATGGAGGGGGGCAAGCTGTGTGTGTGTGTGCCAGGATATTGTGTGTGTGGGTGTGTGTCTGTGCTGGAGGTGCGGAGTGCCCCCTGCTGAGTAAACAACAGAAGTGCCACCCCCTCCCTGGTGACTGGTGTGGGTGCTGGAGATTTTATCTAATCCAAGGGCCAGACTCGAAAACAGGCGCAATGCTGCTAAGCCTTTTATTTTTATCTTGGCTATAAAGACATGCAGCATCCCGGTGTCGACACAGGAGGGCAGTACACAGCAACAGAGTCAGCAGCTGCTGAGCAAAACAAAACGACTAAACTGGGAGGGGAGGACGAGGATTGAAAAACAACAGAGAAGAGTGATGCCTCAGATAAACAGATGCATAATGCAAGAGCTGCCTGAGAGACAATTTGGAATCACAACACACAAATGCAAGACTGAGGCTATAAAATGAAATGATGAGTTACTCTGCAGAGAGTTTAAATCCCCATCTTTGGTACAGGAGGATTGTTTTTAGGTGGGTAAAGGGGCCAAGCTGTTAAGCGGCAGGATGCAATCAGAACACTGCAATATCATTATAATCAGAGACGACTTCTGGGCAGCAGGCTGCAGAGAGACGAGCACATGTGTTTCAGTCTGATTCGCTTTTCACAGCCACACCACTGCTCCTAATAATCTTTCTCATGGTGCTGCCAAACACTTTTTAATTATGCTGAAACAAACATTCTGTGATTCCATATTTGGGCTTTCCATTGCCAAGAGCAATGATGGACTTTGGAAATGGCTTGAAAGAAAGCCAAAATCAGCTATTTCTTTCTCTGACACACACACACACACACACACACACACACACACACACACACACACGATCATACTTTAATAACAGTTGTACATGCCGTTACGTTAGATAAATGGGATAATCTCAGCTTTGAGGAATTTAGAGATGTTTACACAAGACGTTCTATGTTGTGCGACAGCTAAAGGAGACACATTTTAGCAAGAGTTGTGAAATAAATGCTTTACCTAATGTATCTTAATGTATGACGGGTGTTTCTGTGAGGTTATAGGATCACAAAACGGACTTTAACAGCTATATATTTTGTTAGGACACAAGCTACGACTGCGAGCAAGTTTCTGCTGAACTTGATTACACAGTGGGTGAGCCAGTGAATGTGCTGGGTTGTCTTTCAGACTAAACGCTAACCACAGGACTCCACCTAAACTCTGGAGCAGTTTTGTGGGCCTCAAAACACAAACCACTCTGCAGAAAACTCCGTGCTTGAGTGGAGAGAAAATAAATAGCAAAAAGGCATTCCACTAACAGACTGGTAAATGACAGAGAAGATGCAAAACAATCATTTCATTCCAGCAATAGCACCACCCACCTAGACACACACACACACACACACACACACATTTCATGTACATGCAGCCGTTACGTGTTGCATAATAATGACCAAATACTCTTGAGATTATGATCTGGGAAGTTCAGAGGTGCTGGATTTAATCATTTTTGGAGACAGCCCTTGCACATGTTGACCTAACAACGACACTGAGCACTATAATATATTATGGCTTAAACATTACCTGTCTGTTTGTACAGCGTATCTATCTATAATTTCAGAACATTTACTAAACCAAACACGAGGCTTTGGGGATTTTTTTTGTGCCACATGTTTAGTGACTCGCTCCTTTTATGTGTTTGCTCCCATCACAATGTGAGCGCTTTAACTAATTCATAAATGTTGTGTGATGCAACCAGACTGGATAAACGCTGATGTGCTTTCTTTGAACTGCTCCAAGTTGTCTTCAATTCACTACTTGTGTCTTGTTTTGATCAAGTCTATAAAGACTAAACTGTTGATTACAGTCCCACCATTTGACTGCCTTGATCAGAAATCTGGATTCAAACACAGATAAACAAGGTTTTCTGTGCGTTTCTGCACAAAGAAGAGGCGGAAATCACCACTAAACTGACAGTGTTTTAACTCATCAGTTGAATCCCACGAGTTAACACAACACATCATTTTAGAAGGGGGTTTTCCAGCTCTGTTGTCGGTACACATTTGCACTTCAGCGTGACTTTAAAGACTGATCCAAGCTTAGAGAAAAGAGCCACCATACCACCCGAAATCAAAAAGGATCTGATGTCACTCTCAGACAGATTGATGGGAATCTAAATTAATGTTTTCTGGTGGTGTTAAATGTTTGTTTACATTGGTTACAGTGTTAAAAATACCAGACACCTTTAGTTTGAATATTCTCATCAGAAAGTTCACATCCATATTCAATTGCATATGTGAAAATACCTAACGCAAGCAAGTTATTTAACGTTTTATAATCTTTTACCGAGTCCTGGACCGAGACATATTTTCTTACATAATACAGCTGTGGTCACGGTGCACATTTCTGATATATCAAGTTACTAAAACCAACTCAATTTAGGTATCTTTCCATAGTTTCCTTCTTAAGTGCTTATTGACATTGGCTCTGTCAAACTAACTCCGTTACCCAGAAAATGGAGGCACTCCACAGTTTTCACTAAATTCACTGATTCATACAGCAGGCGTTATGCGCCTCACTCGAAGTTGCAGTCAATTTGTAAGACCTACAGTAGACAATATGGCAGCTAGCATAGAGGGAAAGAGTTATAACAGATTATTTGGCTCACTATTCAGCATAGCAGTCGGTTAAAATACACCTCGAGCAGCTTTTCTTAACCACTCTTTCTACTCACCGCCAGAGTGCTCTCCCCGACATTGGATGCTATGAGGCCGTCGATAGTTCCATATTCAGCGTCTCGGGATGTAAGCCTCTCCATTTGGTTGTGGTGGATGCGTCTGAACACCAAGATAGCGATAGCAGAGAGGACGATGAGGACGATGATGGGCGCCACGATGACGATAGCCAGCGTGGTCGCGCTGTAGTTGGAGAGCTCATCAGCTGTGAGGGGAGAGAAACATTCACAACGTGACTTTTCTCCAAAATATTAGGTCAACAATTATGAAACACTAAAGACAGCTTGATTTTTTTTAAAGGCTGCTGTATGATTGCCTAAGTAACTCAGCATCAATCATCTGTATGTTGACGGAAAACTTTTCTTTCTTCCTGCTTTTCCCCTGACAGGACCACACATACTGGGGCTCGACCATGCACAAATCACAGGTTTGCAGAGCTTCTGAAGGAACCGGTTAAGGGCGGGGGTGTGCACACACACACACACACACACACAGCGTACACATGCGCATGAGCATTCACACACACGCCCACACAGAAAGGGTCTCATCAAGTCAGCAGAGGCCAGCCTGAAGAACTGACCAGCATTCACACTTTCCAAACATTCCAGAGGAAAGACTGCTCAGCTCTGCCTGCAGCACAGACAATGATCCCCTTTTCTCAACTACTCGAATAATGAACTGTTTCTCCCACACACGCATAACCAGTCACACTTTTTAGAAACTCACTAGACTTAAACCAAACACATGGGATGTGACTCATTTATCTAGAGCATTTTGAAAAGTATTTTTTACATTATATGATATGTGGCAATGTAACAAGACAGTGGAAGTTTGAAATATATGGCAATACTGTGAGAAAAAAAAAAAACTGCAACCAGTTATGTCAAGTTATCAGAAATATTTCCAATTTGCAACTTTTTATTTAGCTCTCATCTAATCCCCAAGTGCGTAAATAAAAATATAACGCTATGATACTTAAGGGATGAATATTTATTCATAAAATATAATATATAAGACTGCTGTAGAGAGAAAAGTAAAAGGTTAAATAAACACAACAGGCAACAGCAGCTCTGCGTATAGATGCCTCCCTCTCTTTCACTCCCAGGTGGCTTCACCCTCTGGGCTCCTGTCAGCCAGCTCTGACAGCCTCCGAGAGGACAGAGTAGAGAAGTGGACCATGACTAAATAATATTCAGAACCTCCCTTTGGTTTGCCCACCGTCTCCCCCATTTCTGTTTCATAAGGTGCCAGGAGTGTGACCACACAGAGGTGTAACTCGGGCCAACGGAAACCATCCAGAACAGTCGTGACAGACAATTTCACAGCCGATGGCGTAGCCCTCTCAGCGGAGAATGGTGGCGAGGAATGAATATGATTGTGTTACTTTGTCTAAAACTGTAATAACTAACCCACATGATCAATCCTTTTCTGAATGGAGTTCAATGCTGAAATCAACAGATGGAGCTCTTGAGCATCTTTGCTAGAACGGCACAGAAAACAGTTCTCAGACTGTACTTGTGATGCATTCTGGGTAGTATAGTACTGTACCTTTAACAGGCAGCTCCACAGTGCTGTTCATGTTACACAGGTGCCCATGGCAGCACTCTACGATCTGTTCTGTGGAAGGTGGGGTCTTGCAGGTCAATGTGCTCTGCTCATAGACCTTAAAGCAGCCTTTCTGGTACACCAGGGAGCCGGTGCTGACTGTTAGAGATGAGAAACACTGGTGGCCCATGCAGCGATTTCCTGATGCACATGAGCTGCCCTCACACACACACTCATGCTCCTCTCTGATCGGGGGTTTTACTTCCTCCTCTGCAAAAGATTCAAGAGCAAGACGAGAAATGGTTAAAGCAGTTCTTGCAATAGTATAAAAATGTGTTCTGTCAGACAATTAAAACGAATATTTTGCACAATCTTAAGTGACATAAGGTCTACAGTGAACGGCCGCCAAGAGAAATGTGTACAATGTGTACAAAGTCACCTTTCCCTGGAGCTTGCACAGTGACGTTCATGTTACACAGATGGCCCTGGCAGCACTTGACAACATGGGCCGATGAGGGTGGCATGGCACAGGTGGCTCTGCCCTCCTCGTCGTCCCTCAGGCAGCCCTTCTGTTGGACGGCCACCCCATCAATCATCTTCAGCGAGGAGAAACACTGCTGGCCTGAACAGCGATGGTCACGCTCACACACGCCGCCCTCGCACACACAGTCCTGGTCTCTGAGGACCGGTCTGCCAGCAGACAGTTCTATATCTGATAAGAGGAAATGGAGATATGGGGAAACCCATTAGAGCAATACTATTAGTAGCCCATTAAATTAAATGGCATTCACTGAGAAAAAACAACAACATGCAAGTTCGATCGTATCGCTGTAAGGCTGAAGAGGCCAATCAAGTAAGTTTAATTGTACGGGCTTTGACACAAAATTAGATATTTTCCTGTTTGAAATCAAACAATATAAAATGACTAAGGACGCCCTCCCAACCTGACTTTTCATACATTTGTATGTAGAATTTCATTAATTCAAAATCCTCCATTGAAATTAGGCCTCGATGATGATGAATGGATTGCTTTCAGCTGAATCATAATGCAACGATATGATGTTTTACAAAGTGATGCTGTTTACATTAGTTATTCAAATAAAACTGTAACAGAACGGAAAGTTTTGAGGAGGAGGAGGAGCACAGTTCATTGCATTGACCAGAATATCATTATCTTGTGTGTGATCTTGCATATATTTGCCACATCATGTAATAAAGTATAATAATGTAGTAGATATGTGCAGTAACATTGTGTTATTGATTTTAACCACGTCGCCTAATGCAGCTAATACTGTTGACTGATTAACAAGTCTACAGTCCTTGGGCAGTTATTCAGATATGTGAAGTTATTTCCCGAGTTGGTGGTAGGCTGGTTAATAAAGCTGTTTTCAAAGTGTCAAATATGCCTGTGCTTCCAACCGGCACAGCTTTCTGCAAGGGGTAAACACTGAGATGGCACAAAATATGGAAAAGGGTAGTAAAATGACACTTTCTTCATTTGTCTGTAGACTGAATGGTTAGGGATGGGGACTTGTTAGCATACAGTGCTAACACCTCACCTTTCAGTGGTGACTGCAAGGAGACATTCATGTTACACAAATCCCCGTAGCAGCACGTTACCACCAGCTCGGGAGTTGGTGGGCTTCCACAGCGCAAGAGCCCTTCCTCATTAGCCACAATGCAGCCCTTCTGGAGAACCGATGTCCCGTTTCGTATGGACAGGGAGGTGAAGCACTGCTGGCCGAAACACCGGTCCCCGCTGCTGCAGGACGCTCCGTCACACAAACATTCAGAGTTTCTCACATTACCTACAAAAGAACAAAAACAAATATGGAACAGGTGCGAAATCATAACTGAAGATAGTTTCATAGTTCTTAGGAGGACCTTAATCTGACAACAGATGATCCCTCTTGTAACAATGCATGTATCTAATGTAAGGATGAGGACAAGTGTGGCTTGCCACCCTAAAAAGAAAACCTCTACTTTCCACTGCAATCCACCGCCACTGCAGTTGTTTAAAATAACACTGTAAGACAGCAGATGAGAGAGGGAGACAGACTGAGGAGGGGCGGGGGAAAGAAAAAAAAAACTGTGTGAATTTTTGGTCTATGCACAAGAGACTTGAGGGGGACAGAAAAAGACACAGAGGCTGAAAGATTGTGTGCGTGTTAACTGGAGTATAAGAGGATGGGAGGACACAGACGTACACATCTTTCCTGTTAGTGTATGTGCTCGGGATCTCCAGTGACAGTGCATGACCTGCTGTAATCTTGTTCTTTTGCAGTAACAAGAGCTAAATTCAACAAGATCCTGTCTGTATTTATGCAAGCAGAAACCTCTCCTCCCTGCAGCAAAAAAAAAAAATCTGTCCTTTAAGTCTGGTGTGACAAGCTGCCTATTTCGTGACAAGACACTTACCTTCCAAGCTCGAACAGGGAAGGACCAGGACGATCACAACCAAAAGAAACATGTCCCCAGCCGTCATGGTAGACCTAAAGGGGAGAGAAAAGAAAAAAAAAAATGACGGCTGCACTCCAGTGAATGGGCTGAAATCGTATCCACAGTGAAGGCTTTAAAGGCTTAAATTTTTATATTGATGCATTAGATTGCCTTTTGTATTTTTGTAAAACATCTTTCAGGGACAGCGTTCAGTGAGACAGAAGACCAAGAGAGACAAGAGACAGATAACAACGGGATTTGCTGTCAACCTAAGAGTATTAGAGAGAGCAATTTTGCAAAGGGAGACCTTTTCTTCTTATTTTCAGGAAAGAAAAAAAAAGAAAGAGTCAACACCAAGTTTAAAATGCTGAAGTAAAGTGGGTCCCATGCCTTCCTGTTGTCCTGGCAACAAGGCATTGAGTGGCAAGCAATGGGGAGACTGGTGCTCTCCTATTGGCTGCCTCTGCGTGTGTGCGTGTTGATATGTGTGTGTGTGTGTGTGTGTGTGTGTGTGTGTTGGAGGGACAGGCTGCTTGGCAGTGAGGGGAGAGGAGCAGACAGACGAGAGAGGAGGAGGAGGTGGAGGAGGAGGAGGAGGAGGAGGAGGAGGAGGAGGAGGAGGAGAAAGAGCAGAGGAGCACAGCGGGGAGAAGGAGTGTGGGTGCCCAAATACTATCGTTTAGAGACCTGGAGACAGTCTAATCCTTCAATATTTAATGCGTCTGTGGAAGCGTCCACATACGCTGTATAGTTATGTTTGTTTGTTTGCTTTACCCGGTGCCAGATTTTAAACAGACCACCAGTTTAACTCACTGTAAACTCAAGGGAAACCCACCCCTCTGCCCCAAACTACCAATTTTATAAAGATGATATGTGAGTTTTGTAGAGGCATCATAGCCTGCAGCGTGCCCCGTTTATGCCATACTAAGCACCGGGGCCGTTATCTTGGAAGCATGTGCGCCTGAGTGCATCTGTGCCAATGATAAATACCCCATTGCACCCACCCCCCCTCCATCCCGTTACCTCCACCCCCTCCAGGCTTTTGTGCCCGTCTCCCAGACATAAATGATTAAGCACGTAATGTTAGCATTAGCCCAACGGCGGCGTCTGTACGGGCCGCTCACACACAGGCCACATGCTGCTCCTTTAATCAGAGCACAAAACAGAGGCTGCCACACAGAGATAATCAGGAGCTCTGCCTGCTCCCCTTGGACCAGGGGGGGAAGTGGGGAGCAGCAAATGGGGGAGGGCAGGGAACAGGCAGGCATGAGGAGGCATGGGAGGTATAGCCAGGGGGCAACTGAGGGACAGTGGGTCAGAGAAGGGCAGAGAACGGGGCCAATGTGGGAGAGACGTGTGGGCTGCAACAGCGAGGTAGGCTAAAAAAGAGGGGGGAAGTGGGACAAGGAGGTGTCTGGTGTCAGCGCCCAGGGGGACAGCGCGAAGAAGGGCACCATGCTGGTGGTGGTGGTGGCGGGGGGGGGGCGGTCGGCTGGGCTGCAGTGAAACCAGAAGGGCCGGAGGAGACAGGATGAAGAGATAAAGACAGAAGTAAAAGACAATAGTCTGGATCACACACTAGACCCTAGAAAAAAAAAGGAATTCTGTCTGACTGCTTATCTTGATATTGACTCATGTATCACTCACGGAGAAAGACAACAAAGAGCAAAACGCTGCTGACAGATCAATAACTCACCTCAATTAACTAAGTAGAGCATGTCATGAGGCTCCATTTAACAGCTTCAATTAGTGTAGGTAAATGATTTGCTGCGTTTTTTGTTTACATTTGCTGCTGAAAGAACCTCGACGGGGCACTGAAATTATCTGTCTCAATTCATCGCTCCCACGCAGACACTTTGTCTTAAATAAGCTATCATGAGCAGTGAGCAGCACACTGACGGCCAAGCGGCTAGTTATGCTGTTCGCTGTTATGTACACAGCAAATATTTCAGTATGCATTGAAAAACCTGATGGCCTGGTCTTCTAACATGTAGTTATGTATGCATTTGCACACATTATTCCCCTGCAAAAGCAAACAGAAACTATCCACACACACACACACGAGGCATAGTTAGCTGGTAACACATCACCAAGCCAGCTAACAGCTTTGCATGAATACACAGCCAGGACTAGTCCTGATATTGGAAACCTCAGAAGGGATTCTTGGAAAGGAGAGAGGTAGGGCTAGCATCTGCAGAACCGATTGCGATCTGAACAGACAACTTTATGGCGCTGTGTGTAAATGTGTGTGTGTGCGTGTGTGTTTGTTGCAAACCTCTATCCCTGCGTATTGAATTCTCTGGCAGTGTTTCTGCAGTGTGCGTTCACAGATCTGACATCCTGCCAAGGGTGTGCTCTCATTTCCCCCCTCTCTATCTGTCTCAGCCCCCTCCATCTTTCCTTTTATTCCCTCTTCCTATATTCTCTGATGTGGTGTTGTAATTGGAAACCAGTTTAAATACCACACGGTAATTATAACTTAAGATATATTTTTTTCCAATGTTTATTGCTGTTGGAACTAATAATCTAATGGGTCTTACTGCAGCATAATTCAGAGGAACATTTGTACAACTGTGAGTAAGCTGTTTGTTTTACAATGCATTACGAGTCCTCTTTTACTCCATTCTTCGGTCTGTGAAAGGCCAGGCAGTACTTTATACGTTGGTTGCCATCTCTTGAGTGTCTGTAACTCATTTTGGAGTGGAAGAAAGTAAATCAGACACTGTACTTGAACAAAATGTTGAAATCCTTTGCTTTACATGGGTATTTCTACTTTATGCTATAATCTACACCACCACATTTCAGAGAAATCCCTGCTTAGTAACTTTGTTTTGGTAACAAACCATGTGATCATCTTACACTAATAAGGATAAAACCAACCAAGGGTATCAAAAGTAGTAAAATAGTTCCATCTCAACCAAGCTGTGACACTTAAAGGCTACCTACAAACTGATAAGATGTATATTAATATGCATGTATGAAAGCATAATCAGTACTTCTGTTCCTTTACTTAACATTCTGACGGATTATTACATTAAATGGATGGATGGATTTAAGCTTTTACTTGAGTAAATAACCGACATAGTTTTTCCACCACAGGCATTTTGTACGAGGATATCAATGCCGCCGAGATGCGTAAGCACTGACCCTGCGCACGGAAACATAGAGACCCGCATTGAGCTCAACACAAGGCAGCCAAAGTGTGTACAAGCCAGAGAGAAATAGTTGAAATAGACTCTGTCCAGTCAAAAGTATGTTACGGTTGACTCCTGCAGAGTGCTGCAAGAGGTTGACTTGAAAGTGATCCTACATATCAAGGCTCCCATTTTATGACGCCACGTTTCCTCCCCAGACACTTTCCAGTGATCCCACTCCAGAGGGCTATCTCGATAAGCACTCCTCTAAGAAGCTGAGCAGAGCTTAAAGTGATTAGATGGAGATGATTAAACATGCCACTCAAATGCTGAAACAACTGAACCTAAAAAGAGAAGGATGTTTATGATTGGTACATATCCCCTTTAAGTGTCATGTTAAACCTACTGTTTTATCACCACTTGTTGTATCTAGGTGACATTTTCAAACCGACTGTTGAAATTGCTTTCAACAACAAACAAAACCCATTAGTCTAGTTGGATGTTTTATTATTTTGGTCTGTTTTGTATTCAGGTCAGGATGAAGGAGAGAATGACAAAATGCTACTTTGTCTGATGAGCATGGTGTATCACTGAGGTTGATGAGGGAGGAGGCTGGAAGCCCTGCAGGAGCTGCTGAGTCATCATGCTGGCAAAGGGGGAGACGAGAGGTGGAATCTGTGTCTGAGCTGGCAGGCTGGCACAGTTACCATGGCACAAATAGCCCAGGCAACAAGGAAACTGCAGCAAACTGCAGGGCGGTGAGGGAAGAAAAAGGGAGAGACTGGGGCAATGCGGAGCCTGCTGTTCGTGTCCCTGTCCCTGTCCCCGGCTCCAGACCCAGACAGCCAAAGTGCCAGCATGCCATCAGGGACACACAGATGGTTCGCTCCTAGGTGGATGTGGGTGTAATACAGACCTGAGGGCGAAAGTCCTCCTCTTTGCAGCAGCCCACATTTATATTCACACTACAGCTCAGCAAATCAACACGTTCACCTCAGTCGAAAAAACATTCTCTGCCTACAGTAAAATACAACACTTGGGATGACTAAAACGAAGTTACACGAACACACAACCTTAACTTTCTCGTAGTTTATCAAGGAATACACACTCTTGATACAAATGTGCTTAAAAGATGACTAGAATATACACTTACTTTCCTAATCCATATGTGAATAATATAACTGTAAGCTCCCTTGGCACTATTGTTACTTTTTCATAGAATGGAGATGGACATACATGACATGGTTAAATAACTACAGCCAGATGGAAGGAGAAGTACACGTAGGCATGTAGGTGGTAAACATGTGGGTATGCGGGTGAGTTTAGATGCGCACGTGTGCAAATGTGTTAACCTGTACATGCGGAAAGGTACACATGGATACAAATGCCAGGAGGGGAAGATAGAGGGCTGAGAGTCCCACAAGAAGTATTGCCTACCCTTTCTCTGTATGTACATGTATGTAAAAAAAATGTAATTTTTATGTATAAATCTCATCAGACTTTCTGTACATCCTGTGATATCAAGCATAATAATTGACTATTAGGGACACAACCCAAACAAAACTACCTCACAGTGTGCAAACATTTTGCATAAAGCACAATGGTTTGCACAGTACATCTGAATGGGTTATTAATTCTTCAGTTAATCAATCATATCAACACATGGTACCTGAAAACAAACCCGTCTCTGGTTTAGGTGAACCAGTTTACGACAGGTTTGATGGGTCTTCTCATCTACTGGAAAGCTTGTTGTGTATTTGGCTTTCTGCTTCAGGCCCCCTACTATCACTGTGTGATATCAACAATCTTGCAGGTTCACTGCACGCCACACTGTGGAAGATGGGTCTAATAAAATGTCGGATTCCAAATCTGTGTCAGGCTGCGTGATATCAATTTTGAGTGTGTGATGAATTCCTGATGAAATGTAGGACTACAGACAAAAAAAATAAAAAAAATGAAGCAGAGACGTGTAATGAAGTCAAATCATCTGTCTGCGCTGCTGCTTTGTGTGTTTCGAAAATGCAGCAAAACACTGTGCCGTATTTTGAGCAGTTGGGTTTGTAGACTTGGCTTTTAACAGCTAAAGCGTGCGAAGCAGCTCGACACGCGAGAACACAAAATAGAGAATCCATCCTGCCAGATTTTACGATATGAACTTGTGACTAAACAGTTGTCCTATGAGGAACTACTACTACTACTAGTTGCGACATGAGCTACATGTGTGGTTAGATGATAGATATGTGTGCGTGTAATGATGTGTCTGAATTTGCTCAAAAACAACACAGCGGCTGCTAAAGAGGTTAGCGTAGATGCTGTTAAGATCAGTTTAATCAGACCTAGAGAGGATTGCTTCAGTGAAAGACGTGCAAAGACGGTTTTTCGGCATTCCTCTGATCCAATTGAGCTTTAATCTGCTTGCCAGTAGAGCACAAAATACAAACAAAACATGGGCACTAGCTCATCAAAACATTGCTCCATGGAGCCACAAGTGGCCACAAATTCAAACCTTTAAAATGGGTGATATTTAGAAAGTGATTTTCTTTTGAATTCAGCAGATTATGGTGTAAAAAACAAACAAACATGATTTTGGTGTTGAATTCAAACTCAAATAATGTCCTGGCAGCAGTACTGAAATATTTTGAACTCAATGTGGGGCTGTGACCTTGTCTCAGACACAAGTTGACCCCTTTCTTGATATCCAGTGTCAAACACTAAAGTTGTGTGTGAAAGACATATCATTCTACTGAGGAGAAAGCAAAGCTCATTAACCTTTGGAAACACACCTCACTGGCCAAGGGCCTCATCAAATGGGAGATGAAAGAGGGGCTCCTGTGGCCCCTTAGAAGAGCTTGTGGAATCTGCAGTGCCCCATCACGTCGAGCCGGGCTCCATCTCTCAGGCCCTCACAGTACCTCAGCAGCTGCCTCCTTTCACAATGTGAGGAATGTAATCAAATGCAAATGACCCCTGCTTATGTGCAATTCGCACTCACACATTCATTGTAGGCAGCAGCAGAGCAGGTTTTTGTTCCATGGATACAGTACAACCTGGGCAAGCACACACACACACACACACATTCGGCCTAGATCAAATGTAATCAGAGACAATAGTTGCCTCTTCTTCCTGCTGGAGTCCCACCCTACCTTCCACCTCTGCACCAACAACACCACCCTGACACACTCTGCCAGGTCCACATCACACAGCAGACAAACGGTTTTTTCGCCGCACTTTTTGTTTCCTCTAAACTTCCGTGACAAAGTTTGATTTGTGTCCGGACAAGACACAGCACCTCCGGGCAAGAGAGTGACAGAGGACAACTGAGAGTCTAGCATGCAGACAATGAGGACAACCTTAGTTCCAAGTTCTGCATTATCACGAGACACATCACCTGCACAAAGAAACCAAAACTTAAGCAAACAGACTGACATTTCTACACAGCAACAGTAGTTTCTGTGCTTCAAAGAGGTTCTAAATTGGCTTTGTGTTGCGCGAAGTCTCGTGAGACACAGCTTCGAAGGTTTTACAGCATTGTTAACAAGTCTTCTACGCAGCGGTCACCATAGCAATTAGACATTCATTTTCACACAGCCATCAAAACATCTGAAAAAGCCAATTCAAACACCGTCTTTATGGCCCTTAGCTGTGTTTGCCAACAGAGGAATGCACAAACACTCTCTCTTCAAACGACCATCTCACAAAGTTCACCGCTCTGGGGCAGTACTATTCTCAAAAGGACATCTTGATTTGTATCACGGTACACCCTTTAAACATATTTTCCTTCTTGTGAAAAAAGTAAATCAGGTAAACAGCCCAAAGAGCTGCATGTACAGCTACTCAAAGCACAGCGAACATTTTGTCTTGAATGATTCTGAGTCCTGCCTGGCAGAGCTACAGGAGTCAGGGGGCTAACGTGATAACCTTTGCTGTGTAACCCCCCAAAAACATTGATCAAACTATTCACCGCTGTAACGACACTCACCAATTAAACAGCAGCTTGCAGAAACTCAATGTGTATCCAGCGCTATGCTCCGTACCGCGACTGACCCGGGACATTACATCCCGCTGCCAATGTGGAGTCTTTATGGCCGGGAGCTTCCTGGTCTTCCGGAGAGGAGAGACTTCTAAGGAAAAAGACCAGTAGTAAACAAACTTTAATGATCATGTCTGAAAGGGCAAATAAAGACTTTGCATGTAGTAGTGGGTGATAATATTATCTTTTATTGGTTTAAGGCAGAATAGAATCATGGAGATAATAGTTTTATCCTGTTGTACCAGTTGAGACAAAGTGGCTCATCTCATTAAACTAAACTGTATTTTTTTCCAAGTGATTCTGCGAAGGCTGAAGCGATTCGTCGAACTACTGATTTGATGTGACTATTCCTGAATTTTTACTCGGAACTACCACTAAACAAAACAAGCAATTTAAACATGGCAACCTGGGCTGTGAGAAATAGATTAATAATAAAAATAATTGTTAGTTGCAGCCAGAGATTTTGCACGAGTGCATAACACACGTAAAACACCGCAAAAAAAAAAAAATGTATATGCTGCGATATTGATTTCAGCTATATTGCCCAGCGCGAATTATAAATGCCCCATTTGGCTCAAGCATTGACTGGACTAATTCAAGCCCCATCAATGTGACGCTGAAGTACTACCATCGTATCAGAGCTACTTCTGTTTACGACCCCCACAGCCCGAGAGATGAAACATAGATTATTCTCAATTTCGTAGACAAAGTGCCCACACCGAATGAGAGCCCATGCCTCGTACTGGGAATGAGATCAGAGAGAGGCAGCAACTGAAACAAAGCCATAACTTTCCCCCACTAACAGCTGAGCGATAAGACAAGAGCACTGAAGCGAGTGAAGGGCTCGTAAAATGTGTATTGCAGACTGTCTCCAGTGCAGTCTGGGGTTAGTGTGGGGAGAGTGGAGCCACGAGCACTGCAGATCTATGTGTGTGTGTGTGTGTGTGTGTGTGTGTGTGCGTGCGCGTGCAGACGGTAGTGTCTTGCCTCTCTCCTCTCTGTCTCCACTGGTCTTCATCCACATTTGAACACAGAATAATAGAAATCAATAAGTCTGTGCAGAGCCACCAGAAGAAGAGAGTGAGCTCCCAAACAGCAACCAGAGAAACAAGACTAAAAATCTGGCAGATACACAGGCAGCCTTTTATCTCATTCTCTTTTTCCCTCTAACTTCCAGTGTCATGCTGAGACTGCAGTGCCCGCGAGTCCCAGACAGCTCTTCTCATCGTGATATGTTTGGGCTACATAAGGCTGATGATTATTAAAAAGGCTCAAGGATTTTTTTTGACTAAAAATAACACTGCAGACAGAGGGCCCCTTTTCTAAAAAGCTGGACACAAGCATAGAGCAGAAGCAAATGCAACCCACATGCTGCGTTCCTCTGCAGCCTCATCTGATGCCAGGGTTGTTGCTAGTCAAACTTTCTAGTAAGTCAGCATATGCACGCACGCAGACACACACACACACACACTTTTAGGACACATACATGACCAAACGCCAAAGCAAGATAGCTAAAGGCTACTACTCTGAGCTAGACTTCAAGCCATATCCTGTCCTCTTTCTATCGTACAGCCACCTCCTCCCACCTGCATTCACACACACATACACATTTATATCCCGTCTCACACACACACACACACACACACACACACACACACATACACACAGACATACGGTGTCCCCTCCCTCTCCTTCCCTAACTTGAGAGCCACCTACATGGAAGAGCGATGAGCCTCAGACTCTTGCTCAGACTTGAAAGAGTCTATCTTGGTCTCATAACTGCAGTTCTCTTGTTAATGACAGACTGTGTAACCTGATTCCACACACACACACACACACACACACATATATGCATACACACACAGACACACACACAAAATAACCCCCCACCTCCCTCCCAACACTCTCTCAGGGTTTTCTGGCGCTCACACTTCCCTCTCCCTCCACTTGCATATTGTTCCAACCCAAACTGCCAGCTGCTTCTGCCAAATTACTGTGCACGGAGAGAAATGATTGCTATTGGAGGCCTAACCCACCCCTCCATCAATACTTCTACTTCTCGTGCTTTCTGCAACGCTCAGACCTCTGTGTGCAAATGAACGCTTCCTGTCCATCACAAAGAACCGCTAGAGCAGCGCACTGATGCAGAGGCCAAGATGATGTGCAGCCAAAGAATTCAGGAGTCAGAACGTGAAAATAAAAACTTGAATGACGCCCGCGTAGGAATGTGATCAAGAGCCAAATTTCTAATGGTTTGTGTTCAAAGTAGGGCTGTAACTAATGATTATTTTCACAGTCTGACAAGCACGGCACATAAAAAGTTCCCAAACTTTTCAATTCAACAATTTCCCAAAGTTGAAATCTACAGACAAAGAAGCTCAAGCACAAAGACCTCTGTAAAACATGAAAAAAAGAGTACTGAATCATCAACATGGGAGAAGTTGAGATCTTTAACTTCACAAAGTCAACTAGAAATGTCACATTTTTTACTTACAGATTCTCAGATGTGAATATTTGCTGCTTTTCCACTGTTTTCTGTCGGGTTATAGGCCAAGAAAATGTGTCAATCAAGCGATAACTAGTTGAATTTAAATAATCATTCACTGCAGTCATACCAACTTAAACGACTGTTGATCAACTAACTGATTAATTGGCTGTTTGTTTTAGCTCTAAACTACTTGTTGACAGTAAGATAAACATGGTAACAACTTAAATATCGTCAGGAATCATAAATAAGACACATCTTTGTAACAAACGCAAAGACAAATTCTGGTGCCTGCTCTCTTTTCAAACACCGGCCAAGACACCCCAAACCAGTTCTATTGTTGGGAGTGTATTGTTCGTCTCAGAGACACAGATAACCTCCTACCTGGTTGAGGAATAAGTTACCACAGAGAGGCTGTTTGAAACAATGACACAGGCCCAAAGCCAAACAATAACATTGTTGTAGAACGAGACATGGAGAGAAGGAGGAATCACAATGGCTGGGTGAGTGAGTCACAATCATGCCGGTGCCTGTTACCTCAGCCGGAACAGAACAGGATCCAAGATCCCCTGGAGTTGAACCATATCTCAACCCAGACTGTCTGACGTCCCTTTTTTTTATTTTTTATTTTTTATCTGACCACTATCAGCCAGACTCTGCGACGCAAGTCCACTGAGAACGCCAGGCGCCCAACAAAGAGGCCCGACTTCAGTGACTGGTCAGCTATGAGGTTACATTCTCCAAAACACCAAGCAGCCACGCAAACACTCACCAGAACAGATAATTGTGACTCCTCTAGTCCTGTCACAGCCTAGTAAATCTCCAAATGTAATACGTAAGGCAACTATTGTGTATTTCTAAGTAAAATAATTGAAGCATTCAAGCTTGAACTGGTGCTTCAGATTCATTTTGAGTGGCTAATCCATACTGATTAAACAGTCTCCCATGCCAGACGCTACTCTTGCATATGTTTGGCTGTCAGATAGCCATGCATATACATTAAAAGTGTGGTCGACTGAATGGTTTAGCCCTTGAATGCATCACACTGGCTTACACAGCAACAACAAATGCAAATGCTCCCCAGACATTTGAGCTACTAGTTGAGTTGGAGAAAAAAAAAAACTATGTAAAAAAAAAAAGTATGTGAGAATGTAATTTTGTGAGAGCGAGGACGCAGCACATTGAGTTGATTCAGAGGAAGAACACTTGAGTGCGAGACATTCACATTCACACATTCTTTAATCTGTGCAATTATCTCTGAATGTTTTCGGCTAGAATTAACACCTTTGTAATGAAGTTTGCACCTTCTCATCAGCAGATCTACTGGCTTTTTACATTTAATTACCCTGCAATCTATCACATACCATTTCCTGTTTGGTCCTCAGCGAGAAAAGAAGAAAGAAAGCATGTTCATAAATACTTTTGCATCTTCTGTAAGAATTACACAGTTAGATATTTAAGTGTTTCTTCAAACCACAGATTGTAAAGCATGATGTTTTTGTCCCCCCCCCCCCCCTCTTTCCACCACCTCCTTCTGCAAGGACTGCGATTGTCATGTTAAGAAGTGCTCAGCATGAGATGATGAGACACACGATCAAGCAGGAACGACCCTCCCAAAGACTGTTTGCATGACAAAAAAAAAACTTAAGTCACAACTAGCTGCAATGTTGAATTGTAGAAATTGCAACCAAGAAGAAGTCCTCACGTTTCATTTGAGTCTCTTTTTAATGGCCTGGAGCCTCACCATCACTATTTATCAACAACTAACCAAAACATCTCCTCTCTGACGCGGCGGTCACTTAAAAATAATAGTGCGTGTGAAGGCCACTCCTCTGCTGCTACATCATACTTATAATTAAGATGCAGGGATTTGTTCAACATAAGCCGGAGAGGGTGAATAAAATATGTGTGTGGGTGCAATAATAATAATAATAATAATAATAATAATAAAATAAAAAAACAGGCCAAGATTTTGCTAAGAAAAGCTCACAGGGAGACAGGATTTCTTATGAGAGCACGTCACGACACATTTTTTCCCTGCACATCAGCAAACTTCGCAAATGTCCAATGCCCATGTTAGAATACAGACGGTGATATCGCAGCCCCGGCGTTAAAATGACAGTGTAATGCATGTGTTGATTAAACTTACCTCTCGGGTTATTTGTTCAAAGTGCTTTAAAGAGGGCTCGGTACACTGGCGCAGGTCGAACTATTCTGCCATCTCCCGAGGATTCACCGACAATACCCGATTTGTTTTCTAAAGTCTGGAGAGCGGAGCCTACGTGACGCCAACATTATCGTCCGTCGTTCGCTGGCTTGCAATTTTTTTTTAAAAAAATAAAAAAATAAAAGTGATAAATTCACTCGATGTTCAGTGCACAGGCAGGATAAAGATACATTTTTTTTGTATCGTTGCTCCCCCTATATTCTCTTCACACGTTAGCACTCGCCGACGCTTCACAACTCGCACCCCAAATCCACGAAGGCAAAAAGAAACACAGGATTGGAGGAGGAAGTTACCTTGCAACAACTCACTGTAATTATCCCCGCGTCAAGCCAGGCGAGAAACGCGCAGCGCACTTCCGGTTTGGTCATTTCAAAATAAAACAACATAGCTCTTTGTTTTTCTTTATATATATATATATATATATATATATATATATTTGTTAGGGGTCGAACAGGTCATGAGTGGTGGAAGACATTATGTAAATATTTTACTTAATTAAAAGTAGCAATACCACAGTGTTAAACTCTAATGACCAACACCAGATACACTACAGATACTCCCTGTGCCTCAATCCACTTTTTATCTATTTGATCTGTTGTATTATTATTACGATTTTTTTATTATTTCACTCAGATTTCTATCTGCCTTTTCTGTGTTTTCTTTAGTTGTTATTCACTTACTGTATGCATATCCTATCAATTTCGTCTGTTACAGTTTTAATTTGTGAAAAAACTGTTAATTCGCCAGACTATAATTCACTAAATTATACACAAACGCATACACACACAACACAGTTTTCACTAAAAGAAGTATATAGTAATTTAATTTTATGTTTACCTGTCAAGTCCCTTGTTCTTAACTGTATTTATGTATATTTATATATATATAAATACTTTTGTACATTGTAGAAGATACTCAAGTAAAACGTCTGCATTATTATCAGTAAAACAGTGGCAAAATCCAAGTACATTTTCTAAAGTACTGTACTGACGTACAGAATTGATGTATTTGGGCGGCTGTGGCTCAGGAGGTAGAGCGGGTCGGCCTTGGGCAGGATACTGAACCCCAAATTGCTCCTGAAGGCTGCGCCATCGGTGTGTGAATGTGTATGAATGGTTAGCTCCTAAAACTGATGAGCAGTTGGCACCTTGCATGGCAGCTAATGCCATCAGTGTGTGAATGGGTGAATGAGATATGTGGTGTAAAACTAGAAAGGCGCTATATAAGTACAGTCCATTCACCATTCCATTTACTTAACTTGGGTATTTCCATTTTCTATATTACTTCCACTCAACTCCAAATTTTGCCAGTAAAGTATATCTAATCTGATCTAATCTACTAATAGATTTTACATGAAAAACTTACATCATCATCATGCTCTTATTGGATATGATGCATTGTTTTAGATTAAGCTACCCATATGTATAACTAAACCAACTACAACTGTTAAAATGCTACTTACATGCAGAAAAGGAGTCCCTGTAAGTCCATGCATAGACTACTTTTATTTTGTTTTTTTGAACATTTTATGCAGATTGTTTACTTTTAATGTATTTGTTGTTATTGTGTGACATCTGTGCTTTTTACTTAAGTATAGGATCTCTTCAACTAAATGTACTGAAGTATCAAAAGTCATAGTACCTTCTTGGGATACTGCCAAGGGTCCTGTGCTGTGCTGTAATTAGATTCAACGCAAATTAATTAAGAAATATGCAATGTGAGCACAAAACTAAAACAATGAAGGTCCTGAAAACTAGATTTTAACACAGAGATGTTCAGTATCAGGTAGTAAAACAGAACAAACTTCAAGGCCTAAATCGTGTCAGATGATATTGTGCTTTCGTAGAGGATATTCCCAAAGCACTTGATGGATCTTTGGCAGTTGCACCCTTTCCCCGGTTAGACTAGCCTTACCTTATAGTGAAGACTATAACAATGTGCCATATGTAATAAGCTCATCAGATGTAGTAAGAAGTACTTCTAAATTGTACAGTGCAGGTACAGTGTCTGACTTATTAAAAAATGGAAAAAGAAAAAAGATTCGGGCTTATTAATAATCATCCTCTTGTTCTTGTTGTTTTGTATTGTAAACTGAACTATACAATATAGACTGAACTAAAGAATACAGGAAATCCCTAATGATATATCCTATCCTAATATACTGTGCTTTTATTCTGAAGCAAAACCGTGCATTTCCTGTCACAGACTTCTTCCCTCTGGCGTACTTGACGTGCTCTGTAATTAAAGGACCATTGCTGCTTTGTTTGCTCTGCGCATGTTCCCGACTCAGCATTGAGGGAGTGAAGGGTTCAAGCTGCTGGGCATATTCCAGGCAGTAAAAATGATAGGTATGTTCAGTAAACAGATAAAACAAATTACAAACTTCAAAGTGTGTTTCAGGACATATTATCTCAGGAAGTAGTTATATGGAGAATCCTTGCCAAAAGATTTCAATATTATTATTTTAAAAAATGTTTAAGCATTACTTCATTGATTATAATAAGCAGATTATTGTACATGGACAGACTGTTGTATGGTTCAAAGACAGTCCTGTACTCAGATGATTCATTTAATAACAGAGTGAAAACATTAAGCAGTGAGACATAGTTAAGGAGATTAAGAAAATCATTTAAGAGCCTCATGATTAATCTGTAATAAATGTTCACATAGCTTGCACATTTGCATTAAAAGAGAAGTCTAATTTTCACATTAATATCTACAACTTCTTCTACAAAGACCTTCCAGAGATGCATCTCTTCTGTTTGTGCAACACATTCATGATTTTTTAAACCATTGCTCGGATATTTTTCAACTATATGGAGAAAGATGTTTTAAATGTCCTGCATTCAAAAATGTACTCTTAAGTACAAAGTACAAAAGTATTAGCATCAAAAGTACTCATTATGCACAGACTGATAATATAATATAATATAATATAATATAATATAATATAATATAATATAATATACTATAATATAATATAATATAATATAATATAATATAATATAATATAATATAATATAATATAATATAATATATACATACATACAGAAGGGACTCTGGACAAGTCGCCAGTTCATCGCAGGGCAAATATACTTGCAATAACAATATATTATATTAGCACATTATAATTTATTTGTTGGTTATATTTTGTATTATAATTATTATCAACGTAATTATGAACTACAGGTATAAAATAAATGTAGTGGAGTTAAAAAAAAAAAAAGTACAATATTTATCTCTGTAATGTAGTGGAGAAATACTAAAGTAAAGCGAGTAAAGTACCTAAAATTTGTACAGTACTTGAGTAAATGTAGCTACGTAGGTGCTTTCAACTATTTTTAACGGTCAACGCTGGCAGTTATAGTCAAAAAATATACTACCTACCTACCTACCTACCTACCTACCTAACTAACTAACTAAACTAAACACGTCGGTCAATAAGAAACCGTATCCTCTCCTCCTACCTACCTACCGTTTTAACGGTACTGCTGTAAACTCTAACTAACTAACTAACTAACTAACTAACGTCAACTCAATAATAACTAAACTACATGCGGTAATGAGAAACGTATCCTCTCTTCACATCACGGAGCAGCAGCAGCTGCACTCCGGGTTGTTACCTACAAACCGTTTTAACGGTCACCTGGCAGTTATAGTCAAACAATATACGAACTAACTAACTAACTAACTAACTAACTAACTAACTAACTAACTAACTAACTAAACTACATGGCGTCGAGTCAATGAGAAACCGTATCCTCTCTTCACATCACGGAGCAGCAGCAGCAGCTGCACTCCGGGCTGTTACCTACAAACCGTTTCCATGGCAACCCGGTCACAAGTTTCCAAACAGTCAGTCCTCCACACGCACACACACACACACACACACTTACAGCAGTTTGTTTGTTTCTGTGCTTCCAAAATGTTTTCAGAGTAAGTAAAAAACAAAGAAAACCGCTAAAGTTAAGTATGAAGATACTGTGTTTACACGTTTGTTTTCCTTCCTGTAGACTAATTAGCGCCGTCGCTCGGAAGTTGTGTTTCATTTAAGCTTCGTATAAATGAATCTAGCGTTAGCTAACCGATGCTAACGTTAAAGTAGTTTGTCGACGCTAATACAAGCTATCGTCGAAGAGGTTGACAGTGTGCCGGGTTTTTGTTTCCATTTCCACTAGAAATTCAACAGTTCTCATGAGTAACGATCTTCAACCGACAAAATCTGGCAAGTACAACCGTTTATACTGACTTAGTTTAGTTACTTCACGCTGTAGTAGTCTGTGTACTGTCAGCAGGAAGGCTATATTCTGCTGATACCTGGTGGGAAGAAGGTGGCATGGGGCAAGTGTGGGTAGATCATATGGAGCAATAAATATAATGTGTGTGTGTGTGTGTGTGTGTGTGTGTGCTTACATTACAGGTGTAATAAATGGCCAGATCTCCCAGATCCCAGGACTGTCCCCAACCATGGACGACAGTCTCCCTGATGACAGGGCCCGAGGGCGAAGGGTCGGAGTCCTGGAGAGTGACTCTGACTATGTCAAACTTGCAAAACAAGGAGGCCATAAGGGTAGAGCCACCCTGTTTGCTTTATATCTACACACATCCCTCTCATAGGTTAATACATTTGGCCTACATTTATTTATTTTTTGTCCTTTTTTCACCCATGTTCAACAGGACTTCTGTGGCACGAGGAAAACATTGACGAAACAGTGACTGCTAAAGTTAATTCATACAAAGCACCAGACTGGTTCAACACTGCATCAGATGACAACAGCAAACCAAGGTACTTGTAATGTTGCTCTGACTTAAAAACACTACTACTGTGACTATTGCTCATAACACTAACAATTAAAATATAACTGTCATAGTAACGAGCTTTTAGTGTTTAATGTTCATTATGTGTTTAAGCTATCATTAAAATTGCTTCCATATCCCCATATTGTTTTTTTTACCAACAGTCTAATTAACAGTGATGCGAGGAAAAGCCCCGGAGCTTTTCAACCACGAGAGCCCCCCTTTGGGACTGACAATATGTCATCCTGGGAGAGAGATGATAGCAGCACCAATGGCAATAAGAAGGTAAACAGAAATGCCAGAGTAATTTAGAAGTAAATGAGTCACCACAATAGCAGTTTATTGTATCTCTCTGTTTATTCTGCAGTTTTAAACACTTTGTTTAGTTGTTACTCGATCGGCCAGACCTACTTTGTGGTTTAGGCACTCGACTCTCAGTGATTTATAATCAGAATGAGAGCGTGCAGCCAGATTGAAGCAAGAGATGGGGGGGGGGTTCTTGGCTTTATTTACATTCACAAAATAACCTTCACACACTGTGGCTTTGCTTTGCAGAACAACAATGTTCCTGACAACCAGATGGAGAAATTGCAGTCATCCAATAAATATCTTCAGACCAGCAAATTCAGGAGAGTGTAAGTTCATGTGGTCACAAGATGGCGCAGTTGTTCTGTTGTAGTATCATCAGTAAAAGTGGCCTCTGCCACAGAATGCCACCTTTTAATGTATTTTTATTTTATTTTATTTTTTTTACAAATGTCAGAAACAGAATTACACAAAATAGAATATATTCATTATAGACCAGTGAGCTTATTATGTCAGACCATATCAGTCTTTTTGAGTGGAAGTAACTGAGTAAAAGGAATGTATGGTTATTTGGGGTCAAGTACAAATTAATGATATTACCATAATACATACATAACCTAATGTAGCTAAACTATAATCAGTAGTTCCTAATGTCAAATTTAGTTACCTATGGATATAAAATAAGATAATAAAAAAAAAACAGTACTTAGGTAGCGTATTTAAAATATGAGTTTAGGTCTGCTTGCTGCAATTGTTCCTCTTGTCTGTAGTGTCAATTAAAAGATGACCTCCAAATGTGCTTTTAATGGAAAAATGCAAAAGAAAACATTATTCAGATTTTTTCAGACTTTACAAACAAATTATCTTCCAAAGTTGCAGCCTTATTATTACAAAATTTCCTCTTTTTGTTTGTTTGTATCCATCCAGCAGCTACATAATTTTTGTTTGTATCCATCCAGTGCAGCTCAACAGGGAAACACTGTTCAGCAAAACACACAGAGGGACTTTTGTACTAAAAAGACTGTAACTTTGGAAGATATCCATTTGATATGATTAGCTCAGACTGCTGAAGCCTGGCCAGTATGAACAGGAGGAAAGATGACAACAAGCAAAACCTGTTTCGATAAACTGTTTTAGGACAGACTTTAAAAACTGTGAGCCTTTTAAATGTTGTTTGCTATGACGATTGTTAGCAATTTTATGATCCACTGGGTTTTTGCCAATTTGTTTGTATAATTCTTTAGGTATTAGCGTTACATCAGATAGATATGGCTGATACACATTTCAAAATCTGTGTTTTAAAGGGTATTGTCAACAATATTTTATAACACATGTCTCCATGTTGTGGTGACTAAGCAGAAATGATCATGGACAGTCTGCACAGTTATGAAAACAGCACGCAGAGCAATGGCTTTTAGACAAATTTGGACCTGTTCCCTGTTTACTTTGGCTCACATCTGCTGTGCTGTGTGTTCTCTGTACTTTTGTGAAAATGTCATTGACATGTCAAAAATGAAAATAACCTCACATACATTGCTACAGACACAAGAGAGTAAACATAGCTGTCTGTGTATGTATTCTCAGGAAACTGTACGCAGACACAAAGGAACCGTTTCTAAAAAATCATCAAAGTCCTACAATAGCATTTGTTAAAACAAAATATAATGAATTATCTGCGTCATTGCAGTGGGACGATTAGCTATACACAGTCTTGTTGTACAATATTGACCTTGAGTCAATAGAAAAGTGTGTGACTGACTGAGTGAAAATACTTATTGTACCTTTTTTTAATTTAAAAATAAGGAGGCTAAATCCGAGATTAAATTAAATCACATGTTTTGATGGATAGTTTTTGCAGTAAGGTTGGAGAATAGAACTGGTGGTTTGGTTTGGTAAGATGAAGAGAAAACTAACTTGTTGACCCCGCGCACTGTGTTGGATGAGTGCTTTTGTAATGAGTAGCCAGAGTTTACCTTGGTTTAAAATATTGAAAGGGTAGGGTCCATATTTAATGTTTAAACTGTCTTTTTGTAATCAAATAGACACTTTGTGGCAACGACAAAACTAACTAATTACAAAAGCACACATCACATTTGAACCTAATGTCTTTGTTGTTCTCACAGAGTACATGACAAGAAACCAGCTCCTGTCGACATGTCTAAGCTGTTGAGCTTTGGTTATGCAGACGGCGACAAACCAATAGACAACACTGATTTGTCAAGTAAGTGACACACGCAAACAGCGTTTCTGACATAAATAATTCCCTTTCTCTTTTTATTTCCATTACACTATCAAAATTCGCCACTTTTATAATAAAAAGAAAATGAAGCCAAGCTGTTGGGGATTGATTTTATGTGACTGAATAAGTGGATATAACACGTAATGAAATGATGGTCACAAAATTTACGATGTGAAGTTATCCGCCATTAAGAATCTACGATGCCCCCGTGATGTATTATGTAGTGATTATTAGTGAATTATGTGATAATGATCCGATGAATGACTCGTGCTCGTATATATTTCCATGTCAACAGATTAGAAGACTGCCAGTGCGTGGGAAAAAGGATGTACAAACTCAAATGCTTCCAACAAGAATAGTTGCCATCCTCTCCTCTAACAACTATAATTTGTTTACTCCTTCATGTTGAGCCACATCAAAGTTTTACTTAGATTCAGTTGCGTTGTCAACGTCAAATGTTCAAATGTATTACTCTAATCTGAAATTACTTCATTGAATTAAAGCTTTTATTCATCGTGCCTGTTAGTGGTGCCTCATTAACTGCATTCCTTAAGTCCTTAAAAAAGGCACCGGTGTTAAGTTTTTTGCAGTGTCTGTAACTCTGTGAAAGGCATCTTTAAGGAATAAAATTTGTTTATTCAAATAAAATCAAAGTTATTCAAAATGTTTCACAATCATTTTTACCTTTGCATAACATCCCAAATGTTGGTTTTCTTCTCACAGGCTGACACTTGTTATCAATTTGCAACATAATACTGTCACATCACAGCAAACGATGGCCCATTTTCTCAAAACTGTGCAAATAAATCAACCACATACACTGTGCATGTGGTTGATTTATGCATGGAAAACACAGTGAATGAACAGCATTTCTCTTGGTTTTACATTATATTGTCTGTGTGTCATTGTTTTGACATTCCAAAGTATTACATGTCAGTGTCAGAGGTTATCAGTGTTGTTTGAGGAAGCTGTATGTCATAACATGGCAGTTATTCATCAGCTTCAGAACCTTTGAAAATTGTGAGGACATCACACACAGCTCATAGTTGAGTCATAACAGCAGTTTATGTCACATGGGTTGTTTTTATTGCATCTGGTACGGGTTTTGTTTTTGAAGGTATCCTGACGCTTTGGTAGTGGGTCAATCATTTTCATATGATTGATCTTGGTGGATGTTTTTGTGCGAGTTAGGATAGGTGCTACTCCTACTTTCTGGAGCCAATCGCTGGCAAGGCCAGAGGTCACCGCTATATCAGCTCTGCAGCCAGACATAACTGTTATTCAGAAATAGCCGCAACGAGTATTTGGAGGTTTTCACAGCAGAACAACTTTTGAAGATATTTTAAACAGAGTTTGAAAGCATCTCCTGCAGTCATGGCACCAATTTTACTTAACTGTATGGGGAATGACCACAAAGAGTATATCAAGTAAGTATCTGGTAACTTTAGGTTTTGAATTGACTGTTTCTTCTTGTTTCTCTTTAAAATCTAAAGTAATTGTGTGTGATAATTAATTCAGATACTTAGGAATCACTCGAGTGATCCATTTATTAATATGCTGTTACTGTGTTGCTCTTAGAGAACAAGTCCAAGTGAAAAATCCCTACTTGGACACGATGGAGGAGGATATTCTCTACCACTTCAGCTTGAGCACCAAGACTCACAACCTTCCAGAAATGTTTGGAGATATCAAGGTCTGTGAAGTGCTAATGAAAATAAATCTCATTTTGTGTTTCAAAAGCTAGAAAACAGAATTCATTAATCCTCTTTCTCCGTTTCCCATAGTTTGTGTGCGTTGGTGGCAGTGCGAATCGAATGAAGGCTTTTGCCCAGTTCATCCACCAGGAGCTGAAACTGTCTGGAAACCCAGACGAGATCAGAGATATCTGTGAGGGAACCGATCGCTACTGCATGTATAAAGTGGGACCAGTGCTCTCTATAAGTGTAAGTATTTCAAATGGATTTTTTAAATGAACAAATGAACAATATAGCCTAGTAGGTTTCATTTGTAATGACGTATAGTCATATATATTTATTGTTTTTATCACAGCATGGCATGGGCGTCCCTTCCATCTCCATCATGCTGCATGAGCTCATCAAACTACTGCACCATGCTCAGTGCCGTGATGTGGTCCTGTTTCGCCTTGGAACATCTGGTGGAGTCGGTAAGAACAATACTTTTCGTGCTTCCCCTGAATCATTCGTCTAATCCTGGCTATCACATCTAGATCTAAATGTATGCCTGGTGTCGTCTCTAGGTCTGGCTCCAGGGACGGTGGTGGTCACAGATAAAGCAGTGGACTACTCCTTCCGTCCCCAATTTGAGCAGGTTGTTCTGGGTAAAGTCATCACCAGGAGCACTGAGCTGGATGAAGGAGTGGCCAGTGAGCTTCTGCAGTGCTCCTCCGAGCTTCAGAACTTTCCCACAGTGATCGGAAACACCCTGTGCACCCATGACTTCTATGAAGGTATAAACACCATCTCATGCTCAGGTTGTTTGTAATCACATTTGTGAATCATTCGTAATCACCTTTGTCCTACATGAGGCTTCAAATAGCTCACCAAAAACAGATCCCAAAAAAACTTGTCAAGTAGTGACAAATCCTGTGCTGTGTCTCTCTAGGTCAAGGCCGACTTGACGGAGCTCTCTGCTCCTTCTCTCATGAAGAAAAACTGGAGTATCTGAGGAAAGCTTACGAGGCCGGAGTGAGGAATATTGAAATGGAGTCCACCGTGTTTGCTGCTATGTGCCGCGTCTGTGGCCTCAAAGGTATTGTTTCTGTTACAACACGTAGAACATCTCTACAATGGAACAGCTTATTGATGGTTTTGGAGATTAACTTGCAAGTAGAGCTTCTATATCATTTAATTGAACTACTTTAAGTTCAGTACATAAAGACATACGTTAGAAAGAATACAGAAATAGCTTCTGATTTATGTTTTGACTTACATAACCGATGATCTCCTTTTTATCTCCAGCGGCTGTTATCTGTGTTGCACTGTTGAACCGCTTTGAGGGAGACCAGATCACCTCCCCTCATGATGTTCTGGTGGAGTACCAGCAAAGACCTCAAGTCCTGGTGTCCCACTTCATCAAGAAACGCCTGGGACACATTGTCTAAGACACTTGCATCTCCCACCCCAAATCCAGCTTCCCTAATAGAGTGTATATAGCTTTGACTGATATGTGGATATGTATTCTGTATATACTGTACTTAACATGTTAATATGTGCATTAGACACTTATTTAAAAGTTAAAGGTTAAGATTTCTTTGACAATGCTAAAATATGTATGTTGCATATATATGTAAGTATATTTTGTAGATTTTAATATTTGATACTTTTGCGCTTATGTCAAGTAACATTAATGTGTTCTGAGTGTTGATTTTAATGTTGAACTTCCACTTGAACTCTCAATATCTGGTAGTTTGTCTGGCTGTCTGGAGGAAATCTCTAAAAAATGTTCAGATTGACCTTTGAAAAATGAACAATTGATTATATTTTGGTGGTGATCCAAGTTTGCAACTTTGAGACAATCATCGTTTTAGCAACAAATCTAACAGATAAAGTGCATGAAATTCAGAATTCAGAAACCCACTTCACACTTCACAAACGAGTGGAACAAAACGTTTTACACCACATAATATTGTAACAAATCCAGTAATTATTCTCAGTTTATTCTCAGTAATTTGCAATCTGTTAGTGGCCTCTAGTTTGAAAGGTTGCTCCTCTCAAATGCTCGTTTTCAGTGATTTCTCTTGTGATCAAGAAGATGAAGTGAAACTTCCTACAATGCATTTCATCAGTGAATGTGTTGTTAAATGATTGGAGACATTATTACATTTAGCAGCCTCTGCCATACAAGTTTATGCAAATGCAAACTTTCTGAGAGTGATATAAACAGTCAATAAATACAGATAAAGGTGGAGATGCATGTTTATCATCATTCATGTATGATATTGTTTTTCTCATAAGGTGCTTTAGCGTATAAGACCTATAATATAATAAAAGTCAGTAACAGCAGTCACACTGTGTCACTTGGTTAATGTGAATATGATTCTTACACAGTAAAATGTATTATCTACATTTAATATAATGCCCAATACAAGAACAATAGTTGGAGTGACCCCACACAAGCCTCAGGTTAGAATTTGAGTATGGATTTGGTATCCCGTCGAGGAGGTTTAGGGGGCTTGATAACAGACAGGACCTCTTTGGCATAATGACTGTGGTGCAGACCAGCCTCCCGCAGGGCCTGCTCCACCCGCACTCTCGGATCAGACACAATCTGGAAAACAGATGTAAAAAAATAAATAAGTAAAAAGCCATGATAAATAATACATTTCCAGCTGTTTCATACCAGCTCACACCCACGATGTTACCATTGTTTGTTTTTATGGTTTACCACACTTTTAATACATGAAACAAGATTAATCACTAATCCTTCACGGTTTTAGGTATTGGAGGAGAAGATTTGCACAGTTTGAAAATAATTAGTCAGTCAGCCTGTGTTACACAACCAAATTCTAACCTGTTTACTACAGAGATGAGAAAACCACACACCCAGAGACTCTGAAGTACACTGATTGACTGGGTGGCCTTGAGATCAAGGTAATGTATAAAGTCCCCTAAGAGGAGGACAACCATTGTTTGTTCAGCCAACCAGCTTGCATAATTTTCCTCCATTTCAAGGGTCATTGGTCGGTCTCACTCAAGATGAAACTAAAATCTCTGGGAAACCGGCTCATAATATTTCGAGCAAAGAGTCTGGGGCAAATGACCATGCAGCTGTAAAGGTTTTGTAATCATACAAAGCTAAAGGTTGTCAGAGGGTAGATGTTATCATGCCTCACCTGTGTGTCTGTGTACGTGTTGATACTATAAAGAGGCCTCTGGAGCTCAAACTCCTTTACATTCAAGTGTCGACTCCTCCAAGCCTCTGTATCTGCCATCATCCTCTCTGGGTCTGCCTCTGCCACCACCCCAACCTAAGATAAATAAGAAAAAAAAAACATTTAATATAGTGATAACATACAATTGTCTTCTTACTTACTGCCATAAGGTGGCAGTGATGCCTCGACTCAGATAAGGATGAAGTATTCCCTTGAGGGTCATTTCAACTGACAGAGAAAATCAGAGTGCTTGAAAAGGTTAAGAGCAGATAATGATCCACCTGGTTTCTGAGAACTTCCAGACGATGCTGTTTCTCTTCTTCTTCTCTCTGCCGTTCAAGCTGCCGTGCCTCCCTCTCCTCCCTTCGCCGCTGCAGCATATCTGACCGAAACTGCACCCTAAAGGGAACACAAAGGGTGCGGACATCAGACGTGAACAGCCCCTCTATGCCACCGCCACCACCAACATTACCTATCACTCCTGCCACAGCATGCCTCAAGGCTGTGGAGGGCTTTATGGAGCGCCTCTCCTATCATGTGTTTCTATCTCTTTCTCAGCCACCCCATGAGTCAACACCATTATCTGGTATTAATGCCAGTTTCTGTGAGTGTCTGCAGAGAAAGGCTAGGAACCAAACAGTATAGGTTTTGAAAGCAGAATCCTCTATTTTTAACGAGTAAGTTAGCAGCTAAAAGCACTGCCCTTTCTGGGTGAAACTGATGCACTCCACACGAGTACACTTCTGCTGCAGCACTTGCAGGTCAGTAAAAACAAGATTTTCAGCAGCTGTTTAGTTGCTGTTGAAGTACAATAAAGTTAAGGAGATACAGAGTCAATTACACAAATTAACTCCTTCCTTTCGTTTTGCCTTAAATTGCTCTATGATTGTTGAAATCATCCACATTTTCTGGCCTCATCACATATATACTGTGTTTCAGTTTGTTCCTGCTCTTCATGGAAGGTACATAACGTTTACGATGAGTGAAGTATTCAAACCCAAGACTTTTTGATGGCTGCACATTTCCATTAGATGGAAATATACTAGATGTCTTGTGGGTCATGTTCGAATAATTTCTCCCCAAAATTTGGCATCTTTGGGAATTTTAGGATCTGCCCTAGAATTTCAAATTAAGTCTTGTGAGTTTAAACATTATTTGGATGTACAAAACATTTATGTACCTCAGACGTTGCTTGCTAATGGGGTTATAGCTTGAAGTCTGTGTAAAGGCAATTTAAATACATTAAATATGTTGCAATTTTTTAAACTGATCTGACACATTTCAGTCTTTTCAAAATTGCTGCTTGACTGCTTCCGCGAGTGGGCGTGGCTTCAGCACATTCAGCTGACACGCCTGCACAGTCCTGGAGCTGAGAATACTGCTCATTTTTACCCGATTTTGACACCAAATTTCATAAACTTGTCGATATTTTTACTCATTCAAATTTGGCTGGGTGGTTTCTAACACTTCCTTCTTTGGTCTGACAAACTCAGAACACATATTTATTCTTACTTTACACAGACATAAATCAAAATCAAAGCAGCAGAGGCCAATATATTTTGACTTTTAGTCTGTAGTATTGGGTCAACCTCCAAAACCACTCAATCATATACTTCCTTAAATGCAACATCTTTTTTACTAGACTCTCCCAGCCTGGCAAATGCCTTTCAAAGAATATATCTCCAGTTTGTGATACAGACTAGAAGATAACGCATTATAAGCAATGCCAATTGTATGAAATGGTATACACTTTCGGTCTCCCAAGAAGGCGTGGGCTCCTCTTCTTCCATCTACCTCTTTCAAACATGCTATGAATGTTGTGTGGATGGATGAAAGCAGACCGGGTTGTGCGAGTGACAGTTCAGAAAGTTTTAGTTAAGTTGTAATAGATCATCTTTGGTGAAACCAGGCCGATGATTCAGCGCCGTCAGAGAGAAGATCTCACAAGAGAGTGTTCCTGCTGAGAGACAAGTCTTGAACGAAGTTAATTTTCTGTCTGAAAAATGTCATTTTAGTGTCAGAATGTTCCTAAGATTTGTGGTTTGTGAAAAATTGGCCCAACATCTAGTTCAGTGACAGTAGGGGCGAAATAATCAGCTATAATCTGTGCTCTTCACTTCTTGCTAGTCTCCTGAAGGGAGTACAGGCGTGATAAAGCTATGTGACACAGATACAGAAAATGACTCTTTACTGGACCGTCTCTGGCCTAAGCTCAGAAAACCTTGATGCTATGACTTGTTAATTGATTTTGCCATGTATGTGTCATGTTAATAATTTTAACATAGCTATTACATAACAAGGGTAAAGTAAGCTTGATGTTGACTGTATCAGTAGAAAATGTAATTGTCATGCTTGATAATTGATAGGAATAATATAGCTTTAGTGTTCTGGATTCTCTTTGGCAACTCTTTTAGTGAATCTTTGAAAAACTCAAGGTCCCATGATGCAGCACTCACCGCTCTTTGTCTCTCCTTGCTTGTTCTTCCATAATGCCCCTCAGATTAGCAAGTCTCTCTTGATCCCTCTTCTCCAGCGCCTCCACCTTCTTCTTCTGCTTTAAATAAAACTGCCTGACCTGGGGGGGAAAAAAAACAACAATTTGCAAAGACTTACAACCAAAAGTTAACAACAGCCACAAGAACAGTACTCGCACTAATTTGACTCCCACAAAACTCTTAGGATCATCATGTCCTATTGATTGTGACAGAGCAGGAATCAGATAAGTGTAAATAGAGAGAATGGGATGATATTTCAATGTCTGACAGACTATTGTGCTAAATTATATGGAATCCAATGCAGCCTAAATGCTCTCATTAATCAGAGAGCGTCTCAGGTTGCCCATGCTCTTCTAGCAGACCCCCGAGGAGAGAGTTAATTAAACAGTCAGACACACGCATACACATTCTGGTATTGTTATACCTGTGAGGACAATAACTAAATTGAATGATTGGAATACCAAGATAATTGTAACAACGCACGCTTTCAGTTTAATCTTCAGGTGTACCCACAGTTTAATCCTTCGAACAGTGTAGCCAGAAATGGTAAGCAACTTGAAACCAGTGTCATTTCATCAAAAGATATTATTAAAACCTCATGATAAGCTGTGGTAATATGGTCTGAGCTTCTCATTTCCCCCCAAAATAATATGTTTTTATGTAACTAATGCAGGCAAGTGCCCACAAGTTTGATAACTACATAGCATTTCCCATGGTTCTTAAAATACCCCACAATTCAGGGCTTTTTCCGTGCAAAATCATTCATACAAACACCAAAACATTTTAATATGAGCTAGCGTGCCACATATTACTTGGTGCTTCTGAGATGTACTTTTGCTATTTATTTGCCCATCGCTCGGGATCCAGCTGAGCCAATATTATTTTCTTCTTTTTGAGGCAATCTTCTCAGCACTGTAAACATCAATCTAAACCTAAGCCATCTATCCCTATTGTCCATTAAAATATACACCTGATCACTCTTGCTGGCAACAGTCCTGTGTTTCTGATTGACCGGGTTCTCTCCATTTTGAGCTGGCTGTGTGCTTCACAAGTTGGCTAGCTGCATGATAAAGAAGCGTATGAATTTATAGTGAATTATCTTGTTTTTTTCCCCCTCAAGATAATAAACTTGTACGCACAATGGTAATAAGTTACGTGCACCACACATGGATGCTGTGAGCACAGGATAAGAAATACCATCTATCACCGAGAAACAATATTTACCTACTTTTGGAGATCTCTTGGTTTGATTATAACACGTTTTACAGAGTTGTGTGTACCCATAAGGAACCTTAAAATCCAAGGAATTAAATCATCCGAAAGCTTGCACACATTCATATGCATAAGTGGTGACATTAAGAGAGTGCCTCAGGAAGAAAGTGACACATTCATTGTGACGGGTGTGTTGAAGACGTGTTTACTTTTTCTTTCTGCTGTGATCTGATGGCCATCTCCTTCTCCTGCTCCCTCTTCAAACTCGCCTCTTCCTCCCCTCGTTGTCTAGCAGCTATAACTGCCTCCAGCTTCGCCACCTCCTCCTGCTGAGCCCGCCACTGCCGCAGCTACAAACACACATGCAAATACACACCGGGGAGACACAAAAAAGCAGGTTATTGGCCATCAACAGCTGTCTTGAAAGAATCACTCACAGAGAGGCAACCAGCTGGGCCCCACTGCCATGGTGCCAAAATCTGGCATTGACTTCAGAAGAGGTGTCAAAACTGCCATTCACACTGTGTGATAGATCACTTCAGGACGCATCAAATCATTGAATCATAAAGAAAACCTGTGTGTTTGAGCCTTGTTACAAACTCAATCGATTCTAGTGAGTAAAGTGCTGGATAATAATAGGAAAAATTAACTAATTTTCTTCTCCTGTTCAGTTTAAATGGCTTTTATGAAACTAATAGCATGCGTAAATGTCATGTAAACATGACTTTAAGTATGGTAATCACAAATATTGGGATACAATGCCTTGACAGAACACTGGCAAATATTTCTTTTCGAAAACTGTGTTCACATGCTTGCAGAGAAAGCAATCTTCACTCAGCCAGCTAGATATCTGGAAACAGATAGTCTAAACTTATCACACACACACACACATACACACAGTCCAACATTAGCTAGGGAGTGAGTGGCAGGTTCGTTATGCAGCAGCCTCTCTGTGGCGTGCCGGGCGTTAAAGTGTCGCATACCGACCAGGCAGACAGATTCACAGATCTTTCAGAGGCGAGCTTTGGAAATCCCCGAAGGTATGAACCGCAAATTAACATGGACTCACACACATTAGCACCAGCAGCATCATCGAGTCAATCATACTTGATGTGTGCCTGAGAAAAAGCAGCAGCCGTGTGCTGGAGAGAGGACAATCAAGCCTCTAATCCAGTTGCTTTTGACAGCGTTGGAGATACAACAGACTTCTTCTTTTGAAATCAGAATGTTCTGTCATGCAGACATGTACGACTCTATTTTTCCTGAAATTGGTTCAATATGGATGTTTTGTAACCAGAAGAGCAACTCTGAGTTGTGACTGAATAATGATGGCAACAGCATTGTAATGTATTTGAAAAATGGTGGTCTTGCACTATTATTGTTATTGCTGCTTTTAAAGATTTTTTTTTTTTTGGCCTTTTCAAGCTTTATTTGATAGAGACAGCTAAAGAGTGACAGGAATGTAGAGAGAAAGAGAGATGGGGAATGACATGCAGCAAGGTCGGAAGGCCGCAGGTCGGATTCGAACCCTGGGCCACTGCGGTAAGGGCTGAGCCTTTGTACATGGGGAAGATGCTCTACCAACTGAGCTAACCGACACCGTTATTGCTGCTTTTAATAGGTAATGTGCACCTATTGGTGGAGTTTGTTCCAATATTGCCTTGTATAATGAAAGTACGTGTTGAGTAAACCTCAATAGCACATTCAGTTTTGAACATAGATATATATAAAACAAAGAAGCCTACTTGAATGCAGGACATCTTTCCTTTTAAATTATTCATGGCCTTAGGCACCTGCAGAGCATAAAATATCTGAGATATTTTTTTCAATACAGTTCATAGAAAAGGTTTAAATATAATTAACCTAGAAGTGACCGTGTACAGTAATTACACCAGCCTTGCTTCGAGTGTTTGAACCTCTGAAAATAAATTTAAAGAAGCTTTTGTTTGGTTTTTGAAAAAAATAAAATAAAAATGCAAGCACACATAATTAAACCATCCATCAAGGTCTGGCTTGACTCAGCTAGGATACCTAGCCAGGATTTTTGATGGACCTCGAGAGATGGGGTGTGTAAACAACCTGATGGGTGGGCCTGTAAAGCATACACAAACATGGGACAGATAAGAGTGTTTTTTTGTCCAGTTGCAGTGTGAAACAATGTTAAAAGCATCCTCGTAATTTAGATCCACTGAGGACGCTGTAAGAGCCACAGTGGCTGAATGTATTTTGTATGTCTTACTTGTTTAGGCAGAGCTAAAGAAGAAGAAAAAAAAGCCTTTTAGGGAGCACAAAGAGAATAAAATGGTCATTATGTACAGTCTACAGTAATTTGTCACTGGAATCTCATTTTCTGTGAATTCAAAGGGAAATGGGACCCCATCCTTTTTCATGGCAGCACGAAAATGACTGCAGAGATGTCAGAATAACAAAAGAATGATAGCCTTTTTATCTGCACACTGCAGCCTGCTCAAAGCCTTTGTTAATACCAGTGTACAGTTATTGTGATGTCTTCTGTCAGAGGCTGTTGCAGCAGCCATCGAATTTTATTTATTTATTTATTTTATCGGAGGTCATTTAATGACAGACATTCAATATATAACAGATCGGTGTAACAGATTAGGTGTGATCATGCCACCGGTATCATTGTGGTGAATTAGAGCAGCAAACTGGAAAGAATGAGCTGTGTATTCATAAGGACAATCCTCCATACGAGGGACCACTCTACTGAATGACATTAATGACACATCAGATTTATTGCAACGGGACAAGAACTAATGTGAGATGAGGAAGATGAAATTATGCAATTATCTTTGTATTTCCACAGTGAGCACAAAAAAAAAGGATTGTGAATTTTCCTGAGGTCCATAACAAGCACATCACATCGTGGTGGAGAAATTATACACATATGAGCAATTAACTCTTCAGAGAGTTGTCAGCTGAAACGCTGTGTGGCCCACGCACTGTCTCAACTACTGAGACTCTGCCGTGTCCATACAGCCACCAGAGGGATGAAGTGCTGTACTTTTTAAGTCACTAACACCCAGTGACAGACGATCTGCAAGCACTCAATACCTCGAGAATACACTGATTACTGCAGAAAGGGCACACAGATCATGGGGGCATAAATTAATCTGTAATCGTGCTGTTTATATTGCAGAAGTACTCCACAGAGCAGGAAATGAAAAAAGAGCATCCGCAATAAAAGAAAACCTTCTTTCCATTGTTGTGTCGCTTGTCCTGTTTGGCCTGCTCATCCCTTTCCCACCTGAGCATGTTGCAACAATCTGTCATCCCTCCAGGCTTTATTTACTCATGTGGAAAACACAATCGCTCATCAAAGATGCCTGGGAGTGAGATATAAGTGGGAGGCAAAACGAAAGCAAGGACAGAATAAAAGGCAGGAATGAGCAAGAACAATGCCAGATAATTACAGCAGCCAGAAGACTGCAGAACAAACAGCTGATTATTTGAGAAAAAGAATCTGTCTTTCTGTGATAAATTGGAATGAAATAAGCCTTATCGCGTGCATGAAATGTTAACTAGTTATCTTAATCATCCATTTCATTTTACTTTTCACAACACACACCTTCTACAGTTTATACTGCATATCACATCTGGAGCTCCTTTGGAGACTGAACAACCGCTCTGTGATCAGTAATGTCAACTGTGTCAAGACACCTGAATCCAGCCAGTCATCTCTGCATGGCCAATCTTTGGTTCTCGGGAAGACAAGAGAAGCTCTGTGGTCTGTGTGACAGCCCTGTCCTTTCCAAAACAGAGGGCTACACGGTAACTCTGAAATCAATTACGCTGGATTTCTTCCCACTACACGTCCCTCAGAAGAGAGCTGGCAGCACACAGCCATGCTCCCTATAATGAGGCAAGAACCAGACCAGCTCTGGCCAAAAATCGACCAATATATATATATATATGCTCATGTCTAAGCCATGGAGGCAGAGAGAAGATGAGATGTGGAGGGCGGTTATTTGCATATTCACAGAAAATATAAGGAAGCAACTTACGTCTTTTATCTTCTTAATCTGTCATCTTAATCTTAACTGTTGCTGGAGGATCTTAGATTACTTCATTTACATATTCTGATAAGGCATATAGAGCAGTGGCTTCAAACTTTTTTAGTCTCGCATACCCACACAGCCCAATTAGACAAGCTCAAATACTACTTCAGTGGCCGCAGCTAACTATTTGCAATTAGACAAGCTCAAATACTACTTCAGTGGCCGCAGCTAACTATTTGCACCATTTATCTATTAAATTTCACTAATTATTTCAACACTTTTTATCTATTTCCTTTAGCTATTTCATTTTTTAAAATCTATTTCAATGTTTTTTTTTTTTGTTTCTTAAAATAAAATAAAATGATGTATTCATCCTTTAATGTATTTCAGCTGTTTATTCCTGCCTTAAGCTAACTATTTCAACTTTTTGGCTCACTTGTCAACTAGTTGACAAACTCTTAATTGCAAGAGTTAATGTGTTACAACCTACTCAGATTGGTAAGCACCAATTTGTAACCCTAATTGACTTTTTGGCATTTATTTTCCCCCTTAACAGAGATATGTGGATGTATTTTTTTTTTTATTAAATCACACTTTCTATTTTTTAGTTGAGTTTAGATGTGTTAATTAGTTGAGCTTTCCATGAAACCCCTGGCAACTGCACAAGTACTCCCTGGGACACAAGTACTCCAGTACAAAAACACAATGCAGAAAAGCGAAGTTATCCAAACCGAGGATGAACTGTTGTTGGTAGATCACAATGTTGACCACGAGTCCTCCATAAAATAAACGTTTTGATACCGGTAGCCCGTCAGCAACATTGCACAAGTTGACCAAATCATATTACACTATACAGCTCACAGTAAAACATCAAACTTAGAGCATAGAAAGGGAGTTGATCCCACGAGAGGTGAATGGCTCATAGCAGAGTCAGGAGAGTTGTTTAGGTCAGAGGGAGCAGCTGCAGAAAACAAAGCGTTAAAGAACCAGATGCAACGGGACGAGAATCCATCTTCTCTTGCTGCTGTGTCGCTGTGCTGGGATGATAAAGGCAGTGGAAAGAATGATTGCATGCAAACAGGCGTCCATCTGAGCCCCCACAGAAACTCAAATATGTGCACATCCACTGCATAAACAAGCAACGTAGATGTGGAAAAGTCATGGGAATTAAAATGGCTGTGTGATTTGATTTTTTTCATTGCCTCAGAGAGCCAAGAAAACAAAACTCGGGAATGTGTTTGCCATAGTCAGAGGCATGCAGTTTTATGTTCTACTGCAAGTGGAGGGCCCCTGTTGTTTATGTAAAAAGGAGCTTGCAAATAACATACTGCTGTTTTGAATAACGCATTCCATCATTTTAAAAACCTGTGATGTCTTTTTTTCTAAGCACAGCTTTATTATGCCACAGTCATTGGAGCTGTATCTAAAAACGTTTCATACTGACAGAGCTGAATATGAAGTGATTATTGCCCTTGAATTTTCCTCTTGGCTCGTACCAGAAGTAAATGAAAGAGCGCAGTTAAAGATACCAAGAAAACAGTCCAATTAAATGTTATTATCAGCTGCATAATAAAAGCAAGTTAGAAGATCATCACAGTACAAGTCCTGTCATGTTTTATGTTAGTCAAAGTGAAAGAAACTACAAACTGTTGATTGTTAGAAACTGTAGGAGTTCAAGCAAACATGCAACGAAAATACCCTGGAGTTTTTTTTATGTGGAAATAATCGTTAGCTTTCAAGAATAGCCAAGTTGTTCTCTTCAAGAGAATAAAAACCTCCAGTGCTTTTCTTTTCATCATTAAGTGTTAACTTTATACACCCCAGGGCAAGTTGAGACAGGATGCATTTATATTAAACGAAAAAAAAAAAAAAAAAACATTTGTCATATGACAATAATCAATTGTCTTTGAGCCTCCTTTGTAACTATCTTCCAGTCCAACCTTTGTTTTGCGGTTTAGAGAGATTTTGTTGTCAGGCACTAGGGTGAGTAAATCAGTGTGAGTGCCGTTTCTCCAATCCAATGTGTTTGTGTTTACAACTTTTCACAGTTAGGTGCAGCTTGTGAAATAAAGAGACGTTTTTACGCCACAATTTTGCAGCCTTGCGAGAAAATGAAATGATAACACTAAAGTCAAAGACAGGGGACGGATCTGAGCTGAGATATATTGTGGGATATATCATATCTGGCTCTCTGATCTGTGCAGACCAGCAGCAGGCTTGTTGGTTTGTCGGTTCACGGCATACCCTTCACATACAGTGGAATATTTGATGTAAATGCACCTTTACAAATTCCCCAAACAGTTCCTGCTTCTTAAAAGTATTGCACTCTGTGATCCCCGCCGAAAAATGTGCACAATAGACTAAATCTGGGGACATTTGTGGGTTGGAAAAGACTGATAAGAGAGAGAAATTATTAATTCATGCAAGTGAAATGAGAACATGCAAACGCAGGTCTCCAGGAAGCAAACCTAGGACCTTGTTCCTGCAAAGAACAAAACCAGTCCTGTTATTTGACAAAACTAGACTCAGTCGTGATGGCCTACAGCAACCTTACCTCAGTACATCAGAGTGTCTTATTATCATGCCACAGGACATAAGCACCATTTTTTTTTTTAAAAAACTGGCAGGCAAAGCAAATTCAATTTGTACAGCACTGCATCAACAACACATGGATTTGTTCACATGAGTAACTTGTTTGTTGTGTGAATGTGAACTAGCACCCCTCAGAGACAGCAACGTCGTGTTTGCAAGACCATCCTTATTAGCTTGTTTGCATTCACAGCCCATCCCAAGTGGCAGCTAAAGCGAGAGATGCTGTCAGGCAGCCTGGCGTAATATGCAGCCTCGTCAGCAGATATACTGTACACAAGAAGGCAATCAGACGCCGCTGCCTGTCTGGTCCCTCACATGTCTGTCAAAGCAACTATCACATCTACACATGTGATAGTTACTGTAGAAAAGGACACAGGAAAAAAGACATCATGTGTGTATCAAAGTATATACTGCAAACCAGCTCAGTTCTCTCCACTCCACCAGGCGAGTGTGCCTTAAAAATAAGAATGCTATAGAAGCAGACCACCGAGAGCTTGTGCTCGGTAGGTTGCAGAACAATTAACAAGTATAATATTAAAGTTATAGATCTACTTCCTGCAGGGATTGAATGTGTTGGAGGAACAGAACTGCAGCGTAATTGCTAACATAGAAAGTGCTGTCTCATAAAGCTGGAAATGTTCCAGAAATGAGACAGCTCCTGCTGTGAAGGTATACCAGACACTAACCTTCTCCCTGAGATGCGAGCAGATGTCCTGCTGGTGCTGGCGGTCTCTGTGGAGCTCCAGCTCCTCCTGGTGGGCATGCCTCGCCTCCTGCAAGGTGACCAGGGCTCTAGCCAGCAGCTCTTCCTGGTCACGCTGCCACTGCTGGGTCAACACTCTCAGCTGTGCCTGGGTGAAGCGCTGCCAGTCCCACGCCCGTTCATGCTCCATCTGGAGGAACAACACGCATGGCGAAGGCGTTGTTTGCACATGGGATGGGGTCAACAAAGGTATTACTAACTTAATTGTCTTTAATGGTCAAGCGGAGATGTTATTCTTATAAACAATGAACAAAAACCATATGAATATGAAGAACACAGTGTGCAAGATTGAATTACTGCCTCCCAAATAGCACTGCTGTAGTATTTATACACAGTGTGGCACTAAATTGATAGCATGCAAACAGAAATCCAAAAACACCCCAACATGATATACTGTCTATAATAATGGCAGCAGGACCACAGGGAAAACTCTGTGTCAGATCTAGCTCTGCTGGTTTATAAAATGGTCCTTCTCTCCTGCCTGTGAAATGTCCTGAAGGAAAACAGTTCCTTTCTGTGTGAGGGATGCCTGTAGCTATTCATCATTGTGTCAGCGCTCACAGAGGCTGCATCACTTGGCTGCTTCACTGGAACAGAGGGAATGATATTCATCTATGGGCTAATAGCAGCTAACTGACGGTGGGATGGCATTAGACGGCTGACTGGTTTTATTGAAAATGAGTGAGCTGACAGACCTGCCAAAGGAACAGAAGTGCCAGAGGCAGTCAAGCAAATCCTGTTTATTAATGCACAACTTTAGAACTTGAGGAAGATCCACCCATTGTTGTTCACTTTCTCTTGTCCTCTCCTTCACTATACCCTTGCCTTTCTTGTGAGCATGAACACAGTACGTGTGTGTATACACGCTCGCATGTTTGCACTTGCCATGCAACCTGTGTTCCTACATAAGCAGGCCCTTTAGCCGACACATTACACATAGTATGTATGTGGAAGCATCCACCGCACCGTGTCTGCAGTGCACACCGCACTGCACCGCACTTATTTTAGCTGCTGCATCCACATTCTCTCTGCGGAGTGCAGTCTCCGTGAGGACTGTGCCATTCAAAGGCGGAAAATAAAAATGGCTTCCAATAGATAGTCAGAAAAGGTGAGGTATGAATTATTTCTACCACTTCCACAGCACATTATGCGGGCATCACTATGCTGGTACGGGTACTTTTTTGGCCTGCTACTTTTTATGAGAGAACATCAAAGACATGACAGACAATAAAGAGCTCCATCCAGAAGAGGGAGATGTCCACTCTAAGCAAGCTCAGAGTATCGCCATCTGATGGTGGTGACACTGAGAGACAGGTTCTACCTTAGGTCATCAAAAGGAACACAAAAAACATGTCCATATTTCTAAAGTGCATACAGTGTAAAGTGGCACTTTTCTAAGACAGTGATGTGTACTTCAGTTGCACTACAATTGAGAGACTGTTGCAATAAATTATTATTATAAAGAGAGTAAATGTCACTAATATAGCTCTCTATTCCCTCTCCTGTTCTACTTTCCTATGGGATATTTCTCCTAACAAATCACCAAATGACAATCTCACAAAAGCATGAAGTAAAATGGTCTGTCAAAGTACTCTTCTCAATGTTACCCCCCAAAATAGGAAAATGATCAAAGCCACAGACTCTGCAAGCAATTGAAGAGGGCACAGGAGCTGAATAACACCTAATTGTTATACTGCACACACCTTTTAACTATGGTAATATGTCATAGCCGCTATCTAGTTACAAAACAGAGAGAGCTGTTGTATCTTGTGTTAGAATTTAAATAAGACAGATGAAAGCAACAGAAAATGATGTAATCATCCTGAAATGATTGCACGCAGGTGAAATTAAATGGCAGGTGAGCAAAATATTAATGCACAAACAAGAACAAGCTTTAATGCTCTGAAGTGAAAAAAAAAACAAAACAACATAAGAAAAGCTTAGAGCGTTGACTCTTTAGAAAACAATTCTCTCATTAAAGCACTAACTATAGAATTTCCAGTCGTCCCACATGACTAACAGCAATGGGAATTACTTTTCGCACAACAAATACCAGAGAAACATTTGCCCAAAGCAGCCTGCTGCCAAACAGACAGGATTTTTTTTTTACACATTTCTAATGAATCCAAAACTTCAACGGAGCAGAGCTCACTTCAACTGAAAGACCATCCTTTGAGCTTTCTGGATACCAATCAATGTCATGCTTGTTCACTTAATTTAGATTTCAGATGCAGAAAATGCCCAAAAAGCCTCAAGATTTCATACACTGATATCAGAATAGCGTTTATGCACCTAATCAGGGGGGTTTCAGCAAACCAATCTGGAGTTTCCGCTGATTACCACTGCATGCAAGCCACCTTAATTATGGCTAATAATTATGACTAATAGATGAATTAGGTGGAGTCAGCACTGCTTCAACTCTGGGTCTGTTTCTGTTTCTGAGGTCTGTCTCTCACTCGTCCCCGTCACCAACCCCCCCCCCCAAGGCTGATCCGATCACAGCTCTAAATGCAGCACCCAGCTGGAACTGATATGAGGACAGGTCTCTGGGTGCGGGTGAGGAGAGGAGAGATGGGCTGGCGGTTGTCATGGCGATGCAGGGCGGTGGCGTGAGCGAGTTGTCCACAGTGGGGTGACATGGCACATCCTGCAGCATGCTGAGCCGATCATTGTCCAGCCTTATCTGTGTGTCTGTCCGCTCCATTCAGGCTACTGGGCTACATTGATCGGGGAGTCTGGGACTCACGGTGCATGGATGCTTCAGTTCAGGGGAGGGAATTACACTTTTAGATGGGTGTGTGTGTAAAAGTGCATCTATATACAGTATGTGTATGTGTGCCCGATCATGAAAGTGGGGCATATACATCGTGGGCTGTACAGTCATGGAGAAAAATTAAAAGGGCAGTGGGCTGTAGTGCTTTTGAGCAATAGCAGATCAGACTGTGGTTGTAGTAGGCAGCTTCAAGGAATAAATGTAACTGTAAAGACTGTCTCAGAAACAGACAGCTGCTGAGGATCACTGTAAAGTATTTTCATTATAAATTTATCTTCCTGATACTTTAAGATTAGTCGTTTAGTCTATAAAATGTTAGAAAATAGCTCAAAGTCTAGAAATCTCTTGTCTTGTCTGACCATCTGTTCAAATCTCAAAGATAAAATGTTAAAAGAGAAACCAAAGCAGGAAATCCTTACATGTGAGAACCTCAGATCAACATTTTTTTTGTCTCTTTTGTCTGAAACATAATGTAAACAAGTATAACCCAAACTGGTGAATGTTTTTTATATACATACTGTATATATATATGAAAACGTTTTTGTTTCAGGTGACTGGTGTGTGTATACACTGTAAACAGCATTGTATGTACAATGTTCCAGGCCAAGACTGACACGTGTGTGCACGCCTGTGTGTTTACTGTATACATACATCTTTTTGATTTGATAAACTTTGCTGACTATTTAATAATCAACTAATTCCGTTTTCTTCAACATGTTTTGCTAAAGTACTGACCAGATCTTGTCTAGTTTTCTCAGGGAACAATCTCTGCAGCATGTCCATGTAGAGCGCTCTATGGTTGGGTACGTCTTGAGTGTACTGAGATGAAGTGAACTGGAAGCGTTGGTGCTCATCTGCACACCAGCCACAGAACCTGGAACAGATCACAACCACGAAATACATGATCAAAAAGCAAAACAAATAAATGGATCATACTATGACACCATGTTCTCCTTTCTTTGTTTCAGTTCATTTCATTTCCAGAGGGCACATATTGACAAATTGCATGCTACTCATAGACGTGCTATATAGCGACTATATGGAAATAAAAATCAAGTCATGAAGTGTCTTGGAGACATTGATATAATCAACCACCTGGTGAGAAAGACTTGTCATGCTCAACAGCTTGCTTCTGGGGAGTGACATTAGTGTGCCTCTATACGCTGTCGATGTCCTGCTGAGCTTTTAATCTTTCATTCTGATCTGCCCGGCTACACTGGAATTCTAACTATACATGTATTTACCAAAATGGAAAGCTGGAAATCGTTAAATGCCTGTTTCTATCAAGACTGAGGAAGATAGGGATGGTCGTCACTTATTGCACATTAGCTGCTTATTACAATTTTCTCTTTCAATCAATGCGTGAGCACTGTGAGAATTATGAAAAAACTTTACCAGTCAGTTCTTTGCAGTTTCCCTTGGAGATCTTGCAGCCTGCTCTGATACCTTTCTGACAGGGAGTAGAAGGCCTGGATCAGGGAGTCCTTCAGCTCTGGATAAGGGCAGTCTGAATCCAAAACCTCCTCTGGAATGTTTTCTATATTCACTAGATGATCTGAAGTACTACTAAGATATTTCTGCGGAGGACAATGTGGCCATCTTTGAGATTTATAATAAAACATTTAGATATTTGCTTTGGCACCACACTGTAGTGATCACTTCTTAAGGTGAAGCGTAAGCTATAATACAGATTGGAAATTAGTGTTTTGCTGAAACAGAAAGAGGATATTTACTGTAGAACCAGCAGTGAGAAACTTACCTCCAAACCAAGACCAATAATCTCCTCCTCCAAGGCCAGGTATTCTGCATCAAGTTTTGCATTTATGTCATCTTGCTGGTCTTTAACAAAGTTTATCTGGTGATAAAAGAATAAAACCATTGAAAACAGTCTTATATATAGACTAACAGGCTAACACAAACATAAATGTCAGACAGTGAAGTCAAATTGGCAGCTTTCACCTTACTAGTGAATGGACCAAATTGTTTTGGGCAACAAAAGTTCCACATCTTGCCCTGACAGTGCTTTGAGAAAGACTCTTCTTTCAGCTAAAATTTATGACTACAAATCTGGTACTGTAGGAATACAAAGAGCAGACTGTCGACTGTAACACTTCTTTCCTTCTTGTTATGCTATGCTACGCCTGCTCAGAACAACAGTACTGATTGAACTGAGGTCTCCTATGTTCTCTCAGACATCTAGATTCAAAAACATTTATTATTACAGTCATCCAGTAATAGCAAGTAATCAGTAACTGTTTATTTTCCCAGATGATATCAGAATGAGAAAAACAGATGGTTTCTGACTGTGTTCAGAAAAGGGACATAGAAATTTTAATTAAAAATAGAAGGAGCTATCTCTGTTTACAAACATAGTAATGGGAGAAGTCACATTCAAGACGTGTTTCTAAAAACTGTAAGGACTGGACAAATTGGAAGAGTGATGGAAGGGACAAACAACAAAGACTATGTTAACACTTATTTCTCATTGTATCAAAACAGGAAAAAATGGTGAACTATTTCATAAAAGCCAGCAGAAAGAAGGAAATCAATGTGACGCCTCTATCCTTTAAAGCCTCTCACTTGGGACCTGTATCTCAGTTTCCTCTTGTCTTCCTGCATCTTGTTGTTGGTCTTCACAGAGTGAAGAGAGAGTGCCAGTACCCTTTTTGTCCAAGCATGAGTACAAACTTGACTGCAGTGTACAGTTGTGGTTAGCGCTTGTCAGATGTGGTTTTTGCACACTCAGTTTGAACACTGTTAACGTTTGAACCACCTACACAAGAATTCAGCACTTTAATCAACAGTGGCAATGCTGGTCTCCTGGCGTATTTCATTAGATGTACGATAAACGTCCTGTAACACGTTCTATGGTAAAATCATGACAGATTAAACCAGATCTTTTATGTCAGTGAGACTGATGAATGATCAAACATTGAAATAAATTTGGTATCAAAAGAAAGCTGGAAAAAACAAAAAACAAATTCATAGATGTGCTCAATGTTTTACTGACAACTTTGTAGTATGTATGTATGTTTGCAGTATAAATGAGTCACTGACTTTCTATGCACACCAGTGCTATGAGCTCGGATGGGATTTGCATGATAAAGATGGGGACCCCTACTGTAAATTAAAAGAATATAGAGCATATCAGTAATATAAGGGGTAAAAGTAGTCGATAACAATATGGCCAAAAGAGATTTCAACATCCCATAACTCTGGATAAAGACTAAAGACATCAGGAAAGTATGAAAATGTGTGCATAGGGAGCACAACTGAATCCTGCAAGAGGAGCAGGAGATAAAGAATGCCAGGGCCTGAGAATATCTACTTTGCTTCCCACAATGCCACTGCAGCCGTTAACCAGATAAGCAACAGGAACAATAAGTGTATATCGGCCATTGTTTCTGAGAGTGATCTTAGTTTTGTCTATCTAGTTGATAACTTGCATAATCTCTTTAATGCATTAACTTCAGCAAACAAAGTTAAGGGGAAACTTGGTCTGTACAACTGGATGATAACGTAAAGTGTCAAAACAATTCACAGTCTTTAACAGCCGGCAATATAACATGGGGAAATGTCATACTTTTTGATTCCCTTTTGTAAAGTAGTGCTTCAACATAGTGCCCATTTTCTCTTTCATTTTCATTTAAAACACGCAGAGATAGAAGTGCAATTACACAGCACCTGAAAAGGATCTCTCTTTTTTATTGTGAATCAGAGTGAAGCAATATAAACTAAGAAAAAGAACAAATGGACAAAGGTTATGAAAAAAAAAAAGAAAAATACAAAAAGGGGGGGTTGTTTCATTGTGCCAATGCAATCAGGTGGTTCGGGCACGAGTAGAGGGGGTCATGGGAAAGAAACAAGCATGAGTGAGCCAGACAGAGGAGACAAAATGGCTGGCAGACACTTCATTCCAAGTATGGTCTGTCTTTAAAGACCCCTGCTTACTCCTTAATCTCGCCATTCATCTCTAGAGCTCGCAAAAAGCCTCTGAGAGTCAAAGGCAGAATTGATGACTTAGGGACTGTGGATATCTAACAAACAAGAGATTCATGGACAGTGAATGCAACGTGGTGTGCAAGCTGAGATCATTGTGTGAGCAAGCAGGAGAGTTCAAACTTCTGTTGGATGTTCAGCAAAGTCTGTTGTGGTTTGTACTTACAGAGATTCATTGTTTAGGGCTTGGAGTGCACTGACAGAATAAAATAAGCCAAAAAGGCTCGGTAACAGCTGAGGATATGAAGTGTATGATTAAGGATTCTCCAAAGCTAAAGCATTTTATTTTTCAAACCAGGTACAGTGAAGCAGGTGTATTAAAAGTTATTTTCCAGAGTTAGATTTAAAAAATTTCTTCTAGCTTTCTACAGATGCAGCTCTACGGCTAACCGTGTTCACAGTGGACTTGTCTTTATTTCATATCACAGATACCTGTTGTATTACTTGTTCCCAGTTTGATCGATGAACAGTGAGCTGCTCATGTTGCACTTCATCCAGTCTAAAGCACAGGTCATCCTTGAGCTGATGAACAGGCTCCACAGTGGCTACCCTGAAAGCCTCCCGCTCCCTCTCGAGGACCAGCGCTAAACCCCAACACAGACATATAACATTAACAGCAGAAGCTGATGGAGATACAGTTACTAGTACTTTTTTTTTTTTTTTTTAAAGTTTGTTGTTTACCATAATCTTGAAGTGAGAAGATGGCAGTATCTGTTCTATCATTTGGCCTGATCTGCTGTAGAAAATCATGTATGTCGTTCTCAGCCGTCTCCCTGTTTCATGAGAGAAAGATGAAGTTGTGTTAAATACAACCACAATACATTAGTTAATTTAGCAAAAAATTATCATAATACCTCATTGGATAACGTTGGCTACCAAGATACTTTACATACAATCTGTTGTGGAAGAGGTACTCTAGAAACTTACAATTTTTATTTCACTAAAAGTAAATGAGTAATAGCATTAAAATATACTTAAAGTACCAAATATAAAAGCGGTCATTATGCATTATGTCCCATTTCAGAATAATAAATATTATTGCTGCATTCATATGTAAGCATCACTGGGACTAATTTTAACTTCTTTATACTGCTTGGTAGCTTAATCTATAATAATACATCATAATTTATTTCTTGATTACATTTGTTTTAAATAACTTAAATCTTCAAGAACCAAGTAAATGTAGTGGAGTAGAAATATAAAGTACTTGCATGTAGTACTTGTATGTGATGTGGAATGGAATATACATTGTGCCACTGTTGTTTCCTGTTGGAGGTATGTGGGTGGACGGGTATCTTTGACTCAGCTAGTGGGACATAATGTATAATGACATCAGGCCTACAGAAGGTGTTGCAGTAATTGTATACTTCATACTAACTGGTCCAGGGGTTGATGTGAGTGGGAATAAAGGAAGAGTAACCATAGAGATATACTTGCCCGCTTTCCCTTTTGACAAAGTGGCTTTTGAATCCCAAGGTAATTTAACTAGATATATGTGTAGAGAGTTGCAAGCAGTGACACATCTTTATGACTAGGCTCATTACTGAGGCTCACACTTGTGTACATCATTAACCTTGGGTGGCTCAGACACAGTCATTACGCAGCCAAACAAGCTGCACCCCAGAGCTAACGCTGCCCTTCTCACTTCATAAGGCATGACACTGCTGGGGTCCCAGTCCCACACGTCTGCCTCAGCACACAGAGCGAGTGTTCCTCAATTCAGTATATACCACTCTGTCTCCACTCAGCTCCAACCTCCAACTTCTCTCCATTTCTCAACCTTTAATTCAATGTCATTCCTGCAAGAAAATCAGCTCAAATGTTCTCTCTTCTCTTCTTGTTTTCTCCCTGACACACTTCCCCCCATTGGACTTACTTTTGCACCCCCCTCCACCCCTTTTTACACCCTATTTTTCTCATGCAGGTTCCTGTCTGGGCTCAATGGGGCTTAAGTGGAACGGTTGCGTGGTGTAATAGCAGATTCAGAAAACTGCAGCAGATAATGACAGGGAGTAATAGGGGGCTCTTACTCAGCCTTTTGCAGCCTGGGGCACTCTCTGCTCCACACCTGTCTGTGCTGCCGTAATATGGAGCTCTCCTTGGTTGCCTTGGCTGCACAGCGAGTCTTTTGAACCTGTAAGACAAGGTTTAATGCACAGCAGGAAAAACAGTTTCCCTGTAACAGGAATAAGCACCGCGAAAAAAAAAAAAAAACACGCTGCTGGAGTGTTTGCTTTTAAATACACTTTAGCCGTGACATTTATTTGCTCCTGCAAATAATTAACTTAATCTGGACGAAGCTGAACCTAGAGTGCTTTAATGCATCAATTATCTGGACCATTTTATAACACTGGAAAAGCATAACAACTATGAAGTGAATAAATCATAATGTCGCAAAGGATGGTGAATGATCAGGTCATTTTTGTATCCTATACTTAAGAATGACTTGTTCCTTCCTCTCTGCACATCAGGGGTATTTTTATACAGCCATTTGCTCCAGCCTTTATTAGCTTTATTGTGTCTGAGGCTCATAAACTGGGGTGATTCAGCTGAAACAGTATCACTGTTAAAGCATGAAAGCAAAATAAACAGCAGCAAATTAAAATAATCAAGTAGAAACATGCATGACACGCATGAGGCATGTTATTAAGAGAGGAAAGGGGGGCAGAAGTCTTAATCTTCTCTCATTTGTTTTCCCTTTTCATCATGGAGGAACAAGGCCCTCCTTCAGAGCTGCAGCGATTCATTGTCTTCTATCAGTGTTTTCATACACAGGCCACTGGCTCAGATAATTGTACAAAGGCAAATCTCACATAACTAATACATGGGCACAATCTATTTCATAGTAATAGGAAATCTAAAGGAGTTAGGGTGTTGATTTATAGCGTGCCTGTCTATCTATGTGTCAAGTTGCTGCTAGTGTTATTGCAAAAGAAGTTTGAATATATTGTGCTGGACGTTTACCCTCAGGGTGACGTCCATTATAGAGTTATTGGAATCAACAGTGCTCAATCTGAAACTAGTGCTGCTCTGAAAGAAAAAGGCCAAATTGATGTCATCTCATGTCTCTCCCAGGCAATGTATAATAGGTGATCTTAATTTGCTATATTATAGCTATTATGGCTATAACTCAGTCGAAACTACAAAAACTGTGCCAGGAGCTAAGCTTACATCAACTGATTTCTAGGCTAAAGGCCAAATAAAACAAATTATTTAAATCCACCCGTATTGCTCTTACGTTAGATATTAAACTATAGAGTGTCAAGTCGGTTTCACACTGTATCAAGAAAAGACATTTCCAGCATTTTAGTGAGCACTTTGTTTTTCATCCTTTGTATCAAACTGACGTGTAGAAAATCTATCCCTCTATGTCTTCTATTCACATCGCTGCACTCCACAAAGTAATGTACGTTTTTATAAATGGAACCATTTTAACCATTGTTTATTGTTATATAATAGCAAGACCAATTCCTGGACATGCAGCACCTGAGTTAAAAGTCAAAAATAGATTTTGAAAGCAACAAATTATCATGCTCCATTGCTAGTCAGAAATGCAGTCAGAAAATGGACATTTTAGCTTGTCATAACAGGCAAAGCATTAAAAACATTAACAATGGCTCCGTTCTTTTGTTCACTCATTTACTACCCACTAATTAAATGGACACTCAGTAGTTTGGTCTATAGTGAGCAGAAAAACAGAGATGTCGGATGTGTAATAATCATATTATTTTGGCTCCTCACTGACAGACGGCGTGTCAACCAACTGTTGATTGCCGCATTTATAAAATGCGACACATTGCATTGTGTACATGCCATGGACACTGGGTTTTTCATTTCATTGTGAAACACACTATAACGGGTACACATCTCTTATTCAGAATTTGGACACTCAAATAAAATGGCAGACGGTAAACATGGTGCAAATAATGAATGATTTCGCTCACAGTCCAGGACCTTAAAATTGAAGTAGCTAAATTGAATTCAACCATCATTATTTTGAATCATTTACAACTGTGCTTTTACTACAGTGACATGTCAAAATGTCTTCCATGAAAAAGGCCTTTTGTATCTTGTATAAAAAGGTGGGATGGTCCTCTTGTGAATTAAGAAATGGGTATTGAATTGTACAATATTTATAAGGCGCTGTTTGAAAAAAATGCCTTTCTATTATTGCTCTCAGATTACATCAAAATTGAAAATATGATGTCAGGTCACAGAGTTTATTAGACCTCTCTGGGGAGGCCGAGTGGAGCTATACTGGAATTATATTATCTCAACAAACTTCATGAACTGATAATCTTCTAATGGTGTCCCTCTAAGGGTCAGAGAGGTGTCAGTCACCTACATGCCCACACTGAGAAGGAGCCTAATTAGAGAAAATAAGTGAAAACACCTGTGCGGGTGGACCATGGGTGTGAAAAGGCTTTAAATATTTTGTTTTGACTAAAAAAATGTATTCAAATCAATTCAAACTCTTGCAAATGTTTTCTAAAAGTTTGAGCTGTGTGTGTCATTTTATTTTCTTGGAATAATCTCTGTGAATATGTGCATAAATAAGGGATTAACAAGGATTCTTGTGTTTCAATTCTGTACTCTCATACTTTCTAACATTTCTAGTTATAAGTATTAGTTAATACCGGTTTTCACTAAACTGTATCCCTCTTTTTCTCGTTTTCATATTTCTACATTATCGTACAGTCCTGCTGGTAATCTCATCAAAAGTCAAAATTTTAAGGTTTCAGTATATCTACTAATGCTGCCAGTCCCTTCCTAGAGAGCAAAAATGATCCAATGCTTGAGGCAACTCATGGTCATTTATTTACCCTCTATCACATCACCAATGGGAGATGCTCAGAAAGCCTGCCTTTCAGCAGAGCAACCGAATGTGAACATAGCCCGTCTTATCTAGGTTATGCAGAGAGCAGGGTTGGAAGGAGCCACGGGCAACCATAATGATACTAAAAGGCTTCTGCTACAGTTTACCAATTAAAACACCGCAGGTCTAACAGCCTTATCTCCATTGCCCCTAGCATTAACTTTTTGCTCTGCTTAGAGTCAGACTATGAACCTCAAACTGTTTTATAGAAAACCCCAGGCAGCCAAATGAATATTCATGAAACTGGCAATGCCATTGTGTATGGATGTGATATTACTGCTCTGTTTCATGTTATTGGACAAACTATAAAGGTTATGCAATGCCTGTTTTATATGGAAGGAAATCCCTTTACAGTTTGTGGCGTATAAGAGAGTAGAAAGAAAGAAAAGGTAGACAAATGGAAAGGAATGGCGCTATTTAGTACTACTGGAGACATGCTGTTTTATCACCTCGCATTAAAATCAGGTTTTTGTCAGTTTGAGCTCTTCCCGTGGTGGGTAATACAGGCTGTTTGCTCTCTGGAAAAGCATCTTTTATCATTTTTATATCATGTTGTTGCACATTCTTCTTCATTTGCTGCTGAGTCACCATGTAACAGAAATGGATTTTATGATAAAATGGCTGTTTTAAGCATTGGCATGATATTAATAATGACCAAAATTTACCTTTTGTCCAATCTGATCAGATTCCAGGCGTTTGGCATCGACAATGGCTTGTAGTCTTTCATATTCAGCAGGTTTGTACTTTGTGCTGCCAAGACCATTTTTCATTCGTAGCGTCAGTTTTTCTGCATGGATGAAAGCAAATGATATGGCTGAATTAGGATCACTTGAATTGTTAAAAATCTCATCACTTTTGATGTCTGAAGTAAAGTCTTTATGCTGACTTCAGCAAAGAAAGAAATAGGGGTAAAGACAGAAGAACAGTTGGGCGCTAATGGGTTGTATGGGTAATTCGTAAATTGTCGGGCGGGGGGCAACTGAGAGCAAACTAACTGTGTCAGACAGTTTTTTTGAGCAGTTCAGCTGTGACTCAAAGAGGCAGGTGAATAAACACGAGCAATGCTGCCTCTGAAAAGCATCAAAGACTTGACAGTACCTAGAGAATTCAACATGGGGACTTCAGGTCAAATCTGTTCAACAGATCAATGGGCCACTATGCCACTGTGTCACAAGTCAATAATGTTTCAGAACCAATTTCTGCTGACTTACCAACATCCTCTGCTCTGTAGTTTGTAATGAACGGACGCAGATCCCTTCCACTCATCACTGTAGAGCTCTCTACGCTGCCTGAAAAATAGGAGACATACTGTACATCACCACATGTGAAATACAGTCAAGTATCTGGCTTTAGTGGGGTCATTCAAATGATTAAGAGGATACTCCAAACCAAAGGCAATAAAGCCCGTCAAAAATCAAACTTTCAACCATCAAGGTCTGCATGACATTGCTACAAAATTAGCCAACTCTCACAAGTTTTAGTGTTTGGGATGGGACAGATGGTGCACACAGTGTGATCAGATATGCCGCTGGAACATCTCAATGTCTTTGTTTTGGATTAAATTCTGGCCACACAGGCAATATGTCAGTTAAGATGTAAAGTGTGTAAAGGACTGGTGGAACGGATTTAATCTATGTGTGAAATGAAGACTGATGCTCTGTTATGGAAGATAATTGTTATCGTTTGCTCTTGCCTTCTTTTTTTTTTAATCACAGAGCAAGATTATCAAATTTTACAATATTAACAGCGCCAAAAGGCGAGCTAAGGTTAAGATTCAAGACATAATAGCACCTAATATTATCTATTGATGATTGTGCTACCTGGTGAGGGACGTGTAGTATTACATCTTTGAATACACGGTTTAGAGCTGAAACTACTGGTCATTTAATTTATTCAAACAATTCTGATAATCCATTAATATCAGTTTTCAGTCAACTTGTCAAGTGTCAAAGTTACTGTTTGGAAATTGTGGTAGGCACATTTTATAGGTTAGCTGCTCCATTATTTGTAATCAATAATTAGAAATATAATGAGTTGCAGCCCTACTATACTGAGGCACAAAACAGGCAGGCGAGCTAGAAAGTTGTCACGGAGCAGTTGTTTTCTTATCTTGTCAGTTAGCACAGGTGAACAGTATCACTGGCACATTTTACACAGCCTCGCACTATAAACAATACAACGCAAATATGACTTTAATATGCGAGTAAAATGAACATTTACCCCAGTGAATCCTAGCTCACAGTGTATGGGCTGACATAATTTAAGATGTACGATGTGTAAAGGGCTGGTGGAACGGATTTAATCTATGTGTGAAATGAAGACTGATGCTCTATTATGGAAGATAATTGTTATCTTTCATTTGCTCCTGACTGTGAGAGACATAAACGCAGAGTAAGATGATCAAATTTTACTATATTAACAGCACTAAAAGGTGAGCTGAGGTTAAAGACATAATAGCAGCCTAATATTATCTATTAATGTTCTCAGGATGATTGTGCTACCAGGAGAGGGCCATGTAGTATTAAACGTTTGAATGCACAGTTTATAGCTGACTATTAGCTAACTATTTAATTCATTTAAACAATTTTGATAATACATTAATCGTCTCAGTCATTTTTAGCCAAACATGTCCAACCTGTCAAGTGTCAGTGTTGTTGTTTTTTGCTGGTCGTCCATGATAATGACAAAACAACCCAATCAAACAGCTCAAATCAATCGACGGAAACTGTGATAGGCACGTTTTGTTGGTTAGCTTTTGTCTTCTAGCTCTTTACTGAAGTCAGACAAGTGAAAATGTGACAAACAAGAGAACAGGAACACTGAGAAGTTTCACCCAGAGCCTCGTAATGTAAATAATGTAACACAAACATGACTTTAATATGCGATTTACCCAGTGAACCCCAGCTTACCTTGTGCTATCCCTCTCTGTACAGTGTATGGGGTTGACAAAATTTGTAACCAAGGAAACAATCATCCTCCCTGCCATTGGTTAATTCAACAACGCGAACCCTCCTTGGGAACGCCCCTTACTCCCATCGCAGCCAATCAGGAGTGCGCACTGCTTCTCCACATTCCCACTGACGTCATGCACGCTCGCATTGCCTGGGACTGCTGCTGCTGGTGGAAGCAGGGAGCAGCAGAGGGGTTGTCTTCTTCTTCTTCTTCTTCTCGGCTGCTGTAAGCTCTCTCTTACGGAGGCGCGTTTCACTCCTCCACATGCATGGGACTAAACAACGGGACTTTACCGATCAACTTTCATGTTCCAATGTAGATCCGAACCGCAGCTCAGCCAGCGCCTCAACAGTCCTCCTTAAGGTAATTGCTTTTTTTTTTTTTGTCCTTCCAGTCGCTCCTTCACTAACTGCAGAATAATTGGGAGAAAACGTAAAGGGGGGGAGGAAATAAAGCATCTGTACGCGAGGCAGGAGGATGTGGGGCTGCTGCTTGAACTCAGAAAGTCGTGTGCAGAGAAAGTGTTTGCTCCTTTCTGTGCATGTGAGGCACAAGACAAACTTCTTTAGTCTTCTTCACAGCAGGAGTGAATCTAATACTACGCTAATCTTGTTCTTGTGACCGACAAACGCACACCTTTTCGGGGGGGGGGACCTTCATGCGCTGTCTTCGATGTCGTGCACCATAGCAGTCAGGATGAAAAACTTAGCTGGCTTAAACGTGCAGAAACTGTTTTAGGTTGTTAGTTTTTTTAGGTTGCAAAAAAAAAAAAAAAAGAAATCCTCACTTTTTTTTATGATATTGTCCTTGAAAGCGTGTTGCTAAATGGTGAAGGAAAAGGCAGGTGAGGTTAGAGTGTGGGAATCTCAGGAATGCGAGGTCGCCGAGGGGCGGAGATCCAGCCTCTCTGCTCCCACAAGATAAGCTTACCTTTACCCTCACGTTCATTCGCTACATTCAAACTACGCCATATTTAATTACCCTAATCTGCATTTTAAGCAGGGGCGTTTCTTTCTGTCTTTGGACCTTATTGCTTTGCACTGTGCAGTAATTAGCCTACCTTTTAGGACAAGATTGACTCACCTTTATTGCCCCCCGGAAGCTTCAAAAGAAAGAGTTAAATTACCTGCCCTAATGCATTTAAAGGTCCAGTGTGTAAGATTTATTGAAGATCTATTGGCAGGAATGAAAAACAGTATCCATTTGTATGTCTTCAATAGATTATAATCACATAGAAATAAGGATAATTGTGTTTTTGTTATCTTAAAATGAACCCTTTCATATCTACAGTGACAGCGGCTCCTTTTCCATGGAGTCCGCTGTTTTTCTACAGTAGCCCAGAACAGACCAAACCGAACACTGCTCTAGATCAATGATAGTATAAAGAATGGACAGAGCCTGAGTGACCTCACCCGGAGCGCTGTTTTGATGCCGAAAATATGCAGCGCTGGCCGCCACCGTGTTGGATGTACTGCCCGGCTAATCTAAATAACGGCAAAGACGTGGATCATCGGCGGACCCAAAGCGACCGAATGACGCCTGGGTGCTCTAATAAGCCATCTGTAATGGCACGTACCTGTCAATCAAGTGCTGCTGTGATATTGGGCATTTTAATTCGGGCTCTTATAGAGGTCAACTCACTTCTGCAGCCAGCCTCAAGTGGCTGCTCAAGGAATTACAGTTTTTAGCGCTTCCGCATTGGAGTTTTTCTTACATGCTTGGAAGGAGTGGGTGAAGTGTGGGAAAGTATTCGCTTAGTTAAAGTCTGCAACTTCACTGCTAGGTGCCACTCAATCCTACACACTGGACCTTTAAAGCGCAGTATTCTTTTAGTTTGTCTCAAATCCTTCTTAGACAAGACACATTTCCATTATCCTGTTCCACTTTGGCTTTTTTGGTCTCATTGGAGTTACATGCAACCTAAAGGCCTTTGCTCAGTGTAGCTCACATTTCTAACAACCTAGTACTTGTCTGTACTGCACTACAATCCCAGTATGAGAAATGCTATTGGGGTGGCAGTAACTCAGTCTATAGGGATTTGGCTTGGGAACCGGAAGGTGGATGTTCAAGCCCAGCATGGAACAAAGTATGGTGGGTGGACTGTTAGCTGGAGAGGTAGGAGCAAGGTACCGAACCCCTAACTGCTCCCAGCCTTGTGTGGGTGCCCATCACTCCACCATCTCTTCACATTTGCATGTCAATGAGCCTTTTGTGTGTGTATTACAGGTAAAATGCATGTAAAAACTTGAGTGAAAATATATTTTCCCCTTGAGGAATCAATAAAGTATCTATTCTATTCTATTGCAACGAGGAATAGTGAATTTAATCATTTAACTTGAATCTCTGTCTGTCATGTTTTACGTCTGGATACAAGCAAAAGCAGAGAAAATTCAAAGATTGAAGAAGCAGTCATGATGGATATTCTCCAAAGGTCAAGTCTCATGCTCCTATTGTCGCACGAAAAATGCTGGCAGCAGCGATACAAGTCGTTCCTGTTGCCATGCAGGTGTGAAAAAGGTCACCTGCCTGCATCGCTGATGTGACCATACCGCAATTAAATCTGTTTTAGCTGACAGTGGACGTGCACATGGCAAATGAGAGCGTATTTGAACCCTCTCGCACTCACTCAATCTCTCTCTTTCACACACACAAACACACACACTCACAGAAGAGGAATCTCTAGGTTGCTGCCCCCGTGATTCACATTACCACACAAGACACACAGCTGACAGCCATTGATGGTGGTTTACTGTGGAATTGAAAGAACAGCGGGATGTTGGTTTGAAGAGTCAACTCTCTGTGTAGTAGTTTCTTCTTGTACTCTAAGCACTGGCACGACGAGAGGGGATTTTAACAGGTCCCACATTCAGCCAACCGATTGTCGTTTTCATTTGTCATGCTCCATGTTGTTCATCACTCTTGCTGTAACAAGATAGTGATGCATGTTTGTTTCAACTTTCTGTATCGATCATGCAGGTGTTAGTACTAAAGTATTACACAACCTTGCGCTTCAGTAGGCACAAACACGCTCGCCAAAGACCTTTTGTGTGTTGGTGTGATTGCTTGACCCAGTCTTCATGGTGAGTTCTTTTTAATGGAAACTGACAACAGTTGAATAGTTTAGCGCCCTTTGGCGGGCCTCTTCTCCTTGTATTTCTTTCACCCCCCTAATTCTGGCCCAACATCAAGGCTTAAGCCCTCACCCTTAATGTTACATGTCAGATTTGCTTTTTTCTGTTAAGATCAAAAAGTATTTTTCTCCCTCCTTTTAAGAAAGGCAAAGTATTTCTAGTGTTGGCCTCAACAAAAAATTATTATTTTTTTTTATTTTCCCTGTAAAGTGCTGAAGTATCAACCTCTTTCTCCCCCCTGCTAAACAAGAGAAGGTCAGCATCCCTTGGGCACAATTCAATCAGTCAAGTGCTCTCAAAAGTAGAGCTTTTACTGAGCGGCAGTCAGCGTTTGTGTTTTATTTACTCCATTATTAAACCTTGAAAGCAGCAATACATTGAAACTGGGGCGCTAAATCACAAAAATACCCATTTCTGAGGGCAATACCACTGTCGTAAATAAGAACAGCTGTACATGTGTATTTGTTATGATTATATTATTATATTAGATAAAAAACTTGCGAGTTGACAGCTAAACATCAAGCAAGTGCAACAACACAAGACATAGCAGCCGGCTAATATTACATCCAACAGCAAGAAGACTAGCCTCTCCAGCCTTTGATTTCATGAAGCTCTCATTGACTTTTGACTAGAGGTCAATCCCAGATTTACTCATGCCTGGCGACTTCTTGCTCGGTCATTCCTCCTTTTCTCTTCTTAGCTTCCTCCATCAATGTTTTCTTCGGTCTTTTTGCCTCTGTCATTATGTCCATGTCAATTACGTCCATGCCCGCTTGCCTAGCTAGCCTGAAAACCTCTCCTTTGTGAAAAACGGCTATGGTACAAACACTAACATTCCCCCACTGTTCTGAGCTCAAAGTCTGGGCAGCCAGGCTAATAAATTGAGCTAACAAGAAGTGAAATAGTTGTGGTGGCGTGTGACTTAGTGCTGTAAAGCGTTATGTAAGCGCTGCGTCACAAAGTTGCACTGTGCAAGACGAGGTGTACAGGACACAGAGCGGGCATGACAGAGACACCATTCACCTGACTACAAGTCAGTTTAGCATCAAAATGATTTATTTTATAGAAGTTACACAGTGGGGCTTTGAATATGTCTTTTATGATATTGTATTCATAACAGATGCAGAATTTATGAGTAAAAAAGTATTGGAGTCTTGGGGAGTTTGCATCATGGTGTTTATTTGCTCAAAAGTGTGAGAGTTATTCAAGATTTTCTTTTTTCTGGTGTGGCTCCATTGTGGGATGATAATACTTTATAGTAACCAATCAACCAAAGAAAAGCTTTTATTCATCCTTTGGCATGGAAAATCTTTTTTCATCAAATCCCACCCCACGTAGCTTCTTTCCATTCCAGATTTGCATGGTGCGGTCTAAAGAGAGATGATCTTTTTCTCTTGCCTCCCTTGAGAACAAACCACATGGAGTAGGGAATTTCCAACTCGAAATCTTTGTTATATCATTTTACAGACTTGTAGACTTAACCAACGGACAGACCAATTATTAAATATTTAAAAATATATATTAATTCGTACTATACGCATAATATCGCATATGTTAAGATTCAAAAGTATGCAGTAGGTTACAGTTAATCATAAATCCACTCCAATAATATAAATGGTTTCCTATCATATGTAAAAATCAAACTAATTAAAGAACCATACTGCATGTATAGAGCGCATTCAGCCTTGCTCTGGTTTCTGTGGATAAGCCTTGGCATGTGCGGCGGCTGGCTGATTGTTGATTTAACTGGATATGTAGATAGATTCCTGAAAGAGCCCCAGATTTCATGCTTTGGGTGGATGCCGGACAGCTAAAGATAATACAGAACACAAAGCATGTCAGCGCTTTTAAAGATTAGACGCACAATAGATTTTTGTCCGGGCAAAATAGCCCTCCATAGGCCCAACATGCTGAGTCTGAAAGACGCCCCCTCGCCGGTTTCTGCTATGTGGACAGCAGCAGTGAAGGGACAGAGCCTTTCCACTGTTGTTTGCTTCACATGCTGCCTTACTACTGGAGTCTCTCTGCAGGCTCATTGCTCAAACAGTCCCATCTATCGAAGCCTGGCTTGCAGAATTACCTCAACTGGGCACATAATACCTTGTTGAATATTTCAAAGTGCTGCTCGCATTATCACCCCGGGCGAAAGCTCTCTCTTTACTAAGGGTAAAAGGAGGAGTGGTGCAGGAGTCCATCCCAGAGAAGTGCACGACATAACAAATAAGCAACCCTAAAAAACAGGTCTTGGAAGTCTTGCACTACTGAGAGCACTACTAGATGTTTCTTTGGCATTAACTAGTGATTATTTCCTTTAATGATTTATATGTTAAATTAATTATTTAGTCTATGAAATGTCAGATAATAGTTCAAAAGTGGCTAATACTATTTCCCAGACTGTTTGCCTGGATTTTCTACTTAAACTATTAATTTTCAAACGTTTCTGCCAGTTGACCAATGGCTTAATTGACTTGTTTAAGCACACTGGCTTGTGTGCTTCTTCGTTTAGACTTGAAAAACCCAATAGCTTGTTTGTGGGATCAGATGTCATCCCAAAGTGGTATGTGAGTGCACTCGGTGGCTGGATTTAGTCAGAAGGTGAAGGCATCTCCCAAATGTCAGGTTACATGAGCACGTGGGTTATATGGGCCTGTTCTCAGACTAACAACTGAAAACAATCTGCAGCATTTGTCTGCCTGAACTGCTTCCATAAAACTCCACTAAGAAGCAGAAGATTCACTTCTTAAATGTCAAGGCATTTCAAAGAGTGCTACAAAGTAAAATTGACTCTGAAAAGGGGAGCTGTTGACATTGGAAATTAACAAATACAGTTCAAGCACATGACATTTAAAATGACATTTTATAGATCCTAAGCTTTGCATTTGGTTGTGGGTTTTGGGAGGCAGGTGTGGACTGTGATATCAAAGCGTTTTCCTTCTTTGTCAGAGTAACTTGATATAGTGATAACATCAAAGCTGAAAAACCCGTAGCCTTAAGGCAAAGGTGCACAGATTGATACAACTTAAAAGAATAAGACACTGCCCTTTACGGCCTTCTTCGCTCTATATAACATAGCACTTTTCTGTCCAAAGTCTTAAGTGTTAACTATGACTTCTTATAGGCCGGCTTACAAACCCATCCAACCTGTTATAGGGGGCTTATTTTCATCTCAAGAAGAACCGTTTTTCTGGCACCCAAAGTGCACTCTCCTCTGCATGCACCAGTAACCCTGACGCCAAGCCCTCTTCTTTGTGGATGGACATTCACTCTCAGGTGCTCACACATCATTTAAGATTTCCTGTCGTAGCCGGTATAAGCCGAGAGATGTTGAGAAACATTAGTCACGCATAGTAGTCTTGAGTTGCATTTAGTCGTGACTGGGATGATAAATAGCATATTGTACTTTGGATGCAAGAAAAGATTTGCAGAAGTATCTCATTGTGATGTGTTGAAGGCGATGGCACCCGCACTTGTAGTCTGTAGCACCCAAAGGATATAAATTTTAAGCAAAACCATACGTCCCTCTACAGAACTGCAAAGTCATACACGTCCTCATGAATCATTACAGAGTACAACTAAAGGGGAATTTATTTGACCAACTTGTGCGGTGTGATTTATTTTTTCAATTAAATCCCCCTTTGATAGATTATCCATATGGTGCCACCCAACAGAAACCTCCCTTCGGTACGCAGCGACATTCCAGTCGGAGATATTTGCCTTTTGTCAGTCTGTGAGAGTCCCTAGATTTTTTTTTTTTGTTAAACTATGCCAATAAATTAAAAGTTTTCATATGCAGTGTATACTCACCTGAACTAAATCCCTTTAAAAGGCCAGCTGGTGCTGGTTGGCTGACCTGACATTTGCTTAAGTAACTACTTAAAGTAACTACTTTCCTTCTGTCTTTCTGCATCATGGTTCACTGTTCACTGTCCTGGTCAATAAGGTACAGGAAATTATTTTATTTTACACATTTCACGTATTCCAGTTTGTCCGCCAAGTCGCCAGTTGTGTTCTCTGAGTACGTTTTCATCCTGGAGGTGATTTTATTGTTAAAAACTCTGCAGTAAATGTGGATTATCTTCTTCATTGATAAAGTCCTTGTAAGTGTGCCTGTTTTTGTCTACCTTGACTCAAGTTCTCTCCTGTTAAATGGAGTAGGATATAAACCTAGTCAGTGAAATATTTAAGTGCTTATTCGAGGTGAAATATTCAAGTCTTCTTACGAGGTGTATATACTGTTATCATGGTAAGCACTGACTGCAATTTTAATAACTTTAATAACAGGTACACCAAGGACAAATCTGAGCTCTCATTGCCTCTTTAGCTGTGTTACAGTAACCATCTTTGAAACATTCCCGATTTAACTACCCACCCAATTGCAAAATAATGTGTGTGCAGAAGAAACATTTCATCCATTTATTTAATTAAAAATGTTCTTTATTTTGGCTTCATTCAAAGTAAAGTCAAATGTTAATGTGAAGTTGATGCTGAGGAGGGAGCTCAGATTAGGCCAAATGCGAGGTCGACCCGCTGATAGGACTCGACCGGTCTGAGCTGGACAGAATTATAGATGAGGTTCTCCCTTTCCCAGGACTTTGAGAGATCACTTTCCAGCCTGCAGGGCCAGAAGTAGTGGTGGCTGGAAAAAAGGGGGTAAATAACGTGTTGGAGTGCAGGTTATTTCAGTCAACTTAAATGCCTAATGCTTTCATGCAACAAAATGGTAGTCAGGTAATGTGAGGTATTCTCAGAGAAGTCACATAAAGGTGTGCTCCCAGGCGTTTTATGTTTTATAGGGAAACTTTCATGGATCACCTGCATCAGGCTAATTTGGAGTAATTGCAGACAACCTGCCCAGATTTAAACAATAAATCCGGACAGATACTAATAAAATAGATTTTTAGTTTAGTTTAGTTGCCAAGCATCACATTTACAGTACACAATACTGCTGGAGTTTAATTTTTACAGTGCTACAGTGTTGTGGGACCTAATAGTGCCAAAAAGGCCTTGAAACCGTGCATATTAACAGCACCATCACTTATTGATGATCTGGCTTATTTAATTCAGAAGGGCTTTGCATCATGTCGATCACTATGTTTCTGCATGAAAAGAAGTTTGTTCATGCAGTTATGAGTAGCTGCAACACATTTGAATGGATAGCAGCACGTTGTTCCATGACCCCTGCCTGTCCACACCGAAGCACGGAGCATTGAGTAGGCAGTGCCAATGCAAATCAGACGTCAGGAAGTGCTTGGCCAGGCCTCTGCTTATCCATCTCCCTTTTTAAGCTCATAAACTGGAGTTTCCTTTCTTGTGTTTTGTTTTTCAGAGTTCACCAAAGTTCAGAAGTCAGTCAGTGTTTCAGCACAGATGAATTCAATCTTTCAATCTCAGTGTTTTTTTTTTTTTTTTTTTTTGTTGTCTACAATCGCCTGTTCAATACACTGAACAACTTTTTAGCAAAGCCTGAAGCCAGAAGACCAGAGTGTCATTTGTTCAGATGTAGAGCCCGGAGCTTGTCAATTAAAATGAGTTTTTAGTTTTTTAAGTTTTAGTTTTTTGTCAATATAAAATAAATAAATAAATAAATCTTAACATCCTGAAGCAGATAAGTTAATATTATTTCCAGAAACTAGCCCTGATCACTGCCAGAGATACATTTCCCAGCTCATTCAAATCATTTTTGATTGAGATGAACATAACAATCTAGGGAGATAAAAACTCTGAATATAATTGCCAATCTGTAATCAATCACTTTTTATACGCAGTTGCTCTAGAACAGCTACAGTGATTGCTGCTTTGTTGTTTTTTTCCGTCAAACTGCAGGTGTTTGGTTTTTAAATGAGATGAAATTGGACAGGCAGCATATTGACAGCGACGTTCGAGGGCTTGTGACGGCTTGTGATCTCATCAGGATTCAACACTGTATGTATTGCTGCCATTGTGATTTTGATTTTGAAGATTTTTGAGATTTCTGATGAATAGTTCATTAATAGTTTCATGGGTGGGCAGTCTGTCCAAAAGATCATATCACGATCTATTCAACAGGAATCACGATCCACAATCTAAATCTTGATCTTTCTTCTTGCGTGCCGTGTCGACTATAGCCAGGTTTGAAATATCTTATGAATTTGCACCATTAAAACACAATATATACAGAATTTTAAACTTTCCATACCATCAAAACCTACTTCACTTTATGTAGTCCACGGACTCAAATGTGTGGCTTCAATAGTCTTGTGCTCTGGGCTCTAAAGTGCGGTCCAGGCTTGTAGAAATCATGTGTGCATGTAGGGGGCGTGGCCTCAATAGCCCTGCAGTGAGCAGTGTGCAGTGTGCATGTGATTGAGGAATAGCAGATATAAGTGTACTTGCATGAATGGTTGTTTGTAGTCAAGATTGTGCTGAAATATATTTCCCAAACTGTATTTAAGGCTAACCTTCAATTTTGTAAATTAACGGTTTATTGCTGTTAATTCCCATAAATTCCTGTTACTTCCCATGGTTTCCAACTTTGAAAATTTACAGAATTTTGCAACCCTAAATATAATACAAGTCCTAGGCACACAAAATAGTATTTGTCACACAATGACGGTGTAACAGGGGTGGGCGTTATATTTTATTTGAATGCATTACCATATTTCTAGTAGGTTATTTTTAATGTCACCATTTGAATTCTCCACCTTATTTTAGTGTTTACACACAAACTACTTGAATCTGCTCACCTTGCTTTTCTTTCTTTTCTTTCCCCCACAAACAAGCGCAAGCCTACACTTTACTGCAAACAGACTAACTCCCTCGGTTTCTTTCCCTTTGTGTGAACAGGAACGGCAGTATTTTTATAAAATTGCTGAAAAGTAAATTGTGGATTCCTCAGATGACAATCTGGATATAAAACTGTCAAATGATGCACCCCTAGATACTTACGGTGCTAATCGATATCATAATATATTTTATTTAGGGATGGTAAGTTTATCTGTTCTTGCAGTAAGTCTCTAGAGTTCTATCTATTAACTTATAGTTGTCAGAGCAAATGTAGCACACCTTACCGTCATCCCTATTGACCGGGCAAAGGAACAGATTCTCTCTTTCCTTCTTTAGCGTTAACTGTCAAGCTTCACTTTAGATCTGAAATCCAAAATAAGACAGATTTTGGATTTAAACTGGCAAGACCTTGTAAGAATCTCTATGTTAGCTTAGGTTTCAGCATATTCAGTTGTTTTACATGCCTTTAACATGATGAAATATAGTCATATAGCTCAGCCGGAGCACACATTGTGATGGGATCTCACCATCCGTGTGAATATCAACATGTCAGAACAGACAGACATATAAATACCTGTCAAACTACTGAAAATCGCCTCAGTGGTTGTTCCCACTGCAGTAGGTGTCTCCAGGAGCACATAGTGTTATGATGACACACACTCACACGCCTCAGGTTAAAACAATACCAGCCATCACTGTGACAGCTGGTAAATATGTCCACTATCTTTCGGAGTATTTTCCATTTAAAAAAAAAAAAAAAAAAAAAAAAAAAAACATTGAATAAAAACTTGCTATTTGTAACAGGATCACATTTTTGGGAGTAAAAAGAAGAAGGGGAGCTCCCTGCCAACACAAGAACACAAGTAGACAAGAAAATGGATAGGTGGTGACGTTATAATCTTTATTTTTCTCTCTCCTGCGCATGAAATGTTCATTAATGTCATGTTATATTATATATTGATAGGTCATATAACAGTAAATATAAAAGCCATCATCTTTTTATGAAGATTCAGTCAGCTAAGCTAAATTTCTACAATTCATAGCTTTGTGATTGATTGTTTTTCTGGGGGCAGTTCATCTCTTACTGTGATCAGTCTTAATAGAAGGTGCTGAGTGAGCTGAGTTACTCACCTCAGAGAGACACCTTGCAGTGAGAGAGCCAGCACGCTGCCAATATCAGAACGTTTGTTATGCTAATTTCCCTTCTCAAAGTTTGCCATTCGGACGGTCTGTTCGGTATTTCTCTCGAAGAACCCTCGAATCCAAACATGATCATTTCATAACATGCGATATGCTCGCCAGCATGGGGGAAATATTTGACACAGCAAATGTGTCATGAGTGCGTAGGGGTTGATAACACAGCAGCATTGATTAAACACATTTTTGACTGAAATGTTCACCGAGGTGCAAATATGAACGTCAATCATCTTAGTGCATAGAATGTTTTGTCCTGTGCCTCGTCTGTTACACAAGGATAGAGTTTGTCGGACTTCTCCGGAGATCCACAGAACGTTATGCTATAATAATTCCTTCTTGGGAAGCATTGCTGCTGTAGTTGTTGTCGTCTTTGCGATGTAATTGTATGCAGAAAGCCGTGAGGGTGTTAAATGTATTCGTCTGACCGTGTGTGACAGGATGTCTGGCAGAAACTCTGATTCTATTTAAGGGATTTACATGCAATCAGAATAATTTATGCCCTGCTCTGTCACAACATATTAGGGTTGGTGACATGTTGGAAACAGCTGATGAGTCTTCGGTAGAGCCTCTCTGCTCCCTATTAGTTGAGGTATTGTTATGTGGAAATGCTTTAGTGGGTGAATGATTGTTGTAGGAAGTTGTTCACGGAAAGTTAATCTTGTATTTTTACTGCTGCACAGCGCAAACATGGATTATTTGGTCTGCAGTCATCTTCCTCATGTCCTCTTTGGGTAAACATACCTTGTGAGATAAAGTGCAGCTCAGGGAGTATCCATGCACTGTGTGGCATTAGTCTATGTGTGTGTGTGTGTGTGTGTTATTGTGTTGCTCATAGACTGTAAAATGACTGTGTTTCCTGCCTTTTAGTCAGAGCCAAGCCCTGCCCTGTGGATACACATGCTCTGATAGGCCTCAGGTTATTGCAACATTTGTCGGGGTGACGTTCAAGGTGTGATGTAGGCATGGGTGCAACTTCCGAATGATTTACTTTGCATGTCCACAGATGCTGTCGGACTTGTCTCACCTCCACTTGTCCGCACTTCTCACCGCGTTTAATCCTATATCAACAGAAGGACAGGTATGTGTCCATTGAAAGGAGGCTACGCCATTCTCTGTAGTTTATTCAGGGTAATGATTGATAGAGTGATTGTGTGCGTGCGCATGTGAGACTGAAACTGCTCTGGAAAAGAGGAGGCATTCCTTTTGCCGTTGGGTGTGTCAGAATGAGCAAAGCGTTTTCAGCAGTTGAGTGCAGCAGAAAGTGAAACATCTAGAGATCTAATAATAACTTTTTTTCTGTTTTGCTGCTGGCTAGTCCATCGCGTGCCTACCGAGAATTCGTCACCCTCCTCAAAAGAATGTTTGCACGTGTGTCACCTACAGTGCTAAAAAGTCACAGTACGCGGATACTTAGCAGTGTACCATGCGAGGTTAAGGTTAATCTGTGACATATGCAGTATGTATAGGACCGTTTGTGTATTTGTGTTCCGCACATTCTCAGCTCAGAGCAGTCACTTCGTCTGGGGTTCAGTCAGCACTTCTCGACCACATGTTTAGCCTAATAGTGTGTGCAGTAGGGGATTTCAGAAATAGTTTCTGAATTCAGTGACTTGCTATGAAAACATAATGCTCCCGTTGTGTATGCTTTTCGAGCTGCTGCAAAAGTGTTTGTTTTTTCCTACCTCTGTCTTCATTCTAGGGATTTACTGAGGCTGAAATATTGTTATTATTATTAATCTTGGTGAATTCGGATAAATTATACTTGACCACAAATTTTAGTTTTATTCAGCGACGTCAATATGCTGTTTGAAAGAAGCAATTAAGCATCGTGGGTCTTCAGGGACATTTTTGCAGCTGCTGAGAGATTAGTTTTAAAAAAAATGGACTTTATTTCTCCCCACAAAGATTTCACATGCTACATAATGCTGCTGGGTCACTCGAGATAAGTTGTAAGCAACCATGTGCCTGAGAGCATGTGGGCTTTCATTAAAAAATACACCACATCATCCTGCACAAATTGAAGTTAATCAGTGAATATCTAATTTGGTCTTCCGTTTGGATAAAAACCTGCACAGTGTCTTCACTCTGTGCCTCGTGGTTGCACTCTTCTAGGTTAGTCCAGACTAGATGCAATCATGTATACGTTTGTTTGACCACTTCGTGCTTCAGACATCCTGGTGGGTGCATAATATGCTGGAGACTTAGAGGTTTAATGGGATGTTAAGCTTTCTACATGATGAAATATTTATCAGCTTATTGCAGACAATGTAGCTCTTACGAGAAGGTATTTTGTGATTTCACTTTCCTGGTTTTGGTATGTGGAACTCAAAAGGAGTTTTTGAAAGATGGTAATGAGCTGTAACTTATCACGTCTGTTGAGGTGCAGTAGATAAGAGATAGATGTAGCCTGTTGTGGGTTCCATAAGCAGCTCTCAGCTCTTTTTCTGCTGTAGATTTCTTGGCCCCTTTTTACCTCAGCAAGTCGGAGCAATCAGCATTTGAACCGCTGCTTCTCCAAGACTCCCTGCAATTGAAATTCAGGCTAATGTATAATTATTTCTCAGCTCATCTCCATTTGTCTGTGTTGAATGTCTGTGACCTGGTGTCACTCAGCATTCTGAAGACAAATCTTCCTCCTGCTGACTGGCGGACAATGGATCTTTTGGCTTAGAGGAAGACTAAATGCGAAGGTGCCGGCAGCTAATCTCTTTCTGAAGTTAACTTGAAAAAATAAAGGAATACATCAGTCACCTTGTTACTGTCGGATTTCTGCAGTAACCTGTTTCCCTAAATGTCATGTAAGCAATGAGGGATTAGGAGAGAGTAGTTTAACACTGGCGAAACCTAATTTCTCAGCCATGTGTGAGTTCAAGCAGGTTTCCAACAGTGTTTTTATAAGCGCACATGACATGATGGCATGACAGACCTCAGACCGGTCATATCAATGTGACAGCTGTGCAGCAGCATGAAAGGAGAGAGTATTACTCATCGTGGTGCGCCCTTGAATAAAAAAAAAATCATATTGAAGGTCAGTCTAAAACAGAAACTGAAATAAATAAGTCTAAATAGGTTTTAACCATTGAAGTGCTGGACATTTGTGAAATTCTGATGACATGAATACAGTCAAGGACACTACGTGCCCTCCCACTCTAGAGCCTGTCCTCTCACCACACCGTCAATCCACATGCTCTGACCACAAAAGAAAACAATATTCACCAAATTAAATATGCAGTCTTGACTGAAAATATGCCCTGGGAGGAATGTTTTTACTGACCAGATGCATGTAAACACAGGTGTTACAATAATTGCTTTATTGAGGTGCATGTAAACGCGTCCTCCGCTTCTCTGCTTTAACCTGATTTCTCCCGGTAACCTGGTTTCCTGCGTGCATGTAAACGTAGCCAGCGCGACGGCTGTTATTATATTTGCTACTGCAGTGCTCCTTGGGGAAGGTGACACATGGCACAGGTGGCTTTCAGAGGGATCAGAGAAGTGATGAATTCATGTCTGTAGTTGAAATTGATGCACAAAGGCAGTATTTGAATCTGGGGCAGTAGATCTGTCTCTGTTGAGCAATATTCCCTTCAGAAACACGGTCTTTCACTACGATTTGACACTGAGTTAGTCAGATTTTCATAACATGTTGCACTAACAGCTTCCATTTCCTTTCCCTTCCTTCCATAAACTGCTTTAATCGGGAGTCATGGAAAGAGGGGTTGTGTAAGACGCTCAGAGGAGTGGCCGGAGTCTGAGGTCACATCAGATCATGTGATGAGTCAGGGTGGGGTCAGACTAAGACTTTTCTTGGCAGACTTGGAGACATTGAGGATTATGATACTTTAAAGGGGAGATTTAGCTTTGACTTGAAAGAGTGTCTCGTAAGAGTGATGCTTATTATTCCATGTTGAGTAGTTGGACACATCTGTCACTGAAAGACATAGTGTTACCAAGTTTGTTTTGTCATTAGCTGTGCTTCTAACGTCTTGTCATGGTGTCTTGTTTGTCTGTTTTCTGCTTAGTCAAGGGAAACAACCATAATGGTAATAATTAGACACAAGTTTGTATCTTTGTTGCCTCCAGCATGAGGTCATCTTTACTCTGTGGGAACTACGCAGTATGGTCCTTAGGTATTAACCTAATGACAGCCTTGGAAGCTGCACAGACCAGGCTCGACTCCTTAGCTCCTCACCTACTTCTCAGCCTTGTGCTTGCTCTTCAAGCTGTCTTAAGAGTTGGACATAGCACAGTTTTTAACCGCCAGGCAGTTCAGTGAGGTTATTTTTCCCCTCAGCATTCTGAGGGAAACACAAAGAGAAATGCTGAAGAACCAGTCAGCCGTGTGGTAGGTTGGCAGCAACAGCATCGTCCTCTTCACTCCTAACCCAAAGCTGCTGAGAACTCCCGCAAGCTCAGGCAGAGTGAAATCATTCTGGACCTGATAAAATGGGGAATTTCAGAGGTAGGCTCAGATACACATCACAATTTTTCTTTGCTTAATGGTGCCTTCAACAGGGTTTCCTTTCCTTTTTGTATGTTGTCTTTTCTGTGGTTCTGTTTCCTACAGTCTGCTTAGTTTGCACTTTCCGAGTCAAGTTTAGACTGCTGAGAAATATTCATTTGGACAGATTATATACACAGATTGTGGTCAAAGCGTGAGGAATTTTCTTTTTCTTTTTTGTGACAGGGTAGTAAGTTGTTTTTTTTATGGAAGACCTGTTTTTATCACATAGTGAAAGGTTACAGGAGGGCAGGATGAGGCCCATTTTATACTTAATCTGTGGTGATTTAAATAATGATGATAACAGTGTCTACCTTCCGTAGCTGCACACTTTTCTTTTGTCCTGGTGTGAGAAGGACAAAAGAAAGAAGAGAGAAAACTGAAAGGATTTCGTCCACCCCGACCGGGTTGGCAACTTCTGTCAATTTTAAAAGCTGCACTCAGTCGGCCCCCGTCTGTGTTTGTGCTGAAGTCAGGGAGGAGGAGCTTGTCACATTCAAACAGCTTTTCCCGTTTCCTGTTACTTTGTTTTCTGGGAATCAAGTGCCATGTCCTTGATTCAAAGGCTGCAGTGGAGGTGGGCGGTAGTCAGGACTATGTGTTGCAACACTATGAATGAGTAGGAAAGGAATTTGGGAGACTGACAGGGGGGGGGGGGGGTACATGAAATATCCTGTGCGGACTAACATACTCGGTTGTAGTAAAAACTGTATCTGTCATTTAACACCAAGGCTGGCGCATGGCTTGGTTCAGCTCAGACACCTTGAAATGCTCACACTGCCTTGGTGACAGACTCCCAGAATACCTCAGGGTCACATTTCGTCCAAATGTCTGGGGGGACCTCCCACGTTCTTCATGCCCCCTCTTCTCCAACAGCCTCATCCCTGGCCAAAAACTTTTATGTTCTCACTGTAAACAATCCAGACCAGCTCACACAAGCTGGCTGTCAGCCTGAGCTAAATGATTCCTTGCTCGTCTGTGTGTGTGTGTCTGAACGTGTGAGTGCTTTCAAATGACAGTATATGACCCTTTAACCCTTTTAAAATGATGTCTGTCGGCACGAAATTGACTCATTTACTGAAGCTACTGTATATCAGGTCACCCTCAGGCTGCCATTATGGATTAAGAATACTATAATACACACTTTAATGGAGGGAGTGTTCAGCTGCTAACGGCAGGGCTATTTTGTTAATTACCATATGGTTATTTCATGGTGGCTTTAGCAGCTAATACTCTACATATTCACACGTGAAGGCGTCGTCTCACCACAACATGCATCACCTTGACTGCATTCAGTAAATCATGCAAGTCCCGCTACGTGTGTAGAAACAAACAAGCGGGAATATGTCTTTTTATGTTCGTATCTCGGAGATGACAGCAGCAGTGGATCTCCGAGGCTGTAAAAGTCATAGTAAAATCCCCGTTTCCCTAAAGTCACATACCTCCTGTGTTATTAGACCCCTTTCTTTTGTCTGCTGCCGCAGACTTGAGCTGTGAGGCAGCCGTCGCAGCTTTTAGCTGCTGCCCTGTCTGGCTCAACAGGCTCCTTCTAGTAAATATGGATCCACCTTGAGCAGCATTCCCTTGACACTCCCTGTCAACAGATATAATGAGACCATAACTATTCGTTCTACTTTCTCATTTCAATCCTAGACAAGAGGCCAGAGAGAGCGAAGGAGACAGGAACACCTTATCAGTTCTGTTGTGTTTTATTTTTTTTTTCTAAGGCCTGCCCTCGCTCATCTCCCTCAACCTTTCCAATAGATCTCATAGACAAATGTGTGTAATATATACCTGCGCGCACGCATGTTCGGTGTTTTAGGATCTTTTGCATTGCTAGGATTTGAATTTTTATTATTTTGCGCCCTCACTAAAGTCGTTCTGTTTGTGTTGTATTTGTTTTATGTGACTCTATTACATACATATTACAAATCATTATTTAACTCTTGTGTTGTCTCAAGGCCATATGGCATTGATTTGCACTGTCACAGACATGAAACATTGACAGCCTTTTTCTCTTTGTGCCATATGGCATGCGTGGGCGTGCGTTTGTGTGTCGCTGGTGGTGGCGGCGGCGTGTGACCATTGATAGTCACTCCTCATCACTCGCCTGTGTGTATCTGGGAGCGGTTGACTCAAAGAGTGCTGTGTGTTTGCGCACGCATGCACGCACACAGTTTGTTTGGTATGTGTGTACAAGATTGTGGGGTTTGTTTTGTTTTTTTTCTTTTCAGAAGAGTGCCTGTGGTGACCAGATCATGTTGTGTGTTTGTGTGTGTGTGTTCTGCACAGGAGGAATGCCAGCTCCTGAGCAGAGCCCAGTGACGGAGGAGGGGCTTCTGCTGACCATCCGCGACAGTTCAACTGGCCGCAACATGGAGGCTGACAACACCGCCAACAACATCCTGGCCTCCGTCAAAGAACAGGTACTGTGTCTCTTCGGTTTGTTCTGCTCTAAGAGCCCATTGATTCATGTTACATCTCTCATATTATGGCACTGTTTTTATGAACCGTTTATGTACAGTGACATTTATAGAATACTAAATTGTCTGGTGACTCACACATTTGACTAAGAAGAAATCCAGTGGGCAACATCTCTGGACATTTCTTTTTTTTTTTTTGCGAATTTGTGTCACGCACCCTGTTGTCACTATAATCACATAACTTACCTCTGCAGCACAGAGCCCAAAAGTAGAAAGTTGTCATTGCTCTGCATGTAGGATGATGAAAAGGTTTTATTTGTTTATAGCAGAACTGTGGTCGGTGGTTTATTTCGCTTTTGTCCTGTGGAAAAATTGAAGCGGAATAAGCTTGACTAGGAGCTATTGGTTGTTTATTGCCTGCAGTCATGGCCTGGCTTGCATGAATGGACAACCAGGAAGATCATCTCTATGAGGGTTTGTGAGCCTGTGGAGGGACATGCCCTCTGACTCACTCCATCTATGCCTGTCTCTCTGTGATTCATCCACAGTCCCTTCTGTTACACACACATACACACACTCTCCTTTACTTTCTGGCTTCGCTCCAGGCCTCCATATTCCTGGGAATCCAGCACAGGGCAAACTGGGCTAAAGAGATTTCGCTCGTTATTAATGATGTTAATTCCCTTCTGTGACATCTCACATACCTTTCTTTTTCCGCGAGTGACACGTTTGAAATGAAATGAACTAAACGCGCGCTATGGTATTTATTAACGAACGACTCACACAAGTCCCATTTAGACTTACCACAGGAAAGTGAGCATTGTTTACACGAGAAAGGAAGGGAAGGAAGGAAGGAAGGAAGGAGGGAGCACCTGTCGATGTCACTTCCTTCCCCAGAGTATTCCTCAGTGGCTCGTCCGGTTAGAGCAGATCTCCATGCAGGCAAGCAGGAAGAGCGCGTAGCCTGCCTCGAGCTGTTGCTTTCAGAGCGAATGGCTGGAGATATGCCTCAGAGGGGATTCCTGCTAAAGAGCAGAGACTGTAAAATGATCGCTGTCCTCAGTATTTAACAGAGTTGGAGAGGCAAATCAGAGGGTGAGTGAAAGTGAAGTGAAAATATGGAGAAGGTCAGAGACTGGGCTTGTGTGTGCGAGTGTGTGAGTGTGGGGTTTTTTTTTTTTCCCTCTGCTTTTGCGTGAGGTTTTCCTGTGATTGTTGAGAGGCAGACCTTCGAGGGATCTTGCTGTCGATGTAAACATGCAAGTCTGCTGTGCTATAGCTGTGGTAGCAGTTAGGGCTGGGGCTTAGGATGACTGGGTGTTTGGTAAGTTTTTACTCTATGGCTCTTACTGTCTTGTATGTTTTTGTTCCCTCCGTTCACTTGTCTTGTTCACTCCCTGCCTTCCTTCATTTTGTTGTTGTCTTTTTCCTCTTACTAAACTTTAGCTTGTGTCACTGCTGTGGTTACAGCTGCACGGGCTTTGCCCAGATGCCCAAACAAGGACCGATTCACCCACATACTATGATTGCGTTCTCAATGTGTGTTCATTTGCTTGGACTTGTCTTCCCTCTCTCTTCCCTCTCCTAACAAGCCCCAGTTTTCTTGTCATTAATTTGAGGATTTGGTTCTGCCGTGCTGCAGCTCCTGCTTATTAGAGTCCTGTCTTTGCTCTCTGCCTCTTAATAGCACTGATCCACCATCTGGATGTCACATCCATAATGGTTTATTACAGACCCCATTTAAGTGTTTAAATGTCAATGTTTTTCTTTCTGCACATTCCGACTTGCTTTGAGGAATCACACATGCTATTTTTCAATCCTAGCTCCGCCGCATAACCTAAAACTGTGTCGTAATTCAGAATTAACTTTACAAATTTCGCCTCTTCAGTATTTATTATGTTATTAAAATTTAATTTAACCGAAGGGGTTGTTTCGAGGATTATCTCAGACCTACTTTTTTTTTATCTGTTTCATCTTAAGTGTAATTGAAGCAGTGGGAGGCTGTGGCTCTCATCCAGACAGACTCTCTTTTTTGTATATTCAGCATTCTTGGTGCTCTGCTGTGTCTTGTCAGAGTATTTTACTTTCTTGTTCTTTTAGTTTTTTTAGTATTATTATTGTTAGCAAATAACAATTTTCAGCACAAACATCAAAACAATGGTTTTATTACTGTTGTTATTATTCTCAGTCATGGTAATTTCCCTATTTTCTCTATTTAAATTGAAAAACTGGCCGTACAATCACCAGCTCGTTTTTTCTTATCACTTTCTGTTACAGAAAACATAATCTAAGCAAGACGATGGCCCTGTTTATTGTAAATTGCAGTAGGAAGCACTTTTTTAATGCATGCGAAAATTGAATTTGATGCTAAATATTAAAAGTACTCTCTTGGACTATCTGTTAACACTAAAAATAATAAGCCGTTAAGGCTTTTTCAAGGTGATTCACTGAACGTCTGATTGATTTAATGGATTCTGACATTAATGTCAGATACTGCCTGACTGGATGTCAGATCCTGCTTCAATATAGAGTCACGACAACAGTATGTTACCACGCTGAATGTGACAGCCTGTTTTTGTAGCTTTTTTTTTTTTAATACTTATGACTCACAGAAAATGTATCATCTCTGCTGTAAATCTGGTTTGCTTTCGTGATGCAAAAAAAGGGGCAGGTTGGGAATACAACAGGGTGATATATCAGTCTTATTATTGATCAATTCCCAAAGGGGTCGTATCACAATACTATAAACATGCTTTGTTTTCATTTTACACATCCCTCTTGTCCATAATATTACTCTGAACAGAAATTAATTATAAACCGAAGTCAGGATTTTCTATGATACTGTGCACTCCTTGAAAATGTCTTTGGACCAGAATTTGGATTGTTATTAACTGAACTGATACGTTGGGAAATCGGAGCTGCATCCAACAAATGTGGTAACTTTCTGAAACCATTGAGGTTTGCAGGTTTGCAGAGGAGAAAAAATAAACAGGGTTTGAACTTCTCTCCCAAGCTCTCTTTAAAAAAAGCCTTCCAGTAGAGCCTGTTCACCCCACATTGAGGTCGTTCAGAAAAACTATTGACACTTTTGCCTTCCAACACTTCACATGAACTAGTTCTTTTCAAGCGTAACCTGGCCCCTAGTCTTGGAAACAACTGAAGAACTCCTGGATACTACTTCGTTTTACATTAAGATTTTTAATTCTAGTGCTTTTAGCTCATGCTTGTATCCAGTGTGCCTGTGTAGCGTTCACTGATGCTGAAGCGTGTTGATGACCACATTCAATCAAGTGGCTTTTAACGACTCGGCCATCAGCAGTTTACAGCTGTTCAATTAATAAAATGGTTGACTGCCCTTCGTCTGTGCTAACACTGTGTGTATTTACATGCATATAAAAAATACCATTATCACTGCCTGATTAGGAAACGTCTCTAGAGTGCTTAAATATATTCAGTTTGAAGAACCCACAGGCAGAATGAAACATGGAAGTAGTATCTTTGCATCACCCACAGGTTTCTGAAGAGCCGTTGTAAAGCTCAGAGTTTGGTGGCTTGGCGGGATCTTGGCAGTGCTGCATCTGCCGCCTCCTGGCTAATCCGAAAGTGGGCTTAATTATGCATAACTTTAAGCCTTAATATAACTTGAACATGTGAGTTATATAGAAATTCAGCCACAGTACAGTTGTCATGAACATGGAGACCAAAAATGGGTTTGTACCAGGCTGTAAATATGTTTATTTCTGCTGTGAAGTTGGACATTTTAACATGGGGGCTTATGGAGACTGACTTGTTCTGTAGCCAGCCTCAAGTGGTCGCTTGAGGAACTGCAGTTTTGGCACTTCCAGTTCGCGTTTTGGACGAACTTACATTGTCAAATTGTTAAATTGACGAGATGGATGTCGACAGTATGACTTGAATGTGTGGAATAGCTTTAGAAAAAGGCTTTATAGATCAATCTTCAAGGGAATTGGCTTGAATTCTTTTCATCCATTGTTAGTTTGCTTTGAGACAATGTGACTACCCAAACAATATGCAAATGTAAAGTGAGTTTCCAACCATGTTAACAAAATGCAAATCAAAATCCAACAGTTACAGTTATGTAAATATTTGGAGTGGAAAGCCACAAGATACATCAACAAAAGGTTAGTTAAAGGCTGAGATAACTTTGTAACTGTCTTAAAGCCAAGTCGGGAAGCCAAGTGAGTAACTTTTTTTTTTAGAATAGCTTCCTTCAAATGTACAGCAAGGTGCTGGTGGTGCTGGCTGTACGATTAATATTAAGACCTCAAACTCATATTACAATTAATTGTCATGTTTACCTTGGCAACAATGAACGAAATATCTTTTTCAGTGCCTTTATTACACTACATTTTATACATTTTCTCTACCTGAGTTAAAGTGGGCAATCATATTCATTTACATTGCTTTAAACTGTTGGTGTTTGTGGTGTACCCTGCACTGACTGAAGGTGGTTAGTTTGGGATACATGAGATTTTTTTTTGTACTTCCGGGTGCATCAAAGGGGAAGAAAACAAATGGTGTGTCAGAGGTATGTTATCAACCCGACAAACCGACATGACTTTAAAGAATGTTGGTGATAGTTTCATAGAGTCAGTTGTGCAGAAACCTTTGTGTTTTTGTTCTGCCGTACCTAGTTGTTAAAGTAAAAGGGGGTGCGCTATGGAGTTCTTGACCACTAGTAGCACTACGGATCAATGTTTCTACAAGTGGGTGCCCATTTTGTGTGTGCATGCACACAAGGCTATTCCGCTGATTGACAATTGCCGATGGCAACATTGAAAGAGGCGTGATACTGCAGTAGGACGAGGGATACTGCGAGCTTGTGAACAATACAGGATTTGAAATACTGAAACAATCAGCACGTTTGTCAGGCCTCAAGGATACACACAATTCATTCTGAAGAGTGAACACTGAAGGTAAACCTTACTTGTGTTTGTTTACAAGAAAAACCCACCAGGTACCTTTTTAAACCAGGGGTAGTTCTTGATACACGAGATCAGTAAGTGGCAGTGGTGCAGTCTCTCTTTGCAAACTCCCAAATAAAAAGTTGAACTCTTGAGCAAGAGCTATCAACAACACAAAAGATACATCATTATTGCTAAGGAAACATTATTTATTTGTTAAATCATTTCTGGCATTTCCATTCACGCACATAGTGTACATAAGATTTTTATCGGCTGTAGATCGTGGAGTATCCTGGCAGTTGCACCCAGCGCATCCTTTCAAGAACGAGCCAGATTCGATTTTGAAACAAATATACTGGAGCCCTTAGGTTGTCTAGTAAGGGAGCCTGTGTAGCACCCACATAGAAGGCATCAATGAGTGTGAGGTTCCGGTCTTTAAAGATCATCTCATTGATCAATCTGCCCTCATCTCTGCTTCCAACCGCATGTCCCAGGAGAGGAATAGGGGGCCCTTTTGGTTGCGTCAACTTTTGATTTTATCCTCACCAAGCAGTCCTTAATGTACACACACGTCTTTGAGGGCTTCTCAGCATGCCTATTTTAGTTATGTTTGTGTTACAGAAACAGTAGGCTGGGGGAGCGGAAAGAGTGGGAGGGATGTTAGGTGATGAGCGGGCTTGTGCCTTCCTGACAGCTCACGTAATGTTCGAGAGTAAACCTGGGAAGTACAGCTGGCGTATGAAGCGCTCTTAACTTCATTTGAAATGGTTTCAGCAACAAAAAGAATTTATTGACCAAGGAATTGAAATAAACATACAACCAAAAAACTAAAAACTGTTAACAGTTGAAATGGTGCATTCATATCAACGTATAAAGCCGTTTTCCAGAGCCAGTTTTTCTACTAATGAACCGGTTTTACCTGGAAAAACTGCTGTATCAACAAAACTTCAGGTGTCATCCAGAGTGATGAAAGTTTTTTGTTGTTGTTGTTGTCATCAGCTGCACACTTGCCACATTTCTGTATTTGAGTTTCTCTGTTAGAAAAGATCAGGATCAGAAGCCCAGTTCAAATTTACTGCCTTTTATTTGGCAGGTAGTTCGATTATGTTTACAGCCAGAGTTTCAGACAGGGTCAGAAAAGGAAGTTGATTTAGTTCTTTATCCTTTCTGTGTTGTGGAGAGATTCCCCTTCAAACGTAAATATAGTTCTGTGGTTAAATTAAATCCTCGCAATCTAAAGCATCGCTGAGCAGATCATTTCTAGTATCAAGATTGCAGTTTCTTTGCCCTTAGAAACGCTCTGTTTTTGGTGTGCCTCTCTTCCTCCTCCATTACGAGGCTTTGCCCTCAGAGTAATGCTGTTATTAGCTGTGCCTGGACATGCCTATCTGTACCACACGACCGGCAAAAAAGGCATTTTAGGCGCGCCGTGCTATGGTGTTTCAACACACTGCCTCCCAGAAAGCACCACAGTGGAATTTTCCCACTTTGTTGGAGTCCATTACACATGAAAAATCTGTCTGCCTCCTGCTTCTCCATGGCACGCTGGTGTTACACTCTGTGACCCGGTTTTCATCTGAATCAGGCACAGACACACTCAGGCTCCAGTGGTGCTTGCAAAGCCCATGAGTTGACCTTGCTTTGAGTGCTACATCTCCAGCACCCTCTTAAAGGCTTGATGAGCTGGCTAAAATATTGCCCACTTGAGATACCGATGCAAGCCTCTGTCATGTTTTAATGAAACCAGTGTCATCTTTGTCTAAGTGACCCAGCTTAAGGAGTTAATAGTTGGGGCCAAGGCAAAGCTTCAAGGAAGTGTTTTGCCAATATGCATTTCCATGCCATAAGCGCAGCAGAAAGGTTGAAATCTCTCTGCAGGCGATAGTGTCTGTTCCACCTCCATAGGCGAAATAAGGACTCTAATTACAATCGACTGCTGATTTTCTCCACTCCTCTGGGTCTTATCTGCCTTCCTCTCCCTAGTGCTGCCACTGTGACACAGGCAAGGAGAAATCTACAGGCATAAGCATTCTGGCCTCGATTATAGTCATAAAAATGGAAGCCTGGCTCCGAGCAATTACCCCATGGGGGAGCAGAACAAGTGTGAGAGGGAAAGAGTGAGACAGATCCAGAGGGGAGGGATACAGGTGAAGGAGAGTGCTCAGATATACAGGGGAAAGACAAAACGCTCAGATAGGGGAGGGCGCGGAGGGTGGCGAGTGAAGGGAAAAGTAGGAAAGTGAAGAGTGTGAGCATGATGGAGGCAGGCAGAGTCAGAGAGGCTGTCACCTGTGAATGGCTGTCTGAAGCGGCGTTGCGGTAGGCTGCCAACGTAGGGGGAAAACAGAAAAGGAGGACAAGAGGAAGAGGAGATAATCTGCTCCCAATGTGACATGATGTCAAAGGAGCGGTGTGTGCGTCTGGCACGGTGCAGCGCTGTCGTTTTTAACCCAGCCCTGGGAGATCTCCCCCCAACTAGCCTGTTAATACTCATCACCATCACTGTCATCATCATCATTATCACTATAATCATTGCCATCGTCAACAGCACACGCAGAGGACCTGGTCATTGGGGACCAGGAGTTGTAATCAGGAGGGTGGAAGCTGGTAAACAGTGCTTGCCTGTCCTTGGACGTCCACTGAGGAAGTCAAGGGTTCTTGACTGGGTGAATCACCGATGAGGTTCTCTGTATCATCCTTTGCCCAAACATATCTCAGATAAGTTTCTCGAAATGACTGATCTTGAGGTAATCACACAAGTCACTGCAGTCTTTGTTCACTACAGCAACCTCCAGATTGACACTCCCTAGATTGCTTACTCTCCTCGTTTTGGCCCGGAGCAATGTTCTTTTTTGTCTGACACAACGCTATTGATCTCTCAAAGGAATTGTATGTTCACAGGTCTACATGAATTGCACTGGCTGTGTGATTGCACCGCTGCAGCATTTTTTGGTTTTTGTTCCAATCGAGGAGATACAGATTGCCTTTGTGAGTTACACTCATTTACTGCCACTATGCCATGGCGTTATTATCAGCAGCGTCACATAAGAGCCCTTTGTTGAGGTTCATCAGCTTGTGGCTTGCACAAAACAACAGCAGGTCTAGTACAGAACTGAGATGAAAAGACCTGGTGGAAGAAGAAAAAAAAATATTGGATTTTAAAATGTAGGGAAAGAATTTTGTGTTTTGCAGCTGTAGATCCTCTTTTTGATTCCAGGCTTTTACACATGTGCTAAAAGCACCAATGATAAGATGATGCTGTTGAGAGGCACAGCCCGTAGAAGGCTGTTTCAACAGTACATGATAGACGTAGCTCCAGATAATAATCAGGTGTTGCATGCATTTGAAGCCAGGTTTAATATACAGTCATGGCCAAAATATTGGCACCCCTGCATTTCTTTCACAAAATACACCATTTCTCCCAAAAAATGGTCGTTTCATGTTTCATGTTTTCATGTCATTTCTTATGTTTGCACTGGAGCAACACAAAAAAGCGGAGAAAAAAAAAGCCAAATCTAAGATGTTTTTACACAAAACTCGAAAACAAAATGATTGGCACTCACAACATAATATTTGGTAGCACACCCTTTAAAAAAAAAAGCCTAAAAAATAACTGAACTCAGTCGCATCCTGTAACCATCTGTGAATTTCACCACTTCAGAGCTCTCCAGTGCTTTGTCAAACCATTTTTGGGTGCTTTCTGACACTGGGCCCTACATTGCGCACCAGAATTCTTTGGTAGCCTTTAGATTTTATAATGCCATGCATATGGTCAAGACATCCAGTGCCTGAAGTAGCAAAGCAACCCCAAAACATTAGTAAACTTTCACTGTAAGGACCGTGTTCTGTGTTTGGTTTGGAGTTTTGTGTAAAATGTCTTAGATTTGGCTTTTTTTGTAACTATTTGTAATTGCAAGTAGTGCATTATATGACAGAAATGACTGTAGAAATAATGTTTGTTTTTTTAAAGAAAGGACAAATTGTGCCACTGCTACACAGAACTCTAAATTTGAAATCGTTTTAAATGATGCCGCATATTGCTGGTTCCACTTGAACTACTAATGGTGCATAAATTGTGCTTTTAAAGTGTAATTATGTACGTTAGGCAGTGAATGTTAATGAGGCGGAAATGCAAAGGCCATCAGCCTTTAGCCTATTTCCAACATGTCCTTCTGTCTGCTCAAACCACCTGCCAGTGCCAGTCACACCTCACCAACAAGAGCTACAAAAAATCTGTAGCATTTAGATGTCTTAGTACTTGTAAATGAGCCAAGACTGCAAATAGGATGAACAGGAACTGAATGGGAAAATCCTTACAACAAAAAGAATTTGTGAAAATAAATTATGGATCTGTTCATGAGCACTGACGGGATTTTTCTTGAAGTCTGTCCTCTGTGTCTGCATTATTGACAGTCTTTTCTTTTGTTGTCAATCTCTTGTGTGGCAAGCACTAGCTGCTGCTACTTGTTAATGCAGATGACAGCTCCCTTTAATAGCATTCACCACACAGATGACAGTTTCTGGAATGACATTTTAATTATCAAGCCAAATTGTAACTTCCTTTTCATGTTCAAATATATGGAAAAAGATGTTCTCAGTGGTCTTACTCATTTGTGTCGGCAGCATGTTTTATCTGAAATGCCACCAACATAAAATTATTTTTGGGGTGATGAGGTCAGAAAAACACTTGCAGCTTCTTTTTAATGAGATGTAGCAACTAATATTTTGACATGATTCATGTCATGTATGGAGTAATCGTAGATCTCGTCTTTAATTGTCCTGTTTGTTGAGTTGGAGATCATCCATATAAAATATTGTCACTTAAAACCAGTTTGATTTATTTTTTTAGCGCAAAGACGTGGATCATCAGCTGACTTAAAGTGGACTGAATGACGCCTGGATGCTCAAACAAGCCATCTGTAACGACACCTACCCTACCTATCAATCAAAGCAGCCATGCTGTTAATTATACGCAGCTTTAAGCCTTAATATCATTTGAACAGATGAGTTATATAGAAATTCAGCCACAGTACAGTTGTCATGAACGGGGAAATTAGCTATAGAGACCAACACTGTTTTTTGTACCAGCCTGTAAACATGTTTATTTCTGCTGTGAAGTTGGACATTTTAACATGGGGGCTTATGGAGATTGACTTGTTCTGTAGCCAGCCTCAAGTGGCTGCTCGAGGAACTGCAGTTTTTGGCACTTCCACAAAACACTTCATACCCACAGAGGTTGACGCTTGGATGGGACCCACGATTGGATACGGGTAGTCAGCATTGAATCAGATACAGAACAGAAAACCACATTTTGCAAGACCAGCTTCTGCAAAAGTATTATCCTTTGCTTTGACCTTCAATTCCACGCGTGGTATATAAAACTAGGATACTATGTCATTTAGCTCTCGATAGTAGCTCTGCAAGCAGGAATGCTTGTAATGCTGCATTGGAAATCCTGGCAGAAATGATGTTCTATTGTAAACTTGCTTTTCCATTATCTGAGAGTGAATGATGTTTCACATTTCTGTTTGTAGCCTCTTGTCACATTATCAGCTTTTTTAGTATAAAAGCCGTGGTGCAGCTGTGGGTGCTAAAGCAATTTTCTCCCTCTGATTCACCTATAGCTATGCCTGCAGCTGTATGCACTCTTACCTCGGCAAGCCACTTTACTGTATTTTTAAATGCCTTTCTATCCAACGTGGTTATTATAATACAGCTATAGTGGCATGACGCTGCAGTGAATTTTCCTCAAATCTTTAGTATTTTAACAAGGTGACTTTGTGGCAGTTTTTCTAAGTAATTGCACTGCGTGGTTCCTTCAGGTCTGGTCACACAGCCTGTTCTGAGGCCTGTACTCTTCGCTCACACCTCAGGCCTGCTTTTCTGTCCCTGCTGCTGCAGAAATCTTTTAACCTCTGCTGTCATTCTCCCACTGTGCAGCATTGTCGGGTTCTCGTTGGAACGGGTCTGCCACACTGCAGCGAGGATGCAGAGCTGTCAAGCCTCATTGCCACTTAATGAACAAACATATTTCTGGTAGATTCCCATATTTGGTTAAGCGGAAATGCCATCTGCACTAGTTATGCAAAATGGATGTGAACATCACAAATGAACATGCAGTCCTTGCTTTCCAGATCCAGGCTCACATGGGCTGTAATCGAGGTAACGAGAACTATTCAGGATAAGATCTCAAGTCTTAATTAATAGTGGGATTTGGACCCTCACTACAAAAGCTTAAGCAAAGATTGCTATGATGTATACCACTCAATTATTATTCTGTCATATAAAGGAAGGTGCTGAGTTATCAAGAATATTCAAGCACAATTTCACACATCACCAACACTGCATTACATTATCCTAATTCATCACACTGTATATGTGGCACATATGATGTTGTGGGTTCCCAGTTTTTACATACAGGAGGTGAAATGATGCATCTGTTCAGTGTCAGGTTGTGAATCTTATATTACACGAACATGCACTATTGAGCAGATATGCCAGTTAGATAGATGGACTAACAGATCTTGGTAAACGTTAAGTGAATAATTTGGGCAGCTTTGCAACCACACTAACTGTTATATGTGTTTGGGACATACAAGTAGACAGCAAGTGAAGCAATCCGTAATGAATGTAGATGGTTTAATTCATAGCCCAAAATCTAGCACCTTTAACATCTTTCAAGTTGGAATATCTAACACTAAAACCACTTTCCAAGTTGTAGCAGACTGCAGATCCAGCTGTAAGATTTCATTTTGACTTAAGAGAGAAAAATCTTCCAAAATCAATACATCCAAACCTGCTCAACGAAGCATTAGATATGCATTAAAATGTTTTAGATAATGTATTCATGTTCCCCAGAATTGAAAGTTGTAAGCAGAAAAAAACACGCCGAGGTATAATGTAGGATACAGTATATGCTGACACATGTTAACATTTTCTGTGGTTGTCAAGTTGACTGAATTTTTGAGGCAGGGACACAAAAATCCAAGAGTGTGTTTGTTGGCCAATTAGTGTGTGAAAGATGTTGGAAACTCGCGTAGTACAGAGAGACTTTAGATAACAGACAATCTGTCCTACCACAGCTGATTGGAAACTTTGTTTACCACGGTGTCAGCCGCCTCTCTTTCGAAGGGTTTCTGCCTTTAAACGGTTTTATTGCAAAACAAGAAATCTATCTTTTAGAACAGCTGCTCAAAATTAAACATTATTTTCAAAAAAGACGGTAAATAAGGAACATCCTTAACAGACTGTTTGATTTGTGATTGCTAAATTATGCTAAACTACTGTCTTTCAGTGCTAAATTCAAGCATACGGTATATTTATTTTACCCGTCACATGCTAATGCAGTAGGGCTGTTTACAGTGAATGTGTAAGTCAGTTAATATAGCTGCATGACATTTGGGGTTTATGTGTGCCAATCTGTATAAGCCTCTCTTATCTATGCTGCACCACAGTCTATGTGCTGAACCAGCAGCGGGGCAGTAGCCACTTCAGGCATTTCAGATGGGTCTTGTATTGTCAGCATCCATAAAGATGACAAGGGAGCCAGTATATTGGTAGCGTGGTCTGCTGCCCTGTGTCATCTGTTTCTTTAGGGCCCATCTGAGGACACAAGGGGACAGGATCTGAATCAGCTCTCGGAATACAGGCAGATCAGGCCCAACAGGCTCATTGTAGTGGCAAATAAAAGCATTAGAGCCCTTGTTGGTACAGGAAAGCTGGCCACCCATTGTCCCTGTCCTCTCTTTCTACACTAAGCCTGGTACCGACCAAGGCTGGGCCAACACCCGTTAAATAAGCATAGGCCTTGTTTAATGGTCATTACTGCTGTGCTCAGTCTGATCGTTATGCTGAATAGATGTGTCCCATTCTGTGTAGGGGCCAAGCATGGAAAATGTAATGAATTACACAGAGCAGTGAGTACTCTCTCTCCATGGCTAATATGAGCCCTACTTACGAGTGTGATCCTTGTCCCTGTTTCATTAGGCCGGGGGTCGTTTTTGGCACATAGCCCTGTGCTATCACAAGCTAATTATGGACATATTGGATCCATATTCATAATGGTCTTAATGAGTCATGCAGAGTAAGGAAAGTCTATTGAAATGTGTCTGATAGAAAAGGAAAGTCTGAGGTTGGCAGAGTAAAGAGGCAGTAATTGTCAAAGCTACCTGAGGGGCAAGGGTGCACTGAGAGATTTGGAGAGTAGTCTAATTCTTCCATCCTCTTGCTTCTCAGTGTGTCAGCCATCCTCATTGATGGAAATTGTGCTCCAGTAATTAAAAAAATGTGATCTAATGAAAACAACTTGAAACATAATACAACCAAAACAATGACTCTACAACTGAGACCAATGCTGCAAACAATTTGTCAAGCGATAGTAAATACCTGGAGGACAGAGCTCTATGCAGGAAGCTTTGGACCGCCTCCATGCCTCTCCATAGTGAGAAAACAGCAGGGTTGGGGAGGGCATGCACACAGGATGCCCGCCTGCTTAAGGCTTGGAGCTGCTCTGAATATCAGTAGTGACAGAGACCTCGGTGCCGTATGTCTGCAACAGATGTCTCTCTCTGCTGCGTTTGATCAAGATCACAGACCATCTAATAAGCAGGACTGAAGGCCAGTGCACTTTTTTTGGTGTGAAGTATTAAGAAAGGCAAAGCTGCTTATTTCTCCCATGCCTGCATGTATAGCTGTATAATGAGAAGTGTCGCCTTAGATGAAGTTGCTGGAGTTGAAAAGGTGACGTGCTGCCAGACAAAACAATTGAATAATGAGCTTAAAAGAAAGAAGGCCCAGAAATGCTGCACTAAGAATAGTGACATTTGCAGGAGTAGGAAATCTCTGTCTTCATTTAGATGGTAAACAAAACAGCTCGGTCTGTCTAGCTTTACACAATGCAAGATGGATTTTTATCTTTTAGGTGTATGCATGGTTGTTTTATTTGGGGTGAGGAGAATTGCATATGTATTCTGCTGTGGATTTATGATGTATTAGTCCTATTTAAAGTCTGTAAAGTAAGATTAGATGTGTGTTCTGAGTCATTCCAAAGAACCACCCAGCCAAATTTGAATGATTAAAAAAATATCGACAAGTTTATGAAATTAGGTGTCAAAATCCGGTAAAAATGAGCAGTACTCTCAGCTCCAGGACTGTGGGGGCGTGTCCGCTGAATGTGCAGAAGCCACGCCCACTCGTGGGAGCAGTCAAGCAGCCATTTTGAAGCGACTGAAACGTGTCAGATGAGTTCAGAAAATGACATGACTAACTTTGAAACACTCTGAGTGAGATGAATTCATCTCTATCACTCTGCTAGGGGTGCAGGGGTATGCTCGGGGTGGCCTCAGCGTGTCATCGAGCCACCCTTTAGGACCGCCCACAAAACCCTGGACTGAAAACCGGTGGAAAACTGTTTTAACCTCTGACTCCACATTTCAGTAATATATCGTTCAAAGTCTTTTCACATGTTTTCAGCAACTATTTTCCAACATATTTAATATATTTTGAAAGATATCTCAGAATTGCCTTTACACAGACTTTAAGGCTGATATATTGTTGTACATAGAGCTTCCACCGTAGCTTACAAAAGTGACTTGAGCTGCTGTGAGCATTTGTGCACTGGGGGTGTCTATGTCGCTCTGCATGTAACACTGCCAAAACGCTAGTTGGCAGTGGGGTTTCTGTGCCACCGTGTTGAGTTTCTTTGTGTAAACAATGGTGCCTGAAACTCAAACTCTCCCTCGTCTCTCTACTAAAACTTTTCTATTGTGTGTTTTCCTTTTTTCCCTGTGCTGCCTATGAAACAAAAGGACGAGGTGATACTAGGGACAGACACGTGTGGCGTGTTTGTCTGTGAATGTGCGCACGTATGAAACAACATTATTAACTCATCTGGGTTTGCATAAATCACCTCTGTTCTCCCTTAATACATCCATAGTCGCCTCCCACTCTCAGACAATGCACATACACAAAAGCAGGACCAATCACAGTTGTTGTGGTCTGCGTCACTACAGCGAGTAGTTACATTCCTGGGGAGGTACAGGCTACGCCGTAAAGTATAAATCAGGCTTTACCCTCGTGTATGTGACTGTTTTGAATCAGACAATGACCTAGTGCACAAAGACTACCATATCTAGTGGGACTGAGTTGTATATAGAATGTTCACATTTTCTCTCTCCTGCCTATTTTATCTGTGTCCATATGGAGTATACCCCTCTCTTGTCGCTTTCAACTTGTGTTTTCTCTCTTGTACATTGGTGGCACAATCACACACTGGAGTAATTTCTAGATTTGTATCAAGAAGCAGTAAGACTGTGTTCGAATCATTTCTCTTTCTCTCTCATACACTATTATTCCGTGTCCTCTCTCTCTCTCTCTCTCTCTCTCTTGTACAGCGAAAGCCCAACCTCAACTCCTACCCCTTGTTTCCTCTATAAAGTCATCTTCTATGTGCTGAACCAGCAGTGGGCAGAAGCCACTTCAGGCCCCATAAATGCATACAAAATACAGGGTGTGTGCAGAGTGGTGTCATAATAGTTAAATCTTTTAGACTGAATCTTGTGGGAAACAGTCCGCCGACTAGCACTGCCACATTGTCTATCACTTATAAGGGTTCAGTTCTGGGGCTTAGCGAGAGAACGGACTGTATTGTGGGTGACCTTCAGGGTTTGTGTAAATTTTTATAAGGATTTGGCTGAGTATGTGCAGGACCAAGAGTTCAGATCTCAAGATTTATAGCTAAAAATGTTTTGTTACAGCCAGTTGTGTTAAATGAATGCTGTGGCAAAAGCAACTTGTGAACTGTCCTTGACAATCTGCTCATATGTAGTGTGGGAATACAATTCAGAGTATTCATACTATGAAACATCCGTCTCAAGAAAATTAAGAATGGAAAAGGGGGTGATTTCTTGGAAAGATAGGATGAAACTGTCAATTTTGACGCAACTAATCTCTAAGTAAAGGTTGTATGTCACACTGAGGATTGATGGCTTATTTCTTTTTCTAAGTAAATCAGTGTCATGGCCACTCTATCTCTGTCCTGCTCGCAGAGATTTATCTGCACTCATGTGGGTGTGTTTTTGTATCAGAAATAAGCAGACATCGGGATGATCCCTGATATTTCCTGGGGAGTGCACCTCTTAACGCGTGCTTGGGCTGTGCGATAAAGAGATAGGGATAATGATCTGAAAGTGAAAATTTAATACGCTCAATAATTTGTTGGTATGCAGGGAAATTAGACTGCTTTCTCAAGTGTTTCTCCAATGGCAAGGCAAAGGCCAATTAAATCAGAGGAATAAAGTTATATGTAACCAACATCAAACAATGAATACAAAGTGAATATTTAAGCTAAGATAATGACATCGACAGAAGTAGTAATTATTTACTTCAGCTGTTTGTTCTACTGTTTTTTTTAAAGGCATGGCACATTTTTCAGCCCAATCGGCCAACGCCAGTTCTAAGTATAGTCACGAGAGGAGCCACCAATTTTTTTTTAAGCTTGCAACTGAATTTATGTGATTAGGAGTTTAGTTTGACTCCTGTGTTTCCCCTTCGTACTTTGTACCTCCCCACAGCTGTACTGGAGCTGTATTTGCAGTGTTAAGTCGCTGCTAATGCAACCTAAACATTTCTTGCCGCTTCTTAGCATTAAAAGCTTTCCACCGGGGAACCCCTTGGGAAGCTATTATTAAGAAGCAGCTACAGGAAATGCATTTTATCTGTCATGAAGATTAGCAGCGTTTTGTTAGCTGCGCTATTGTTCAATAAAAATTGGTTTACACAAGAAGATGTGGACATATTCTGCATTATTTTGTCAGTGGATTGGGTTTTTTTTTACTGTCATTAGTGCAAACCACCACTACAAGAACCTGTTTCTGTACCATGCTGTACTTTTTAGTCTATATATACTATGCAGTATAATCATTTCACCACCTTATGTCACGCATCTTGAGCACAAAGATTTTCTATGGGATGATTAAAGGTTTATCTTATCTTATGTGCATATGCACAGCATAATATGTGATCAGGGGTTGCTCATGGTACAGCACGGCTATCCTAGCCACATGAAAAAATGTAATTATATTAAGGGAAGAGGAGTTAGCAGTTTTCCCTCCTGCATGCTTCCTCTCACTGCAGTCAAGCTTCACATATCTACAACTGAGGTAGAGGAGAGCAGTGGAGGGTATAAAGCAGGAGTTTGGGGGAGGGGTGAGTAGAGCAAGTCTACAATGTGAAGGGAAATTTCAATGTGCCCTGAGGGAACATTGGAGAGTAGGTGTGAAAAGTAGGCTGGTCTAAGTGCCGTGGAGTGACTAAACTTCCTCAGACAGGTCACAAAAGAAGCTGAAAGCCGGCTTGTGTGTGTCTGTCTGTGTGTGTGTATGTGTGTGTGTGTATGCAGCTGGCTGCATATGTAATTGACCATGGTAATGGACATTATCAGGGACGAGTAAGGATAGCAAGAGGAGAGGAGAGGAGAGGAGAGGGGAGGATCCTGCCATCTGTACATAGAGTTATGGTGAGTGAGGCCTTTTTGCAAAAACATAAGTGTTGGTGCTGGAATGCAGATACTCTTTAGACTGCCATGGTAGTGCTGCCGGTGAGTAAAAAGGTATTTCTAAGGTATGCAAATGAGTGTGTGTAGATGTGTGCAGTCGTTTTTCTGTGTACAAAAGACCCTGTGCGAGTCTTATGAGTGTCATGATGCAGTGCTCGGAGCTAGAAAGCTATGCAAGTAATAGCCTCGCTCAGGCTAGATAATTAGTCAAATGCTGATTTCTACTCGACTCCCAAAGGAACAGTGCCACCAAGGCTAAATATCACCCACTGAAGTGGTGCTTATCTCTCTGTGTGGGCTGGAGAAATGGCAGTACCATATAGCCTGTGTGTGTGTGTGTGTGTGTACACCTAAGTTTGTGCATGGGAGTGTATATTGCGTCTATTTTGTACTTGTGAGCAAACATTTCTATCTGAGATTAGCTTGTTTGCGGTGCCTTGAGCTTCTATTCTGTGTCATCATTAACCTACATGCCACGATGAAACACAACACTGTTCCAAGCTGTCAAACTGTCAACCTTCCTCCCTCCATATTGACTTCACATTTGTCATATCTGTCAATACAAATGCGTAAAGCTCTCTCTGATGAGAATGTATTCCTGACCCTAAGTCACGTATCTTTTTTTTTCTCGTTGTTGTTGTGCTTTATTTGCAGGAGCTCCAGTTTGAGCGGCTAACCAGGGAGCTGGAAGTGGAGAGGCAGATTGTGGCCAGTCAGCTGGAAAGATGCAGACTCGGGGCCGAGTCGCCAGGCGCTGGTAGCAGCAGGTAATGAGAAGATGCGCGCACACACACACACACACACTCACACACTTACTCACAGAGCCACAATCCAACACATGGCTTTTTCATCCTTCACAGCAGTGGTGATATTCCATAGTGTAACCTTATGGCATAGTGATGGAGCAACACATTGTGCTCAAATCTGATTGGTCTATAAATTTTCCCCTCCCTCCTCATCCTGTTATTTTGAAATGGACAGAATTGCTCCAGTGTTATCCAATCTAATCAGAAATAAAATCACATCACTGAGCAGCAAATGTGCAGGATTTTGCCCTATACATCTGACTTTATAGGCAAAATATTAAGCCTATGTTTACCAGCAAGAACGTGTGTGTGTGTATGCATTTGTGAATGCGCACGATAGTTGGGAGTTTTTGCTCAGTGCAACGCTGCTGTCAGTGTGGAAGGAGTGTGGAGCTTCTGAGTTTTGTTCTGGGAACTCATTCCCACTTCATCAGCTACGGCATTAGGCTGCCTGATCATCACACCTCAGTGACCACACATTCTGTCCTGTCTGCTGTGCCTCAGACATGTCAGGTTCATTTGTACAGCTCAGTACTGCGTACAGTTATCCCGATGGGCTTCGCAGACCTGCTGTGAAGAAGATTTGACACGAGGCTTACTATCGGCATCAATAACTGATATTTATCCAAAATGATTTAGTAATAGAATACTGCAGAATGATATCAAGGTTTAAAAACTGAGATGGACAGTCTAACTAAGTCATAGTAAGGATAGTTTGAAATATCCTGTGTGTCACTCTTTTCCTTTGTAGTTCCACACATTAAGCAAGTAATATGTGGACCATCTTTTAGGTCTTTGAAGGAAAATTGTATGGCAAGGGAAGTGGCAAGGGAAATTACAATAGAGGTTAATAGACTGTGACATTTAAGAGATTGCTTAATGGTCAGTTTTTTCAGTGACTATTAATATGATGGTTCTTTGTTGCTTTTGCTTATTTGCTTCAGTCAGGCCCAGCAGTTTTGATGGCGCAGCATAGTGCTGTACCGTGTGGGTATTTTACTAATGATTAACCAACCCTTAAACGCATAACTGTTTGTTATATCTAATTGGAAAGATTGTTATTGCGTATACTGTTGTTGACATAAGGATATAATGGTGAAACTTCAAATTAAACAGTAAATCCTCAGCAGTTATTTAACCGCCAGCTTTTTCACAGGCATTCTGATGCCAGGTTTCAAATGGACCAGGATACAATTGGGATATATCTGGACATGTGACACTTGGTCTGAACAGGGGCTGTAATGGCTCTCTATGATCTCTTTTAGCTTCGTGATAATAAGCCCTATGCCCTTACCCGATGCATTCTTGCACTTCAGCCTGCATACCTGCAAAAAAAAGAGCGCCCACCTACTACCAGCAGATTGCACTACTTAAGTGTAAGAGTGTCCATTTCCCCTTTTTCTCCCTTTTTTAGAGAGACGCAGGTATAGGAGCAGCTTCAAGCGCTGCCAAAAGGGTCTTGGACAGCAGCTCTCTGAAAATATTTGCAGCCTGGCCATTTACTTTCAGTTCCTCTTTAAGAAGTATTGTAGACTTCAGTTTTAGTGTATCCAAACACGCCAGTGATCTTAAATAGATATAAGCAACACACTCGCTTTCCTGTGGCTGTCCCGTAGTCACTCACACACATTTATATTTAACATGAGCCTTTTTTGTGTGCCAGTAACAGCTCATTGTCTTAACTGGCAGTAAAGACTATTAGTCTCTTGATATTGAGTGGATGACCAGAGTCTAACCCTGCATACTCTGCATAATACAGATATGCAGTAGACAGCAAAAAGCTTGATGTATGTCGATATAATATTTTATTTTTCAAGTACTTTTTCCAAGGACCTTTGTATATAATGATAATAATGATAACTTTAAAAACAAAATTTACAAAGCTTGCTTTGACAGACGAGCATAAACAGGGATACTCAAGATGGCAACACCAAGAGCCAAACACCAAGGCCAAATTATAAATCTATATTAATACAGACTGGCCTTTAATTCTTAATTCCCTGCTTAATAAATTCATTTTAGAATAAATCTATTCTTTTAATAAGAAGCCGCACTTGTTTTAATCTCTTCTTTGTTTTGTATATTTGATTAACTGGTGAGTAGGAGCAGTATTTTATTAACAAGAGAAAATCCGTAGTTAATCTTGCATTGAACCCATCAGCTTTAAATATTTTTTGCATGTTTATGACTGTATGCTCAAAGATTTGTCGTGGTTGATTCAAAAACTGTGAATCTGCTTCAGTGTGGAATCTTGTTTTCGACGTATATGGCATTTTCCCTCAGTGTACATGCAACGCCATCCTCTCTGCACCACCTTATACCAACGTGCAAACTGACATGCCGTGCATGTGTTCAGCTCCATACAACTACCTACCACTGTCTTTTTCCAACACAGCAAGCAAAGCAATAATACAATCTGCTTTATACGGACATTGTGTACACGGTTTGTCTCCATATAGCCTGTGTACTCTGGTTACATAGCACACTCTTCATTCCACTGCTCTCCTGCATACATGCCAGATATACAGCCTGCCCTGAACTCCCTGTTCCCCACCTACATGCCCCCAGATACACCTGGCAGAGATCTCCTCTCTGCTGAGTGCACACTTCTAGTTTTATTTTGTAGCCAAACTCTATGCTGTTTCTTTTTCAGTTAAATTCTGAGTTTAGATTTAATTATTTTGGATACGAGCCCAAGCAATTATAAGTAGTTAAAAACTTTCCTTTCGACCTTGGTAGCCATAGAGATATTGGTACTTTTGGTGTCATGGATCTTTGGCATACAGATGACCACAAAAAACCTTTTAGAAACATAGGTGAGACTTGAATAATATGTAAATATTAAGGTCTCTTCAGCATGCCTGCCTTTGTTGTCCAGGTTTCTTTTAATCCTATTCTAATAATGAGCCAAGTTTTCCCTGTACACAATGTTTCAGAAAACAGGTTTCTGCTATAAGACACAATCACAAAGAGACAAGTACATGTAAATGCAGTTACTTTTCTCCGTGGGGTGCCAGTAGCCATTCACCGCCTCCTAGAGAGTCTTTAAAAAAAACATGTAACACCATTTTCACACCTTTTTTTTAAAAGCCGGAGAAAGACAAATAAAATGGCTGTCACTGGACATTTGTGTGTGAATGGAGATCAGCTTTAACCAATCGAGGTCACGCTGCTTGGCTCAATGGCTCAGCGGGACGAGCAGAGGTGACGGCACACTTAAGGGTTGTGATGGGTAGTCATTACATTTCATGACACCTCCGGAGTTGACCACCCCCTTCATTTCACCAAGCATACAGGGTGGGTGGTCATCAAACTTGACCTCTGGCAAAACCCAAAAGATGTAACCTCCAACTAGCCAAAGGGGTTGATGGGAAATAAAGCGTCCTGTCAGGGGGTGGGCCTATTGTTTATCAGCATCGGCAGTTTTACTACCACTGCTTTCACCCAGCCAGCCGGTCGGCATGCAGCACGCATGGCGCATCATCATTACGGTAGCCATTCTTCTACTTCATCTGCCATGGTTCAGTGGAGCTCAACTCACCCAACTTCCTCTTTTTAATTGCCTGCAGGCTCATTAAAATTCTGAGAGCTGTGCTTCTTAAAGCTCATTGAGTGTCACCCAAGATGGAAAAATAGCAGCAGTTTCAACATCAAGGTGCTTGACAGTAATGACCAGCAAATAGAGGATATTAAAAAGTAAAAGGCTGCGAACACTGCTGCAAGGTCTCCTGCTTGGCCGCTGTCTGTCGTAATAACCACTCTTGGAAAAATAGCTCAGAGAGAGCGGATGACTTTCCCTTCCCTTTTGGTCAGAAAGTATTTTCATAGGTACGTATATAAGTTGAAATTATTAGGTGGCTATTAAGATGGCTTGCAGGCTGTTCTGCGTTTTCCTTTCCGCAGAGGCCTTGACTGTAAGTAATCATTTGAGTGCAAGGAAAGCTCAAACTTTTCCTTTTCAGTTGGATCTTTTTACAATCTCACTTTTAGTTTTGTTAAGCCTTAAAGTGACAGTTCACCCCAAAATCATAAATAAACATTTTTCTGCTTAGTCATAATGTTATTCATTCATCTATACTGCAGAGTTTTGGGAATATCAGCCATAGAGATGTCTGCCTTCTCTCAAATATAATAGAACGAGATGGCACTCGGCTTGTGGTGCTCAAAGCGCCAAAAAATACATTTGAAAAACTCAACAGCAATGTCTCTTTCCAGAAATCACGAACCAGTTACTCGAGATAATCCCCAGACTTTGTTGTGAGCAGTTTAATGTAGGAACTTTTTTTTTTGCTTTCTGCCGGACTTCACCCACCAACCGTATAGAAAGAAGTGCGCATTGATTCATGGACGAGAGGCACAAAGCAGGATGTAAATAATTGGCGTCCTCCTCAGCTGAGCTGTAACGATAGCTTGCTCAGCACTAGCCTCTCGTCATGAGTGGATGGGATGGGAGGGCATTTAAATTCTTGTTCTCAGGCTCCTTCCAACAATTCTCATACAAATGTATAAAAAGAGAAATCCAGAGATGCTGCAGAAGTCAGCAGACCCTAACACTATCATGGCAGGAAAAATAACTCCTCTCACAGCCTGCTCCTCTTTGGTGGCATGAGGATACTTCCAGCTTCAGGGGTTCGCCGGTAAAACTCCAGCTAACTGTTGGAGTTTGTATTCCTCTTTGTAGCTTTCTTGCCGCCAGGCATGGATGCCTCAGGCCAAATGCCTATACGAGGTTTTTGACAGAAGACAGCTCATTTCTCATGTCACCCAAGTCAAAACAACGTGTGCAACAAAGGAGGAGTCGATGACATGCGATAGCCCACTAGAAAACCACAAACGAAAATATCAGGCATATTTCATAGTCATTTTAAAGCCCCAGACATTTTCCAAATTAGATCAAGAGCACAGTATGTGATTTAAAGGCTGGTGACAATACGCATATTCTGAAAATTCATTTGGGATCTTTGCAGGACCGTACTATTGTCTACTGGGTGCTTGGTCTGGAGCTTTCCTGCTCAGAGCATGCCATTAAGTGTGATTCTTCACCCACAGCTCCAGGACGATTTATCATCAATCACCACACACTGTCACGCGATCCTTTCTCTGTCTCTGCTGCTTGGTATTCTCAGTGATTGTTGCTGAGTAATAGTCACAAACTGCGATCTCTCTCTCTCTCGCTCGCTCTACCATTATTCTCTGGAGACTGAGCATCTCTGGGAGATTCTCACTGTGCTGGAATATACACTGGCATGCATGTCAGGATTATGCTAGGATGTCAGGACACTGTGAGCGAGAACACTGAGCGAATGTACTGTATGATCACTTGCGATGTATTCGAGGAGCTTCCCTCGCTTGTCTGTGCTCAGTTTCAGTTCCTTTCAGGATGTATTCCATCCCCTGGCCCTTTGTACTTTTTGTTTTTTTTTTGCTTGGCATGTTTTTATTACAGCTGCAGGTGAAAAACAGCTTCCAGTCTCACATTTATACTGTTTTGATAGGTCCTCAAACAAAACACTAGCTGTCACTGAAGGCGCCTTTAGGTCTTGATAGACACAGATGACAGGAGTGGACTTTACATCTGAGTTGTAAACATTAAATCTGCTCTCAGATGGTACATTCTGAACTTGTAGCTGTTTTACATCAAACACAGCAATACTATCTGGGAATATAAAGCTCCAGTATGTCTTTTCCAGAAAAATTCAGTCATGTCTGTGGTGTTTTATTTGTAGTGCTCACTTTTTCATCTCCTTTCCCCCCCATACAGCTCGTCTGAGAAGTCCCTGCCTTGGAGGACAGCAGGTACGTCAACAATGATTGTATAGCTGTCCTTCTTCCTCACAAAAGCTTTCTTTGTTTGTTGCATAATGCATTCAGATCATATTCTGCATCCTCAACACTCACACATTGGTAGGTCTACCAAGGCAAACATCTCCCTGCCACTTCACCTTGAGCCTCGATCTGCAATAGAATGCAAGAGAATTACCTTTGCTGCGTTTTTGAAAACAATGAATGTGGAACAGCAAATTACTGCTCACATCATAGAGCTTTACTGTAACATAATGGGTCACAAGGCCACCTACTTCTACTACTTCTCTGGGACACACAATACATACACTTGAAGCAACCTGTGGCTCTGCATCTTATCTACAAAGCTAGCTTACATTCAAGTATTCAGTCCTTTCTGTTCCTATTTGAGCTTGAATTAAGATCTATAGTCAGTTATTGATAGCCACCATGAATCTGCTTACATAATCTTGGTTTACCATATGAGGTCCACTCTAAGGACGCTTTCACACCAGGATAGTCTGGGGGACTCGATTGGATTGGACGGGGAATACCGAAGAATCTCACATCTTCATTTGGTTTGGTTCACTTTCACACTGCGCTTTTAAAAGCAGAACCCGGGGGCGGTGTTTAGCTCAGTCTGTAGAGCAGCCGCCCCATGTACGAAGGCTCAGTCCTTGCTGCGGCCCAGGGTTCGAATCCGACCTGTGGCTCTTTCCTGCATGTCATTCCCCGTCTCTCTCTCCCCGCATTCCTGTCACTCTTCAGCTGTCTCTATCCAATAAAAAAGCTTGAAAAGGCCAAAAAAAATCATCTTTAAAAAAAAAAAAAAAAAAAAAAGCAGAACCCGGCTCATTGATTGGCCGGTACCGAAAATAGGAAATTCATCCCCTTCAGCCGGCTTGTTCACAACCAAAAACAAACAATGGAGCAACACCTAATTTATGCAGTTTTGGGGTTTTTGTTTTCACTTTGGTGTTCAAACCTAATTGGTGAATTGGTAAACCTAAAGTGAACCGAGACCCACGTTTTGTCCCAATTGAAGTGGACTATCTGAGAAAACGAACTTATAAAGGTGACCAAACAGCTCTGGTGTGAAAGCGCCCTAAATGATAAGTCGACTAAACAGTTCTGTTCAGTATTACAGTGATAAAATAGTGACATATGTAACATAAGTAAGGCTTAACTGTTCAGCAAAGTGCTTTTGAGTTATTGTTTAATATTGGCAGAAGGGACTGTGTGTGTGTGTGTGTGTGTGTGTGTGTGTATCTTTCTCTAAGGCTCGGTTAAGTGTGTGTGTCTGCGTAGTGCAGACATGTTTTACATTTCCGCAATAATCATTACTAACATGAGCCCAAGCTTACAGTAATGGACAGCCTGAGGCGTATTCTTGTTTTAATATTTATTTAAGCTATTTCTGCCCACTCATGCACAACACCATCAGTTGATTGCGAGCGGAAGGATCTCTCTCAGACCCCTTTTGGTGTGTGTTTGTTTTGTCCGCATTCCCTGGAAAGGATCTTCAGCAACAAAAAACAAAACAGATAATGAATTGAACATACTAATGTATTTCATGGCTTATTAATTGCATAGTGGAACGAACGAATTTCTGGAATGGTCATTAATCTTTTATTGTCGATGCCGTCAAAAGAGCCCATGGGGGGTTATAGTTGTACATATGCACTGGGAATATTAATACTTCACGGTTTTCTCATTTGCTGCCCACTCCCCGTTTCCTTGCTGAATGCATTTCATTATTGTTGGAACAGAGCCGGGGACTAATCACAATCACAATGTTTTGCTTTGTATTGATTTCTCATTGTACTATAGATGATAAATGATCGTCAGACGTGGTAATGTGCTTTTTTTTCTCCTCCCAATCTAAATGAATTAAAGTCTCTAAATGTGTGGCACAGAGCGTAATAGGCCACGTTTGTCTGGGAGGCCTAGTGAGCCGCCGTATGTCTCCACTGTCTGGGAGTTTTGGGCTAAAAGTGTTACTGTGGTAACAAGCCCCAGGAAATGTCAATGCAGTCACACCTCATGTCCGCCGAGAGCACGAAGACAAGAACGCCAGAATGAAAGCTTTCTCTCACTTTCTGTTTTGGTCCCTCGTCTCTGCTTATTCCCTTTCAGACATGACAGTCTAACATGTCGGGATCATGTTCAAAACAACACCCTGTGTCATTTTACCTGCGGCAATCCGCATGCTCAAGATTTTTGTGATAAAAAAACATAAAATAATACAAACTTTAGCATGCTGTGAAGTGAAACGTCACACAGATTCAGAGCTTTTGGTGTCTCTCATCACACCTGCTCAGCTCTCCGGTGGTTCTCCTCACAACACAGCTCTATTTCTTGCTGATGGCAATCATTTCTCTTTATTCCTGTTTGTCCCAGCCCCTTGGATGCCTAGCAATCTCATAATTATATATATATATTATAGGCTGTGGTCCTTTATTTGCTTATTATGCATATTTTCAACCTCATCAGTCTCTAAATTAGCATGAATTCATCCATATTTATCATAAGTTAACTTGACCCAGCCTGACCACTCTCGTGACGGCCAGTTTCTCAGTTTTAAGGTGGACATGAAAACAATAACGAGTCCGTATGTCACTGTAATTCATATTGAGATATCTTTTTTGAAATACATATTAATTAACTGCAGATAGCGACCTAAAAGTTGCTCTTTAAATCTGGTAAAACACAACACAAAATAGCCTGAGAGGGAAAATGGGAATTAAAGTTCTTACGAGATACAGACAAGCTGATTGTCTGCGTGGATGCTGCTGGACTGTGTAAACTGGGATGCAGTGTTCTATAGTTTTATCTAATATATTAATATTAGACAAGAAAATGTATTAGCTGGGGTTACTGGAGCAAGAGCAAGTGCAAAAATCAGTTTTAAAATTCATCACAGAGGCAAACAGTGAGAGAACAGACAATCCTCTTCTTCAGTGTTCTGGGGAAGAAAAAAAATACTCCAAAGGGATGTATGAAAACAGCAACATTGACAACATTAAATTATTACATATAAGAGTAACCTAATTGTGAATGCCAAAAAAATCCTGCCATACATGGATATTTAAAGCTGGTAATGTTTCATCTTCAGTGTGTGAAGAAAAATGGCTTCTGTCTCGTGTCTCTTTCGTTCCATCTCCCTCTCTTCCTGTTCCTCCTCTCTTCTGGCTTTTTGGCATCTCATTTATCAAACAGGGTCAAGGCTCAGTATAAAAAACCCTGTGGTCTGAAACAACACACTGTGTGCCAGGCACGGAGTCACTGCTAGAATAGAAGGGGGACAAAAGACTTGTTCAGTCATGTCATTACTTACGTTTAAAAGGGACATATAAATGCTTTTTGTTCTTTTATAGAACCGTCTCGTTGTTTTAAGTCCTACGAGTCACCCACGTGAAATTTTAATGATATCAAATCTGAAATCTCGCTTGTGAACTTTCTTTGTTGCATATCCGGGCCCCCGCAAGGCCCCTCCATCCACCACGTGGCGTGAGCTTTTAGCGCTGTTTCCTATAATATTGTGTACAGCATCTCATTATCATTTGCTTGTATGCCTGTTGATCTGTCGTTGTAGGAAGTTTCGGACAGAAGGTCTCTCTAGTAGGAGCAAAACAAAGTTCAAATGTAGCTTTTAACTAGCAACAACACAAATGTTTGGTATTGGCATGATGAGAGTGCAGTTATACTGATGACTTAAGTAGACATTATTATGTAGACATTGTATGGTTCTGTCAAGATTTGACCCTGAATTCTGCCCAACAAAATGTGTATATATATATATATATATATATATATATATATATATATATATATATATATATATATATATATTATTATATATTATATATATATATATATATATATATATATATATATATAAAAAAAAATAAGTGTTATTTCTATTATTTTCCATATTGTTTTAATGATAAATGAACGCCTACGTAAACTTTTTCTTTGCCATATTGATATTTAGTTAAAAATACAAAGAAAGAGAGAGACGGCACACAAGAGACGGTGAGTAGGCGAGCGAGAAAGCAAGACTAAACAGAAGCTGAAACTTTTGAAACAGGGTTATGTATTAAATTAGAAATAGCAGCGCTGTTAAAAGTCACACCGTTGGCAAATAGTTAAGTCGTTGCAGTGGCACAAGAGGCCACGTCCGCTGTGTATCCCGACGATCTGACTCGAGGCCCGCTTGAGTCCAGTCTGTAAATAGGCAAACTCCCTCAGATCTTCGGAGGTGGGAGTGCGAGGTGCCAGGTTGTCAAACACACTAGGCCTGTGTGTCAACAGATTTATTCAACAGGTCAGATTGGGCAACAAAGGCGGCTTCTTCACAGGGTTCAGCTCTCATTCTCGCATCAGCTAACCGGGCAGGATTTACAGACCGCGGCTGCCAATGTTTGCCTCACTGTTCCCCTCCACTTGCTCCACTATTGTTCTAGTGATTGCAGAGTAACCCATTGACACTGGTCACGCTTAACTAGATTGTGATTATGGGAAAACATTGTGCACATTAGAGGGCTAATTCCAATTCCTGTTTGCACATTCCCACACAAAACCGTCCAGCTAGTTTCATTTTATAAACACATTGTACATATATTTAGATATTCTGGTACTTTATTTCCTTTTTTTTTTTTACCTAGTGTTTGCAATGGACCAAAACACCAAGACAAATACCTTGTATGTGGAAACCTACTTGGCAATAAACCCGTTTCTGATTCTGGTTGTTGTCATGCGTGAAGAGAAGGGATTTGAAACATGGCTGTTTACACAGTTGAAGTGACGTGCTACCCAATTTTTCCTTCCCAAATTAGTATGGCCGTAAAATTTAATGACTCCAACTGTACACAAGCATGAAACTAATGTTGCAGAAATTATTGTCTGTTATTGTTTTCTCTCAACTCCAAAAATTTGCCGTCTGCTTTAATGGCTATTATAATCTTTCCATCCAAAGCCAAAACTCTATAATTGTTTCAGACTCAAAGCTCTTCCCTCCACGTCTGACACCCTGCTCTGCTGTGTTTTCCCAGATGCCTCCACCTCAGGGGACACAAAGTCTCGGGTGACTGACAGCTCCCAGTCGCCCAGCTACCGCATCAGGACTGAGTCAGAGCAGGTGTCTCTGTACTCCCCGGAGCAGTCCTCTCTCCATGAAAGTGAGGGTCTGTTATATTGCCTTCTCTCCATCTTCTGCAGCCCTCTTGTCTCTAACTCGCATCTTTGTTTGCAGCAATTCTCCAGCTACACTTTACTTGTCTTTTGGTGATACAGAATGTTGTTTCATCTCGCAAACTTCAGGTGCCACTGATAACAACTGATCCCTCATCACAGCTTATGAAAGGCTGAAAGATGTACCATGGCACACTGAATTATAGGGTGGTGAACAGTTTTCCCCCTGCTGCGCCATTTGTCATTAGTAATACTGTCTAGGTAAAGGTCATGTCTATTACGAAACCATTTATGATGTCTCTGTCTGCTGTTCCTCTCCCCTCTATGCCTCTCTCTCTCTCTCTCTCTCTCAGGGTCCGCAGGGAACTCGCGTAGTTCAACTCAGATGAACTCGTACTCGGACAGCGGCTACCAGGATGCCAACAGCGGCTACCTCAGCAGCCAAAACCTGGGAAAGGCTGAGCTGAGGATGCAGCACTCCTTCCCTGGCGCTGGCACCGGTACCCTGGTGAGGAATGCCAGGGCCGAGGGCCAGGCTTCAGCCCAGGTACTGCCAGCAACTGCACGCGCGACATATTGCTGTTGTCAAGCACAAAATGTATCCGCAAAGAATTATCTCCCAGCATTTAATATATATATTTTTTTAATTAAGCAGTCTTTGTCAAAAAGATCAAGCTCATGGTATTTAATTATATAACTGATTAAAGGCTTTTATTTCATAACAACAGAAGAGAAAGGCCAAAATTGCTGTTGCATGTTTTTCTATGAAGGCAGCGATGTGATCGTTAAAGGCACAGAAGGTACACAGTATACTGAAACATAATCATGCTTCATACAGCGTTGTACACACAGACCACTGAGAAACCAAATGGCACTGTCAAACACAACAGAGAGGGGGGTGGAAAAGAGAACATAAATATGGCCCTGAGTAAAGTCATGCCCTGCAATGAATTGGTTTATGCAATGCTGTGCTATTTAGCACGTCATTATCATTGCAAACCTCAATTCATAGCAGAGAGTACATTTCATAGCTTTTATAGCCCCTCGGGGACTGAAGAAACAAATGTATGAAGACATATTGTTTGTTTTCTAACATGCAGGTTCCAGCAGTGACGACAGCAGTGCCTGGCCGTGCTATGCGGAGGGTAAGCTCAGTGCCTTCTCGCTCTCACTCGCCAGCCTATGCTAGCAGTATGTCCCCCTCCCGCGGCTCCCTGCGTACCTCAGTTGGCAGTGCCTACGGCTCCCCCATTGTAACTGAACCCAAACCCCTCTCCAGCATCTTCTCCACAACCTTGCCCTCTGCCCAGCGCACCAGTGCCACCACCACCGGTGGCGGCGGAGGCGGTGGCTCACCCTACTCCACGCAGAAAAACTCCCCCGCTGCACTGCGACGCATGGGCTCCATGAACTCACGGTCGGGCAGCCGCACCACCTCGCCCTATCAGGCCACTGCGGGATCGTCATCAGGCCGCATGGGGTCACCCCTGACGATGGTGGACGGCATGAACCCTCCTTTGACCAAGCAGCCGAGTCACTCGTCGTCTCCGGTCAGGGCCAGTATGACCGCCGTGCCCCAGCACTACAGCTCCACTCTGCCCCGCTCCATGCTCCACAACACCGACCCCTATGGACCCCAGAGTTACGACATTTATGAGAGGATGACGCGACCTGACAGCCTCACAGGTGCTCAGACACACACACACATACACACACACACACACTGCCATTTACCTTGTTGTAGCTCAACAGTCTTCTCTAACTCACTTTGACTCTTAGATCAGCAGATAACTATTTTCTAGGTTTTTATAGCTGCTGCAGTGTTTTTATATTACAGTTTGGGTAAAACTCAGGGCAGTTGTGAAATACGTTCTGTCAAAGCAGAGAGGAAAATAGTGCATTGTGTTTGACTATTTATTTTGCCTTGATATCCTGAATGAATCACTGTGTGTCAGTGTATGTTTTTGTGTGTGTACGGGTGGTGTGGTGTATGGGCCTAGGCCAAATCTCTCTCTAGTGGACTCACACTGTGGTCTAAGACCAATGGAGGAACACAGGGTTGTATATTTAATAATGTTAAATAGAAATACACCTCCAGCATTAATAAAGGGCAAACATTAAGTCAGTTTTTACATTTTTTAATAATAATAATTCATTATTCTGATCTTTTTGAGTAGTAGTAGCAGTAGTAGTAGTAGTAGTAGTAGTAGTAGTATAGTAGTATGTATTTTTACAGCCTGTGCTGTAAATATTTGGACAGCGATACATTTCTGCTTTTGTGTGGCTTGTTGTTAGCTCTGTGCTCAGCATGGTGAGCCTGAACATAAACAGTGACTGTGAGGTCTGTGGTTGTCCTGGAGTGTAGCCAAAACATAGTTCCTGCAAGAAGGCAAATATTAGCACAAAGCATACAATAGATTGCTAGCTTTGCTGTTAACAATAGAATAGCAAACAAAGCTACCTAATATAGTAGCCCATACAGCGAATAGGTGACTGTGAAGAATTAATATTCTTAAACTAAGTAAAACATGTCCTAAAAGACTGTGCGGCCATGTGGGGATTTCATATTTCATGTTTTCGACACTTAAACTTTAGCCAGCGTACAGTTAGCTTTAAAAATAACTTAATCCCAGGCCAGCAGTGACATCACAGTGTTTGCAGTACACTTCTACATCGCTGCAGCGAGTTCAGAAGTTTAACCACTGGAAGTGAGTTAGAAAAAAGAAAAAGAAGAGAGATTAGAGTTTGACTTTGCTTTGCTGAGCAATAATTCATAACTTTAAGTACCAAAACATTAAACTTTTAATGAATTACAAAAATTAAAAAGCCTTTAATGAATGGTCCATTTATTAGAGGCTTTTTAATTTTTACCAAGCAATGTGCCGTGGTACTTTCTGATTATGATTTATTGATCGTAAAGCAAAGTACAAATCTAACCTCTCTTCTTTTTTGGTCTTGTGATATGTCCTTGGATCCAACTACTATTTGGTTGATATACACATAAACATACATGGTGTTTATGCAAACACCGCTTTAGTTTGCAGGTTCAAGAAGTGATACGCTGTTTAACTTCACACAAAAGGAAGTGTCCTTATGTCGTGAAATAACAGAGAAGGTAGAAGGAAGCATTTCCACACATAATGGTTCCTTCTAAATCCATTATTTTCACGAGTGCATTATCAAGGCTATATCGTGGGCACTCATCAAGGAAAAAATGAGGTGGCTGTATAACTCTGTGTGTGTGTGTGTGTGTGTGTGTGTCTGTGTGTGTGTGTGTGTGTGTCTGTAATTTGAAATTTGAAAATTGAACAGTTGAGGTGATCAGGAAGATTATATTTGGAGAACCTGCCTGCCCAAACTAGCCTGTGTGTGAGAAAGTCCCGGCTAATGTGTGATTTATTCTCAGCCCCAAGATATCCCCTGTAGATAAGAATGTAGCTTTGACAAATTATAAAAGCCACAGTTATTACATAGCATAATCAGCACCTTTTGTTCACATTTCAGTAGTATTCAGTAGCATTTCAGTAATATTTGAACTTTTTTTTTTTAGCCCAGAGAAAGGCTCATTTATAAGTGCTGCAAGCAGGGCTCCGTCATAAACTCAAAGAACATGATTTTGTTCCTCTCTAAAAGATAAAAGAACCACGTATTCAGCGAATCACTGTATTATTGTTACAAGGTTAATGGACTGTTTTCTGCTTGACTTCATGCTGCCTGGGGATATCCTCAGATGCCCTGGTTGACGATGACGTTCAAGGTGAACATTTTTGGTTGTTGTGTGTTGTGACATCCGTTTTTTCCATCTTGTCTTCTTCAGCGTGTTGTGTTTGCATGTAGGTGCAGCGTGGTACACGTGTCTTTCATTTGTTCTCGGGTTAAATTTCCATTTTTACCATTGCATGTGTTCACTGTAGTTGTTTTTTTAGCTACAAGATCACACGCTGCACTGATGTAACTACACACCCTGTGAAGTAGGGCTGGGGCTTCTGGCCTAAAATAAACAAAATAGAGATATATTCATCTTATTGTTTCACTCCTACACAAATCTGAGAGATTTTAATTATGTAATTCAAAAGATTCTTTATTTCTTAATTGAGGACCTCATACTAAATGAGGGTTAACTTAAAATAAAGCAAGCAATTAAAATAATGCTGTTAAACAGCAAACATTCTCTATCTCACCAAAATAAATAAACTATATTTTTTCATATGGATTAATTGCTGAAATACAGACATGAGCGTCAATTTCTTCTGGTCTTTGTGTTAGTTTGCACCTCGGGGCTGCAATCTCAGTGGGTGGGAGCGCCTTTTACAGATAGTGAAAAGGTTTGTTGTGTTTCCCAGCTTGATTGGCACACGTCGCCTGTAGCGGATATCAATCTTCTCTCCATCGGACTTAAGCCGTCCATACTCTCTTTAAATCGCAGAGGTTGTGCGACCTCTCGTTGCCAGAATTCCTCATCTTGCGGGGATGTGTTACCCTTCTCTCAGACGCTCATTTTCAGGTGAATTTACAGGTTCCTGTAAGTAGGCAGTTATGTCACACTGCTATGAGTGATGATGTCTCAAGCAGACACAAATGGGTTTTCAGTGTATGTCCTCTGAGCAGAGCAAGACGCCCGCCTAGTGCCCCTCTCTCGCTCTCTTTCTCTCTCTGGTATAGCATCCCTCCATGTCCTCCTTCTCCTCCTGTCCTCCTTATTCTCTCAAATACACTTCAGTGGAGCCTCACACAGTCATTTGTCACAAGTGTTTGATGAGCCATAGTGCAAAGCAATGGGATGATCACATGATCAGGCTCAATTGCATGAATTTGGCGAACACCATCCGACAGCCTAACCTTGATATGGATGCTGTCTGTTGTTTTCTGTCAGTATCTATCAGGAGATGATATTTTTCCCTTCTCCCTCGCCTCTTTCCTCTCTGTTCTTTTCAACAGACTTCTGTCCATTTATGTGTATTTTCTATCCTCCCTTATCTCGTGCATCCCTCCTTTTTTTCCCCCCTACCTCCCACCTGGCTCCCCTCTCTCGCACCCACATTGGCAGGAAGTCATACTCTCCCCCTGCTGCTGAAAAATGGAAAATTAAGACAAATTGTCCCTAATACTGTGCTCATTACGCCCAATGTCCATTTCAGAGCAGAGAGGGGTGGAGAAAGAGTAAGAGGAAATGGCATAGCTGCATGTGTGCGCTCTGAACCTGACAGCCAAGCCACAATGGTAGTTTCAACCGAGGTACACTACTATTTTTACAGCTATTTTCACTTTTATGTAGAACGATTTTCGGGTGATCATGCCAGTACTCCTGCATGTTTGGAGAGGGGTTCTTGAAAATGATTTTTGTTGAGGAATGCAGTCAGCTGCATCCATTTAAGTGTTTGTTTCTCCAGAGAAAGCACGCGCCAAGCCGCCACCGCCCTTCATCTAGCCTCTGCCAAGTGTAATCTGTTAAAGCCACGGTGAGAGGGCTGAGGGGAGAATTAAATGACTATAACGCACAAGGAATGTGGGCCATTCATCCTCAATAGACAGCAGTATGTTATTTCTCCCTGACAATTTGCAGATGCTTTTAGAAGTGACTGCAGCCCTTCTATCAGGGGAGCAGAATACAGAAGGCAGACGGATTAGTCTCCTCTAAGGTTGTTTGAATGTTGCCACTTTCAGGAGTCGGACTGCTGAGAGGGAGAGATATGCACCAAGGCTCCTGTGTCTGCTAGATTCTGTCCCTCTCACTCGGTCACAAGCATGCCAAAAGCCCCAGTTCATGTGTCCTGGCTTTACATGTGAAGGGAAGTCTCTGGTGGTCCCGGATTGCCTCATTAACCCTCTTTTCATTTTCATCTTCTCCCTCCCTCCCCCTTTTATATTTTCTTCGGCTTTCTTCTCTATTGATCCCGCCTTTCCTTATGTCTTCCCACTACCCACTCGCTCTTCGTGTCCTCACTCTCTTTCAACCTTTTGAACAAGAGAAGCTGGACTGATTTCCTGCCAAGCTGCTGCTAGTGGCTATTGTGTGCACTGCCACAGAGTGAAAGGCTTCCTGGGCTTTTGAGTGTGCCACTACAGCGCACGTACTGTAGCAGCTGCAGCTGCAGCGGCATTATTCAGTTTTACTACAACTCATACCTCGCACTACAGCGTGTCTTGCCATTTCAGAGTACTTGTTTATATGTAGCTCGTACTTAAAGTTTATTCTTTGGTGACTCAAAACTCTTTGAGTATTGAATAGAATCCATTAATAAGTTTAATATTTTAAACTTAAAGTATATGTTGCAGCTGCAGTGGTTCATTTAGCAAAAAGCCACGAGAGAGCACAATAAAAACTAAGAGACGCCCCTGAGTGCCTAAAACCCTCTGAGCTGCTCCAGAAGCATCGCTCTAAGTGGTTCATTGCTTTTATTAAACAGTGGTGAAAAATAATTTCTTTTGAATGGCTAATTGAAATTATTTTTTTTCCCATCACGCCATTCTTAAACAATGGAGAAACAACCTGGTAACAGGTGTGGAGTGGGACTGATGTTCACTCCGGGAATTAAATGTAGGGTGGCCCTTTGAATTAAGCTATTGGCAGGGAGCCAACCTGTTGCATAAGCAAACAAAGCAGCTTTTTTTTTTTTTTTAATATAGTTAATTTTTTTGTTAGAAAAAACAAACAAACAAGTCTTCCATTAGACAGCACACCACCGAAATGGCACTCAGTTGACAGGTGGAAATCAGAAAGTTTAAATAACTGCCCTCCAAAGATGTCTGATGGCGAAACAGACAGCCAGTGATGATTGAAAATCAGAGAAAGCCTTTATTTGCCAGTTTTGTCAAAGCGACTCAGCATCAAATAGCTTGCACTTGCACTGATCACCTGCTCAAAATATATGTTATTATAGAGCTCTTAGACAAACATGTTCAGGCACCCACAATTCAGACTGCAGGACTCTTTGTCGGTTTTGGATGAGGAGAAAGCTCTACAAGCTCAGTCCACAGCTGTGTTAACCCTGTCAGACCAGAGCGATAGAGGACCATTGGGATTACCAGCATTACAGTACAGATACTGTAAGTTGTAGTTTTTACTCCAGGCGTTAATATTTAAAAAATATAGCCCAGACATGTCTATCAACTGGTGTTAGCCAGGACACAATCTGCACTACAACCATCTTTTTAATGAATAAAAACCATTAATTCCCTCTGTTAGGCAGCTAAAGGTTAGAAGGGTCTTATGACCAGCTGCCTGATGCCCCCACCGAGCTCTGCTTCTTAGCTGCTGAAGACTTGAGGTGAGCCTCGGTCTGGCCCGCTATCTGCATCTAAAATCTTCCTCGCTTTGCCCCCATAGGCCCTCTGCTCCCAGAGGAGGCAAACATTCTTATTTATTAATTTCCTCTGTCTCAAACTGTGACAAGAATCCCTCATTTAGCTAGTTCTGCATGGCAGGGTCGATGTTAAGCAGCAGTCTGCGCCTGAGCTCCTGCAGTTGGAGAGGACCCAAGTGACGTTTGGAGGCTGGTGAAATGTGCAATGAGCAGTTAGTTGCCAACTGTACACTGGTCCACTGGGCTTCACAGTTTAGTGAGATTCACTGATGTGGAGTTTAACACTAACGAAGAAACACGGGTTCAGTTTTGTACAATGTTTTAGTCAGAATATTTTCTTTTCTAACTACTGTTCTGTTTTGCTGAGTTCACCTGAGTTAAGGTGTTAAACCAACAAACCTGTCAGTAATGAGTTTCACTGGGAGGGGGTGACGCATGCAGCAGATTCACACTGTCCTCCTGGTTCCACCACCCGTCTGTGAAAGCACCACGAACACAGCTAAATGTGTTTACGAACATACCACAGAGCTGTTCTGCTATCAGGAATCAGACTACAAGTCTCTGCAATGGTGGAGTAGAATAATAGACAACTGAATAATGATATTTATGATAAATATATTGTCACATAAACTTGACTTAAAGTGCTGTATCCTGGATCTGTTCTGTATGTTTGTAATGGACTGCTTGCACAGCGGACATTTTGACCTTTTGACTTGTCACAGCAGGAAAAACACAGGTGGACTTAATAACAGTGATGACAGGTGAGTACCATTAAGTGTCCCAGTGACAGCGAACCAGCATGAACAATAGCAAGGCTTCCCCTAAGTGGAATTTAACCATTGTTAATACACCGGTGAGTTTCCTGCTATGACATGTCCAAATGTCTGCTCTGCAGCCAGTCCATTACTTTTTATCCAAAAGATAATTTTCTGTAGTTTTGCCTTAGTTTCTTTCTAACTTTACATCACAGCTGAATCTGAACAGCAAACATATAAACTTGTACAAGGGGATGTTTTGTTTTTAATACTCCTTGAACATTGGGAAATGGCAAGACTAACATGAAATGGCACTGAAAATGGATTTCCACATCCGAAGATGTCCTCTTAAGAAACAAAAGAAAAACATTTTGAAGTTGTTTGAGAACGAGGGTGACGAGTCTCCGAGCTGTGGGTCTTCTTTGTTTGGATGAACTCAAAGCAGATATTGTTGTTGCCTCGTTCTGCTGTTTCGCATCTGGACTGAATCTGAGTCAGACAGGACATGCTGCTTCACGCTCCCTGTTGGTACAGTGACTTTTCTGGAAAGGTGTTTTTAATTGGAGCGCTCACCTGTGTGTGTGTGTGTTTTTTCTCAGCCCCTGTCAGGTTAGCCTGTTTCGCGTATAACGTCATTTCCCAACATCTGCTCTGGCCAGGCTCTGAATTGGTTCACATTCTTCTCGGTCCAGTAATGTCTTGACACCTAGTTGGCCTTTATCAGTAGCTGATTATACCCGTGCAGTATTTATTATTTGCTAACACTTTCTCTTCCAACACCAGTAAAAGACCACAGACTGACCACATCAGTGCAAAGAACACATAAAAGAAAGCAGCATTTTATGAGACAAATTCTTAGTTTGTATTTTGAGCATACCAGACTGTTTAATCAGATCCACAGCGGCGTGGTTATGGTTGGCTAATTTGTTTTGTTTTCTTTTTGCAATGTTCTCTGTGCACAAAAGTAAAAATACTGACTACTTATTTCCATTAAGTGGGCGTCGAACAGGAAACTGGAAACAGGAAGCTGGAAGTCTTGCGTTGTTTTTGAGTGCAACAGAAGACACAAAGCAGTGTAGGATAGTGTAGCTTTTGTCATTGCTAATTCTTTGAAGTTGGCTTTGTGTGTCTGGACTCTGTGGACCTTTTTATAAAGAGAAAGAGAAGAGAAATATATTTTTTAAGTCTTTAGTTGGGGTTATAAAATCAAATTCATCGTAACATGGTTTGTTATCTTACACTCGTATACTTTTTATACAGTTTTCACCCCATCTGGATTGTATTTTCATGTATAGTCACTACTTTTATTTTATATATGTATACATTACGTCATAATTCTTTTTATTTCAAAGAATGAAAAAAAAAGTCCTACCTTCCCTTCAGCATGCTAGTTTCCATTTCACTGTCATCAAGTCTAACAGTGAACCTGAAGAGGTCACGGTGAACATCACGTCTGCTTTTATTTTTTGTCAGCCTTGCCTTATTGTTGCATGGTAATGCAGAGCAGTACACTACATTACCATGCGACAATGACATTAACTTTGACAACAATTAAAGGAGACATGTTGTTTAATATGATTGATTACCTAACTCGAGCAAGCGTCACGTCTCTTAAACTGCTTTTCATACCGCAACAGAATAAATGGGAACCAGTGACTGCTTAGAAAGCAGCCTACAAGCATGATGTAAAAAAAACAAAAAAAAAGTAATCTAAGCAAAAACACATCCCGCCCTGTTTGTGTTTATTTTCGTCTCCGCATTATTTTGCATTCTAATATGTTTTAGATGTTGAACCGATACTGTCATCCAGAAAGAATTACAGTAAATAAGCTGAAAGTCATCTGGCGTCTTGCTCAATGACACGTTGACAGGACACATTGGAGTTGATTGACAGCTTTTACAGGGTTCAAACCTTTTGACACTTAAGTTACGAGACTGTCTGTCTGTGTGATCACCAGACCATTCTGCAGCTAACCACTTAACCGCTAACCACTTATCCGCTAACCGCTCTCCTATATTTCCAGGAGTACGGAGCTCATATGCTAGTCAACACAGCCAACTGGGTCAGGACATGAGGTCAACTGTGTCCCCAGATCGCCACATCGCACCAATCTACGAGGATCGGGCGTTCCATGGCCCGTTGTACCGCAGCCCGAGCCACACCCAACACGGCACCCTCTACAGGAGCACCTCAGGTTGGTCCCACGTTATTAATATGGTAAAACTCGTGTAAAGATGATGACAAAGGACACTGACAAAGGACATAACATCAACACCATCCAAGACACATTCATCCCTGTGTGTTTTACCATGTAGTGAAATCAAATGTAAAGTTGTGATTCGGAGATTTTAAGTGTTACCTTTTTTGTCAGGGTCAGGTGTTGAAAAGGTGTGAAAGGCTGCAAACTGGTCACCGTAATGAATTGGTAGTTAGTGTAGGACTGGTTGAAAATGATAATGTAAAGCAGACATGTCAAACTCAAGAGATAAATTCACGCGGCCCGCAGGATCATTTAATACGTCCATTATTAATGGCCTGCTGGTAAATCACACTCCCACCACACATAGTACAAATCCCACAATACACTGCAACAGCTGCCACACAGGTCAAGACCTGTGCACCACAGAGAACAGGGACTTTAAAGCAGGTGGGAGGCAGAGTAACTGTTCACCGACATCAGGAGGTAAACCTGCGTGCCTTGTTTGTGGAGCTAATGTGGCCGCACTTAAGGAACATGACGTTAGACGGCACTATGAGACAAAACATCAGGACAAGTACAAAAACCTGGACACACAGCAGAAGCTACAGAAGACAGAAGAGCTTAAAAAAAGTGTGCACTTTACCGCTTTTACACCCTGCAACGTAGTCCCAGTCTTCAATTATGGCCAGCTGGTTGATTTGAGTTTGACACCCCTGGTATAAAGTCACTGTCAGTAAAATGTTTGGAAGTTTCTCCAAAATGAACACTGTCCTCATAATACCAAAGTAAACTGTACTAAAGTACATTTTTGTCTTGCTTTATGTAATCTATGCACGCTGTTCGCACAGCCTGCCAACAAAACGGCAAGTGACACTAAAAAATAAGGACATGGAATATTTGTTACTAGGCCACAAGGAGACAATATGATTTAGCAAAAAAACAAACAAACAAACAAAACGCTGAATTATTTTACAATTTAATATTTGGATGTCCATTAGCATAAACTGATTTTGAGCTACAGTTCGTCATCAGTATGTGAGGAGATCAGATCCATAATTGTTACACCTAGCTAGCTAAAATGAGTCACAAACTAAAATATTGAAGGGGAATTTGAGAGAGCTTATTATATCTAACTCTAAATAACGTCATGTGTATTCCCTCCCTCCGGCCCTGTATGTCGGTCTGCAACAACATTGTCAGTATAAAGATGGTCCGTAGTGTTTTTGTTTGGAGCGTTAACAGATCCAGCTTATTCCAAATTATTTCCAAACCTCCCAAAAATTCCTTTCGGTTTTCTTGTTTTCCTCCATTTTCTCTCCTCCTTCCTCGTGCTCTCTCTGTATCTTCATGCAGTGGAGTCATGCAGGTCAAGAAAATTACTTTTTTTTTTCACTCATAACATTTTCATTTCAAGCAGACACAGAGCACTTTGTTTTTGTTATCCGTTACAGATGCTCCGTTTCTCCTCAAATCTCTCTCGAAGTCTTTTCCATCGAATCCTGTTGGGGGAGCACCAATTCTCTGTCCATCTGCCCTTCAGCGCCACTTCATTTTCTTCATTTTCTCTCTTGCTTTCTGTTTTTCTGTCTCTGTGTCACCCTTTCCTTCTCTGCCTCCTTTCCATTCCCCTCCTTCCACCGTCAGACAGAAAGGGTGAGACATGAGTTAATAGGCAGGTACTGATATGTCATCCTGACACAAAGGAGTCCATTACCCGTGTGTCACACTGAGAATGAGAAGAAGGATGGAGGGGCCAGGGGACAGCTTGGTTACCCACATCCACAGCCAGCTCTCTTCCAGCTTTCCTGATGTTGGCATTCTCATCTCATCATCCCTCCTGCCTCAGATACACATGCTTAGCTTTCATCGACGCACACACACACACACACACGCCATTCATCCTTCTCCTTGGCACACCGGAGATCTGCTTTGACCGATAAGTTCACTAATAAATGCTATTGATGCTGTGAAGAAGCCCCCAGACTAAGCCACTATAATGCGTTTATGCCAGCTATATTGAGAAAAGGCGAGTGGGGCGGAGCTGGAGGGGGTGTTCAATAGAGAGTCTTTGAAAGAGCTACCTCATTAGAAAAATCCAATTTGATCCCAGCGTTTTCTTTATTATGTTTTGGAATGAAATTTCAGCGGTCCATTTTCCCCCACTGGCTTTCCATGTATTCTTTGACTTTTTCTGGAAGCTTGCACTGTACTTTTTTTTTTTTTTTGTGCTGCAAGTGGGAGATTTTTATGTTAAGTAGAAATATTGATCCTTGGCCCGAAAAGATGAGAAAAGGAATCCAAATAGTTGTGGTAAAACTGCAAAGCTACACTGTGTTGTTTATAATTTCTCTTCGGCTCTGTTAGGTTACGTTTTTTTGGGAGATAACCATATTGCAGGGTGGTGCTGCTGCTGCTGCCCAACATAGAAGTGCACTGATGTGAGAAATTGTGTTTTTGGAGCAGCACCACAAGTTGACGTCTTGGTTTCCGGGGAGGAGGGAGTTTGAGCACGCACATGCCCAGTTCTGTTGGAAGTCTGATAGGGATCTGACCAGTGCGGCAGTCACACTGCCACACATCATGTGACACTGGTGAGAAGGAGGGCTAAATCCAACCCGCTTGTTTATGCAGTTCTGCGTTTGTGACCCATTGTGTTAAAGAACTAGGTCATAATATCACTTGGAGGGAAAGATGACTGAATCGAGATGCTGTCAAGCTGAATATTGGACCTTGTCTGGAAGGATGGCTTCTCTGCATGCTTGTGTTTGTGATGCTTTTGCTCTACTTGTGTGTCTCTGACTGTTTTTGGACCTGGTCATGCCTTGCCATTGCAGCAAAACAATGGCACCAACGACTGAGAGGGCGTTGAGGAAAGGATTTATGGATCATCGAGCAGGTTGAGTCCTGTCCTCGTAGAAAGCCAGCAGGATCCCTCTGCTTTAACACAACCTTGTAAAAAAACAAAACAACAAGCAAACAGCCCCCTTGAAGAAGAAGACTTCTGCTTTGTGGAACCATGGGAGCTGTGTTTTATCCACGTCATTAATTGCTTCCAGATTTCAGAATTTGCTGAGTCTGATGGAACGGCTGCATGTTTGTATTTTCAGCTTGGTTTAAAGTTGTGTGCTACCGGCGTGCGAGGCTCAGAGTTTAGCTGAAAAGGTCCGAACGCTGATAATCTCCACTCACATGGCTTTGTTGGCGCGCGTGTGTGTGCGTGTTTTTTCTGTCTGAAGGTGTTGTTTTGTTGGCCCCTCAGGTGTGGGGAGTCTCCAGCGGACACCCAGCCAGCGCAGTGCCATGATCTACCAAAGAAACAACTATGCTCTCAACACAGCCGCCACCTATGCCGATCCGTATCGCTCAGCACAGTACCGGCCCTCCGATCCAAACTACACTCGCCAGGCTGTCGTCATGGATGATGGTGCCACTCGCTCACCCTCCATAGACAGCATTCAGAAGGACCCCAGGTAAGCACTGCTCAAGTTTTGTCTGTTTTTCTACACTACCAGATGTAGTCAGTGGTTAGTAACCAGTATCCAATGTTCAGTGTAGCAGTGACAAGGCATCCCTGTTCTGCTGGGTCAACACCAGTGTCCTCTTACTATTCAAACAGAGAGCTCCCTGGGTAGTCACAGTCTAGCCTTTAAGCTAGCTCAATGCCTGGCAACTCAACAATAGAGTCTCACATACACTAAAGTGCTGCGTCTGCTCTTGTCGTACAGACATACGTGTGTGTGTAGAGTGGCTTGACCTCTCCAGTAAACCCCTGACCCTGCACACTGGGAGCTTTCTTTACACTCTTGTATGTTGCTGTAGCGTAACTACTTGAAGTGAGTGGACCATGGGGACCAACGTGACGCAGCTCTGTTGAGGAGAAAAATTTCCCCTGGAATATTTGACAGGATTTCTGTCCAGGGAAATCCTCCAGTGTATTTTTCAGCTTCGGCTCTTTGTGCTGCGATATAATCGAGTCGAGTTTGACCAGCCCGGGGTCTTGCTGCACATATTTCATACGTGGTGAGGTAATAGCATATGTGCCACAGCTCAAACGCCAGTAATCTTATTTTGAAAGTTTCAGATACGTCTACGTAGCTTCTTGCTGCGCAAGTCACACTTTCTTAATCAATCAGAATAAATTCAGATAAGTAACATGCCAGAAGATCTACAAGTATATTACAAGAGTATTTTTTATAGACTTTAAAGTGTAATAAACGGTTCCTAAGTTTATTTTATGAGCAGTCTATAGGTGATGCAATCCTGAATTCTGTCTTCAGAGTCCTGCATACAGAAAAGCAGTAACCCAAGTGTGGATTGTAATACAGAACCATATGTGAATATCATTTCCAGGGCTTATCAGTTTACCCTGAGGTGCTCGAATATTCATTTCATTCAAACTGCGCCTGTGTTTTTTTAAGGCGACACATTTTTTTTCTGCCTCTGTCGCCATGCTGATACCTTTGCACCCCACCTGTAATTCTAGGGAGTTTGCGTGGCGTGACCCGGAGCTCACAGAGGTCATTCACATGCTGCAGCACCACTTCCCCTCCGTGCAGGCCAACGCAGCTGCCTACCTGCAGCACCTGTGCTACGGTGATAATCGAGTTAAGACAGAGGTAGGTATTGCTTAACTTTGAATAATTGTTACAGATTGTGCACAATATCTGTGCATTCTTCAGTGTGTCAGGTTCAAACGGGAAGCTGCATTTTAACACAAGTTGGGTTTTATTTTGGAGGCTCCTGCCTGTCGGTCTGTTGCACTCAAATGCAGGAACATCGCAAAGAAAATTGGTTCAGCAGGACAACAAGTGTCAGGACTGTCAGACAAACTGTAAACAAAACTCTCAGGAAGCTAATATATATCTATCTGGGAGAGAAAACAAAAGCACCTAACGGTCCATTGTAAACAGGCAAACATTCTGCTTTGAGCTTGACCTTGCATGCAGTTGTGCATGCTCGCAGTTTTCCTGTGCAGTGAGAGATTGTCAGCAACATTGCGGCTCACTTTTGGTCTCAATTAAATCGCAGCTAATCTGCAAAATCTTCTGGCTAATCTCGCTCTTCCTTGTTGCATGATACAGCCAGGTCAATGACATCATATACAGCAGTGAGTCCGGATAGCACAATTATATAAATACCAAGAGAAACAATGGCTCAGCTGACACTGCATAGAGATGAAATCTATTGCAGATTCACACACATAGACACAAAGACGCGCTCACGCGTTCACTCATGCCACAAGCCAATGGAAAAAACAGCAATAGCATACAGTAATTCCTAAAAAAATAAATAAATAAATAGACACATCCATCGTTCCACCCTTTTTTCCATTCAAACATTAAAGGTCAAGCCTGTCTTTTCTCATCATAATGCATTTTGGGGAAAGAAGTTTTGATAAGGAGGCACAGAAAGAGGATTAAGACATCACATATGAAGAATGCCTTTTTTATTCTGAGGTGCCAAATGTCGACATATCACGAAATGATTCATACTATACAATGAATAGCAGGAAGCTTCTTTTTTCTTTTTTTTTTCTCTGGATGAAAATGTAAATTCAGTCTGTCAAACTACTATCTCCTGTGGTCAAGTCTTATTTTTCAACAGTCATAGATTAGCAGCACTTTTCCAAATAATTTGTATCTGCTATGAATAAATTTCCCTGTGTGTGTGTAGATTCTCCTGTCACATGAATAAATACATGATTTTACTCTCCACAAAGTATAGCTGAAAAAAAAAAGAAAAATGTTGTGAGTGGTCAGAACCCTTTTTCCCAGCTGATAGCGGTGTGTGATTTCATTCACGTTTGTCCGTAGGTGTGTCGACTGGGAGGAATTAAACATCTGGTGGACCTACTAGACCACAAGGTCCTTGAGGTCCAGAAGAACTCTTGTGGAGCTGTGAGGAACCTCGTTTATGGCAAATCGATGGATGAAAACAAGATTGCCGTGAGGAATGCTGGAGGTATTCCAGCTCTGCTCCGCCTACTGAGAAAGACTGTAGATGCAGAAGTGCGGGAGCTTGTTACAGGTAAGTCAGCATGTATGGAGAATATGTCTGCACAAAATGTGATGTGAATCCTTGGTAAATAACTTACAGCAGCTATATAGCGTTATAGCCAGTTTTGGCTCATATTCCGACCCACAACTTTACTGTTTGGGTTCACTCTTATAGAGTTATTATCAGCCACAGCAGGCAGCTGTTTCCAGTGAAAAAAGCTATAAATCTACAATACACGACTTGCACCAGAATACTCAGCACCAAACAGCAGGCGGACACAGGTAGCACCTAGCTATCTGAATCCAAAGATCCAGATATTTCCCCCAGGACTGGGTGGAGACAATAAAGTGAATATTGGACTTATATTATTCAGTTTAACACAGACATACCTCAAAATTAATGATTATTTTTCTCCACTGTTGGATGTTTAAATATGCAGCTGTCTGCTAACAAGTTCACCATGTTATTTTAAGTGTAACTGAACCCTGAAACCACTTTTTTCAGATGAAAACCAATGTATATGATTGATTCAGGTCCAGATATTTAGTGCAAAGCATTTGAATTACACATACAAATATGCATAGCTACATAGCAATTGGCAGATTTTAGGAGGCAGGTGACATATGGTGGCAGTCTTCATCACCGACCCCCCCCCCCGACTCGTGGCTGTTAGCTGAGAGCTAGCTGCTCAGAGGGGCAGAGCTAACAATACGACACAGGTCCCACACGGAAAACTTTTACAAGCGGCTGTGAATTTGCTCCGAGTGACTGTCGAGGCTTTCCAGCAGACTCTCTGCGTTTCGACTGCGGACACGGAGAGCCTGACAGCAGATGCTCAACGGCTGATAAGTTCACCTGCTGGATTCCTGGCACATTGAACGGCCCGTCAGTCTGTCACCCTGATCAGCATTACCTCCCACGTCACATACTACGTAGCCATGATGCCACACCTTCTGTAGTGATTGTCTTCTGGAGTCCTCTGCTGCACTTTTGTTAAATTTGGTGGGAAAGAGGGAGATGGCAGTATATGGGGGTTTAGTTCTACTTTTTAAAGATGATAAAAGTCAGTTATTCATATACTCTTTTTATTAATTTTCTCTGGGCCTGTGCCCACCCACATCAGATCCTATCTCTTTATTGTGAGGTTACAGCAGAACAGGAACATGCTGAATTATTTATCTGACAAACCCGGGGGCGTTTTATGAAAGACCGGTTACTGTATTATGTTGGTTTGTTGCTCATGACTCTTAATCTCTTTGAACGTAGTTTGAGATTAGGAGTGTATTAAGATACTCTGACTAAACAGCTAAACAGACTGCTTACTGAGGTCTGTGCTAAGATTATGATTGTCGTAGTAACTGACTCAAAGAGGCTTTTTTCTTAAGCTGCCGCTGCTGTCACTGCTACTTATGGTGCTGTATGTGCAAAGAAATGTAACCACATTTCCACCAGATTCATGTGCGGAGAGATTTAGCTCCGTCTCTGTCTGAAAACAACGGCCCCTGACAGTCTGCTTGTCAGTCTCCTCCTCTCTGTATTGGGCTGCGTGTTGTCTAAGCTCAACAAACAGGGTATAAATCCATGTTGTTTAGGATCTGGGTGGAGCGCTACAGAATTAAGCAAGCCAAGACATTTGGCTCCCAGGTGGCTGAGTCAGCTGTTTGAGCTCGGCTCCAGCCCCCCTTGAATCTAACATGATCTCGGGTTACGGTCCAGTGGTCCCCCAAAGGGAAACAATGCAGCTGGAGCATGAACACAACACTCTGTAGCATTTGTATATCATCGGGGAGATTGTCTTCAGTGTTTGTTCAAGTTGCTCAACACATACAAAATTTTAAAAGAGCATAATTTCTCTCTGCACAAACTCAAATTACACAGTGAAAACCACTAAAAATATTTTCTTCTCTCCCCTCATTCAAGTTGCTAAAGGTTGTACAGACATGTGTTGCCTAGTCAGCGTAAGCAATTTTAATGTGAGCTTTGTTTTTTTCCCCCTTTCATCCACTAGAACCTACTGTGGCTAATTGGTAGTGCAGGCCACAGGATGTGGGGCAATTAGAAAAGGTCAGCAATGCTGCATCACCTCTGGTTAATTACAGCTGATGAGAACGATCCACATAAAGAGCTTTCAGCTGGATGACAGGGGCATCCCACATCAGAGCTTTAAGTGGTGCAGACAGAAATCATTCACTCACCGGCAGCTTATTTCTACTTCAAAAGCACCGGTCTTGTGCATGCATTAGTTGCAACACTTCTGAAAAGTAGCATTGGTGCTGTCGAAGCAAGTGAGGAAGCCAGCCAGGTGTCAGGCTCGAGAAGCTTTCAGGGATTCCCATTGTGTCAGCGGCTCCTTCTCGACTCCGCTGGGAGGTCCAGGTGTCACCTGTGCTTCATTAGATCTAGCTGCAAGAACACCGGCTCCGAGTCAGAGGTCATGTTGTGGAGACACACAAAAGTGACCCCCGACGACTCCCGTACCTGCCTCACCTTTCAGCAGCTGTTGGGATTATTGCTCTGTCCTCAAACAGCCCCTCAGATCAAAAGGCCAAACCTCACAGCGCTGCCATTAGCTCCATATACCGGAGACATCTTAAACTGGGACTGACCACACACACACACACACACACACACACACACACACACACAAAAACAGAAGCAATGTTTGTTGCCTTGTGGTAGAAATGACATCACTCCCCTTTTCTTGGCTTTGCTTTGGCGAACTCGACTACATTCTTTAATTGTGATTTCATTGTGTTTCATTGTGTGTTTGCGCTCATTGATTTTACGGGTACACACTAATCTATGGTGCCCATCTGTTGCTAGAAAGGACAAATCTCCTGTTTTTGTTTGGTTAAGCAATGAACTTAACAGACTCAACATCTCCTCTTGCATAGAAAATAGTATTTGTGCCAGTTCTTTGTCATTGTCTTCCTCTGGTACTATTACACAACTGCACTTCACTGCAGTGACGCTGGAGCTCGTATTGTGCTTGTTTCTGTAATTGTATTCATGTTGGGTTCTGTCATTTATTACATGTCAGAAACGTCTCATTCTGAGGAGGTGTGGAGATTTTTAGTTGCAGCCAGTGCACCCGCAGTGCTGGATTTGATGGCCCTTTTAGAACACGCCAAACTCCATTACATTTGGAGTCAGCTACACCTTAACAAAACTCTTTAAGATTAAAACCTGCTTTTATACCTCTAAACCTGCAGATCTATATAGAAAATATGGAATCAAGATTACTTACTTCAACACTCTCCTGTTATTGTGTCTTTATTTCTTCTCCAGTCCTTAGGGTTAGGGTTAGGCAAGACTAAACATTGTTTGATCCAATCAACGTGTCAAAAACATATATTGAAATATATCATAATCATACTTAACTGTTTGTCAAACTAACACTAGATCAACTTGTATTCAGTTTACATAAAGATTAAGAAAGAAGCATCAACACACAACAGACCCAGCCACCAAGTGTTGGCGTCGATTGCTGTTTGTTTTGTTTGAGAGCAAAGAACGGGGTTAAGACCTTTTGATCAAATGAAGAATGAGAAACTAAATTTGATACCAAAAATAAATCCATTTACAGCCGTAAACAGCAATGTACCAACTTCCACTGCACGGGGGAAGAAAATTAGAAACACCCACTAACCTCAAAAAGCACACACACCGAGCTGCTTGTCTGAGTTTTAGTCGATGCAGCATTGACAAGTTTCCAGTTCAACTCCCAGAAATTGAAAGGTTAATAAATGGGGCCGTTTTTTTGAATGATCAGCAGTAAATGCCCACCCAGTTACCGCACCTCACAAAGTCGATGACATGCTGACTTGTGGTTTAAGAGACAAAGATTGTCAAAGAAGACATTTTGGGAATCAACCAACCAAAGATCAATTTAATCTGTGTGTCTAGTAGAGAGATGGTTGCAGGGTGTGTTTAGCCTGTGTGAGCACAAATAGTAGAAGCACAGGAGAAACTGCTAACACTGTATCATCAAAAGTGAAAAATGCACTGTGACAAAAAGCAGCGTTTTGGTGAGTAGCATTGAAACAGGTTACACAACAACTTGTTAATGAGACATCTTTAAACTATCCCTGTGCTACATTGGAACAAAAAGTTACCAGCTGTCTGAGTGTTTAGAGTCACATAAACCTAGTGGGTTTATTCATTATTCATTTTTTTTGCACATACAGCATGTTGGTGGACAGTTAGGGGGAAAGGAGACCTGTTTTTGAATGTATACAGGTCTGTAAGCTTAGTCTTGTGCTAGTTTATAGCTACAGTTTGACTGTTAAAGGTCCACTGCAGGAATTAAATATAATATTCATTAGTATGTTTTCAATCAGATGATCGGCGGTTCGATCCCCGGAGCTCCTAAAGCTGGTTAGCTCCTAAACCCGATGAGCAGTTGGCACCTTGCATGGCAGTTAATGCCCAATGTGTGTGTAAAAGCGCTTTGAGTGGTCGAAAGACAGAAGCTATATAAGTACAGTCCATTTACCATTTAGCATTTCATTGTCTTAAAATGAGCCGTTTATATCTATAGTACGAGCAGGTCCTCTTCCATGGAGTCAATTTTAAAGCCCCATTTATGGACAGTAGCTCAGAACAGACAAACCACAACTGATCTGGATATGGCCGTTTGCTTTTTATGCAAATTTCGGAGCCAAAGTTTTTCCTACATGCGTGGAAGGAGAGGGTGAAACGTGAGAGAGTATTCATTTCATCTGCAACTTCACTGCTAGGTGCCACTAAATCCTACACACTGGACCTTTAAGTATATGGCGTGAACGTTGGGTTGAACTACTGCAAATGTCTGTCTCTTCACTATCAAGCATCTAATGAAGGTGAAAATGCCAAAAAGATATACACCTTTACTCTGCACCTTTGCAGTGTTCTCTGTTTGTAATTCCGACCGACCTCTTTATATGCTCGTAACATAAATGAGAGTATCTCTAATAAAAAAAAAAGTTGCATCCAGTCCTCTAAAGTTTTGGTTTGCTTTGTGTTGGCATGGTTTCGCTGCAGTGTTGCTCGTGGCAGAAGAAAAGAGAACGGAGGAGGTGAAAAATGAAACCCTGCAATAAAGGGGGTGACATTATTGATTTACAAGCAAAACTGGTGAGCGGTTGCAGATAATGATAACAGTGCCAGGCAAATGTCCATCCAGTTTTTAGTTCAGTTAATTGTCGGATCAATTCTTCAATAGCTATTAGACATTCTAACAAGCTTCATATTTTCTCTGTATTGAGCCTCTTCCTCTCTGTGCTTGTGCTCTCTGGAGCTTAGCTCTGGATAGGCTATTGGCCCTGGTGTCACAATAGTGTTTACACTGGGTCAGTATTTCAAAGCCAGGCCAAGGCACCTGAGAACATGCCACAGAGCAGCAAACACAGTTTAGGACTCTGTTTACACACACACACACACACACTGCTCCATCAGACTGTCAGATATGACTTATGGGTATTGCCGCTGGTGTTGCACCACTGACAGCATTGTCAGTCACACCTGAGTGAATTTGTCTGTTGATTTCTCCAGCATATCGCCGCCTCCATAGGACTGAGTCTGAAACCCTGCAGAGAATGTTCTACGAATTGACATTAGTGTGGGTGTGGAGGAACTTGCCGGAGAGGGGAGGGGATTATGGAGGTAAAGGGACCAGAGAAGTTGGTCAGCAGGCGTGAGAATTTATGTGTTATGACAGTGTTAGTGATCCTATTTCAGGGCAATCCTCGTGTGGCAGAGTATCCCATGCGAAAGGCAAACACAGACCAGAACGTGCTTGCGCAAGGAGGAGAGCTCGATCACTGCAGAAGGATTTGATTGAAATGTATCCCACTGCCTGAGTAGCGCAAAGACGGTAGCCCACCTGATGTTAGGGTTTCAGAATACAGCTCCACCCACGTACGCTACTGGCAAGCTCCGATAAGAAGCTGCATACTATCTTTCGAGAGCCAAGTATCACTTAATTGTCTTGATATTTTGTCAAAATTGAAATAAAATGATGAAAATTTACTTTGGGATTTTCACTTTGGGTTTTAAAGCACTTTGATGTGCTGCTAATAAGGATAATAATAAGCGAAATGGCTGTTGATGAAATGACTGCAAGCGACGCTGCTTGGCAGACGCATATCTGTCTCTATAGCTTCTTGCCAGCAGTGTGTTGGAATTGGGCTCCTGGGCCATATTATAGCCTATTATTGTCTCCATTGGTTCAATTAGAGAGAGCAGGAACAGCCTGCCTGAGAGGAAATAAACAGTGAGGTTACGAAAAAAAGAAGTCAGGAAAGCTAATACTTATTTTTGACCTCTCCCAGTGCGGTGTCCTTGTGTATGAGGTGGAGACACACACACAGAGTTCAGTGTAATAGCGTGCTCTGGTCTGTAGGTCGTGCACTGCCAGAATTGGACACATTTGCACACATGCTTACTGTACATCCACTTTCAAGTTTCATTGTGGCTGCACTTTTGTATTAAGCCCTGCGTCTTTACAGTAGATTCCAGCTCGTCCAGCCTTCCTCCTCCAAGGTGGCTGGTGCCCTGCAGAAGTCAGTCTGTGCCTTAGAATATATGCCTAGCAGCAAGAGGCAACTAATTAGAAGAACATGCTACATGCTGACTAATCCTTGACAGATGCAGCATCAAAGGCTTGCCAGGACTGTGCATGATTATCAGTGGTTACTAAAAGTATATTTGAATTGAGTGAAATGATGGCATAATTTCAAATGACTGAGCCTATGCCATATGGATCTCCGCCCCATCCCCCCCCCCCTTTCAAGCTAATAATCTTCACCCCCGAGGATATTCTGCCTAGACGAAATTTGATGTGAATTTCTGATGCCTTGATGCTAGAGCAGTTGTTTCATTCATGAAGAGGAGTATTTTCACCTGGAATCTGTGTGTGTGTGTGTGTGTGTGTGTGTGTGTGTGTGTGTGTGTGTGTGTGTGTGTGAGGTGTGAGTCTGTCTTTGCTTGTTTGTGTTTTATTTGCGGACACACTCGGCTATTAAAAGCCCAAAAATGTTGGTATCCCTGTTGGGTTACCCTAACTGCACATGACAGCTGACATAACTGGAGGTTTGCATGCCTTGTCTGTTTTTCTTCAATGCATGTGTTTTTTTATTTTGTTTTTTTTAAATGCGGGTGTCTCCACCACAGGGGTGCTGTGGAACCTGTCGTCGTGTGACGCCGTCAAGATGACAATCATTCGGGACGCCTTAACCACTCTGACTAACACTGTGATCATCCCTCACTCCGGATGGAGCAGCTCCACCTTCGACGACGACCACAAGCTGAAGTTCCACTCCTCCCTGGTGCTGAGGAACACGACAGGCTGTCTGAGGTAAACCACCTGATGAACACACTTGGCACTAGCACCCCAAGGTGGACGACTGATGCTATTACATCGAGTGTGGCATGAGCTCATACTCCTCGGTAAATAGCTGTTGTTAATGTTGTGTCTGTAGAGTCACCCACCACAAACATAAAGACACATTCACATGGCATATCAGTATCAGAATGGTGTGTATTCATAAATGAATAATGAATAAACATTGAAAGAAAACTGACAAACTCTCATAATTGTGCATGTTTTAATCAAAAGCTAGAATTCTTACCTGCTTTATCTCTGTCTGTTTCAAAGCTATCATCATTTCATAGACTATTACAGTCAGTGATGTAATATTCCCAGCTCCTCTCCTGGGGCTTCTTCCTTTGAAGACATTATGCCGCATGAAGAATTTAGCCTTTAACTGGTGCCAGCCAGTTGAACTGAGTGTGAGTGTGTTTGTGTGTCTGTAACTCTTTGCACACACACACACACACACACACAGATATGGTTGCTTGATGTGCGAGCACACTTAGTTAGTTCCTTATTTACTCAGCAAAGTGTTTTAATGACTTCAGTCAGACCACACACTCACATACTTCATGCATTATGGATGGACGGTGTGTTGGGATGGCAAAACCCGCATTACACATTCAAGTGGGACACAAACACACTACACGCGCGCAAGCTGCCTTTTTTTTGTGTGTGTATACGCGTACGCTCATTTGTTTGCTGAGTAAAGCCCACGAAATCAAAAGCCTAATTTATTTGTGTATGCTTTCCAAAAAAGGAACCTGAGCTCAGCTGGTGAGGAGGCCAGAAAACAGATGCGCAGTTGTGAGGGGCTGGTTGACTCACTACTCTATGTCATCAAAGCCTGTGTAAACACCTCTGACTTCGACAGCAAGGTACTACACACACACACACACACACACACACACATAAGACACACACATGCTTAGCCAGGAGGAAAACATGCTACCACATGATAAGAAGCTCTGGGGGAAAATCCTTCTTAACCCTGTTTGACTCATTGTATTACCTTTTGTCTACATGACCTTCAAAGCATCCAGCAGCAACTGTTTCATGTACTTTATTACCTAAAGCTAAAGCCATACATTCACGACAGTAGACATTCAGAATCCGATGTACCTGGTTCACAATATATTAACGTTTTTCTATGGTAGCAGCAGAAATGACATCAGGTCTCTCAAGACATGCATCTGTGCACTGTAAAAGATAGAAAAAGTGAAGTGGCTCGTCTGTAATGTGAAGATTACGTCTTAATTTTGTCAAACATATATGCTCGTTGACATTCTCTGAGGTAAAACCTGTACAGTGCTCAAACAGTGTGGAATTAAATCTATTCTGGTCCAGATACTCTTTTTCTAACTGGAGACCCTTTGGTCCTATAACTAATTGATTTATAACGCTGTAAATAGCAGGCCTGTGTACCACACATTGGCTGTAGATACTAGAGCTTGCTGCTCACAGTTTATTGTAGTGAAGCTTTTGTCATGGTGATTTAGAAAGCCGCTGCTGTAACTACCCATCCAAACCCCTATCTCGTCTCTGCCTGCCGTCAGATTGTGGAGAACTGTATTTGCACTCTAAGGAACCTGTCGTATCGTCTGGAGCTGGAGTTGCCGCCGTCCCGACTCATAGGGGGGCAGGAGCTGGACGGCTTACTGGGCAGTGAGTCGCCAACTAAAGAGGTGGATTCCAGCTGCTGGGGCAGGAAGAAAAAGAAGAAAAAAAAGAGCCAGCAGGAAGAGACGGTGAGTGTTTGGCTTTTTAAATAGAGGCTCAGAGTATCAAAAAGTTTGCACAATTTATTAAATGTGTACACCCATCAGAAGTTTGGAATCGCCTGCCACAAAAGCTTGATTTGGTACAGTCACTCTGTATTTATGACTGGTCTTTCATGCTTTTAGACCGTAGAAAGTCCTCTTTACAAATTGATGTGATTTTGTATGAAAGGTTTGCAAAAAAAAAAGGTAATGTTTTGTTCAATGGTTCAACTAGACTGACAGTTGAAAGAACAGAAAGAGACAAATGCAGAAATTAAATAAGAATATGTGGAATCACCAGTCATCGGTAAAATATAATGAAAGCTCAGCAGGGTCAAGTGCACAATAATGTCTCTAAAAAGCTGGAATTAACAGGTGATGATGCTTTTGCAAAAGTGTCTTTCAAATAGAAACAGAAGGTTACTCTAGGGTTAGAAATATTGACATATCAGCTGAAGACTGATTTAATTAAAACAAATAAATAAATATTTTATTAAAATAAAATAAAACAGATTAAATCTGTTCAATATAACCACTGAGTAGACTGCAGAGGGCCTGATGAAAAACGTTTCCCCCAAAAAACTGCACCGTTGTGGTTTAATATGATGTTTAATATGAATTCAGAATCCGAAAAGGGTATTTGTGGTAGAAAATAGTTACAACAGTATTCTCTCCTGTCATGTAACACCGTAACTACGTCGACTAAATTGAAGTTTTAATCATTTAAGAAGAAAAACATTAATATAAGAGGTGATTACAAACTTAATTAAATGGAACCTGTTTGCGCTACAGTGTGTAAAATTACATCTTAATGAAGTATAAATCTAACATCATGTAATTATGCTTCCTCATGCTATAGTATAATAGGTCAAATTCCCCATGAAAGGTCCCATCAATACCTCCCAACTGTCTAAATGTCTCTTTAATTTGAATTATTAGGCTAAGTCTTGTGATTTAACACTGTGGTTGTTTGTGCAGTGGGACGGTGTAGGACCCATCCCTGGCTTCTCCAAGTCTCCCAAAGGCGCGGAGATGCTATGGCACCCTTCGGTGGTTAAACCTTACTTGACACTGCTAGCTGAGAGCTCAAATCCCGCCACTCTGGAGGGCGCCGCCGGGTCCCTCCAGAACCTGTCAGCCGGCAACTGGAAGGTAGAGTACCAGTGTTTGTGCATCTATACACACACAAACAAACACACACATTCTCTTTTTGTTTTTATATACACGGTTAAATGCGATATCCCAGGAGACAAAGAATCTATTCAACTGGTTAAAAAAGGATTTAACAGCTCACCTCCTCTGTATCAGTCAAAGCTGACGTCAGTTTTACACTCCAAATCACACATGCTAAAATGTGCACCTCAAGACCGTCTATTTTCCCGTGTGGCTTCGAGATCCTTTTGAAGGTTTAATGGCTTTCTTGTGTGTTTTTTTTTTTTTTTTTTTTTTTTTGTGCGGGCAGTTTGCAGCGTACATCCGTGCAGCAGTGCGTAAGGAGAAGGGACTGCCGATCCTAGTGGAGCTGCTGCGGATGGATAACGACAGGGTGGTGTGTTCGGTTGCTACTGCTCTGAGAAACATGGCACTGGATGTCAGGAACAAGGAGCTCATAGGTGAGGTGTCACACCATCAAACAACTAACTGAGTTGAATAAAATGATGTACTACTCATAAACTACTACTGTTCTTACTTTGGCTTGATTACCTGCTCATTTTGCAACGATAAGCTGTGTTGTAAATGCTTTTTAGCTTGCATAAAACATTAATATGACATATTGATGTGCATTACAAATACTTCAAAGAAGTGAGTAAGGAAGTACCTAAGGAGGTACAGTATATTCAGTAGGACCTTGGGAAATTGGTACAACACCTATCAGAGTTATACTGATACACAATGTTTCATGTTTTGCCTGCCGACAGCATGGACACTGTTAAACAATGTGTCTTTTAAAGTTAAACGCAGAAACAGAACCAGGGAGTTGTGTAACCATCTTAACTACTAGTTATTATTTTTCATTTCATCCCACTCCAGACCTTTTTGTTCAATGAAACAGTCCCAATTTAATGAAAAACAAGTTTTTATGTGTTCTCTCTCTGGAATTAATGAGGAGTTACAGCTCCAGCAATGCAGGGGTGTGACGCCTGTAGGCAGAGGGGGGAGGAGCTGCAGTGTTGGTTTAAGGTGCTTTTTGGTTGTGTATGTGTGAGAAAGAGAGAGAGAGAGCGAGAGAGAGTTTGTGCTGTATGCATTCAGGACCTTCAGCTGGGCTGCTCTGCTGAAGGAGAGATAGGGGAAACAATCCTTTTTTAACACCAGGATGCACACACAGGCTGACGTCCTTGTGATGGGAGCGCAATGTCACTTCAGAAAACTGCCAACCTCACTGCAGTCTCTAAGCAAAATTAATGTATCATTCATGATATAAAAAGAGCAAAATTGTAGTTTAGGCTATTATGGCGGACATCCACTTGTACATTACATAACATGTCAAAAAATGTCTGTATGTTTGGCACCATCTTTTCTCTCCGTGCATAAGCTTCTTCTCACAAACCTGCTGGACAGTGTGTCATAATATGTTAGCTGCACGTCTCACTTCCTCTCTTCTCTCTCTCTCTCTCTCTCTCTCAGGGAAGTATGCGATGAGGGACCTGGTCAACCGTCTCCCTGGAGGAAACACCACCCTGCTGTCGGACGAGACCGTGGCGGCCATCTGTTGCACCCTGCACGAGGTCACGAGCAAAAACATGGAGAACGCCAAGGCCCTGGCCGACACGGGCGGCATCGAGAAGCTGGTCAACATCACCAAGGGCAGAGGAGACAGGTGTGCTACAGCAGCACGTATTTGTCCGAACACTTTCAGTGGGCGCGTAGAGTGCACACCGATACAAACCTGACTCGATTAACATGGTCAAATGCACTGCTAGGGCAACGATAAGAGTCATCAACCATATGTGGCTGGTGGCAGGGCTGTACAGACTGTCCTGGACATTGGAAAGTGGGAGTTTAAGACACCCACACACACACGCACACATAAACACACCCTCGCATACATTTAATATAGCCACAGGGAAGGTGGTTTTGTGTGCATTGAGGTTTTAAGTCCCCGTGGAATGATGGAACAGCTATTTCTGTCCTGCTGTATATTCAGTACTACTCCAGGTTAAAACACACTGAGGACACTTTTTACTTCAGCTTATACTACATACTATAATATTGACAGTGCAATTTAAAATGAGGTTAAATGGATTAGGGAATACTCAAAAATACATGTTTATGTCTGTTTTCCAGGTACTCTATGAAGGTGGTTAAAGCAACTGCTCAGGTCCTGAATACACTGTGGCAGTACCGGGATCTGCGCACCATCTATAAGAAAGTAAGATTGAGACTGATGGCAACTGTCCATGATCTTAAATCAATATTTTATGTGAAAGATTGTAAATACCAAAGGGTCAGAAAGTAAAAAAAGAAAATGCTAACTGTGCCTTTTAATAATGTGCTATCCTCTGCAACCCGAAGAAAAGGCACCACGCAGGAATTTTATAACATTCAGCACTGTTCTAGTTATTCAAACCACCACTTCTTTTTCCTCTGTTTGTCCTCACAGGATGGATGGAACCAAAACCATTTCCTCACTCCAGTGTCAACACTTGAACGGGACCGGTTCAAGTCCCAGCCCACCCTGCCCACCAGCACCATTCAAATGTCCCCGGTCAACCACCCTGGTAGGCTGTAGTTTTGCCGCAGACCCTGCCGGATGAAAATAGACACCACCAGCAATACAGGAAAACATCTGGAATATAATGTTCAAATGTGTTTTTTCTTTTTTTTTCTCTCTCTCTCTCTCTCTTCACAGCTGCCAGTGCCACGTCGTCTCCTGCCATGCTGGGTATCAAAGAGCATAGAGACACTATCAGAGATTATCAGAGAGCACAGTCAACTATGCAATTTTATAATTACCAAGGGGACAACAGTATCCATAAAAACCAGTATACAGGTATTTAAACAATGCGTGTGTACCAGTGGTCTTAAAATTAAATTGTATTTAAACAGTATCTACTATCTCCATCAGACTGTAATCACAGGCTACCCTGTGGGTCCTCTCAGTGCAGGGCATTATCTATTTTATCTGTCACAGAGCTCCAAGCAGATTTCATGGCCAGTTTTGTCTCCTTGCCAAGACAGTCCTCTCTTATCATCTTCACCAAAGCCTGGCAGTCCTGAGACAGTCAGTTGATTTAATTCAGAGCTGTTTTTGTGCTCGGGATGGTCTGTCTGCACAGCGGTAAAGCAAACGGGTCAGCCAGTGGTGGACACTCTATAATGGTATCATTGTTAGCAGAAGTCACAACATGCAGACAGGGGCGGCGAGTGGGTAACCAGACATACTACAGCCAGACGAGAGCTCTCGCCAGCCTACGCTGGTTGGCGGGACCAGGGGGGCGGATAGAGTAAACAAAATGAGCTGCAGCCTCAGCAGTCCATGCACTACATAGCCAAGTGGAAATTGTGTTTCAGGATTCCACCGGTTGAGTGAAGTGCCAACGAAAGTACCCATCCCATGGGCTATGTAAACAACAGAGCAGCAGTGGCCAACTCAATTATTTGGTGTTATTTCTCCCCCTCAGCACAGCATAGCGCTTCTTGATCCTGCACTATCTAAATACAGACATTTGCCCGATGGGGATGTGCAGATGTTTTCACTGATATGAAATGAAGTGTGTTTGCATTAAGTCCTACAAAACTGCTCTTTTTATTTTGACTTGTTTCCAGGGTCTGGGCAGCCTTCTCCGTATTACTACTCATCACCCACAAGAGATGAGCCCAGAAGAACACAGGTGAATTTAATAATTTTGTAGAAATGTTTGGTGCATTGTTATCTGCTCTTGGTGTGTATGGGATTATTTCAATAACACAAAATAGCTCATTGCATTTAACGTTTAGTTTGGGGTATTTGTGCAGAATAATTTCTAACATTATATTCGTGGAGACAGTAGTTTAGTTATTAATACAGTAGTTTACGACTTATATTGACAACACACAGCGCTCCACCCACAATACAAACATACACACATTCAGAGCGTGTAGCACAAAGCACTACAGGGTGCAGCCATGTGTGTATAGAGGTTTAATTAATTACTATATAATTACTATTACTACTGTCTCTGTGCCTCCTGTATTAGTGGAAAGGTCTGACAACTTTGCATGTTTCAAGTCAGAGGCTGAGCATTGTGTGAAGATGTTTTCACAGATATACTTCAGAGTCCATACTAGAGTTGTTATTTCACACATGTAGCGCACAACAAAAGATTGTCTATGTCAGACGTGTTCTCACGGGTCGGAAAAACTTTACAAACTGAGTCTCAAAATGACCACAAACCACAAAACTAACTGTGATAGAAACAGAGGGTAACATTTGACATTAATCTGAGCAGCAGCAGCAGCATGTATGGGAATAAATTAGCCTGAAATATAGATCTATGAGGCAGTCAAAAACGAATTCATAACTGATCACGTCACAGCTGAAAATAGGACTGCAGTGAGTTATTCAGACCATCAAGAAGAAAGTAAGAAATATAAACTGTAGACTAATGGTGTTAATTACATGGGTCTCACGGTCAATGTGTGTGAGTGAGCGAATCAGTCCACTTAACACCATACTGTGTGTGACCATACAAGTGTGAGGGCGGAGGCTGATGAGCTCAGTTACATTGCCCGCTTGCCCAGCTCCAGTTCTGACACGACACCAGCTCTTCTCCCCCTCACCAGCACTCCCTTTCTCCTCTGTGGTCTTTTGCTAGTGGTGTAAAATACCAACGTTCCCCCGGTGCTTTGAGTTCCCTGTCCGGGCAGCACAGGCTGAGCTGACTAGCTTACCAGCTAACTTACTTTAACAACAAGTGAAGCTTGTTTAGCATCATTATATGAGGCACAAAGTGGGAATGACAGAGGCACCTTTCACCTGATTACAAGTCAATGTAGCATCAATATGAGAGTGAAACTTTTATTTTATTTTATTTTTTATTTTAGGTAGAAAAGTTACTTTAAAAAAGATTAACTGAAACTCTTGTTGATTTTTTTTTTTTGTTTTGGGCCAACTTGGTTTTAAGAAAGCAAACTTTAGGTGTGCACTGAAAACCAATGTTTTCTTCTAGGAAATGTTTGATTATTGGTACAAGGCCCCTGTTTGAGATCCCTCCACCACTCCGTATAAATCTGGCTGTGGCGACTAGCTCTTCCACCCCACTTGACTAATACAAAGAGACTGACATGTATTCCACTGTGGATAAATGGCGATGCTGGGAATGACCCAGCACATCACCTATTGTCTGAGCCAGAGTGGATGTGACTGCTGGGATTGGGATGGTCTGGGTGCGTCTCAGGCACCTGTCACTGCGGGACACATCCATGTGTGCCCATTGAGATAATGGGCACAGTGAGAAGGAGGGAGGAGTTGGGGGAGACAAAAAAAAAGAGAGTTTTCTTGTGTCCTTCACATCACATTTAGAGCAGTTAATGTGTGAGGACAGTCATTACCCCATTTATTTCAGACAAACGCAAATCCATCTATCTTCTGGATTTCTGCCATTTACCTTGAAGCCATTTGCTGTTATATTAGTGGCCACGTACGTCTGGGTTAGAAGGTGATTGATTAGCTTACTGGCTGAAAAATCTCCAGCCAGACAACTGTGAGGATGTTAGTGTTTGTTGTTTCATTTTATTACAATCAAGTGGAAGATTGGTTTGAGGCGTTTTCCATGCTGTCTTTGTGTTCCTGACGGTGGTGAAAGAAGCATTCAGATCCTTTTAATTAAAGGAAAAGTTTAATCACTTGCAATTTGGGAAATATACTTTCTTGTTATGATGAGAAGAACCGCTGGAGACTCAGAAAGTTACTACGCTTAGCCAACTCTAGCGCAAACTGCCCGTATAGCTTGATGTTTTAACACCTCAAGGGATCAGAAGAGCCGTCGTCTGCAACTCTTTGTGTAACTGCTCCGCTGCCAAAAATGTGGCAGAAATGACCACATCTTGTTTTGTAGACACCTTTGTGGCGAACAATCGAAGTCAGTGCGCACCTTTTTACGATGAATGTTCTGTTTCCTGTGACAGCTTCACAATAAAAGCAAAGGAGGCTCCCTTGCTGAAAGCTGATGTTTTGCCAGTTGGAGGTTTTTAAATGATCAGTTTGCATTAGCATCAAGTTGCTGTTACATAACTGAAATGACATTAAAAACTGTTAATACTGTTACACACATGGATCAAAAAATGCCGTCCAAAAATTCAAAATTCTGTTTGATTTGATGATTTACTGTTATAAGGATTATAACTTTAAATACAGAAAACTGAATGTTACCTGCCACTGCTGGCTCTTAATCATATTCCAGTTCATCACAGCCTACCTGTCTCTTTTCCCTGCAGCCTATGTATTACACAGAGGATCCGGGACGGAGGAACTACGATACGTACAGAATGTACTTGAAGCATCCCCACGGCTACGACGACCCGTACTTGGAGGAGGTCATCACCTACCCCCCCACGGTCGACTACAGCTCCCAGCCTCATGGACTGAAATCCACCACCAACTATGTGGACTTTTACGCTAGCACACGGAGGCCTTCCTACAGGGCAGAGCAGTACCCCGGCTCCCCTGACTCCTGGGTATAGGTCTGCAGATGTTCCTGTGTTATGATCAAGAACCTTTTCATCCCCGATTCTTATTTCGTGGGCGTGAGGAGGGGGGAGGGAGCGTTTTCGCCCTGCAGCAGAGACGAGGAGCCGGGAAGCACATGAGAACTGATGAACTTTTTCTTCGGCTTAACTTCGGCTTTATGTTTTGATCCATGATCTATGTTTGTTGTAAAGTGAATGTCGTGTGTATGGAGGGGAGTTCAACTGAGCGATGGCAGATGGAAAGATGAAATGTGTGCCAAAGAAGGAAATCATGGTATGTTTTTTTTTTTTTAAGTTATTTTTTATTTTAGTAGAAAAAGATGGAATCACGCTTGGAGGTATGTTGTTGGACGGTACCGGACACTAGCGTGAGGAGACGTTTGTCCTGCTTTATCTAGATGTTCGTTTTATTTTCTTTATGAAAATCTTAGCTGTGATAGCACGATGAAAGGTGTGAGTCATGTGAGCGAGGGTCTGAGTCAAGTCAAGATGGGGAATTATGTATGTGCCGAAGCCAAAATGGATCACAAACTCATCTGTAAAAATAAAAAAGAATAAAAAAAGATAGTAAACTAATGATGTTAGGTTGTACAGAGGGTTCACATTGTATCTGTACTTAATGTTGAAGCTGTGTAATGCCATGGAGTCTTGTACATTTCTTTCATTTTATTGTAAATACAGAAAAAAAACAACATGTTACCTGGTTTACACTCATCAGCACTGGTTAAAAAAAAAAGAAAGAAAACTTGTGCCATGTTAAAATCTCTATAGATATATAAATATATGAAGAAATATGTGGACAAAAATGGCATCATAACACAACCATGTTAAAATAATAAAAGTTCAATTTTGTTTTCTAAACACACGAGTGATTGTGTCTTTTCACAGGTACAGTGCAGGCATATCTTTTGCAGTTCCTGTTTACAGCTTTTTTATGCATTCAAACAGAGAGTGACCATGAAGATCCAGCAGAGAAATCAAACGCTCCTCTCTTTTGAGCAGTTTTTTTCTCTCTGGAGTTATTCTGCCCCCGTGGGACACAAAATGTTTCATTAAATTGTATTTCCACAAACATGCTTTGAACCTGCAGACCTGTGTTTTATGAAAACAGCACTGCTGAGGCACCCTGAAGCAGAACATTGAATCCCTACCAACAGTGAACAGTAACAGTAACTGTGTTTATATTTGGGCAAATCAGTTTTGCCCCCTTGGGATCAAAAAAGAATTTCAAAAAAGGGTACTTCCCGAACACAGACACTGAATAAGAACATACCAGAAAAATGTAACAACGCCAAATATGGAAGCTTAAAATTGAACTTCAGCGAGAGCCCAGGCCAAAAAAAACAAAAATAAAACCAGACTAGGAAATGCATTTCACCCCAAAAAATGTCACATTACAATACAAAACGTGACTCTCCAAATATATAAGGAACAGGAGAAATGAGAAGGAAAAAATGTACAGTAGCAGATCTTCCATCTGGAGCATCCTGGCAAGGAGTGAAGGTGAGAGTTAATGTAGTAAAACAAAAGTTTTGGACTAATTCTAAGCTTAATGTCCAAGAGGACCAAATGTGCAGGTCTTCCTCTTTTCAGTTTTACTGTGCGTTACCTCAGATGGTCTGTGATTGGCTGCAAAGCCCCAGATTGACCAGCCACTGACAGCAGAGGAGGTGTGAAGAGCCTGAAGAGTAACACAGCACTTATAAGCACATTTAAACATTTACGTGTTCCCCTATAAGAGCTTTAACAGTCTGTAGGTAAATGAATAACAGATGACAAGTAGACCAGTCAAATCTTTGCTTCTTCCCCTTCGGAAACAGTCTCCTCCAGCAAAATATGCTGCTGGTCACCTGTTAACCCTCTCATTGCTGCCCCTCAGTGTTCAGTATGTGTTTTTCTTTTCTACCTGGTCCAAGGTTTGCTGTGGATTCAACATAAATGTAGCAATATGCAAAATATAAGGACCAAACTGAAGGTAGTATATTTTTAAAAAATAAATTTTAATAATAATGCACGTACACTTTGCATAAGCACATTGCACTACAGTTCAGTACTAGGACTAGACGCAGGTGTTTTCATTTGTGTTTGATTGGCATCCTGATTCAGCTGTTAGACTGGCTGTGGCATCACTACACCTTCATGTACAAAGAGGTTCTTTATAAAAAAAAAGACAAAACCTGAGTTGTGTGGAGTGAAGAAGACGTCTACTCCTCACCTGTGAAGGTCTGCAGGACCTTTGAACCATAGAAGTTACTCAAAATGCAGGTCTATGCTGACAGCAGAGATATTTCAAGATGTCTACATGCAACGTGAAGCAACACGTGAATTTTTATATAAAAAAAAACCATTTTTTCATCAATCATTTTTGTTGTTGTGCTGAGTTTGTATTTTAATATGCCTTAATGAGCAACACTTGTGTTCATATCTGGGTTTATGGAAGTTCTGTCTCCAGAGCAGTAGTACTTGGATTCATTCAACACTTAAATAGTGTTAAACATTATTGTGTGGCTGATGCTATGAAGACGCTTCATTCATTCGAGACCAGATAAGCCTTTCAAAATAAGACAAAAATCTTAAATCGATGTAGACAAATGCATACATATTTAATTTGAGGTAATCAATGTGTTCTCAATATGAGACGTCGTTTTAGTTTCACTTCATTGATTCAGCATCAGTGAAGTGAGTTAGATGTGTGTGTGTGTGTGTGTGTGTGTGTGTGTGTGTTTTTCTCTCCGGTTTCCTGTAGTCACACGTGACGTCACGTCAGGGCTGAGCATAAAAACAAGTGAGTGGGCGTTCACAGAGTTTTGGTTGTTTCTTTCTTTGCTTTCTCTGCGGAAACTTCTCAAAAAATGGTGCAGCAACTCTCCAAATCTGGAGCAAAGGAGGCTCCTTTGCTGAAAGCTGGACACCCTCCAGCAGGTAAACCACTGTTCACACATTTCGGCTGGTTCTGTTTATTAATTTATTTATTTTTTTCAAAGCGTTGTTGTTTTTCACTCCTCGACCCGGATCCGTGCACACCGAGACTTTGAAGCTCCTCTGCAGCTTTTCACTAAGTTTCATTTTATTATCTGTTTTAAATATCCTGTTATGATGCGCAGGTTGCTACAGTGTGATCGCACCACAGGGAAGGACTTGATTTGCTGATTTCTGTGATAATTGCATCAATCAATCGGGGCTGAGCTTTTAGCAAACCGTGATTTTTCAACCACACACATGCTTTTGTCTTTCCCAGCAGGCCCCATGTGAAAGTAACACTCTGTTCCCACTGGCTGAAAAAAATATCTTCAGTTTAATGAGTGCAAAAGCCTGTCGTGCAAATGTGTTCATCACGGAGCTCTATAGTAAACTCTAATTTTGTAATGTTGGTTATGTTATTTTGAATTTTGCTCATTAATGATGCAGAGTCGCTCAGTCATGTAAATCGACTGTGCGTGGAGGTGAAATTTGGCAATTGTGTTTATGCCTCTTTTTTTTACATGTATACTTTTTTTACATTTTAAATGAACATTGCACTTTATATATGGGGAACTGCTTAAATGTCTAAACAGCTTTTTCACTTTAATGTCTAAAAGTTTTTGACATTACAAAAGCTCCAAACTTCCCTTGTTGTTTTTTTAAATGAAGCAAAAACATAATTGTATGTATGATTTAAAGAGTTCAGAAAAAATTTGGAGTTTCAGAGTAATATTTGTAAAATATTTTTCTTTCTTACTGCTTTAATCCCTGGGTGACCTCCTGGAACTGTACTTAAGATGTAGGCCATTCCCTCAACTTAGTTACTGCAGAGGCAATGACCTGCTGCCACACTTTGACCATCTGTTCAGTATTTTACTAGCAATATAATACTGCAAAATCACCACTGGAGTTTCTCTTTTACTGTTTATTTTATGCTGAAGATTGTTCCATAGAGGATTATGTTTACAGACAGGGTGGGTGGCATCCTTACAGCATACTACTTCCATCCCGCTGATTTTGTATGTAACCTTTCTTCTCTGGGTCAATAGTGAAGGCCGGAGGTAAACGGGTGGCCAAGAAAGGCCTGGAAGAGAGTGCCACCCATGGGACTCCAGAGAAGGAGACCAAGAGGTCTGATAAGTTGAGGTAGGCCCCAGTTTGCATTTAAAACATAAGAAATGGGTTTGAAGCATTAACGCCAAGAACATAAAAAAGGATGTTGCTTCAAACCATAAGAGGTTAAAACATCCAGCAGCATTTTGGCTTGTATATTACTGTAATTTTCTTTAATCTTAAGTAAAACTCTTTGTGTGTGAAACCTGTGATCTTTCAGCAGCAGGTCCCTCGCCACAGCCAACAGGATGCAACAAGTTGGTATTCTTCTGGCAGGAACTCTTGACAAGGTAAACAAATAGTCCCTTCTTTTGAAAAAGCCGGTTCTTACTGGGCAAACTAGGTTGGTTACAGTGGTTCCCAGGCCCCAGAGCCTTGTGGGTAATAAACTCCTGCCTCATGTGTTTACAGCTGAGCCACGACTTTCCAGAGACACCAGTGAGTGTGAGGCACAGCAAGGTGCGACCTGCAGTGGAGAAGCCCCACTTGCCCCGGACCTTTTTCATCCAGCAACCGAGGAAGTTTTGAACTACGTGTGTTTTTAAGAACGGCCCCAGAGGAAACTGTTAAGTCAACTGTGAAAGGCAAACATGAGGTGTTAGACACATGAGGGGACTGACAGGTTGTCTGTGAAGTGTTGATGGGGAAGAGCTTTCGTCGAGCTTTGTATTTAGAAGAGAAAATGAGCTTTTCCAGGCTGTGCTTATTTGTGAGGATACTATAAACCAGCATTTAACGTGCCTTTCCTAGTGTTATAAGAAAAGCTGTAGTTATATTTACCAGCTGATGAAAAACAGATGGCATTTGGGCATGTTTAATGTGACGGTTGGGGATTGTAAAGTGGGTCTTATTTCCCCAGTGAAATTTTCTATGTATGCTTGGCACTTAATAGACTGAATAAAATAAAAATGCATGGCATCACTTGCTTGCAGGACTCCTTGTTCTTTATTGTTTATGTTGCTGTAAGCTACAATGACCACCAGGTGGCAACATTTAACTGTTTATAAACTCAAAGGTCAGCTCTCAGACTATGTTGCATGAAATATGACAAGCTTCATTACTTCTTTAAAGTGTGTATTCCCTTTTATACATCTGTGCATTGCCACAATATAACATAACAGGAGACTGACGAAATCTTAAATTGTCTTTTAGTACTTTCACATCGACCGTTTCTTATCCCGATGATCCCAGTATGTTCACACATTGACTCTTATAAATGGTCTCAATGGAAGAAAATTAATCAAATCTACAATGTATTTGGTTCTATGCACCGCCATATGCACACAACGATATAACCACCCAGAGGTTTGTTTATGTGGGGCAGAATGCAGAAACCATCATGCAATCCTGTCAGCGCTTATTTGAAAATAGGCCTATGCAGAATATAATTTATGTCACATAAATGCTAAAAATGTCAAAGAGACTGCAGTATGTTTTGTATCATTGTGGCTGTGGTGGAGGCAGCGAGTGATTCTTATGTTTTTAATCATTCTCTGGGATAATTTATGAATGCAGGCTTGTATTCATGAACACAGGCCTGGGGTGCATTGTAAACAAGGTGGGAGAAGGGAGACAGAGGAGATGGATGGATGGCCGACTGAATGATAAACAGTTTGTTGGTTTCCACTTCACATTCCTCATCCTGCTTATGTTACACGTTTCTGTCATGTCATGTTTGTGTTGAAGGATTAACCCCGATGGGTTTAAATGCTGCACTCAGGCCTTTTTCACAGCAGACTTATTAACTTGTCATAGTAAGAAAAAACAAAAGCGTTACTAATAACATTAGTGATGGTTCTGTTCTATGCAAGTGTCCCAGTGAGTCAGCATGCACAATACCAGGACCCTGACACAGAAGCAGCTAAATGGATTTCAGCCGTCATCATTTTTATTATTTGCGTTTCTGTTTTTCCACTTTGACAAGTCAAAAAGTCAACCGAACAACCTGTTTCTCGGATCGTTCTCTCCAGTAAAGGATGATATAAAATATTTCATTCTCTGATTCATTTAACTTACACGGCTGACAAAGCATATACCGCCCATCATAACCAATATAATGTCCAGTTTTAAGATGTACTGGAGAAAGAAAAGAACCCATGTTGGGCTTGCTGAAACCATTTCTTCTGGGCAGATTCAATTCACAGAATTTTCAGTAGCAGACTGGGTTGGATTAAACCATGCAAACTTCACAAAGTCTGTCTTTACACAACTGAAAACTCTTTAATACTGTGCTATTTGTGGCTATTTAATTTACAGGTGGTATAAGCAACCTAACCAACTATACCTATACGTACTCATGGCATGACATGGCCGAATGTGCTCTTGTGTGTAAATTATCTGTTTAAAATGTCTAAAAATACAACAGCAACTGTGTGTGTTCATACATGAGCCTTTTTGTTTGGATCAGAAGACTCCACAAACAATATCCGCTCATCCCCATGCCAAGAAAGTACTTGATGATAGCCTTGTCTTCACAATGTGCCGACCTCATATTCTCTGTAAGGCTCATGCTGTTAGCACACGCCTTTGATACCATCTGCGTATGAAGTTCAGAGCCCTCTTCGGCTCTGTTTGAGGAGTGGAGCAGTTGGTGGTCTTCTGACTTGCAGACATGGTGCATTTCACTGCCAGTGTCTGCCCATTCCCAGCCATCTGAGGGGGCCACGCTGACCTCGCGACACCCACCACACTGCTGAGAAAACACAGCACACACACACACACACACACACACACACACACACCGACTGTATAACACCGCCTCACACAGAGGAGTGGGATGACACAGTAGATGTGGTTTGCAGCCCCAAATTGTGCTTGTCTCCCAACAGCAGACTTTTAAGTATGCAGGTTTACTGTGCAATAATTTAGTATCTTCTCATATCGCAGAATAAACAATACAGAATAACAAAGACCAACACAATGATTTATGATGGTACACTTCTTCATTTTGCACATGAAACAACCTGCATAAAATATTGTTACCTCATGAGGTCACCAAAGACTAAGGTGTACTCTGAGCTCTACTGGCCAGGACAAGAACTGCCTAGAAAGCCTTGCAACATATTTTATTACTATAATCCAGCAGCCCGAGCATTCATTTCCATTAATTTTTGTAGCTTCTGCATGATTAGTAGTCCATTAGATAGTATTTTGTACACCTGCACACTAGGAATATTAGCCTCTCCAGCGAACATTTAAATGGAGCTATATGCTGAGATGTATTTGTAGATGCTGAGGTCAAGATAGACTCAGATCCAGCAGTGAACTACTGAATGACATCCTGCTTTTAACAGCCACTAATACAAACTTAAGTTAATTAGGCTGAATTTACATAAAAGCTTCGACTCATATTTCAACACGTCTTCTTCTAATGCACATCAACAGGGAGGAAGCTACACTGTTTACCTGCTAAGATTGTTAACAGTGAGACGACTTGTAATTTTACGTGTATATAATTTTAAATCAGTCACAAGCACACAGATTCTTTACTTAAATAAAAAAATATATCACAATGTATGAATACTGTATTTGGGCTACATAAGAGTATGTAGACATATTGGCAGCAAAATGCATTAATAGTAAAAGTGCTCGTTATAAAATGATAAATCTTTGATGCAAAGCAGCATTTTAATGTTGTAGCCAGTCCAGGTGGTGCCATGTTGCTTTATACGTCCTTGGATAATTTAATGTAGCAATACATCATGTTTTATGAGCTTCTTTATATCTCGCGTGTAAAGCAGAGTAGCAAATAACATTAAACATAAGATTAATATATGGGGTAAAGTTACGATGTAATAATATATTTTGATCTGAAATAGGGGGTGCAGCAAAGGAACTATTCTTAGCCATTATCGATAAATCTATCTGTTATTTTGTTTGATAAGTTGATTAATCTATAAAGCAACCGAAAAGGGTCAATTAAAGGGTAAATGCCTGCTGATAAAACATCTTCAGACTGCTTGTTTTGACCAAAAGATGTTTATTTTCCAGTAAATCCTGACATTTTAGAAGCTGGAATCAGAAAATGTTTGACAACATGGTCTGACAACGATAATACCAATTATCACAATTGTCATTTCTATTGATTAATCAACTAATTGTTTTACTTCTTCTAGTGTAAAGCTGCAGAAAATGGAAATAGGCATAAAGCAGGCTGTCAGAGTTGTGAGTACGGTACTTGTGTACATGTATGTTGGTACTTTGCCTCTGTATTCAGGTAGTTTCCAGCTTCATTGTTAATTTAGACAATTAAAGTGAGGATTAAACATGTTTAATATAATAATAAACAGAAGATGTATGCTTAATGGTGGCCTGTAAATGGAATGTTGGGACACCTCAGTGTATTTAGGCTGATTCTAGTGTTTTTAGACTCAATTTCACTACTTTTGGGCTGCCAGAACAAACAAATAAACAAAGGATTTAGTCATTCTCAACCAGGAATGTATTACTAGCAGCGGTGTGAGGGCTTTGAAAGACTTTTAAATTGGGAAATAAAAACGTAATGCTTTACGTGCGACAGATTAATCAGCACTAAGGCCAATAACTGAGCTTTCAATTGCATCTCAAGGCTCGTTCTCACTTTCATCACTGTCACACACTTAAATTTTATGGGTTGATAATTTCCTAGGAAGTTTCCTGGAAAAGAAAACCCCAAAACAAAACAAAACAAACAAACTCCAGCAGGTAATCTGGTACTTATCACAGACAAAACAAAGACAAAGCTGTGAGGCAGTTATTTTAGTTAGACTTTTAATTAGTTGTGTTGACATTACTGGCAGGAAATTCCCTGAAAGAACTTGCAGAAGTCATAATTGAACAGTCACTGGAGAGACTTTACTTTGCAGGAGGAATTTAAGGACTGTGTTCCTGTGCCAGACCCCTGATTTACACCCCCCCCCCTCCTCAAATTGCAACCCTGCAGCTTACAGTTGTCCTAATACATGTATCTTGCATCTGTAGCATCCTGTCACGTCCATGAGGCATGCACAGAGAAATGAGGAAGAAAAGGAAAAAGAGGAGGAGGAGGAGGAGGAGGAGGAGGAAGGAAGGAGAGGGAGGGGGTAGTTTGTCTTGGTTCCCTGCCCTCCTCTGTTGATGTGCCTCCCTTGCAGATGACCTCATGCGGGGAGGAGGGAGGAGGAGCCCAGCGTCCCGTAGCCTACCTTTGGTGGATCAAGTGTGGACTGGAGTTCGTGTGGAGATACGCTGGGAGACTGGGAAAACTTTTGTTGGTGTGTAGTACTTTCACATCCATGACATTTATCAGGTAAGACTTTTAAAAAAAATCCTCATATTCATAAGTTTTGTGTCGACGCAGTTAGATCCTGGAGGTCCACCGGCTCAAAAAAGTAAAGTTGTCCCAGTTTAGTGGCAGTTTGTTGGGGAGGAATGTCGGGACATGCCCATTGAGTCAGCCGTCAACACCAAACGGGAATGACAGCAGTTGTGTTTCATTGTGAAGTTATTCCGAGTTAAAGACTCTGTGGTCGAGTCATTTTCTGTCACTAACGTTAAACGTCTCTCCAGTTAACGGTACCAGAACGTTAAGTTAGCGTTAGCGGAACGTTGAGTTAGCGTTAGCTTAGTTAAATCAGACGTTTCCCCGACAGGTAACGTTAACGGTTGGTTTGGTTGTCAACAGCAATTAAGTTGACCGTTGGTGTTTCACTTTGGTTTAACGTCCATGCTGTCCTCACTTTAACGTTAATTTGACACTATGGTTGATTATTGAAGTGATTAGGCGATTAATCGATTAGATTAACAAATACCTGCAGGTTAAAGATTATAACAGTATTGCTATTTGAAATATAGCTGTAATTTACTGCTGATTAATCTATTGACATATTAATAAAATGTCTTGTTATTTCTCTGACCAACAGGCCAAAGCCCCAACATATTTAATGAGGTGATACATTTTCATAGTCGGTTCATCGTTTAAGTCAGTAATATCAAACAAAATGCTAATATCTCTTCTTAAAAGTGAGGATTTAGCTACTTTTCTCAGTTTTATATGATTATAAATGTCATATTTTGGGGTTTTAGACTGTTGGCCAGACAAAGCAAGTATGGGGAATTGTGACAGGTTTTTGTTTTGGCTATATTTTTTTAATATTTTACAGACTAAACAATGAATTAAATGAAAAATATATAAAACTAATCTATGGATTAATTGATAGTGTTAATATAGGTTGTTGCAGTCTTAGAAGAGTTGCCTGTTAATAACATATCACTGCAGAAAAGCCTAAATTGCTTGTTATTACCTGTGTTTACAATAATGAACAGACATCCAAGTACTTTTGGAGATAGGTAATATTTATTGTGGAGTATAATCCTGCTCTCCAGGATGCAGATGTTTTACAAAAAGGTTCATTACTTTTCTTATAACTGTGTGGTCTTGTTTGATGCTAATGTTAGTCTGTATTTTGTGATTGGATGCGGTGGTTTTCAAACCAGAACCCAACCCAGATATAGTAGCAGGCTTAAGGACTGTAATCTAGTCCGCCCACATAGATTGAGTCATTGAAGTTTGACCACTGGCTCTATATGACTTTTGCTGTTTTCAGCATATTTTCAATGGAGGAATCCCCTTATATCTCAGCCAGGTGCTTTGAAAATCAAAGCTCTGTTTTCCACCTTCTGAGAAATTGCTTGTAAATGTCAGGATGTGGCTTTGATCACCATGAGCACATGAAGTCATCGATTCAAAGGCGCACCCTGAACAAGTGCTGAAGTCTTCATAACCTCATAACCTCTTGGCGTTCTACCTTTGGCAGAACCTGCCAAAATATTTGATATTTCCTTTGTCAAGGTACTTCTCTCAATTTACCGCCAAAGGCTGTTCCACTGTATATACAGCGTTGATTTAAACTCAACAGGTGGAACAGGCTGACAATCATGCTGATGGCCAGTTAACCTGGAGATAGCCCGTATTAACTTTCCAACATAATTTCAGGCAATTTTACGCTGATTATGGAACCATTACTGTGGATTTACATGCCTCTATGGCAAGGCTGGAGCTACCCCAATTGTCTACCAACTGCAGGGTTTGAGATGTTTACACTGAAGAGCACTCATCTTATTGAATGTGCCACAAAAGTTTGCCTCCCAGTCTCGACAGACCCTGGTTCCCATGGTCCCCGGCCAGTTGGCCACTAAAACAGATGCTGGCATCAGAGTTGCATTGTTATGGCTGAGGAGGGAAAGTTATTGGAGCCAGTGACCTGTACAGACAGCATATTGAATCGTGCTGGTTGTTGATGATGATGATTTTGTACTTTTGAAAGGGGCTACTCATTGCAAAAGCACATGGTTCCAATAGAAAAGCCAGATTTTTGGAGATTAGTTGGGTTCAGGACCCTTACTGTCAGCATACTGTTTGACCACAATTGTTATTGAATGAATCCTGAATGTTGTGTTGTGGGATTTTGGGGATCTGGGGATTTCAGGACACTGGATGCCACAAACCAAACCTGCCCACAAATATCAACCCCAATATAATGTCCTATAACACTCACACCTAAACTATATGATAAGTTTTAAGTGGTGTGTTTGGCTGGTATGAAAGCTGTCATTCAAAGCTCTGGTAAATCTCTGGCTTTGTGATAGTAGATATGGGATTTATAGTTTGAATTTGGAAACTTAAGTATTACCGTCTATCCGGTTATCGTGGGAACTCTCAAGGAAACCATCTCCTATGCCGTCTATATGTAACCCATCCTCATAATGTGCGTTATTTTGGCCAAGACATTACATGTCAGAATCACTGAGATGGTTTTAGGGCATGTTATGAAATAACGGTGTAACAGCAGAAGCAGTTACACCCCGAGCTCCTGCAACCTGAACACCTGAGCAGAGGTTGTTGTGCACTGTTTTGTGTTTCATGCCATGCTTTGCCCCCCCCCCCCCCTCACAATCTCACTGAAGTGATCACACTGCAAAAGTATGGTATTATCTTTTTACTCTTTATTTTTCTGCTAAAATAAGCATGTCACAAACATCTCATAGAAGTTCTAGATATTTACCATCAGGCAAAGGAATCATGTTTCATTCTCAACGTTGATATGAAGATTATACACAAGCCTACTGGCAAAGCGATATTGTGTATTTGAATTAGCTCAGGTTTCTTAAAGTCTCCTGATAATTTCTGTATCAAAATGCTTACCTTACCATTTATAATTGCTCCATTTCCCCTCAGGTCATGTATTAAAATGTTACAGGATGACAGCCATGAGTTATCTTTGAATTTCAGTGCCAACGTTGGCTAGTGTCCTAGCATGAGGCAATCTCCTGAATTACTCACCAACAACTGATTTATCCTAACAAAACCACAGCGTTTTCTGTACTGTGAGCAAGCGCATGTGTGTTTTTTCAAGGTCTACGCACGTGCATATGTGCGCTCATGTTTGCTTGCGTATATGTATCTAAAGCACGTGTGTGTGTTGGAAAGTGCTTCTTAGAAACAGATGTTACTAATTTACATTGCTGTCAAGCCTTTTTGAAAGCTCCGCAGACTGACTGACAGACAGACAGACAGACAGAGAGAGAGAGAGAGAGAGAGAGAGAGAGAGAGAGAGAGAGGGATTTAGATATTCAGAGTGCCTCGAAAAATGTGTGAAATTCAATATTCGTGACAAGCTGCTTACAAAGAATTCATTTTGTGATTAATTTAGTTGACATTGGCAAAATGAAAAGAAGAATTACTGCTCTTTCCTCTGCGTCATGATTATTTGAGCTTTGGCAGCTAGTGCAGCTGTAGCAGCTACTGAAAAGTACCTCTTCATTCACAGCAGACACACAAATTGAACTACCTTGACAGATTTGATAAGCAGATTTAATACGGCTTCTGCATTATGTCTCCTGTATACATAGTCTGATTTGGGTTTATATTCAATAAAATGCCACTGAGGACCAACCGTATGTGGGGAAGACTTTAAGGTCAGGTTAAAATGCCCACTCTGAGGCGTGCACCCTCACAGACTTACAGTAAACTGACTGAATAAAAGAGTGTAAGGTCTCAACACTTTGTGAAGGCTTCTCCAAGGCAAATGGAGTGTGAAGCTCATATTTCATAAGTAGTTTAAAACAATCGTAGTGTTTGTTGTTTTCACTCTGCCTTTAAGCAAAATGTTACTGTCAGACCAAATCAATGTATTTATTAGTTCCCATAATAACATCATAAGACAAACAAATCGTTCTGGTTAGTGGCATGTTTACACTCACAGGGAATTTTTCCTCCATGTTTTGTTAATGTTTTTTATTAGTGTTATTATTCATGCTGAAATTACACTGTCATCACCATTTTAACACAGCAACACTTACGCTTTATGGGTTTTCTTTCTTGAGCAAAGCCCTTAAGCACTTTGCAATTTTTCACAGTGGGGATTTGGCAGTCTGTGTACTGCATCCAACTCGATGTATTCCCGTCATATCAATGAATTGGTGAAACAAATTTTATCTGGATTTGATATGTCACTTTGTATCTGTCTAGACTATAACTCTCTGTAAAAGTCTGTAAAAGTCAGTGCACATAAAAGACTCTGTCCCGCGTGATAGCTGTACCTGTGTGGGGTATCTACATCTATATGTAAGGTTAGCTGTCCTTCCCTCTTTCCTGTTAAGTGTGGCTGAAATCCTGACTCATGAAGCATAAAAATCAGTGGACTCCATACGCGGGAATCTCTAATTCTATAGTAAGTCTTGGTGATTCATTTATATGTTACCCTCTGACCGACAGATCTTGCCGTGAGGCGAATCTCTCGCAGTGTATGCAGGAACTTCCTGTAGACTTTAAACACTACTTGTTAATGTTTTACCTTTAATCAAATACTAGGCTTCCTGGGAGGCAAATCTTGAACTGAAAGTAAGCAACAATGGTTCAGCTTTTTATTTATTCCTCACTCCAGATGTTCATTAACACTTGATTGCTACAAATGAGTGATAAGATGAAGTTTCAGCAGTGATAGAAGGAGCTAATGACTGTAACTCTGATGAGATGATTGTTGTTACTCAGCATAAATCTGTTACTGGCTGATGATGATTATGATGATGATAGAGGAGGGGTTGGGTGGTTGATGATGTGATGCGAGGAGTGTGTCATTGTTGTGGAAAGACTTCTAACAAATGTGACAAAGAAAAAGAGGAAAAGCTCAGAGTGGAGAAACCGGTGTGTGTGAAAGCTTAGAAAGCAGACCCACTGTACATGTTAACTCATCCATAAATCCATGTTACAATCTGTCAAGCTCAATTAATGTAGGTTATCTGCACGCCTATGGTTGGCCTGGGTGTAAGCAGGGAGTGTGATATTTAGTTGGTGAGGATGTGCAATGTCTTGTCTTATTCCTAAATTCTAGTTTCCAGAGCCCGGGGTGTAATTCAGAGCAGTGATTGCCCTCTAAAACATGCCTCGACACTTCTGGAGCAACACTGCCGGGATATAAAAAGACACAAGTTTTCTTGTCGTCACTGCTGAGCCAGCATGTAGGTCTGGTGCGTCTGGATTTATTCATCAGTCATATTAGGAAAGATCAAGGACAAGTGGTCTCACAGGGTGAATCTGTCTTTCCAAAATGACATTTCTTTTCCCATGGCAGTGTAATGAGTAGATCAGACTTGTTATCCTTTTTAATTTCATGCTGAGCCATGTGGCTAGTCCTCCTTATTAAGAAACTAGCTGGCTTTGCCCCAAGCTGGAACTTTAAATGCCCCATGTCTGTGATGAGACATTATCATTTAACCACCGCCACTAGGTAAAAGTAAATAATTACAAAGGTCTTAGAGTAAATACCAGCCTGTTAGCCCTGAAATGTTTTATCAGACAGATGAGCCAGCTGCATGATCATGTTTATGAATGCTACCATGTGTCACGTCTGTAATAAAGTTGTGGTGCTATTACCAGAACACAATACTACTGATGAAAGTCTCAATTTTCCACAGTATATAATCTTACAGAATGCTCCTGTAAAAAACCCAAACAAAGCCATCACATTTCTGGATATCTAGTGACTCTTTTTAATTCCTGAAACTTTTTAGGAACCCGCAAACTTTTAGGACCCTTCGGGCTACAGTTCTTGTTTGCATTGTTGAGTGTTGTGGAATGGTTAAGCACAAGCCTTGAGGCCGCTACAACCCCGCGTACAGCATTCATTCAGACTAAATGGCAACCGGAGAGTGCTGGTTGGTTCACATATTAAAGCAGTTTGTGACCGGTGTTCCTCTTTGTTGAGGCAGTTAATGTGTGGCATGTGTTTTTGACAATTTGGCTCCAATTATTTGGCCTTCCTACAGCCCTGTTATCTGTCTCACATTACTTGAAACTCAAGCATCAAGGTGCTGTCTGCCAGACGTCTTCTATTGCTTACAAATGCTGCTAATTGGCATTCAAGGAATGCCTTAAAGAATGAAACACTAGTGCTGCACACTCTACTGACTGCCTTTATTTGACTCCTGAAATACAGTGTTTGGTGCATATTCTTGTGCAGTTTAGGCTGCCAACATACACAATACACTCGTTTTGGTGATTAGGCACAGTAACCACTTCATACCCAGAGATTCTAGAGAGATCCCTGCCATTCAAATAGATATGCCACACATTTCTAGTTGTGAGTTTGTAACTCTGATTAAGTTTTTTTTTAAAGTTTATGTACTGTTGCATCACTTTGTCTATCTTTTGTCTAAAGTGCGTAAGATTTTGGGTCACGTGATTTATTTATTTTGCACCAAAAAAAGTTGCTCTCTATAACAAGTAGACATGCCTGGCCGACCTGTTGCTGGGTTGCAGGCTTGTCAAACAATACAAGCTGGTTGTAGTATTATATTAACAAGTTAAACATTGTCTTTGCTCTGTAAAGTTAGATATTAGTGTTCCAAGATATTTCCCTTCTTTGCCCTATATAAGACGAAGGCCTGCTTCTCAATAGGGATGCAACGCTTATAGATTTTTCCAGTTTTACATTTATAATGCATTAATTTACATGACTATGGATGTATAATATCTAATTTGCATTTTATGTTTGTTTGTTTGTAGTTTTAGTAAGAAGGATGTTGAGAACATCTCTCATGCAGGTGTTAAGCCTTTGAGGGGATTACATGCCGTTTTGGTGAGCGTCAAATTTATAATGTATAATGCCCCTTTCCTCGCTGGTTCAATTTCTGGCTCCCATAGTCCAGTTGAAGTGTCATTTGACAAGATACCGAACCCCAAATTGATCCTGATGGCTGTGCCATTGGTATGTAAGTATGTATGGGTGAGCTTAGTATTATTGTGAGCACTATCTCGCTCCTGATGAGCAGCATCTTACATGGCAGCCTCTGCCATCAGTGTATAAATGTGTGCGTGAATAGGTGATTGTGACAAGTGAGTAGTTGGTAGAGTAGAAAATTGCGGTATAAACCGAAGTCCATTTACCATTTACTTAACTATCCCTGCTTTGTTTCCGTTGGTTTATGTTAGACTGAAAGGCCAACTCTTAACTCACCCTGCTTTTCATTGACACCTTTTGTTGAGCCTTAAAACTGCAACATTTTAAACAATGGTTAATAGTGAAGACGGTTAATCACTGAATCCCCTCTTCTCATAGGCAGACCAACTTGCAAAATTAACTTTTCAATAGATTACTATCGTTTTTTTCTTTTTGGCCGGTGAGTGACGCAAATCTACCAGCCACTCGCATATTTTACCAGCTTTTTGCTGGTGGATGATGCGAATCTCGTGCCCTGTGGAGGGCTGTGCAGGAAACACTTGAGCCAAACCGGTAGACTAATTACATAAAAATGTCTATTCTTTTGTTATTTCCCTTCCACTCATGTTAGTGTGAATAACAACTTTTGTTGACAATGGCCGACACTGAGACTGTGCTGTCCTCCATACCTACCCCCTACACTTCCTCCTTCAAGGGTTTGTTAGCAAACTTCCCATTGTTTATGGACCACTTGAACTCACCGTCCAGGCCGGGCCTGTTTCCTGCTCTCGAACAAAAGAATAGATAATTATGGAGTTCACAGGAGGATTTTGAAACATCCGATAACTTCTTGTCGGTGTTTTAATAAAACAAGTTGAAGGTCAGCCCGTGGTGAGAACTTCCACGTTGCTATGACAACAGTGTGGAAATCTGAGAGTGATCAGTCACATAAAATTAGTTGGTGAAGAGAGCTGGCAGGGCGTTTCGACAGCGCATTGGGTGGAAAATAGCTGTTTGCTGCAGTCGCGGAGGAGTGGTGAAGCTGATCTGAGCTTAAGGGAGCTCTCTCTATTGTGTGCCACCTAACAGAGGACAAAGCAGGTCGTAACTCACCAACCGCCAATGTATGTGAAATGCTTCCCTGCCAGAGGCAATTGGGTCAAACAATCTTGTTTCCGTACTATATATAGCTGTCTTCTCAGATGACTGTGGTATAGCTAGATGGCCCCATTAACCACATGTCACATCAGCATTGTGCAGGTGAGGATCTTTTCTTTGAACTCTATCAAGTCAGGAGTGACCTGGAAAAACATACATGTTGATAACCCGAGGAACCCCTAACCACCCTGGTTTCCAGTTTCTCTCCTGTGAAAGGAAACCGTTTCTACATTGTACCACAGACTGGAGTCCTTTTTTATTGTTGCCTTGAGCTGTTCCAAGGTAACAGACAGCCCACATGTGAAGGTCAAAGAGCTGACATATGCCTGGTTGAAAATGCCAGCAGCGGCGAAACATCGTTAATGCTTCATGTTATTGCTCAAACACACTGATAAGGTCTTTGGTGTGTATTCCTCCAGTTGCTTGGGGCATTTTGAAGACTGTTAAGGACTTTTGATTGCTAGGCTGTTGGTCTCTTGACATAAATGAAGAGGCAAGTACCACAGGCACAATACTCTTCTGTTTCTCTGAGACTTCTGCTTACTCTTTCAGTGTCTTGCACAGAGCAAATGTGAATATTTTGTCCATTCAGCCAGTGTGTGTCCACAAAGACCCGTGAGCCACTGTGGGATTTCACTGCTCTGTTTTAATATTGAGAGGCCCCTTCTAAGGGGGCCACGCTTTGAGGCTGATATCCAAACACAGCTTAAGAGCACTGGGATGGACCTGACTTTGAGGGCTTGAGGAATCTTGATGCCCTTCTTATACATAGTACATACCATGCAGTCCATTCCTCTCCTCTCCTCTCTTAGGAGACTTTCTTACAAAGGTCACAGTTATATCCCCACTGCAGCTTTAAGCGTAGCTGCATTTCACGTTGTTTGTGGTGCCTTTGCTATCGTAGGATCCGCACTTCCTCACATCTATCTCCAATAAAAACAGCCTGAGGCTCAGGCACAAACAACAGTATTGTCGTCACGCCTGTTTCAGATCATGTTTTTGACTTGATGAAGATACTCAGATTTAAAATTGTCTCCTCAGGGCATGAATGCGTCATGCTTCACTTAGTTGAGGATTTCTCACTGTAAACAGTGACGTAAGTGATCACCTACTACCATGGAAGTATAGACCTAGGTACAATTAATGTTTGTAAAATGTGTATTGACTATGTTGCATCAAAAACAAACACCAGCTTGCAATGTTTACTAAGAAACATTCAGGGGGCCTGGGAGTTTAGCAACATCTGCAAAATCCCACTTATACCTATGATAATTTGTGCAGAAAGCTAGTAACATTTTACTAACTGGGCCATATCTCTAATATTCAGGTCATTTGAAGAGAAATGTTGCTCCTCTAGAGCAACGGGCATCCTTGGAGTCAGTCCATTAATATCTATCTTGATCCATGACCATCCAAAGCTTTTGCAATCTAGTGACATAGTTGACTGTTCAATTGGCAAGAATGTGTCTTGTGAGGAAAAATATCACACTGTTATAGTATGTAGCACTGGTTCTACATTGTGGCTCACAGATGTGTTTTCCTTTCCAATACCTAAACTACAGATTTCGGTCGATCTGAGTACCGATCCCATACAAATGTGTTTAAAAAAAACAGTCGTATACTGCTAACCCTGTGTTGTATGGCCTGGCTCAGGTTAAAAATATTTAAATATTTAAAAATATGAACAAACACTGTCACAAAATGTGTTTCACCCACCTTGTATAAAAGTGGCTCATAAAAGCATACCACAGGATAAAAAGTGATGACTGTTAGATGATGGCACATGAGGTGGTGTCTCATTCTCACAGTGTGTATTGACTGTGTGTGTCCGGTGGCTGTGATGGAGGGAGGAGGGGGATGGAAGGAATTTGTCATGTTGGCTTTTGGAGTTTCAAGAGGGCGTTTCTCATTTCCTTTGGGCTAACCTGGGTGATGTTTATTGTTACTGTGGAGATGGGCAGCCAGCTCCCACACAGCAGTGCACCAGGCTAACACACTTCATTATGCTTAAACAAAAACTAAACTAGACCATTCTATAGAGATATTGATAGACACAGTCCTCAGATCAGTTTCCTGCTCCCTCACACCTGGTGTTTACCTTGCTGTCATGTTCTTTGATGTCATTGGATAAGCACCTGAGGACTGGATTCAGACACCTGTGCATTCTTGAGCATTAGACTGAATCCAGTTCCTGAAGTGCTGTTGTGTGCTTTGTCCCACCATCTAATCTCCCTGTTATTATATCAATATTTAAATAAAAAGTAATAATAATAAATAAACATACCGGACTTGCACTACTACTAACCATTTCCCTTTTAAAAAACAAAACAAAAACCTCCTCATACTCTGTTTCCTGCTACTAGACTACAAGACTATAATTTGATCGGCTGTTATCCACTGATTTTTAGTTTATTTTAGTACAGTTATTATGTCTCCTTTCAGTTCTGTATATTAGTTTTATCAGAAAGCAATAGATGTAGGAGTTAATAGTAATAGTTGATAGTAATTCTAGTTAGCGGAGACATAATTGTATTTGCTTTTTAATTTGAGGAATTTTAAGTCATATCTCACCTCCGTGTGACTTGTGAGTGTCATTAAACGACCACGTCAGAGTTGTAATGCCATACTGTGATTTTCTGACAACAGTCTGAGAACATGCTACGTTTGATTTGGTTAGGGGTATAAGCTACTACTGGCCTTTGATGAACCTGTTGTTGCGATGAAGATGGTTATTATGATTATATAAGTGGATAAAAGACATCAGCGAGTGTTAGCATCTGTTAGCATTTTAGTTGTCCGCACACCATTTCAACTGGCTCATCTGGGTGTAATTGTGTTGTGACAGTTTTAAACATAATATAATATCTATACTTATCCTGGGCATAACGTGGACATGAAAGTGAAAGTAGTGTTAAAATGAAAAGGAATGTTCACGAGGCACTTTTCACCTAGCTTATACGATGGAGAGATGAATTGAAACTGGATCAGTCAGTGACAAACGTAATCCTTGGCAAGGACGTGGAATGGTTTTGGCTAGAGGAAATGGTTTTGATCTATAGCAGACACATAGTAAAGGAAGGGTCCTGAGCAGTTCAGAGAGCCTTCAGATGACTGCTGCAAGTTACCAGTAGTAGCAAATTGCAGAAGAAATGCTGCACACGACTTAGTGAAATCCACAGACAGATCCACTCTGTCATCAGTCTGGGTTAATTGGGCTCACGTTTTAGTGGAAGTGATCTTAAGCGTTCATTGTGCAAGTATCTACTGCCAAGTTAAGGTGTTACTTTGCAAGACACTTGACATTTGAATGGCTTTCATTTCAGGGACAAACGGCAGCTCGAAGAAGTCAAGGTCATGTTTACTCTGAAAGCACCTGACCTCTATGGTCGGATGGTGTGAATTTTTCCTAGACCCAGAAATGCATTATGGTGCTTCTCAGGGTGGATGTTAGGGGAATATTGAATGAATGTTTGGCAACTTTAAAATAACCAAATGGATCAGTTCCATCCAGGGTATGGGGTAAAAAATGTAGTATGCTTGGAGAATGTGATGGGTTTGCTTTGTGTGTGTTTTCCCTGGGTGCTTTAGACCAAAATCGTGGCTACCTTAAAACTGCATTCATAATCTTGATTTTCTGTTTGGCTTGGTGGAGCAGAACCCCATGAAAAGTTAATGTTTTTGACCAGTCAAGGCTTGAGTTGAGATAGAGAGACTCATCAGGGATTTGCCCCCTACACCTCCACCTCGTATAACTGATTCAGCGGAGGCGCTGCTTCACAATGTTTCATCTGACACCATCAAGGATGAAAAAGGACAGATCGATAGCCTCTCTCACAGCAGCAGTAAGAAGACTTTAGATATTTAAAGCCTGGCTTCTGGGGTTGAGAACTCTGTGCAAGACTGTATGTTTTGTTTGCAGAAGGCATACCCTTATTTGGTTGAAACCATTCTGGTCTCTTCATTGGAAAGATTGCTCTGTTCCTACTAATACAGAAGGGTACCCTGCAGCAGCAGCCTAAAATACATTTAGAGGGTTAGAAACCAAAGATCCCACACAATTAACTGTTCGAGCTGCCGCTGTGTTTAGGTAAGTATGTTCTTAGTCATTGTCCAGCTACATAAAACTATAAATAATTCCAAAGTAAACAAGCACATCCAAGCATCTCCAACCTGGACCTTGAGTTCATGTTATACCGTTTAACTCTAGGGATTCAAAATGCACACTAGCTTGGTAACATCCATAGAAAGCAGTTGCAGACACCCAAGTTCAGCCACATAGCATCAATTACATGTGGAATTCAGGGCATTCGACAGAGTGTTTTCCTGCATAACAAGATAGCAGAACATGTCCTTTTCTGTTTAAATATTAGAGCATTCTTTCCATGCTCCCCTCCACTGATGACCTGCAGGACTGGGAGTGCTGTGGGAAAACTCCCAGGCTGGTGCCAGCTAAGCAGTATGAAATGAGGATATGGGCTTTTTTTGGTTTCGGAGGACACATTTTGTATTGTTTGGTTAGTTCTGGTCAGAAAACAAAAAACTTGTTCTGTTCTGTCCTGTGAATGGAAATAAAACTTGTGTGTTGCTGGTTAATGTCCATAGATCCATTTCTGTTGTCTTGTTGTGGCTGTGAGTGACTAATTTATTTATTTATCTTTTGTTGGTTTACTGTTCTCCCAGGGGCCCTAAAGAGAGGATTCAAAGAATCTTGCCATGTTCAAGGCAGTGTTGAAGAAGAACAGAGATGGAGGCAAAGGGAGCAAGAAGGATTCAGGTATGTGGACGATCAGAAGAAACAACAGGAAGCTAGGCTTCAGAGAACAAATACCACAAAGGCTTAGACACAAACACTATTTCTGAGGCAGATATGGAAACCTTTCCAGTGTTAAGAAATTTAGTTCTGACTATGGAAAGTAAATATTCAGAATGTGAAGCTGAAGTGAATTAAATAAAGATAAAATAAACTGAAGAGAAAGTTGAGATGAAAGCACAACAGCCAAGCTAAAACTTAAGTGTGAATGATGTAAACATACTGTCATCTAAGCCATCATTTGCAGCAATTGTCTGAATATATATTTGGCCAATAATTTAGCCCTTACCACCATCTGCCTGTAAATGTTTTCTTTGAAGAGCACTTTATGGTTTTAATTGATTGACACATTAAGAACTGGACAGACAAAGAACAAGTTAAAATATTAGTTATTGCCCAACTGGGGGACCCTGGTGTCGCTTCGCCTAAATAGTCTGTACTAAAACCTCTGTAATTTTGCTCTGCCTCACTTTATAAGACTCAAACTTGGCAGAGATAATGTCCACATATGTTGCTATGCTTTAGTTTAGAGCTGCAGCTGCATCATTCCAGAGAGACACTCATTGTAAAAGTGTGAATGTTTATTAGGCGGAAATTAATTATTTCATTTATGCTGTGTGCCATCTTAATTTACTCCGAGCCAGTGACATGCTGATACTTACACATCTGAACAAATCTTACAAGTGTTCCTTTATTATGACACCAAATAGACCTTGTAGTTGCAGAGATATACTCTATTCATGTCATTTTATGTCTCAAAAATCATCCAGAACTCATAAAACCATCAGTATGTCTATAACCTGCCATCTTTTTTTTGATTTAATATGGTCTGTAGAAACATCTCGGCCTTTGTGTCATAACAGATGTTTTCTTTGCCTTTGGAAATCTGTAGTATTTTCCAACATGACTAAACATGAGTCACATTCAGCAGTACATTGTTGACTAGTCTCTTGTTCATACACTGGCCCCCTCCAATGATCTGTCTTATGCTTATACTGCATATACCAGCCTAGACTTGATTTACCACCTCAGGACTGGTTTTAACAGGCCGTCTGATTCAAACAGACACTGTACACGATGGATACATGTCTCATAGTTTTGCTCTTTCTGCCTTTGTCTGACGTGATTGTTTCACTCAACAGTCGGGGATAAAATTAAAGGGGAAAGAGTGTGACTCCCTTTACACAAAGTGGTCACATCCACTGCTCTCCAGTACAGTATTGGTTTCTATCAAGTTGTTGCAACCTGTCTCGCATGTATGAATCACTGTGATAACACAGCTATCCAGACATACACACCCCCCCCCCCCCACACACACATATACACTTAAACACAAGAGGTTCTGTGTACGTGAACGGTGGGAGCAGCAGAGTTTTATGGCGGGATACAGCTCCTTTATCCCGGCCTTACTCTCCCAGTTGGAACCCATTCATCAAGCCAAAGCAGCGCTGTCTCCCTTTCTCATGCTGGGACAATAAAATCTGGCCACTCCTCTCCGTTGTTTAGGGCTCTCAAGACTGATGAGAGGTCACAGACATACAACAGATAGCAGTGGTCACTTTGCCCCACGGTTGTTCCTGCATGGGGTACAAATCTCTACTGCATAGTTTTTACTTTCAGTCTTTAATAGGTTTTCTGAAGGCCAGACTGTGTAATTTCCTTGTAAGATTGTTGGCAAATCACCTGTAATAGCCTGTAATAAATAAGAGTTATTCCTCAAGTTATCTTGATTAAGGTCCATATTAACAGCTACAGTAGGACATATGTCTTTGTCAGCAATCAAAGATGTTTCAATATGTCATTACAAATAGTGAGTTCCATCGAATGTCTTAAATTGCATATCGTGCAACCCTGTGTTTATTTGTCTGGTGTCCTTGAAGAGGATAATTTGAGTGTAAATTCAGGGTTTTTTTGTTTTTTTTCTGGGATCTGAAATGAGTTTTGTAACACAGAAGGTCTGATGAGGAAAGGCCGTGTTAATCAAACTGGGTACACTGCAGTATAGTTAATGGTCCCTGAGACAAGATAGTACCATATTGCACATAAAATATTCACTGCACTTTCTGCGAGGCTTGAATAAAGATTTCATTTTTCTTGCCCCAAATGGTTTAGAAATGAAAGTTGTTTTGAAATTAAATGTCTGATGCTTCAGAGTTTTATCATTTTCTTTATTATATGTTTTTACTGTATCTTTCTTTTATTTACTAATTGGATTTGTTTAATTTGGTTGATGCGGCATCATCGTTTTGTTTGAGATTTTTAGGGCAGTATCTCACTGATACTTGATAGTTTGTATTGGTATTGATCTTTCGGGTAATTTGTTTTTGGCAGATTAATTTTTTTTGCAGATGAATGAAAATCATGTTTATTAGTCAGCCTAATTTGTTTTCACAGTCCTGTATTCTTCAAGGGTAGACTCTACAGATTTTACTTCCTTCAGAAGGACCAGAAGGACAAAGTTCCTCTAAAATCTGCTCAGCAACATATAATGGAAATCAGTGGGAGGAAAGACCTTGATAATAGGATAATTGCAAGATAGCTCAGCATATGTTGCTCATGACATGGTGGCTATGGACTGGAGGCAACTTTAAAGCAGTCAAGGAAACTTGGCCCCTATGCCAGATACCACTACAGTCATTAGCTCTCCTTTGGGATCTCCCCATTGCCAAGACCACAAAAACACACAGTTTGCTAATTTAGTCTTTCCATCATGTGCTCCTCCTAGATCCTTCCTCCTCCTCCTTCGCTTGCCTCTTCAAGACTCAGTCTGTAAGGAATCTGTTTGGAATTGGCCTTTTTAATCCCTTTTAAGTACTCGTTTTTTTTATGGTCTGCCAATCCGGAAGTGGGATGCTAGTTTGCTGTGGGTTGCTGCCTTTGATGTCAACTTTTTCTGCGAGAGGTTACATAGCAAGTAGGCCTCACTGGAGTTAATAGATTTGGGACCCCAAGGCACTAGAAGATGATTATATTGTAAAGAATCAAACAGTGTTTTAATTGGTGTTCTCTTTGAAGATACAAGCCTCAGATTTTACTACGAGTTTCACCTATGACTTCCTGTTAATTCAGGAGCCCTGTCTGGTTTGTAGTTCACTGCAAAACAAATTATTTTGGGACGGTGTCTTGGCATGAAGCAAATTCACGTCAACCTGTTTCATCCCATTTAGCTCTTGATGCAAACATTCTTCCAACAACAGTTTTATGAAGTTATGCAAGCGTATAGTAATTATAGGCACCTAGTGCGTGGCAGTGGTTCTCCTCTAGATGCACCCACAGATACCGTGCTTCAAAACATCAAACCAAGGTAGCGAATGTTACCTTTCCACCCTTGCTCTCTTTGATATTTTTATGTGAAGTCCAACGTGAAGGCACATGCAGACAGGGCATTCAGGCAGATTTAGTCTTGACAGTCCAAAGCAGATAATTAAGTTACATGTCGTCAGTCGGTTATTCTCACCGGCCTTTTGAACTGTGTGAGTGTGAGCAAATATGGGCCAAGTTTGATTACAGGCCAATCAGTTGGTGCATCCCTAGTGTTTGGCTGCACTTTTTTTTGTGTTTAGTTTTATTTGTGCAAGTGAAGTCAAGCTTTAAGTCATGTCAAATGCCTTTTGTGGACTTGAAACACGTGAGGACAAGTCAGCATTTTTCCACCAAGATTTAATTCTCTCTTTGGTGAAAGTGGTCTGCTGGCTGACTCACTTTACAGCCTCTTTTTCTCAAATAAACTGTTCTGCTTTGTATTGTTGCTGCCATCCTGGGAGTGTTTTCAATAAGTATCTATTTATGATGTGGCACAGAGAAACAACATCTTTGACTCAGCTTTAATTGCAAAGTGTGACTGTGTGCGTTGGACAAGACCCTCTAACTTGGGCTTAACACTAAATGAGATTGACTGCTCGAGGCAGCTGCCAGACAGTTGTCTGTCTGTTGTGGGTGACACAGTGTTAATCACTAGCACGCATTGCCGTGCACTCTTTGAGGATGATAACAGTTTCAGCTGTTTATCCCTCCAACCCCCCAAAACACACCACACACACAAGGCATGAACACAACCATCCCCAGTTGGCAGGGCTTTTCTTAATTTGTTTGGCAGTTTGGAGACAGGAGCCACTCATGCACCTGGCGGGACGGCAGGCAGCAGTCCTTTGGTTGACCTGTCGGCACAGAAAGTTTCGTCCCAGCAGCATATCTCCCGGGACGATAATTGTCCTGGTTTGACATGCTGACATCAGTGACATCAGATTAGCAGAAGACCAAAAGTCCGCCTTAAAAAGTGACGTTTCCGTGTTCTTTTCAAATGCAGCATGTCGTGAAAGCAGCTGAAGAGTTGGCCACTTTACTGTTATCATCATCATGAAGGTCTCCCCCCACAGCAGGGGGTGTTTTTCTTTTTCTCCTCAGACCAATAAATATAACGAGAGGCAGACACAAGACTGTGTAATGTGTTATTGGTTTCCCTGCCTTGAAGAATATCTAAATCTGTAATGTCATTTTCAAAGAGGCTGATTCCTGAGTGGGAGCAACCTCATCTGGATTTCAGGAAGAGTCGAAGTGAAAGATGAAGGGGGATGTTCCCATATACAAACTGTGTGTGTGTGTGTGTTTATGTGTGTGTGAGAGAGAAGGAGAGACCATTAAGCTCTGCACTCTGTTGCCTCAGCTGTGGTGGTGACTGGTACATGCTGTCTCTGCAGTTTCTGTGAGTTCATTGGGTGTTTTGACATGAAACAGTGATTTGTTACCATGGGTCACACAACAGAAAATTGGTTGCAAAGCAGGATTTTTTTTGTTTTGTTTGTTGGATTTCATACGGTTGTTTAAATTTGATGCATCACAGTGGTGATAGTTAGCAGGTTAACCCTTCATGCTGTATTTCCTTCAGGGGGTGAACTCAGTAACCCTGCAATAAATACTTTCTTTGTGAAGCTTATCATGCTCAGTTTTTGTTTAGCCTGTCGTTAGTTGTTAATAAAGCTAATAATATGTTTAAAGCAGCAGTTCCTGCTGCTGTTGTATTGTGTTTAGATAGGCTGGAGGAAGCAGCAGACAATGCAGAGATTTGCCTCCATCTTTTCTGTAATCTTCTGTCATCTGTATTATATATTTCCTCTCTCTGATGATACAGTTAAATATTGCAGCTGACATTGCAGAGATGCCTTCCCCCGTTGTCTCTATTCATTCTCTTTCAACTGCCCTCAGGGGTTAAACGTGAAGAATTTTTACTGTTATAGGAAGACTTCCCTCAATAAACAATAACCACAGGTGGTTGGGCAGTTATTTGTTCAAACAAAAAAGAGCCCTTGATGGACAGTTGTGTCTAAACAAAAACATTTTTTTATAGCTTACTAGATAAATAAAAAATATACTCTATTATACTACTATAGAGTTTTTCTCAGGAAAAATAAATGTTTCATTGGAACTCCAAGATTTTCACAATTGTTGCAGTTATAAGCTGATTTTTTTCCACGAATCTTTGTTGTCCAGGAATAATATAGCCGTCTCTTGTTGGCTCTCAGAAATGGATTTCATCTTTGTTCAGATGTGAGTCAGAATTAACCACAGGCTGTTCTTTGAGAGCAGCGCTAGTTAAATACTAAAACCCTCAACAAGCTTGCTTTTGCCATACAATTGTCCCACACCCTTTGGTCTTTTTAGTGTGTGCCAACCACTGTGGCTACAGAAAAAAAGTAACGGTCATCTAACTGGCAAGGCATGTGCTTCATGTTACTAATATGAGTGACACAGGTCACAGGGTGACGAACACTAAACCCCCGTGCAGGATCACAACTGTCTCACTTACGTGGTGGCCGACCCTCCTCTCAGACATTAACAAACACTGCTCAGTACACACAGTCTGCCCACAGGTTCCAGTGTCGAACTGCCTGTGTTAGCCTGGTTCTTCTTCATGAACAGCTGGGTGGCAGCCTCCTTTCTAGCCATATCTACCGCAGCCATTTTGAGACACGCTCCCTCCTTGTCCTGTGGCTTGTGAGGGAACTCAAAGAAAACTCCCTCACAGCGTTCTTCCGTTGTGGGTGGAAGCTTGAACATTTTATTTTATTTGGAAAACTGCTTTTTCACCAAGGATAAATGTGTATTCCAGGTGAATTAGGTATGCATGGTGTTGTACTTGTGCAGTTTCTGGGTCAAACCATTTAGTTTTTGTTCCTGCACTTAAACAGTCTTGACACTGAAGCAGCATAGGAGCAGAAATGTCTTCACTAAAGCAAGACAAACTGCTCTTTTCATAAATTTCTTGGCGCACAATTAAAAGTTGTGTGTGTGTGTGTGTGCTGATTCAAGATGGATGGACAAACAAGATGCACACAGTCAACCACAGAATGTCTAGACCACAGATTACATACAGTATTTGACCTGTGCAGCGGCACAGGAAGACAGACTCCACATTATGCCACACACATACATACTCACACAGATAGAGAGCAATGGAGACAGAGAGACAGGCAAGCAACCTCAAGATACATTATTAACATCCTTTGATTAACCATAATAACTAGTGCTCAGACCAGAACCACTGACTCCTTTATCATCAGCTCATGGTTTTTTCTGGTGGAAAACACTTTGTGCTGACAAACGTTATGCAGCTATGAAGCTCGGATTTGCGCAATTTGAGCTTTCGAATCAAAATATTCAGTGACAAATACATCTATAAATCAATTTCACTTAAAAACACCTTTGGGGGTTATGTGCAGGTTACCACCCAATGCCCTTCTTGTAACTTTAATTAAAAGAGAACTTTGTGAAATGGCGTTTTGGCCCGTGTGTTTGCTATTTTTTGCTCCCAGTCATGTTTGTCTAGATTTCCATGTCCAGACAGTTCAGGTAAGATTTAAAATGGTGGGGAAAAGAATGCACCTGATCTACAAAGGAGACCATTGAGTGCACAGACCTACGCAGCTATCAAAGCACCGTGCAGCCAGCAGGCAACGATTAGCAGGGCGTAGCTCAAACCACATCTTTCACTTACACACACAGTCATGTCCAAATACACACACACACACACACGCACTAACACACATATACACACATATACGCCCACTAACCTCAGGTGTATCCACATTAGACACTCCCTGTCTTTGCTTCTGAAAAGCAAAATAAGGGCTCTCGGGGAAAGCAGTGAACCTGGTTGGCTTGGTCTTGCTGTTTTGTGTTTGCAGAGGCTTTTACGACAAACATTAGTCCCTGGCTACATTTCACTTTTCACATCACATGGCATAACTTCTAAGAAGAAAGACATAATTTTCCAATCATATTCCATTCTTCAAAATGCACCATTACTTGCTTTTATTCTTTATATCTCTCTTGAATTCAATTTGCCCTAACTAGTCATTAGCAAGTTATCTGTCCTGTTATATTTTTCAAATGGCACAGAGACTGTGTTAGCATTTGCTAGAAGTTAACATTTTTCACATTGATTGCAAATATATTTAAATTTTAGAGTTGTTACTCTGTAGATCAACCTTCAAGAACCAGTACAGCTGCTTCAATCTCCTCAACACGCCATTGTCCTTCTACCATTTTTCATGGATCTAACCAGGTAGCTAGCTGTACAAAGATTGTGTATACACTGTTCTTAATTCTGTCTTCAAAGCTCTGATTTGTTAATTTTAATCACCTGAAACAACTGTCAGTGGGCAAAACTCCAGACATATTTGAACAGCTGAACAAAGGAGATCAATCTTTGATTTGTTGAATTTGTTTATTTTGCTGACTTATCTGGCTGAAGCTGACTTGAATCAGACAATGGCTGACGTGAAGTACCCTCTATAGCTGTTAAATTGTACTTATAATTACTGTTATGGCTCATTTAAGTCTTGATAAATGTAATTTTTTCCTGATTGCAACTGCTTTTTGGTAATATTCAACTAATAACACATCTTGGAGGGTCTACAGGCTGCAATAAATGTCCTAGTTAATGGTCAAATCTGGCACTACTCTTCCTGCCCAGTGGTTTCTGACTGGAAAGATTTTTCACAAATGCCTCTATGGTTCCCAGAAGTCCACTGTCTGCCATAGCAGCCGGTGACCACTCTCAATTACCCCAGTTTGGCTCTCGTACACTGAGCATCGATGGTGTCTGTGACCTTGGAAGTGTGTGCACAGCAACGGACAAGAAGCCAAACAAATACATCAGGACTTGCTGGAAGCAGGGGGTGATGTCATCTACAGCACAGTAACACGCCAGTCATAGTCCCACTTTATCCCAATAGTTTCTTTTAATACTTCAAAGAGGAGGAAAAACAGTTTATCAGTTAACATGCCTGGGTGTTTTTAGATAGTCTTTGAAGGGGCGATAGTGGCTGTCATGGCAGTTTGTTGGCTGGAGAGGTCAATAGGCCACTGGTTTTTCTAATTAAAGCGTGACCTGCTCAGGCAGACGCATTCCTTCTGTCTGATTTTCCGTTTTGCTTTCATACCTTTTAACATCCTTGTGTCTGTGATCTGATTGTGCACTTAAAGTGTCTCTTTCCATGCAGAAGACTGCACTGTCAACCATATGATGTACACGGTACTAGCTGTTCATTCCTGAACTTCTCTTCTTTAGTTGACTTTGATATTTCTCCAAGAGTTTTGACGGTTGTGTTTTTCTCATCTGTCGCCATCTTTTTATGCGGACACCCATGCTGTCACACTGTCTGACTCTCAGAGAAGTGTGTGTGGGAGTCTTTGGAGACTTCTGTTCAGTCTTACGCTTGGGGGCCCCTTTCTCTCTCCTCTATCCTACTTTGCTCTGTGCTGCTCTGTTCTGCCTTTCTGAACACAGAGACTCCTTTTTTTGTAATTGTGCCTGCAGATGAATGTCTTGCCATCTCTAGCTCAGGAGGGTTTGAGACAGGCTGAACTAATGACCTCAGTTCCTTTGTGCTCGGCCTCAAAGGAACTGGGGATGGTGCTTATTGCAAAGAGGAGCCGTTTGCGTAGAGTGCTCCCTCTTCATATTTACATCTCTCTTGTTTCAGAGGTGGCATTTCAAGATTGTTCTTTATCTGAAAGGTCGGTCGGTGAAGTCTACTAATGCCTTATAAAAATGGTTAGAGCTGGATTGGGGTGCATTCTGCTGGAGCTGTGTAAGAGGCTTGTTTAGTGTCAGGGGTTAATTAACTTTTTCTTCCCTTATTATGCATGAAAATAACAAATCAGGATATCTTCCCTTTGCTAATGGTTGAAAAAGAAGTTCCTATTGACCGTCTAATTGCATCAAATGAGGCGAATATGATTGATGCTAAACTCGCACAGATTCTCCTTCTGCTGATATTTTAAGAGATGGTGCAAAGTCCTTGTTTGCTTATGGGATTAGGCTCATTGGAAGGATTGGATGGACAGGCTTTGTGCCACATCCTCGTCCATTTAACGTTACTGAACAGGCTGTTGTCCAGGGGTTACTGGTGTTCTCATGACCTCACCTGGCCCCAGCAGAAACTCTGCCTAATGATCTGTGCTAATGGCAACCTAAATCTGTTGTTAAACCAGATCTCCATGGCAACCCAGGACTCCAGACCACATTGCAGTTTTGCCTGGAAATAAATTCCAGTTTTGTCTCAGAAGTGCTTTAACCATATTGTTAACTGATAGGAGTAAAAGAAATGGCTGTGGAACTTTGGAGAAAGCTCCAAGGTTGAGAGAAATCGGAGAGTGTGGGACCGCTGAAAACTCTTCTGATCTCATCTGCATGCATTGTGACTTTGAAGCATAGTGGCCCCAGAGCTGTGTTTGCAGTGTTAAAATGATTGATCATAGCATGGACAAGTGGGATGGGTCATCCATCATTCATCTGTGCTTTTGCTTAGACTGTACCAGCTGTTTCTATGACTTGTAGAGGACACTGATGTAATTAACCATGTAAAACAAGTCTGAGACATTTATTGGTTTCACCGTAGAAGCATTAATGAATCTGTAGCTCAACAATAGTGAAACAAAAGCAGCAGTAGCAGTACTTTTTATTCAGTCACTGAGTTAATAAATCATACTTAAATGCCTAGACTGTTGATGCTATCAGGAAAAAAACACAAGAACAACATTAAAATCTAAAACCCATGTCTGTAATGCTGAGTGCCACTGCATTAGCCCTTCTTTACAAGGCCTTAGTTGTTGTAGGTATGTACTCAATTATGTGTACAATGTAAAAACTCTTGCCAGGTACAGCTACCTCAGTTGAGTGTTAACAGACAACAGCGGACCCTCTGGAAAGGCTCTTATTATGATTAGCGTTGTTGGTTGAGAGCGGAAAGGACACGAGAGGGGTATTTTTCCTCTAGTGTGGGAGTGAACAGCGTCCCCCACTTGTCTAGAGTCTGGTACTGAGGAGGCCTGCGGAGAGACATTCATACTGGGACCTCACACACAATACTAATAGCATGAATATCAATAACTCTCCAGCCAGGACTGTCAACAGCGGATCTCCCCTAATTTATTCCAAAGCTCTGATGAAGCGAGGTCAAGCCCCTGGCAATTCAGCATGGCCACTTGGTTAATTTAGATTGTCACAGACAGTCTTTGCGTTTGTGTTGTATATACTGTAGTCTACAATATTGGTGATTTAACTCGCAATAACACCTGGAAAATTATTTGGTGGACTTTTCCTGTATTCTAGTTCTCTAACTAGAAAATTGCAAGTGTAGCTCTTAACAACACAATTATTTACTATTTTAATCTTCAGGTGTTATACCTATATTCCTAGTGTAGATCTTTTAATGCTGCATTTCAATGGTAGAAAAGTAGTCTTCCTACATTTCATTTAACCTTTAAACACTGTACTCAACAGCAACCTACTAACCTCTAGAAACAAATATCTGCATATGAATAGAGAATCTGTAGCGAGGGACCAAGATTTTGGCACTAGAGATGTTCTGGTTTCCGTTTGTAGTCCGAGTACTACTGACCAGTCACGTTTGAACGAGCCTTGGTTGCAATCTTGGAAAACCATCTAGCTTTCCAAGATCAAATGTAGTTTTCCAGTCTATGTAGGACTGACAGAATGTGTGCAGTCATAGACTAGTGTTGTGTGTTTTCACAACTAAAGCACACCTGCTATTCTCTGTATAGACTGTCTTCAGATAGGTCAAGCAGTTCATTTGCATTAAGTAGTAATATCTTCTTACTCAGTGAGAATGGTCTAATTAAAATGTGCTTCACCTGACTTTTGTACGATGCAGCACACAGTATATTTCCTCTGTCAGTCCCTTTATTGGCCTTGCTATTGCTGCACTGTCACAAACCTTGAAATAAAACATGGTAAAGATAGTGTCTGGCTCATATTTCCCCCACCCCATACCCACTTAAATTGGCGATTTATAAAGAGGAATGGGAAATGTCATGGTGCCTGCCCAGTGCTACCCTCCTCCTCCTCCTCCTCCTCCTCCTCCTCTTCTACTTCTTCTCCCCAAGACACACATATACCCCTCCCTGTCAGTCTCTCTTCCCCTGGGGCCAGTGGGGAAGGCATTCCAGAGCTCAGGCCACTGCAGAGTGTGCATCAGAGGGAAAAGGAGAGACAGACAGTCTTAGTGTTTTGAATTCAACACATTCTGCAGTCTAGCTTTGCCTGCAGCATCTTAGCTTTGCATAAAGCAGCTAATTTGTTCTCATTATCAAGTGCATACGAATTTGAGCTGAGGGTTTCAGTGCTGCAGGAACTCTTCCTCTTTATGACAAGTTGAAACTAAAGACTGTCAGAGTTGTTTTCTCTCCTCAGGGGGCCACCAGCATAGATGAGTAATCCTTTGAAACCAGTAAGTGAGTTGCTCTGGACACTTAAAGTGTTAATGAAATGTGTTTGTTGTGGAGATTTCATGGTAGAAAATGTGCAGGATTCCTCTTGTGGGCAGTGTATACCTAACGTAAAATAATATTCTTAATATACAATAAACAAGAGTAAAAAGGAAGAGATGTCACATTGCCTTTTAGGCTGCCTTGTAATCCTTATACGGCCTACTTATTTTGCACCAGCAATGAAGCCAGGTGGACGGTGACGCACACTTTATACAAGTGAAAACACAAAGTGTGACAAATGTGTTGCAAGAGAGCTAACACACTCTGATTGCTTTATTATTTACCTCTTACATCAGTCTGTTTTACAGTCTTTTGTCAGGCTGCCTTATACGGTATTTTGACTGTTCCTATGGCTACCGCTGAGTGAGTGAAGTGGTCTGAAATTAGAATGGCCTCATGGGAAAAACACTGATGCCTCCATAGTGTTTCACAGACTGTTTCTATGCCTTTGTTTAACAAATGTTTCAATTCTTTTTTTTTAATTTCCGAAATTATTTAGTGAACTTTAAAAAATGGGCCGATTTGCATCTCATTAACATATTAGATCTAATTTGTCCTTCATCATCGTAGACGACTTGCACTGAATACCCTCCCCCACGCTGTATTCCTTGTTGTCTGGCTCTCTCTCTCCTCTCTCCCTGTGGGTTGCTGTGTGTTAACCATGACAGCTTTTTTGTGAGACTGTCACCCTGGTCTCGGAAGTACACAGGGAATCCACATTGGCACTCAGTCTAGCGGGAGAATTCTTCCTTTGGTGGATTGTCCTCTGGTCATCGCGCTTTGTGTGTCGACTGAAAGAATCTGCATTAATTATAGCCTTTCTCCATTTTCTCTGTGGTCCATAAAATTAACTAGTGAGAAGCTAATAGAGTATTTGTGTGTCAGTGTGTGTGTACAGTATATGTCTATGGAGAGACAATGGAAAGGTATATGGGCTTATATTGTTTAAAAAGATGTTTTTAGTATAACCAACATTTACCAGCACATTTTGCACTGTAAATAGTATTCTTTGTGGTGAATACTATATTTGGGGCAGTGGACAAACTGACAAATTTGGCAACACATTCACCAGCATTTCAGGCAGAGACTGTCTGGTCTCAGCACCTTCTAAAGTACTCCTATGTTAGCTTAACTTACAAGACTCACACATTGCTAATTAATATTCAACTTACTATCACTTACATCTATTGCTGCCTTTGTAATTGCTCCACATTTGTGACGATATGTGCCTAGCACAGGGCAACTACATTAGTGAAGAAGAACAGAGGTAACGTGGACCCTCAACACCGCTGTCAACATTATACCTGCTGTTAGCACCGATGCTAACCGAGGGAGGCCTTCCCTTTCAGACAAACACAGTGCTGTGGGGGGGTCAAAAGGTCATTGTGCATCGGCTAACCCTCCTGCCCTCCATTCCTCTCGGGTTAAATGCAGGCCATCGTCCATCTTTGCCGACAAGGTTTCTGTGAAAATTCATTCCATTTTAGTAGCTTTTAAATGTCATTTAACTGACTCCCCAGAGAGAGAGAGTGAAGGTTTAGACTTGACAGGTTTTACTCCTTGACACTATGGGCACAGTACTTGATCAAAAAGCACTGAGCTACCTTACACAGCTGCTGTGTTATATTGTGCCTCTGTTATTTTCTACATTGCGCTCAATTTTTTTTAGTTGTCTGGCATAAACCCTTACAGTATACCTTCAGGTAGTGCCATTTTATTGGACAGTTGAGGCCTCTGTTGAACAATGTAGAGGATCTGTGCCTTTCAGAGGGGGGGGGATTGCATTCCCTCACAAGGAGTGATGGATCACATTCCATTGCACAGATTTACTTGAGAGGCGAAAGACACCATCCAGATTTATACCCATGAAAGACATTCAGCATTCAATGTGAATGGTACCTAGCTTGCTAGCAGGGGTAAAAGGGAGGAGCACACAGGCCATGTGTGAAAAAAGAAATGGGTTTTAATTCATTGTGGTTGACTTTTATTTGATGAGGGTGGTCACGTAGCATGACATAGGACAGCTGTACAGGATCAGAATGCAAGACAAACACAGAAGAGTGAAATTCATTATCAAACAACGAAGGTACCTTCATCAGCATTCAGACAGTTAAGGTTTTATATTTCCCATTTCTGTCGATAAAAGTACAGCGTTTCCATCTTTATGACATTACTGCAATTGCAGGAGACAGTAAGACTGAACATTGGTTGGAATAAACGTTTAAGATTGACTCACATTGACCTGCTCAAATAATTGATTTGTGCTTTAATGTTTATTTTTCTAAATCAATGTCTTGAAATAATATTGAACCATTTTTTATGGGTTGGGCATGTCCTCATGGGCTCTGGTCCTTCACTTTGATGAGGAGGAAAGAGCATGCAAGGGACTGTAATCATTTTTACATCATCTTGGGGCAGCACTGTATAATTAGAAAGGGTTGATTTCCTTGACCACAGCAGGGGCTGAAATTGCAGGCCTTGCCCCAACCAGGGTTTAGGAAAGTAACTGAAATAGCACTGGCGAGCTTCTGTCCTTGTGTCCCTCCGTGTTATAAAGTGTTGGTCAGATGGCAGAGCAGTCACCGTGACACACTGCAGGCTATTCACCAGAACTCGGACGGCCAGCTTTTATGTGGCGCCTCTTGTTTTCAGAACCAACTACCAAAATTACAACTTTGTCATAATCTCTTTAGCATGCAATATAGCTGAAACCTGTATCAGCCGCAACCTGCTGTGACTGCAGCAAGTGAACACTCATCTGGCACCTTCACAGTATACTTAATGTCGCGATGTGCTCCTTCTACAAGAAGCACATGACCACAGAATCACAAATAATACCAATTCCATGATGAGTAGTCAGGTTGAACGTGGATCTAGTGCTACTTCTTGGGCATTTTATTCCTTTCTTCAAGAGTAACAGTAGAGAGATGACACGAGATTATGGGAATGGAGAGATAAAAAATGATTTGCAATAAAGATTCCTGACTAATACAAGCTGGGGATGTTATGGTTCATGGTCACCAGGGTGCCCTAGAATATATCACAGCTAATTTCTGATTATATCACTTAGTAATAAACCCCCACTCTCATAACCAGGGCAAACACTTGGTATTGATGAAGAATCAGCAATTGAACTGCTCGGATAAACTCTTGTCATATGGTCCACGAACTTGACTTAGATTCCCTGCATCATGTCTTTCATATTAACCCACAGTCAGACACACATACAATGCCCTAAGGGCCCTTTAACGTATCTCTATCAATGTGGACGCAGTGGGTCCCACTCAGGTCAGGGTGATGGCAGGTCCTGGCCTCGGCTGGCTGACCTTTGGGTCATTCACAGGTTTTTCCATGTCTGGAGGAATGTGGAGGTGTCATTGCAACCTTTCCGCTTCCTGTCTCTGGCATTCTTCTTTGTTTAGGAGCCCTTTAAAACACAGAACAGCTTTGTGTCCCCTGTGGCGAGGCGGAGGCGTGGAGAAAATGGGTCTCTGTTTCTGATTAGCCCAGAAGCCCGACAACACTCATTTCCCCCGAGGAGAGAAGCAGGATGCTAATAGTAGCTTGCCTCTTGTAGTTGCGTCTTCAGTGATTTCTACAAACCTCTGGCTGCAGACAGGCGTCAGTGCTAATCTGCTGATGTCTTCCCCAAGCAGCACAGTCCTGAAAAATAGAACCAAAGCTAATTGTCATTTCTGTGGTTCACCACATCTGCAGTTCTGATTTAGCCGGTACTTTTGACGTATGGTCTGTATTATTAGTTAGGTATTACATGTTATCTTGAGGTTGATAATTCATACATTTTAATTTGTGGCCATGATGAGTGGGCAACTTTGATGCCGCAGAACAGATTACTTTGCCGTTAGCTGGCTCCATGGCTAGGATGGTGTTTCCAGGCAGGATTGATTCTCAGCAAAGCAGAAGCTGTTTTTTCCATTCAGGGTTTGGATTCCTCTGAGCAAACTAGTAGCCAGGTTAAGTCATTTGCAAGTCTTGAGCTAAGTCGTCTGTAGAGACTGTGGGGAACCATTTCTGTGAGGAGAACAAATTACAGTGTGTCTTATTAGGTGAGGCAGAAACATGTAGGGAATAGCGAGTCCTAGATGTAAGTTTGACAGCAGGGAAAGTGAAATAAAGCTGCCCTGAAAGTGCAAATGATTAAGTGACACCATAAGAGAATATAAGCCAGCAGATTTTTGGACAACTGGATAGTATTACCACAGAGTAGTACCACCGAGACCAGCTTAACAGGTTTTTCTGTTTTGAGTTCTTTGAGATTGCAATCATCATCTCAATGTGGTTGTTTTAACATGGGAAAGTATTTCTACCTCCACATCCATAAAGATCAGACGCATCATGAAATGTAGATGTCTCCTACACTCCTGAACTCATCATGATGCTTGTGTTTTAGAGACAAGTCAACAAGAGGCAGAACTGTTGGTAGCACCTGTGGTGGTTTGCAAGGAAAATATACTGAGAAGTAAAAAGGAATTTTTCCCACAGGTGAGCTTTTCTCCTTCAGGCCCTTTTCTTGCAAGCATATGTTGATGCAGCTACTGGAAACATGAATTAGGCAGTTTTTGCTCTTGGTATCTCACGCTGCTCAGTGTTGATTGAAACATTTTGGACTTTGACTTCACATTTGAACTAAAACCAGCGTCAGCGATACAATTTGTAATGCGCAGACCTGATTTCTGTCCTTTAACAACTACATATACTCCGCAGGGAACACCCAGCCAGTGTGCATAGTGAATTACATGTTATCTTAACTCTGTTGTCAGTGACACAGCTTTATTTACTCCACTAACGGGATGTCCTTCTCATGCCCCGATGACATGAGAAATGCTCACTAGCCCATGACCCTGGGTTTAAATACATATCATGTGGCCATGTGTTTTTCCAGGATCCAGGTCTCTTCCCACCTCTATCAGTGAGTTGTTTGTGTCCCTAGCAACCTATGAAGAGACTTATCTTTTTTTTTTTTTTCTGGCATGGCATTCTTTAGTTATCTGAATGTCGAGTTGATTTCATGAACAACAGTCGCCTTTTGCTTTAGTTATTTGAGCCTGCTTTGCGATTTATTTGCTCTTACTTGTATCTTGAGTTTGAGTATATCTTCTTTCCACCCTTGAACGAAGTCTTGACAACACGTGGGTGGTCAAAAATGTCAAACATTCTTTCACATGGAAAGAAATTTGAACTCCTGTACTCATAAGTCAGTCAGCTCGCATGGGACAAATTGATTATGCGAATACAGAGTATGAACCGAGTTAATGTTTGGCATCATATTAGGCTCGTCATCAACCCCTGCAGGCATACACAAAGTTCAGCAACGTGGAGGTTGAGGGATAATGACAGTAAACTTTCCCCCGGGGGTGTGTGGGGGAAAACAAAGCCTGCAGGTGGATGCTGGAATGTAGGTGGGGCTGATCAAATAATGTAACAATGAGCAGAGGCAGTGGCAGACGCCACAGTGTTTGCGAACCGGGAAGAGAGCTTGCAGCTACAGTAAAACAAAAAAAGTGGGCTTGGCAGCTGGTTGGTATTGACAGCTTAAATAAACTACCATATTGTGGAAGTTTTTTTTACAAGCTTTGTTCCAGGAGAAAAATTAGATTCACGTTGAGTATATTAGTTTTGTTCAAATCAGGACAAAAGAATCTCGAGTGACCACTCTACTGTATGCTAAAATCCACCGTTATCCCTGCTGTGTAAGCTGATTTCTCTGCAAGCCTGTGGCACCTGCCTGTGTAACATGGTTGCATAACTGAACACCTTGAAACTATATGAGATTTCATAAATTAAAACAACAGATTGGCTTTGCTCCTTACATTTGTGGGTTGAAACATTTTTACTTGATAATTATGATGTGTCTTTCTGCAGCAAAATAAATGTTTCCAATGTTTTCTCTGAGGTTTTACATTCCTGGCGTTCAGACTCAGGACGGTAGTAAAAGAAAATGATTTGGTACATTGTTTCAGTTGGGTAAGCTTCAAGGTCAGTTCGGTCATCTCCAAAAAAGTTCAGGTTCTACAGGTTAATCCTTAAACATAACATATGTTTTATATAATGATATAATAGTATCATATAAATATAGTATAATATGACATAACATCACAAAACACATTTCTTGCTTAAATTGTCCGTTCTTGTGTGTGATGTGAAAGAATTGCCAATAGTATTAACCCCACTGGGAATTAACACCCAAATCTGGAGTTCTTTGCCACTTTTAGACTCCTTAGCTCATTGTTTTGGTTTTCCAGATCACATAAACTGTGTGTGTAACTCCATTTGTAGCACATAGGCTCTGACTGTTTGCACTACCTGCCTAGAGTGACTGTGGCATTGTAGGCATCACTCTGAGTTTATACGTAGCCCTGCATGTATGAGCAAAACTGCACAAATCCTCTCACAGCTGACTCAAGAAATGTGCTTAAGATATGACATTAACTATGAAACAAACTGGAAACGTGTGGCCTCAAGGACCCATTTGGAAAATAGCTAAACATATAACCACTTGCAGGCGATGATATACAGAGGACCACTGAAAAAAAAAAAAGCCTGCATGTGCTTTGTGCACATTTTCTAGAATATTTGTACTTGTTAAGTTCTTAAAACAGTGCAAAACCCAAGGAGCCCTGCATAATCAGCATCGTGCATTCATATACAATGTTGATTAGTGTGCAGTACATTTATGTAACACACATTAGTACATAGTTAAGTCCACCGAGCTTCCCTTCCATCAGCCCTGAAATAACAACATAAGTGTGCGTTTTGTACTGCTGAAGGTCAGTGCAAACCTAAAAGGGTAGCAAAATTTAAGTGGTTTGTTCAAGTAAGTAAAATTAAAAATACAAGTAAGTAACAATCTTCTTGTTCTCCACTTCTCAACAGGCGATGTCCACAGCCACAGCGCCCAAAGAAGATATCCACCGGAGGGAAACCCTCAGCACCAGGGGCCCGGCAGCGGTCACCCCAGTGTGGCAGATGAGGTGTTCAGATTAAACCTTGCCAAGGGAGTGTCCATGTCTCTTCCATCCTCACCTCTGCTGCCACGACAGTCCTACATGATGCCCTTACGCCCTAGCAAGAGATCACCAGGTACTGTCTGTACCTATATTGGAGCTTTTTTTTATACAATTCCTGGTGTTGTTGCTGTATTACCATTGAGTAAAATACTTATATTCTGTAGCATATACCCCCATAAGTCTTAAGTAAGACAAACTAAATGTGCTTCCAGTCCATTTTAGCCCTAAAAGACTGTTGTGCAGCTTTCAACTTTCTCCTCTTTGAAACAAGTCCAACTTTTCTGAGTAATCGTTACTTTTGGGAAAATAAAAGTCAAAACAAAAGACAGGGGGGATAAAGTAATAGCTGGACCGTTCTTCTTCCCAGCAGTTTAAACTGTGAGCTCAGTTTGCTTACAGAGAATTGTTTTTGTCACTTCATCCTTATATTTGATCACCTTTTGTAGATGTAGAGGTCCCTACAACTTCACCGTGTGTTTACACTGTGCTGGCTAGTAATGGGCGTGTGTTTACACTGGATCTAATTGTCAGTCCTCCTCGGCTCCTTCCATCCACCATGTTGAGAACATTCTTGTCAGCAGCTGTGGGTTGCTTCAAAGCCAGGGGGATACCTTTTGTAGCTGAACTTGTTTCAACCTGAGTCTTTGTATTTTGGAGACTTGGCAAAGAGGAGAGAAATCCTTTAAGTGGTCAATGTGGCCCCACTCACATGTGGCACTCATCTGTGGGCTATCTAGCCTTTGTTTAGAGTGGTTACAGCTTTGATCTGTTTAGTGTAAAGATGAGTTGATGGGAAGGGGGTAGTGTGGTTTAATTCTAATGCAAACTTGTGTCGTTCAAGTTCACATCTCTGTTAAGATAGTCATCTAACTGTTCAACTCCAGATGTAAGATTTAGGTTTGAGTTGTTGTGCTATATGCTATATTATAATTTCAGCCACACATTAGGACGTTCGCTTCAGTGTTTTACCTGATTGTCCGTGCTGCAGTTTTCATCACATAATTCAAAACCTAATATTGAATTTACAGGCCTGAAATTGTGATCCAGTACATTATGCAAATGTTCAGTGGAAAGCTAGACACAATTTGAAGTATGCTTTGTTCCTAGTAACAGTTAAAACAAAAGACAAACACAGTTTTTAATAGCCAAGTAGAGTTTAATTTGCTCAGCCCCCCCCACTCAAGTTAAAACATCAACGTAGGTGATACAGGATTTATGATAACCGTTTTAAACCCATCAGAGAGAGTGCTGATGAAATGTACATTTGCAGACATAAAGGGAGGGACAAGAGAGAGGGAGAGAGAAGAGGCTCAGCTTGTGAAGGTGAAAAGGGCCCTGGAGACAGGGGATGGGAAACACTCATTAAAGGCATATTCCCACTTGCGGTGCTCTGAGGCATGGAAAAAGGGGAAAAAATGGACTGACGAGATAGGATGTTACGTAGGACAACCAGAGAGAGAGGCTTGGGGGGGGGGGTGGGATGGTTTGTAGGCTCTCCTCCACAGTGCTCACAGGTAACTGTGAAAACCCGTAGGGGGAGAGTTCACACCTCCAGTTAATAAACACATACTGCAGGAAATGTCTCAGCTCAGCGACGAAAACAACATGGGCCATAATGCTGCATTTTCTCTCCTCGGTGAGTCCGAGTATACTCAATTTTGGCTCATCTCTACTAAAACGAGCGTGTTCCACCAGTAATGGATAAAATCGGGGCAATTCATTGCCATTATGCAAATATCAGTGAGATTAGTTCATTTTGATTCACTCCAGATTTTGAACCGGAAAACTGGAATTATTTCTACCGTTTCAACACGATCATGGGGTAAAGTTCACAGGGGTGCTGGTCCAGTTAAACCAGAGCCAGTATGTTTAAATCCTCTAATACTTTATTGTTAAGCAGGCCGACATTATGAAATCATAAGTTTGCTTGTATTCTTTGGATAAACATGCATAAATGTCCGAGTGTTATGATTTGGTCTCAGCCAAGATAGAGATGTGTTCTTACCGAGTTAGGGATTGTCAGCCGATTGTTGCATCATGCACACAAATATGGAGACCATCGACTTCACAACAAAGATACAATGTTTTGGAAATGGTAAGGTGACATGGGAATTGATAGAAGATACAGGAGGGCCTGCCCAAAATACAAACACAACACACAAGTCATCATGTTTGTGTCATCCAGTGTGAACACAGCCAATCGCCCAAATCAGTTTGAGTAACTCTAGAAAATACACACAATAACATTTATATAAATATATTTTTCCAACATAATTTAAATTTTTATATATATTATATTCCAAATAGTTGATATTCTTAATATGCCTATGACGTGTGAGAACAGATTGCTTTACTTGTCATTGTTGCTCAGTGTATCTAAGCAACTAACGTCTCTCTTTGACCGACCTCATCAGAGAACACTTTGGCATGGCGCCTTCCTGTGACAACAGTGTAAACTATAAAACATTTCACGAGCAAGAAAAATAAGAAAAGCTGTTTTCAGAATTGTCTTAATTTATTTTTTTGATAACACTTTAGTTTTCCTTAAAAACTGAAAATAACAGGAATCAGAAGGGCGGCTATTAGCTAATGCAGGATTGCATTTTGGGTAAACATCTCTGTAGGATACATTTTACTGAAATGTGCAATAAGCTCAATTATATAAAGTGTTGAAAAATATTCTTAAGGACATTTCCTTGAAGTTTCTACATCACCAACACGGGTTTTTTGTCAACTATTCCTGTTATCTAGTTTATTTACTCAGGTCATGCCACCCACATGTATTTGCACATACAGTACATCCATCAATGCATTCTTTCACACATCCATTTATCCTCCCCATCCAGCCATCACTGATGTCTTTTGGGGGGAAGTGGTTTCACAGATTCAGAAAGCATTTCGTGGCTTGGCTTCATTTCCAGACACATTGGATAATCTATTGCAGTTTGAAAGGCTCCAACTTAGTGGTTGTTTTTTTTTTCCTGAAAGCTTCATAGGGGACAACAGAGAAACATTGAGTTAATTAGGAGTGTGACGGATGCCTGAGCCGCAAAGCCCTGGTGGCGTTGAGTGCCACCGCTTTGATCAGCTAAGCCCAGAGCTTAACCATGAAACACAGCACCCTGACATGTGTTGAACAGCACCTAGGCTTTATAGTCTTAATAGTTTACAGGCACTCTAAAGGCCCAGAGTGGGTCATTTACTGCAGGAATGTTGCGTGAATGGACCCATCATGCTCCAACCAAGCGCAGGTCAAAGATCAGCTATTGAAAAACTTGAACCTCGATCTTAAGGGGGTAGAATATAGTTGTTGACGCGGTAAATGAAGTTGTCAGGTCTTTTTCAACAATTCAAAACTCCCATGTGCTCCACCTCTGTCAGTCTCATGGGTATCTCCACAGTGACCTCCTCTGGTTGTTATAGGTTACTGTGCCGTTGCGGGATTAAAAGCATGTGTTGTCCTCAAGGTTGCATTGCTTTGCGAGTTGCACATGTGGAAAGATGAATCTTTTGCGGCTTTTGTATGAACACTTAAGACAAACCTTTCTTCTCAACAACTATACAACCAAACAATATATACGACCACACTGCATCTGTGGAGCATGAGCCAGTAACATGTCGTGAATGGCACAAGTAAATATATCAGATGTGATAGAATATAATACATGAGTGACAATGGATCTCTACTGAGTGGGTGAAGAGTAGTGGATATGGAGGTGATAGTGGTGTGGGTGTACAGTAGATGTGTGACCTTTCCGTAGTCACATGACAAAACTGCCCGCGCACTGCCTCCGTGCCCGCCTGCGAGGGATCGTAAAACAGCAATTCATGTTAATTTATTGCCGTCATAGGCAGTGTATCATTTTAACTAGTGTTTGTGCAATGATGCCACAAGGAGAATGGTCTCTGTAGGCTGTTGTGTATATTGAAATGAGTTCAGTAGGTTTTTCTGGATGATGGAAGCTTTAGCTCTCTGTGGTCCAGAGGCCGATTCATTTATCGATCAGCCAAGCAGGTCTGCAAATCACCACCAGAGAGCACAGTTCACTATATTGACATGATATCTCCATTAATTTTCTGTCATCCAGGTAGCCCTGTTGATACTCTTTAATCGAGTTGTTTGAGCCTGTTGGTGTTCAGCTTCTAAACACCCTACAGCTCAGGTGATGAGTTTTGTCTGGTGCCATGATCTCTTTGTTGGTTATCTCCTCTTTATCTGTTTTGTTGCAGCAGCCCCACTCTTCACCCAGAGCATATTGAATCCTATACATTAGCAGTGTGTGGTTAGCAGTTTTAGCCACTGTATAGTGTTTTTGTAGTGGTTATTAAGCACCGTAGCCATTTTGTGAAACGTCTGTGTCCTGTGAGATTTGTTTTCAGAGCACGGGTTAAAGCTTCCGTGGATGTTATCACAGCAGACCACTTAAAACAACACAGAAGGTCGTTTGGTAAAACAGGATTTCTAGATGGATTTTTGTGTTTTGCTTAAGCCTCATAGTTACAAAACATTCATTCACCGCATGTACAAGTTCAAGAACAGTGTCTGCTTAACTGAAACCACCAAATATAACAATCATAAGATTCAGAATTATATAATCCTTTTTATTCCATTCTTTCAGCTAAACACTTTAAATCACATTATCGTGCAATATCCTGTCTGAATACATACACTAGCATTCTCCATCTTCTTTCTACATTGCCAGATGAGTGCAATTTATTTTGCAGTTCTGTCAAGAGGATAGGGACTCTCTTCAAAGCTTGCTTTAGCCCCTTTGAGGTGAGTTCTCCTGAAGTCAACCATGGGGTATTGACAGTAACCAGACAGCCCTGAGGGAATATTGATGCCTTTTTGAGAGCAGAGCCTGTAAAAGACCTTGCGATGCTGCAGGAACCCTTTGAAAGGTTCCTCTGATGAGCACCCGGTGAAAAGTTCTATCCAGTTCTCCACTTCGCTGCACTTCACTACACTCCAGCTTTTGCTCCTTATCACATGCAGTCTCCTTTTTCATCTGCAGTGGACTCCCAATTCACCTATACTGCCTACTGTCATTGCTTCTTCAGTTAGTCAGTAGAATCAGGATGCTCATATGATCATACTAGATTGTCTTCCCTTGGCTTACGTCAACTGTTTGAGTTATTGTTACCTTTAAAAAATCTAAAGGACCATGTGCACAGTGGATACTAATACATAATTCACACCAGCTTGTGAAACGGCATGTGTGAGATTAGTCATGACTATTAAACATGTAGTGTTTAAGAAAAATGCCAGTTTCTCATTCTGGTACAGTGCAGCACAGAAATTGAATTGATCAGCAGAGGTTAATAGCAATATGTCAGGCCGTGAATAAGGAATGAATCATAAATTAGCATTTGTATTTCACGAAGCACCATGCCTGTAATACTTTTTCAGCTATTTTTGCAACCATGATGGGGAAAAGATTAAAAGCTTGGTACAGCTATTAACAATTATATCTCATGCTCTCTGTAAGATGTTCAATAAATAGCACGGGTACAGGAACAGAGTTTGACGTGTACTACTCAGAATAATCAGTCTCATCTCTCGTTTTTTTTGCCAGAATATATTATTTTTCACTTTTGAGTTGAAGAATGACATTTTGGGACATAAAGAGGGCTGTTGTGTGTTGTGCTTTCATTCTCTTCCCGGCACAAAGAGGACGCACTGTCTTATTGAAAAGTCCAAATGTGAAGAAGTCAAGAGTCCATCTCGAAGAATGCTGGGAAAACTCCTTGATCACTTCCTAACTACGAACAATCCACCCTTTCACTGGCATCCACTGGACGTAGTCGGTCATAGGTATTCGACTGTTTTAGTGTGTATGTGCACGTGTTTGCTGATTGATAGCTCGCTGGTCATGGATTCCTGAATCTTGCAGTGAATAGCAGTGAGTCCTCTGCAGTCACAGCTCGCTTGGCTGCTTTCCCTCTAGAGATACCCTATTCTCTCTGTTTTTCTTCCTTAACCCACCTCCTGCCATCCGTCTTCTGTTTTCTTGCTTTTCCCCTGTATATTTAACATGTGCATTTACATACATACACACATACTCAAATATTTACTCAAACATCCATTCCTTTAGGCTCTTGTCTTACCTTTAAGTCCCCTTTCTTCTTGACTTACTCTGTTAGTATTTGTTAGATTTCCATGTGTTACATTTGTACACAATAAAGGCCAGTTTTTGAGACAACAGAGGTGTGTTAGAGGAGTAACACGAGTTGCAGCCTGTGACAAGATCTTTCAAGTCTCCTAAAGCATCAGAGGACAGCTGAGCAAATACAAACCTGACATACTGGTGTTTTGAGGATGACACAACTTTAATCAGAGCAACACAATCCAGTTCAGTCCAGATCCTGTCAGTTTTTACATAAACTCATCTTACGTAAACGTCCCACATAAGGATCCCCGCATACAATAAGTGAGCTTCATCTCTTCATCATAAGTACCAATCAGAAGATCAGGAAGCTTCTTGTTTAAAATGTTATTTTCTTGGGTTTTGCAGTCCCAAGAACTATTCTTAATCACCCCAGTCTCTTTCAACATACTTTTAAATTAGTCCTCCAGCATTTCTTTGCTCTAATGAGCTCTTGCTTGCTTTTTGGAGGATATCAGAACAAGGCATTTCTTACTTGGCCTCTCTGCGTGGGGTATGTTCAGAATACTGAGACTTGATGCATTTTAATTTGTTGCATCTGGCTCTGAGAGAGAATGTGCAGATGTGACTAAATTGATAGTTTCGTAATAGTTCACTGTCGAAAGTCCTCATTCTTTTCTTTTCTTTCATCATTTCCTCCATGGTGCTTTATAAAATTTTGTAAATGAAAGTTGATGATAATTGTCCTGCATATATTCTTTGTTAATTGTGTGCCAATCAATGTGCACATGAATAGATTTCCATTTACTTACATGAAAGTGAAAGCGCATCTCATTTCTGCTTCTCTCTCTGTCATTGTCCTTCAAGGGTCGTATGTCTGACACTTCCATTTCTGCGACCTTTTCACGCTTGTTATAAACTTCAATTGCTTATTCGTCAGTGCTTCCATCTAAAAGGGCAGAGCGGTAATGACACCCTGTTAAATCTTGAGATGAGATTTTGAATGGAAAAGAAACCCCTGTGTGCTTTGTCTGTCATGTGCTGATGCACAGACATCAGAGTCTCGCTTAAGGACCTTTTGACTATTCCCTGTATTATCAGGCGTCAGATGTGGCCTAAAATTACCCGTGATAGCCAGCCACATGTTTGTTATTTCATGTGTGGATCCTGTGTTCCTCTCAGCATTTTGTGTAAACCGAATCTGAACTTAAGCATATGGTTTAAATTACTCAAACTATGCCCCCTGTTGTTTTTAAATGAAATACACTCAATGGAACATATCTGGCAGCGCGCTTTTGGTCCAAGATATTTACCTGAACTAAGTGTGTCTCACACACAGACCTCTCTGTCTCTGTAGTCTCCCACTTTAATTGGAGCCGTGTGACTCCTGGGTAATAGGTTGTGCCTGACCATCCACAAATGAATGGAGGTTTTCAGGACAGACTCTTTGGCTTTGTCTGCCAAATAACAGGCTGACTTGAAATGCTTTCGCAGATGCGTCACCGGATCGCTCCCCCTTGAGCCTTAGATTTCATCTATATACACAAATTGGAAATTCAATATTTAGATTAAAAATGCTTTTAAAAGACACCATCATCACCTAACACTATCTTTCGCCACTCCTTCTTGCTCCTCTCCAAGTGTGTTCTTCAAGAGAACACCCAGTTTGCAAAGGCAAGCGTTCTTGGGGATCAAAAGCATCATTCCTGACTATGCATTTCATGTCGGATATCCATAGATGGCACTGTGCATCAAGCTGACTTTGACTCTCATGCTTGGTTTGTTGCAATGACACTTCCAGATCATTTCCTCTCACATGGCTGCTGCTCTAACCAACCCCCCACCCCCTCTTACCTTCTCTCAGACCTCAACTGTTCATATCTGCGGCCAATATCGCAGCTGTGGTTTAAAAAAAAAAATTGTTCCGTCTGATCAAGACGACCCCCGCCCTTGTGGTGGGAGTGACTTGTTATCGAATGTGGTAATAGGAAATGGCTATCTCTGCTCTGCCATCTAATCTTTATGTTATGACTGAGGTTACACGTACAGTCATCTGATAACAGGAGTCCGGAGGAGGAGGAGGAGGAGGTTGGGATTGAGTTACAGTAGGTCAAGGTTGGAGTAGCATGGAGAAGGTGGTGCAAGGGGAGGCATGCTGTTGCCATTCCCAGGATTTATGGATCTAAATTATACATTCACTCCCTGCTTTTCAGATGACTTCTTACAGTTTCATTTTTGCTTTTGTGTCTGAGCTGAATGTATTTCTTTCTTACACAAGAAATTGTGGGATAGAAGTAGATGATTTGGAAATGTGCGCCGCTAGTTGCTTGGGAGATGTTTGTTCCATGGCTTAGTATTTAGTCTAGTGTCTTTGCTGGATCTCCTGCATGTATAAACAATTATATTGCCACTCTTAGGAAAGATTAGTAGGCCTTTGCTACCTTTGCTATCCAAGTGAGAACCTTATTTTACGTCTATTTAGGGCAGATTAAAAGGCAGAATATGTTATAGACAACAGGGGCAAATCTTTTTGCATACACAAAAATGAAAATGTCACTAAATGAGCTGTGTCTCTAGATGGGTGAACATAATTTATCTTAAAGTTCAGCACAGTGAATAAGCATTCTGCGCGGAGCTGTGGGATTTTCTAATTCTGTCACGGTGTGAGCAGCGGGAACAGAGCAGCCAGCTAACCTCAAACTCCTCACTAAAGACAAAGACAGTCTTCAGAGGATGGTACCACTGTCCCAGATACATCATCTGACTTGCTCCAGGACACCTGGACCTTAATCTTCCCATATGTATCCTTTAGGGGAATACTTAACAATGAACTGCTTACGGCTCCAATATGCAGAAAAGCTTTGTGCATGTATGCGTTTGAACACTCATTTTTGAAGTTCACGAAGAGGCTAATTGTTGTGGTTTCCTGCTGTAGTTTACATTCCCAGAGCCGGCTAGCTGTGTTTTACTGGGAGTCTTTACCCATGCAGACGATATTCTGGGTTCTCAGACAGACCAGAGCTCCTATCAGTGCAGGGAGAGAGTGTGTGTGAGAGTGTGAGAGTGAGAGAGAGAGAGAGAGAGAGTTTATGTGAGCTACGGAGTGCAGCCAAGCCTGTCCGACTAAGACACCACCGCCTCTCATCTCTAGTCCCATCTGGAACACGTTAATCCAGCGAGAACTCTCTCTCTCTCTCTCTGTTTCTCTCATTCTCTCCTTTGCATTTCCTTTCCCCTTCTCTCACTCTCTCACTCTCTCTCTCTCTCTCTCTCTCTCTCTCTCTCTCTCCCTGTTTGTGTGTCTACCACACACTCTCTCTGTCTCTCATTCTCCCCGTGTCTTCGGTTCATGCTAGCAGGTCCAATCAGGAAGCCCAAATATGTGGAGAGTCCTCGCGTTCCTTCTGATGCCATCGTTTCAGCGCTGAGGAAGGTGGCCGATAACAAGGAGTCCTCACACAATGGTGAGTTTTGCTTTCCGTTCACTTGTGTTTATGTCTGCTTAGAGAGATTAGAAACAGTTAGACTTAAACTAGCTTTAGAGTGAGAAACATGTGTTGTCAGCTTGAATTCACAACTTTTCCTTCATACTGTGATCAGCCCTCATAGCTGTATGCGTGGTTTGTGTTATATAAAATATCATCGGTGTGTCCACGGGGTCAGGGATAGGTCTCTGTAATTTAAGGGGTAGCATCAGTTCCTGCATGAGTGGTCCATGTAAGTGCCAGTGCGTTTGAGCAGCTTTCCTTCATGTAGCCTCTTATACAAACACACAATAGTGCCGTGTTTATTTTTAAGCATGTGTTTAGATTACAGAGGAGTCAGTTTTCCGTCCGTGTGGGGATACATTGTCTGACCGAAAGCACTGGAATCGTTTCATGGGAATGTAATGAAGACAAGACCTTAAATTTCTCAGTAATTGGGCATGTATACGTGTGTGTTTTGGCGTTTTCATGTTTCTGTGAGGTGTGCCTTTTGGTGTTATTGCTGCCTATTCTCTCCCTATTTTGGGCATTGTGTGTTTGTGTGTGTAGGGGTAATGTTCCACTAAGTGCTCTGTTTTGATTTCCAGCAGAGCAGGGCAGGCTCAGATTCCTCCCATAGGCTTAAGTGGAGTTGTAGGATGCGTTATCTTTAGCAAAAAGGCAACACAGAAAGTAGTACCCTCTGATTGTGCATGGCTCACATACGCAGACAGTAGTAACCCAGCGCAGCCCAGTCACTGTTGACTGTTGCATACCAAGGCATGAGGGTGTGTCTGACATTCAGCTGGTACAGAGCAGTGTTTTGGCTTAGAGTGGGCTACCGGCAGATAGCGGACGCCAGATAAATGTTATCTCATGACAGCTGGTACACTGGCACCGTTAGTAAACTCATTTTATGAGCTGTATACTCAAAAAAAAAAAAGAAGAAGTTTTGAGTGACCTGGTTTGGATTATTTGAGCAGAGGGTTAGTCATGGTGCACACAAAGAGTATAAATGCAAAGCTACTGCAGGTTGCACGAACACCATCACTCAGCACCTTGCTATTCCCCATGCACCCCCCCCCCCCCTGCCTTCCCTCTGTGGACCTGAAATCCCCCCTTGACCCACATGTACATAAACAGACACATTCACATGCCTGTGCCGTCTTAGAAACAACCTTTCCCTCTTACTTCTTGCTTCCCAACACAGAGAAAGGAAAAAAAAAATGCTTAAGGTGAGTGTACTTGATGTTAACCAAACTACTTGTGTTTACAGAACAGGCTCGTGTTGACAGACCTTGTGTGCTCAGTGCTGCCTCATCTCTAATTTCGCTCTTGGCTGAAATTACCCTACAGGCTATGCAACAAGTGTAACTATCTCACAAGTATGTGACAGATCTATTGACCAAGCCTCCAGAGAATCTTTTTGCTGCCACAAAATGGAGAGACCCAGCACCAAAAAATGAAGCTAAGATAAAAAAATTTTGCATCGTGTTGTTATTCTTCTGGTGTACTCCTGATGATGGAGAGAACAGTTACAGGTCTGGTCAATTTATGACTAATAAGAAATGACGTTGCAGTCTCTAGGATAATTGTCTTCAGCCTGACATTTTTATTGCTCATAACTGTTGAAACAACAGCAAAAGTCAGTCTCCATGCTTTTAGAAAATGTTTGTTAAGTAGTTTTTAGCTTTGTCATTGATTTGTATGTACATGTCCTCAAATATTGACTCAGCTCTCAGAGAACTGAACCTGTCTGGTTTTAAGGTCAAATAGCAGTGGCCTTTATTGCTGCCCTATACAGTTATTCAATAAATATAGACAGGCCAGACGAAACTGTCTAGATCCTTCTTGAGACAGCCATAGTTAACAGGTAGAAGTTTACTGCTGAGAAACTACAGGAATGAACCAACTTACTCAACTAATTATGTTCAATTATGCGGCGTATAAATTCTACACTAATGATGGTTAATTGTGATAGCCCAGCTGTATGAGGATGAGGCCCCTTGTACAGCTGACAAGTTTTTGAGAGCAGCTACCCATGTCATGCCTCTCCTTTTCTCTCCCATGTGGACAAATTCACACACACATACAGGATTTGCTTTTCATTTGAAGTTACACTAGTGCCTAGAGTTTGGCGCAGGCCCGTTACATCGACTGGATTAATTTGTATTAATGTGCATCACAGGTCGCAGGTGACAAGGACGTATCCTTTTGTCAATAAAGGGAGCATCTTTCAGCCTGTGTGCTCTTCTAATTCAGAGAGGGTAAACAGCGCTGGCTTCTTTGGCGAACTGAGACAGGATGAGATGTTTGTTTGACATTGCAGCTTTTGGAACAAGGTCAGCGTCAGCTTGGAATGTTGATACCGTGCTGGAAGAATCTGAGTCGGGAAAATCCTTTGGAAGTTTTGCAGCATGAGAACTGTGTGACATTTAGGCCCCAAATAAAGTGAGGTCTTTAGGAGCTGAAAAGAGGCTTTTTGTTGGAGGGGGGAGGATGGCCAAAATCCATGCTCCACATCAATATTCATTTGTTCTTCTGTTGGGTCAGACTGTCAGCTTTGTGGAGGAGCAGGATGAACTGTAGGCCAAGAAAGGAAACGTGCGTTTGACCTGTAGTGGAGGAACCTCACACAGCTCTCTCTTTGAGGAAGGGTAGAGTTTCTTGTGCATGTGTATTTTTATTTTGTCTATGTGTCCGCAAGTACATTTATGTTTGTTTGTGTATGTGTGTACGACAGGCGGCCAACAGACTGCCTGTCAAAATTGTTTCAGCTGTGGTCAGAGCTCTGTCTCTGTCAATCAAGACTGAAGTCACAATTATGTCTCTCTCTCACACACCCCCACCCTCAACACCCTCTGGTCCAACCACTTAACACCTGTTTGTTCATGTACTGATTATGTTGTCAGTGCTAAAACTACAGCCCAACTTATATCGTCAAGTATTCTGTGAATTTGCACCACTTAAAATGTCAGGCTTTAGTATTGCTTTCACAACTCTACAGTGACTATACTTGTAGCAATCTGACCTTTCATTGTCATTACAACTAACAATGTGTGTTACTAATTTGTTAACACCTTTTGGAAGCCGTGTCTTCCTTTCTGCTATTCATGGCACTCTATTACTCTTACTGTTAAATTGGGAAATAAGTGAAAACGTTTCTAAATGTAGGCATCTTTATCTGTTAAATGTGTCATTTTGGCACAGTATAGGGCTTAAAAAAGAGGCCTAGCCATGGCAGAATGCAGAACTTGAATACTGGCAGGCTGCATGCAACAAATGGTTTGCAAATGTAGGAAACCATGGTGTCACTGGTGACTTCTTTTCTCATTTTCCAATTCCTAAAACATGACAGATAATGTCCAATTATTCTTTTTTTTTTTGGCATGATGCTGTATTGAAAAACCTAGAAAGAGAGATGTGAGGAAGAACTAAAGAAAGACTAAAGAACTAACATTATGAGTCATGGATTATGCATAAAGCAGTTTTACAAACTGGCTGTATATTGTGCGATTTATAAAGACTCAAGCCTGACAGAACCTATGATAATACTTAGCCCTTATTCACCATTTGCCATTTAGGAAAGCAGTGACTTAGTGGCAGCAGATATGAATGGGCTGTGATTTCTTTTTTTCTGTAACAGAGTGGTACTTTTCTGCGGCATATATTCCCTCTTTTTAATCAACAGCTCGAAGCTGAAACTTTGTACGTTATCGGTCTTTTCCCTTGTTTAATGATGAAGCTTCATTAATCTGTGCTGCTCATCTCTTGAGGATCCTTACAGCACAGCTACTGTGCCCCATGGGGGTGAATCACTGCATGAACACGCTTTGGCTCTGTTTGTCAAATGGTTAATGAAATGCCATGCGTATCTACAGTTAGAAAAAAACAATAATAACAGCTAGAGTATGGTGGCAAGCTGAGATGTCAGTCAAAACTGTGATTAGGACTGTGAGTAACGATTAGTTTCATTATTGATAAATCTTGTTTGGTCTATAAAATGTCAGAAATGTCCGTCCCAGTGTCTCAAAGTTCACGGTGACGCTTTAAATGTCTTGTTTTGTGAGTCCAAAACTCAAAGGTATTCAGTTCAAATGTATAAAACAGCAGGGAAAGCAGGAAACTGCCATGTTTGAGAGGCTGAAAACAGCATTTGCTGCCATTTTTGCATAAAAAATGACTTTACTATCACCTTGACATCCATTCCCCAACCTCCAGATCTCATTTTACTTATCATCAACAGTCTCACCTCAGTGTGCTATAATGTCTCATTGGATGCCCCATCTGTGCTCACAGCAAAGGACATTTGTGGTCGCATTGGAATGTGCAATAATAGTGCTCAACGTGTTTTCGGGGGGCACGTCACCTCGTACCTCTGAACTTAAATGGGGAAGCAGGATGCATGTTCTCATTGAGGGTTCATTAAACAGGCTCCACTGTTGTGGTAATGAAACTCCAGCTGCTAATGAGCACCGGCTGGATTGTTTTCTCGGCAGGGCCAAGACATCTCTGTGGAGCCAGTCTGTTCAAGGGGTTCAGCCTCCTCCTACACCCTTCTTCTGCTCCTCCTCCTTCCGTCTTCAGTCTTCCCTTCTTCTTCAAACTCACTCATAAACTTCCTCAAGCCAGCGGATAACAAGATCTTTTTGAGATTAAGACTAACTAGCTCTTTTACTTTATAACTACCCTCCATCCAGATACATGCAGTCTTTTTACCTTATGTGCACTGACAAAGTTGCTGTTGCCCTACTGCCACAGAATAATAAATAATGCTAGTTCCATTATAAAGTCTTGACTGATTCATAAACCTGTGCATACAGGGTTAGAGGTAGTGCTGCTCTCAAAGATCAAGTCATGTGAGGTCCATTCAGAAGGGACCAATCCATAAACTGGGTTAATCAAGATGAGAGTGGTTAATGAGAGCCGGGAGAGTAATGCAGCTGATTGACCGCACTCATTGTTTCTGGATGGCATTTTAGCCACTGCAAAATTACAAGAGGTGGATCATAATAGATAACACTTCATCAAGCCTGTTTCCTTCTTAGCCTGCAGCCTGAGAACCAGAAGACAGCTCACCTTTAGATCGACCTTCCATTTACTGATTTTACATGGTCTGACTCTCCTAACAGCTTTTCTTTGTACACAGAGGCTTACAATTAAAACAGGATGTCGATGTAATGGGTTGTTTTTAGGTTAGACAAAGACTTTTCAGTTCTGCCTTTACACTCCACAGAACCTGTGCAGAGTTGATTAGATAAATAACAGAAATGAGTATGGGGAGAAATTACAAAAAGTGTGCATGAGAAATGATAATTGAATGTGAATTTCTGTATATGTGGTGGTGTTGCTGTGAATCAGTTATAATCCAGTGAACTGCTAGAATGTATTTTATCTAATTTTAGCTAATATAACTAATCTATTTTGTCACAATAGTTTTCACTGGAAGCAGTTAACCTGGAATTATTAGATTATTGCAAAGTGTTCACCTATAACAGTGCTCCACTGTTCCAGTGACACATTATTGGACAATAACACTATGTCATAAAATAGCAAATTTGTTATTTGTTGTGCTGTGGCAGCTGCATCTGGTTTGCTCAATCACATAGAGACATTGTATAGACGAATACCTCTTCATTTTTTATAAATACATTTCTTCCAGTACACAAAATCACATAGATTCTTGTTGCATATGATGGTAATACAGGTGATTTTTTCCAACAAAACGGACTTATTATTGTGTTTAAAAACTGCTTTTTCTGCTCAAAATTAGCGTGTATGCATCTGCTTGGATTTGAAAGCTCAGTTCACCCCTCCCAAACCGTGACGAAATAAGCAAGACTCCAAGGTCCATTTTGTATGTCAGCTGCCGTGACAAATATAAGTAGCTGAACACTGGCTGACCGTAGCCCCAGTTTGTGCCTCTCACTCATAGCTACTGGTAAGAAGCCAGATAAATGCTGGTGGAAAAACCACGTCATACATGAAGATTTATTCATCTTCGGTGACTGCGCTATATTAAGAGCATAACAAGATATTTAGGGATGACAAACAGTAACATTAACTGTGACAAAAAGCAGTGCCAAGTCTATGTACTGACACCCCCACAGGCACACACCGGGGGAGCTTCTCGTAGTAGAGACATTAACCAAACTACAACACAGGTACTCATACAGTAACTCTCTTCTAGTGGCTGTCAAACCTGTGCCAGACTCGCCTGTCTTCCACTTCCTGACAAAGAGTCTGACAGTAGCTGCTCACAGCTGGATAGCTCTGACTACCAGCTTTACGTCACTGCCTATGCTACACTAAGTTGTGCTCAGTCAGTCTCCTCCATCTCCAATCTCCTGTTGCATTTTTAAAATATGCTGGGAGAGAGGGATCTAGCAGAATTTGAGGGTGTTATTTACCATTAAAATATGGTTGTCATGGAGAGAGAGAGAGAGAAAGAAGAACGCACACATGCATTGATACAGTACGTCTACAGTATCAGTTTGTGTGCATACATGTGTGTGACTAACCTGCTGTGCCTCAGGTAAAAGGGCCAATGAGCATTAACATGAAACAAGAGCAGATCTAATCTCTGCACACTGTGAGCGAGGCTAGCAGGTCTGGCTTGTATTCAGCCCACCATCAGGTTATCTTGGGAGACAGGTAGACCACTTGCAGTCAGAAGTGCTGCACTGCTGATAGCATTTTAAATCTCTAAACCATAGCAGCCCTCTTTCATGCTTTCCTTTTCAGGAATGCGTGACAGCTTGAGAAACTGATAAACCCCACACTGACCCCTATGTCTTTGGACTGAGTTGACCGTTTTTTTCTGCTTTGGTATGGATTGGAAAGTCCTTCGCCCATTGTAGAAACACCTATGTGGTTCATGACCTGCGGATAATTCATGTATTTCATTCATGTCTATGTGTCTCAGATTGAAGGAGCTGTTATGACAAAAGAACCACAGAACATAGCCCAGGGATACAGTCTGTATGATAGGAGAGGATGTTTATCTGATTTATGATTTTATTAAGTGACCTCGGTTTCCTCAAGTGTACAATGCCACTGGTACACGTCATCTCATAATATTTTTCTAGTTGACCTTCCTCTCCATTTATTTGAAGAGACACACACTGCTGCAACCCTTATACAGCTTTAAGGGCCACTGAATGAGAGACATATACCATTGTAACACCAAGTCCAGTCAGCACTAAATGCACTGTATAGCTATTAACTCCATAAATAGTCCAAACACGTACTGTGTTGCATAGAAAATCATTGAAGGAGATAAGAAATAAATCCTTGAGGAGTAAAGCTAACGAATGAAGGGTGCAAGCACTGGTAGTAAGTTTATCAGCGGCAGTGGCGAGACTAGACCAACAAGAGACATCAGTGATTATATTGTTTCAATGAGGCTTTGGAAGCTTTAGATGCAGATCAATGTAGGACCTGTGGTGGCCCAAAGGTTAGAGAATACGGTTCGATTTGATTTGACAACCAGGTTGGAGAAATCTGGCAGGAAAGTGGAAGAGCAACATGTGTCCCTTTCTCTCTCAGTACAACTCCTGTGATGCCCTGGAGCAAGACTCTTAACAGATAACTGATAATTGACCAGCCATGAAATGAGACTGAGGTTGTTTTGAGCAGCTTTTGGGGATGGAAATAAAGGAAAAACAATAATTATAGAGAGCCATATTTACTTCACATGAAAGCAGGTCTTCTTTAGTCTATCTGTCATGTTCACTATGACTTTGAGATATTTGTCTGTCATTAGTCAGTAAAATAAGAGTTGATGAATCGGCAATGATAACATTCATGAAAGAAACTCGTCCCCCAGTTAGTCATACCTCCAAAATCCATTCATAAATGGTTAACAAGCCAAATAAGTGTAATTATTAAACGTCTAGTCCAACCATAAGTATCACACAGATTTCTGCGTGTTTGTGTGGTTGGTGCAGAGATACCACTGGCTGAAGATATTGTTATTGATGTGGCCTCAGCTTTGACTTGTAAGTGCCATGTGCGTCACATATGACAGCCTCTCTGTCTGTTGGAGTGTATTTTTCGTCTGATGCTTAGAGGTCTACAACAGTTCCTGGGCTAATGATTGGTCCTCAGGGGCAGGTGGGTTGAAGTGGTTTTGTGGAACCAGTGATGAAGTGGTCCTGTCAGGGAAGAAGCATGCAAACAACAAATTGGATTATATGTTGTATTACATTATAGCCAGAGCAGGTACAAATACGGCTCTGCACTCTTTTTTTCTTAACGGCAAAACATTCTTACACTGATCTCTATGAGCTAAAGGTTTCAGCTGTGTTGCACCTATTTGTGTCTTCTTCTTCTTTTTCAGGGCATCAACATCAATATTTATGTTTAAAGAACTAAAAGCCAAGCAAAGGTTATGCCTTTGACAGACTCTCACAATAAAAAACACTCTTCATCGCCTCCCTCTACTGTACAGTAGCCATAAATGTGTGATGTGCAAGGTGCCCCTCTTAAAGACCAGGGACCAATTCCCATTATCTGTACCCGTCTACTAAAAGTTGATGAAGCATGCAATGTGTTGTTGTGTATTTCAAATTCTTATTGACCTACAAGCAGCACTCATCAAAGATCATATCTGAATTCAGAATTATTGATGTGCTGTATGTGTATATGTGCACATTAACAGCATCTACAGGACCTCAAACCTTAATAACAGAAAATCCAATGAAGATGTTGATGTGAGTAACACTGAACGCTTACATTCAAAACATTTTCAGAGCCAGCGTTGTCAGTGCGTGTTGTGGTGAGTGAGAAAAGATCATCGGTTACATGAGCAGATGACCTTCTATATAAATAATTGATTTTCAAAGTATGGTCTCTTTTAGAAGAAAATATAATGCGGGGACAACACTGTGTGTGGGTTGGCATTCAATAAGAGTTTTAATTTATTCAATGTGAAACCTTTAGGCCTGTTTGATTAATGTTGTGTTTCCTTTCAGGCTTATGCAATAATTCAGTTTCTCAAAATTAAATAGCTAGTGCTTTTTTTGTAACTGGCCCAAAGTCAGCGTCGACATGAAACAAACACAAACATTAGAAGCCAGGCAACCCAGTGGGTAGATGTGTCAAAGGGTTAACATAAATATTCTGCACAGTCTCAACTTAGAGATATGTGCTTGTCTGGCATTACTTACAATAAAAGTATCTTGTCTAACACATTTTGTTCTTGGCTGCAGGACGTAGGCACATGACTAACATGTGCCAAGCCATAATGGCGGATTCTGTTTTGTTCAGAAGCCTGTGATAAATCGCTGGCATGGTTTATTCTTCCTTTTTACAAAATTACTCTGGTAGTTATATTATACCAGCTGCGTGCATTTCAGTTTTCAAGGAAATTCAAGAACCTTTGAACCTTAAAGTAGCGGCAAACTAGTTCTCACCACATGTGCAATCTGCTTGATTAGGCATGCTTTGTATGTTTTCGGATAAAACTTCAGCTACTTTTCAATGATAAAACAGGCTGTCCCGCTGTTGAAATGAGTACTGGAAGTTACACTGGCTGTACACTGTAAGCTGCTGCAGTAAGTAGCTCAGGTGGAATAGTGGGGCCGTCTTTTAATTGCACGGTTAGTGGTTTGATCCTCGGCTACTCCAATTAACATGTGGAGCATCCTTGAGCAATGCTTGGAATGAGCATATTGGTTATAAGGACTTTTTGTCTCCTTACTCAGTTACAGATTTTGGCTCACCGTCCATGCTAACCAATCAGAGAAAGCTTCAGATGAATTTGGAGAATAAAAGCTCCTGTCATGAAACAGATCTTGTGACAAGAAAGCAGATAGGTATGACTTGTGGTGTGTACTTAGTAACAACTATGCAAAAATATGGTGTGCCAGTGATATCACTGTACCGAAAAGGGCATATTTAATTTTGGGATTACTGCTCTGTAATACTGCCCTGACTTCTATAGCTAGTGGCTGGTTTAACTTTGCATACTGTCCTTACCCATAACTTTCCTTCATTATTTTTGCTATATAACTGACCAGTGGCAGCACTGGGAGCAATGCTACAGACAAGGACTCCCTGTGGACAAATGACACGAAAGTATTACCCTCATCAAGAGAGTGGCAAAGTACATATCCTACAATATATAATTAAATATACATTATTTTAGAAGTGGTCTCTGCGGTGTATTACTTAACTCTTAAGTAGTTGTGAGTGGAACTTGCGGTGACTTAAGGTTAATGCTGAGTTTGATTTACATGCATCAACTCTACCGCCGTCATTCTTCTTATTCTTTCTTCTTAATATTACAGAAATCTATGTTATTGTGACGCTTGATTACAGAAGAAACATAACGACAAAAATGACCAAGTGTTATGGCGTTGTGTTATTTTTCTTGATTACATTCACAGCATGATATGAATTGGACTTCACATTACATGTTACTTTCCTCTCATTTCATTCGCACACTTTTCATTTATACTTCAACTAGGAAATTCTATAAAACTATATGAAAACACCTCAAAGGAAAAAGTTCAGGCAACTCTCATACCTCTAATATGACAAGATCTAATTGAAGCCCCTCATATGGAGTGCCAGGACATACAACTTCATTGTAACGCAGGTGGATATTATGAGTGACAAATCTGCACTGCACTTCCAGATGGCACTCATGTTCAGGAATCCTTGTTTTATCATTTCTAGTTGTCCACAAGGACACTTAAGTAAATAAATGACATTTACGTACATAAATAAAGCCAAAAGTGCCACATTTCACTGAGTGAGGATGATTAAACATACCCGTGTTATATGTAAAACTGCATTTGGGACACATGCTGTATTAGGAGCTGACATGTGGAAACCTACTCAAGAAGTAGACATCCAGTAAGTGTGTACTTTTAGATTTCACGATTGCAAATGCCTCCAGTGTTTGCACTTGAAATAAGATACAGACAGTGGAGATCAGTTTTTAGTGTGTTTGCTGCTGCCTTCAAAGTGGAGGGAAGTAAACCCAGCGCCTGGGAAGTCAAATCAGTGAAGAGAAAAATTTTAGAGGGATAACACAAAGTTTATTTTGTTATGTAGAAGTAGATGGTGACTCATGGAGTGATGAAGAGCGTGCTTTTTGATGATTTCTCTAAAGGGAATCTTCCTTCTAATGTTATAAATTATAGATTCTCACCACTACTTTTTAAACATTTCCCACTTTTCTCCTGTTCTGGCCGTCTCTGTCGGATGATACATGACTCAATGATTGTAACAGGCTGGAGAATTACCTGACCTTTTGAGTAAATGAATAGCAATTGCAATAATGTATTTACATTCACAACAATGAGGGAGAGCACATTATCTGTTTATGGGCATTTGCATGCCAAAAGTGTGTCTGCTGGCTTGATTTTGACTTGGCTGGTTCTTGGCAGTACATCGTGCCGTTGGACTTGTTTGTGTTTAATCAGATTGACTGCCAACATTATTAATAACTGTGGAAGAAAGAGGGTAAAGGAGAAAATGAAGGAGAGAGGAGGGAAAGGCGCTGACAGAGAGCTGTATAATAAGCTTTTGTAGAGTACCTTGGACATCTGCCCTGTCTCTCTCTCTCTCTCTGTCTGTCTGTCGATCATACTGTCTGTTCGCTCTCAGGAACTTAATTAATCTTCCACATCCATATGAGTTACATGCTACCTGTATGAATGTTTCAGCACAAAGTGTCTTATTTTGTCTTAAGTGTTTTTTTGGGAGGCTTTTAATACATATAAACATAAAATAATTGCAAGTGGTCTTTGCCTTGTTGATGGCACCCCAATGTGGAAATTTGCACTCAAACAAGTATTAAGGCTGAGGACTGAAGACAGCAAACAGTTTAAGCTGTGTTGAAGAAAGAGCCATGTCCACTCATTGATATTCAGAGGCTCTATGAGTGAAAGCTGTAAACAACCAGAAAGCTCTGGAATTGGCACTCGAGGCGTGTTGCAGGACACACACACACACAGTCTCTGCCTTTTTAACAATGCTAGACATTCACATGTATTCAGACACTTAGAACACTCTCACGGACACACACACACACACACCATAACCCCCACCATGCTCGCTCACTCACTCACTCACTCACTCACTCCCTCTCTCCCTCTCACACACTCCCTTGCTCTTCTTTCCTCCCCCTCTCTGGGTCTGCACCACATCAGCAGCAGCTGGAGAGTGCAGCATAGCATTTCAGAGCAGAGCTGAGGAGGGCAGTGCAGGCAGAGTGGCCCTGTGTGGGCCATCCAGTGTAGAGAGGGAATCTGCCCGCTAACGTTCAGCGTTTCTCTCCCCCTCTCTCTCTCTCTCTCCTCTAGAGCTGCAAGCAGAGAAACAGCAAAGCTCCTCCTCCCCTGCCACTCAGGAACTGATGACAAGGCTGGGCTTTCTACTAGGAGAAGGGATCCCGGGTACGGCACGCATACCTATGGACGACAAAAATGAAAAGAAGGTATTTTAATTTTCTCCCTCCCCTCCAACTCCCTCCCTCTTCCAACAGCAGCTGCTGCCACTGCTGCAGCACACAGATAGAGAGATAGAGGAGAGGGGGGGAAAGGATGAGAAGAAGAGGGAAGTTGTGACAGTATAACAGAAGAATGGATCTTTTTTTGTTGCAGCTTGATTCATTTTTTCCCCATTGCATTATCTTTGGATGGAGATTTTAGGAGGCACCTCTGGGAAATATTTTTTTGGCACAGCAAACAACGGTAACTGTCTGTTTTGAGATGTTAAAGATGTTCTAAAGAAAGAAACTGCATATTTTAAATCTGGTAGTTTTATTTCAGTGCAAGCTCTCCAGTGTAGTGTGTGAGTCTCCCAGTAACTTGAGTGCTATTCCAGGGGCTCTTGAGTATGTAACAAGAGTGTCTGAGACCAGGTCCAGAAATAGAGTTATGTTAGGTCTGAGCCTCACTTTGTTTGGCTCTACTAATTAAGCTAGGGCTGTGTGAAGAGTCGAGCAAAGCCCAGCATGCTACTCTTCCCTCATTCATCTCATGTCTTGGACACGTTTTGACACTGAACCGGCAGGAAAGTAAAAGAGACTTGCAAATTATTTTATGAGACATCTCATTAGTTGAGATGTCAAAAAGGGAGACACGCAGTATGGGAGTGTAATATTTCTTTACTCGGTGTTTGTGTGCATGTAGGTGTGTGTTTTCGGAGCTCATCTAGGGAGGAGCATCTGCCAGCAATTCTCTCTTTTCCTCCATACTGCTGTTTTACAACATGTCTTAAAGTCAGCATGCTGTTTTTAGTTCTGCCTTTAGAGTAAATTATTAAATGTCAGTAAGCTGTTTGGCTCTCGCTGTGATTAGTTAGGTGGCATAAGCTCTGGGCTGCATTACTGGGCGCAACCCCCTGGCATGCTGTCTAAAAAAAAAAAAAAAAAAGCAGGTGGGACTTGTGTGAGAAATAGGAAATGTTATGATGTAGTTAATATATTCCACAAGTTGTGAATGGTGCCTTAAGCCATGCAGCATCCCTCCTTTCCCCCCTCCGTTTGTATTCTTTCAGCATTCCACTGTGCAAACATGTAGACTCAGTGCATCTCAAATGAGAGGTTAGTCTCCAAATTGGCTAAGCCTTGGTGAGTCGTACTATTTTGTGAGTTCAGACAGGTTGAATAAGAATTCTTTTTGCAGGAGAAAAAAAAAAAAACATTTTACTGGAGCACGACAGAGATTTCTATCGTTTGACAAACTCACTTAAAATCGCTACATATGTTCAGCACAAATTACAGATGCTCCAATAGGAGTAAAGGATTATCTTAAATGATTTTAGTGCAATAACAAAATGCAATATGTGAAAGAGGCTTAGAAAGAGGTTAGGGATGTTTGAGTTGAGATATAACGTTTGAAACGATTTGCTGAGATTTTATTTACAGGACTTTTTTTGAGATGGTCTTGTTGTAAGTGCTCTTTGAGAAGCCAGCTATGAATGGATGTCCCTCAAGCAACAAAATGCAATGGAGTATTGAGGATGAGAGCTGATTTAACTTGACCTGGCCTTGTAACATTTTTATTTAGTGCCTTTTTCTCTGTAGAGATAGCGCTGTGCTTGCTAAAGAAACCGCCCTTCAGTGAAAAATAAAGCGTCTTGAATTGATTGGTCTTAATGTGAATGAGAGAGGAGTCGGTTCAGAACTCACTTAGCGATAATCAGGCTCACTCTCTGTGCTGCAACTTACAGTGAGACAAGGATAATCTTGTTGTTCTACAGTATATTGTGTGCAATCAGAATACAGTAGAAGGAAGACGGGGAAACTGGACAAACCAGGTTTAATTTGGATTACAACGGTTGTCAGTTAGCTCAGACAAAGATTCAGTTGCTGTATGGTTGTCAGACAGGCTTGATGGCATGAAAAAGGTATCTATTGTGTAACAACAAAGTAGATACTTCTTCCCCTGTGAAAATCTCTCCAGGCTTATTTTAGTTCCTCTAGACATATGAGTGTGTAATTTTCAAGTCTTTCTCTATTTAAAGCGTTTACGTCCTTTCAGCTTTCATGTCATGCTCACGTGTGAAAGGCTTGTTTATTTGTGAGGTGGATTTTTTGCATTGCTTTCACATGATCCAGGTCGGACAGGCAATGAACTTACAGTTTTCTCGATTCTCCTTCCAAATAAGGTTGGAAAACAAATTTTTCGTTGTATTTATCGTTGCTCATGCTGAAAAAATGTGAACACGTTCCAGCGGACAGTTTTATACTGAGGTGACTTCATACTTCATTGACATGTTTGATTAGTAGAGCACATTCTTGGTGTTACCTTAACCCTTTTTTTCCCCATCTCCCCAGTGCTCTGTGACTAGCCAGGGTATCAGTCCCTGCTCTACACTGACCAGCAGCACGGCGTCTCCCAGCACCGACAGCCCATGTTCCACGCTCAACAGCACGACCAGTCGCCCCCCTCTCAGCCGCTCAAGCCCTTGTGGGACCATCACAAGCCCCAGCTCCACACTCGAGAGCAAGGACAGTGGCATCATAGGTAAGAAATAACTTCATGCTATACAAATAGCAACTTCTGCTCTGCAGGAAAAAGATTAGAAGCACCCATGTCCTCACTTAAAGGTACCCTGCGGAGCACTATTGGATTAATGTTTTTACAACCATGTCCCTGTTTTGTTTGTTTGTGCATGTGTGTGAAGTCGCAACATGCACTTTTGCTATCAGCTTGCATATTAATGTAACAGTGGGTCAAAAGGGCAGCGAAACAGACTGTTAGCTTGCAAACATGGATGTAAACAGCACTGGATTTAAACAAATTAGCTATGCAAATCTTTCACAAGGAAGCAAATGCATTCAACTCCTTTGTCAGGTCTCGAGGATACATGTGTTTTTGTGAATAAGACTGTATGTAAACATAACTTTTTGTTTGTTCACAAGAAAACTCCACAGGGCAGCTTAAAGCTAGCCACATGTAAGCCAGAGGTGGAAATGTTGACTGTTGTACTACATTTGTTTTGTTTTTTGACCATATCTATTACATTTTTATATAAAACACAGAAAAAAACCTGACAAATAGGTCTGAAAAAGAAGTAAAATTAGGAATATCCATCCTCAACTCTCGTCACGCCCTACCACAGAGAAAGGCAACATAAATAATTAAAAATGTAAACAAACAATGAGTTTACAGGAAAACTTGTTTTGCAGAACAGGTACAAGTAGAGGCTAGGCCAGTTCAGGAAATCTTTATAATAAGGAAGATCCAACATGTTCTAAGTGAGGGTCCTAAAATGTGTAGCAATCACACAGTCGATTCTGCTACTGAATTTGTATTTGAGGCATTTCAGACACACTTCACTGCAGTTTAAAACCACCTGTGGAGCATTTGCCAAAGTGGTCAGTAACCACGCTAGGAATGCCAATGATAAGCCAAGTCCGCTGCAGATCCAGTGCAAGACCAGGCACAGTAAATCAATAGCATTAGTAGCCCACCTTAGAGTAATGGCGAAAAATGCCAGCAGCCAAATGCCAACCAGGTTTGATAAACAGATCCGTAAGAACAAAAGCTCTGCTGACTGCTCAGGTTTTCTTTTTTCTTTTGGCATTTATTCTGCGCATACAGTTTGTCCCCAGCACAAACTGACTGTATAATTATCACTTATTACAGTTTATTCCATGAAGCTCTTGCATTTCCTAATTTGCAAGATGAGAATTAGTTCCCTCATGTGCACTTTGTGATTTAGACTTCGATTTAGAAGTCTTACCTGCCTGGTGTCACTCCTTCATCATTTTGTTGTACTGAATTTGTAGCATTTGTGTCAGGATGTATTCATCCTCCACCGTGTGTCACATATTGGGATTGTATAGAGCTGCTTTGGGATAAGGGAGCATTGAAGTGACAGTTGCCACATTTTGACATTTTGTATTATATCTCTAGTAATAGCCCTGTAAGACATCTGGGGATTTGCACAAGCTGACGGGAGTATGACGTAGTCTATTGATACATTAATCCGTCTGCTGTTTTGACTCACTCTCGCTTTCAGTGGCTAAATAAATGTTAGAAATTTATTCTGAACATGGGGTTTGAATATTTGTGGTGAGAAACCAATAGCAAATTGCAACTGTATGATCCTGCAGTTATCCTCAGTTGAACTTCAGTTGAAATCATTTCTGAAGGCACGGGCGGATTTTGGGGGGGGGAAGTTAACTGCTTAGAATAAGGCTTAACCATTTCCTTATCTTTGTATGAACTAACTAGGATATCACACATTTTATGCATATTTAGATAACTGATTGACATTAATACTCCATAGTAGAAAACCGTGTGTGCCAAAGCCAGATATAACACAACAATTTGGATTCCCAGTACTGCAGAGTTGACATAACTGATTGTCATGAGTCAGTCATTCTGTCCCCCTGGAGCGATATCATGGCTAGCTGCTAAATAATTTATGGAAGCTGTGATATAGTATCTTCCAGCGTAGAGCATCAACATGCTGCTACCAAGGATGAGACATGCAGTCACGTAGCATGTGTTAAGGTCTGCCTCATTGTAAAGCCACTTCACTTGTGTTCAATTAAGATTTATTGTGTGAGAGAATGACATGATATGACGTCGGTCTACAACATCCCACGCACCCACCTTTTTATAAGAGAGGCAGGCACTGAAAAGAACAAAGCTATGTTATGTCCACAAGTCAGATTTTTTTTTGATTCAGCTTTTGATTAATGCTCCCTGTTCTTTGAAGTTTTGACTCTCACTCCGATTTCAAAAGCACATTAATTTGGCTTTGTAGGCCGTTAAAAGCTCCTTGGCAGAACTGGGGAGACTTCTGCAACGTCTTAGCATTTCCATACAGCTACTAGGAGAGTTTCGCCGTGAGTCCTTTAGCATTACTACAACCAGCTCTAAGCAAACAATCGGTGCAACCTCTTCTACACCATGATGACTACTTAGGCCATGTGCACAGCAAGGCAGGGTGTGACAGGTGTCATGAATGTCTTCATATTTGACTAGGTAAACCGCTCAGGAGTCACAAGGTCCAGGTGTTATATTAGTGTCAGTGATGATGCAACGTGCTGCTGCATTATGAAATCAGATTAAGAGTGTGTGATGCAAACACAGCCAGCTGGCTAGTCAGTTCCAGTCCTGTGGATGTACTGATGTCTTTGTATCCAGCTGACTGTCACTGCATTGCTTTGGCCCTGCACTCATCTTTTTTTTCTTTTTTTTTTTTGGGTTGTATTAAATGGATTGGTTGGCCTAAGGGAGGATTAAAGGATTTATTCTCATGTTTGCAAAACACCTGTCTGAACTCAGAAATACTGTAGGCACGACCCAACACCAGTTCTTCACTCTCACATTTATTTTTTGTGTTTAGGTGTGAACATTTTTAGCATCTAGTCACTTTTTCACTGTATTTTATTGGATCTTTCAACTCAGAAAAATGAATTCTACAAATCCATCCTATCACGTCTTTCCAGTATTCATTAGTGTAAGCAGATTGTCTCTGTACATATAAAAACAGGTGGTGAACAGTGTTGATAAGGGCACTGAGGAGAAGGAAGTAGTTATTCAGACTTCCATTACGGCACAGTATCTCACTTGAGATAAAGACCGATAAATGTTCAGAGCACACAAAGAACATTAGTCTCACATTTCTTGGTTCTTTGGCTCATCTTTCCTCCCTCACTTGCTCTAATTCCCTCTCATCTCCCCTCAGCCACCATCACTAGTTCTTCGGAGAATGACGACCGCAGTGGCTCCAGCCTGGAGTGGAGTAAGGATGGCAGCCTGAGGAGCAGTGGGCGCCATGGCCTGGCACAGAGCGTACGGGCGGACACCTGCTCCCCTGTGGCCGAAGAAGACTGTAACAGTGCCACAGCAACGCCAGCCGACACCCCGTCCAGGACTGACCAACAGCAGCAGCAGCAGCAGCAGCAGCAGCAGTCCAGCGCATCGGCAGGGGCACCACAGCCTCCAAGTCACGCACCAGAGGGACCCATTCCATACCCACCACAAGCATCTTCTTCCCTCATGATGCCGAGGCCGAACTCTGTAGCAGGTAAGAGCCCTTGGTTTTTTGAGTTCTTGACATCTGGATGTCTTCTGTGCAGAAGAGGGGGAAGGGGTCTGTATACCATTCCACGGTGGCTGTGTGCGTTCATTTAGCATTACTTGAAACATTTCTACTGCTTGTAGCCTAGTAACCTTTTGTTATGATGACAGTAAAATTGTTTCTCTGCGCTCGGGTGTCTCACCGCCAGTCAATTCAAGACTGTGACACTGTGATATGACCTGTGCCTGAGGCTGACAAGTGTTGTGTCAGTTCTAGTTCAAGCAAGTGACAGACACCGACAGGAAAAAGCATTTGTAGATGTAGAGGCAATAAGAAGTTAGTGTTTTCAGAAGCCAGGTTGTGCTTTTCAGCGAGGATCGGGGTACCAAGACAGAAGTCTGGGATTAGGCAGCTGTTGAATGGTGTGCCTCGGCCCTGCCTGCCATGTCGAACCTAAGCACAAGCCACTGTCTGACTGATCTGTTCTGCATTCCTGCCCTGGAACCTCCCTGTTATGGCTCAGCTCGCCATATCCACACAGCTGTCACAGTTGTTGATATCCCTCGCTACCCCCTTTTACCCTCACTCTTTCCCCCCTTCTTTTCCCATTCCCAGATCTCCCTCACACTGCTTCCCTCTGTTTTGCCGTTGCTGCTTTTGACCTTGTCCTGTTGTTGTAACACACACAGCCATAAGTTTTACATCTTCCTGTAAGTCCAAAGCTGAGTTGATGAAGCTCTCACTGAATGCCAATTTATTTCAGCTGTGTTATACCTTTAGGATTCACTAAGGACTGTTGTTGGATTTGAATGAGTAATTGAACTGTGAAAAATATTTCCTTGCTCAAGGCCCAGGGGGCACATGCTTAGGCTGACTAGACACTAGAAATAGCAGCAGTATAAACATAAAGGACATGAGTTGAGTGCTTGCTTGTTGTGGCAGTTGCTGACTCGAGCGAGAGGTGTATCTAAAAGGTAATGCGCCTTAAATCGGATGGGGGGAGAAAAAAAGCACTCTTCAAGGGAAGGTGAAGACTGTTAAGTGGTGAGGGTAGCACAGGTTGGAGAGCAGATGAACACACTGCATTGTGCAAGCAGACCATTTCAATGGCGAGGCGAAATCACAGGAAATTAGAAAAGCAGGGACAGAGAGGAGTCAAAGTGTATATAAAAAACAACCTATAGGACTGAGACAAAAAATAAAAACCCAGAACATGAAGCGTACCTCAAACCTATTTCACCTGGATGCCACAGCTGCCAATGTGTTCAAGTTGAATTGCTTTACAGCTCCTGGAAAATATGCCTCCATTGGGTTTGACCTTGAGGAAGCACATTCACTTATGTCTATTGCCACATGATGGTGTTTTTACCCCTCAGAAGTGAATGTAATGCAACATAAAGGTGGCATGTTTGTCTCAAAGCCCAACAAGTAGCCCACTTATCTGCTGAAGGTAATCATATTCTGTCCTTGCAGTGTTCTTTTTAACTAAGAGACAAGAGAGAGAAGCTGGAAAAATTGGTTGGTGCAAAGCCTTTTCTCAGATATAGTGTACCTACCATCGCTTATGTATCTATTTTCGCACAACACTTTAACCATGAAGTGGTACGTGGCATTGTTCTGAACATGCCCGTTCAGTGGCCAATCTATTGTTCCATGACTCCAACCCCTTTTACGTCCTGTCATTATTTTGCAGCTGACATAAAACTGACCAGAGCAGACACACACCGACCCATAAAGCTAACAGACCAGGAAATATTTGACGTTTATGTGTGTTGGTTCGCGTGTTGTGGTGTGCTCGTCTTTCTGTGTGCTCCAAGAGTTTATGGGCTGATGTCATAGTTATGCAGCGTTGCCCTCTAGGGACCTGCAGAATTCACACCTCAGATTTTATACTGTGGCAAAGCCCTGGGAGAGGGCATCAAGGACACGGTGAGACAACTTCATTTATGGCCCAAACCAATCTGCGTTGATGTCAGGGTGTGCCAGGGACGCTGCCTCTTTTCAGTTAATGCTCAAGGAAAATGGATTCAATACATTTTTTTTTTTCTAAAGAAGCAATTACGAGACACTCTGTACAAAACAAAACAAAAATGAATTCATCAGAAGTGTTTCACTCTTTGTGCCAGAACCTCAGTGACTAATTTCCATTGTATGGCTCTGCCAGCACCTTGAATAACGAGATGTCTGCTGTGAATATGACCTTACTTTATTGATATTAAGACTTGAAGATCAAACATAAAAAGATGTATAATGTCTGGATTTTAATGTTGATATGCAACTTCAAAAACAGCAGATAAATGACCCCTCACTCCCTAAAAGAAACCACATTTCTTGTTCACTCACTTTTTTCCGACACACTCTGCAACCTAGTTACTAATGATCTATGTGCTACTGTAGGCTCACATGACATATCCAAAGATAGAGAGAGTTTGTTGTCATCGTTGGGTGTCGGTAAATGTTTGTTTTATTCCATACACTTGGGATCAGAGTCAGCACCTCCAGGCCGGAGACCATGACACTCTGCTTGAATAAAGTGGATTGCTCCCTTTCGGCTACAAGCGACATCTGCTCCAAATGAGGTCGAGTCTCTCAGGGTCTCGTTGACAGGTGAGAGTAAGATGGAGGACGAGTTTCGCAGGCGGATTTGTGTGGAGTGGGCAGTGAGGCAGACCTTGAACTTGTGGTGAAGAGGAAGCTGGAAGCTATGAAGGCAAAGCTCTCTCTTTTACAGTTCATCTCCAATCCAACCAACACATGATCGCAAATAAAAACAACCAAAATTAAGTTTTTTTTTTGTTTGTTTTTTTCACAGGATGTCTGAGCACACCCTTAGGCACAGTGTGGGAAGCTTAGACATCTGACAGAAACTATGAGTAGCTGCTCTTTGAAGCTGAAATGAGCCAGTTAAGGTTGTTCGGGCATCTCTCATAACCAAAAGCCATTTCAAGTAGGAGGAGACCTCAGGACGGACCTAGAACCTGCTGGGGATGATTACATGCCCCACCTGGCCTGGGAACACCTAAAGGAGCTCCCCGGGAAGATCTGGAGTGTGTGGCTGTGATGAAGAAAGTGTAGCAACCTTACTTACTAACCTTTTTGGCACCTTGACTGTGATATGTGGTGGAAAAGGATGGATAGATGGATGGAGAACTGTCTCCCACTGAAGGTAGACGATAATAAAACCTTACTGTTGTTACATCATCTGATCATCTGGCAACCCACATCGAGTAGGTGCCCTAGTGTAAAGCAAAATATAAAATGTACTTGCAGTATTATTTCACCCATCTAAATGAAACACTGTACTGTTCTTGTGTGGATTGACTAAGCGCTGGCAGGCAGTTAGGAGAAACACAAAATTGCTCAAAATTGCAGCGCAAAGTCCAAATTTTCTTAGAGGCAAAGTGGATTTCGTCCATCTGTCTCATGCCAATCACCTGGCGTATAGCTGGGCCTCTAGAATGTTAGCTATGCATGTAGAAGGAATGTCCACATATTGCCGAGAAGTGTCATTTGCACTGCCTTGGTGAACACACACACACTCATGCTGTGGCTAGCTTGTCCCCGGGCTGCTGTGGGAACTCAAGCAGCACTGTGTGGAGCCTGCATGTGCTGTGGCAAGTCGCACAAATGTTGGCTCGCACCACCTGTCACCCCCAACAGAGCTGAATTCAGATGCCTCTCGAGGAGCCGTTTGTAATTGCATCATTAGCCGGTGGCCTTTAAGGAATCATCTTCGTTCTCTATTCATCATTGAAAAGTTGTCACGTAGGCAATCCTAACAGACACCAGAGACATTTATCTATTTAATATCAAAATTAATTGTTTAATAAAAATGTTTTTCTCACATCAGCACCCCTGATGTTGTTCTCTGTCTTCAGCCCAGTATTAAAAGCCTTCTGAAACGACTATCAAAAAACAAACATCCTTTGCTAGTGATAAAAAGGGCTGTGATAACAATGACTCAGTGTGATTCACAGTTTCTGATTCATTACTATCAGACTCAAGGCAAATTCTTCTTTCTTTTCAATATGGTGCAGTTTTATAAATCACAAACTGCCAATCAAAATGTGTTTATGTATAACCATCAATCATCAAAATGCATGTCTACTAATGCAGGTCAGACTAGGTAAAGCATTTGTGTCAGAATAACTGTAAAAGAGAAAAGATTGACAGGTTTTTTCCCTCCATTTTATCACTAAATATTTTATTAAATTGCAGTATATGACTGACATCTTAAGGATCTCTGAAATAGTGTTGCCAGGTGATAAATAAACAGAGGTAAAGACTACATATCTTTTTGTTTGCAAAAGATATCTCCCACATCTTGTGTTGGAAATTAATTAAATGTTTAATGATGTTCGTGTGAGCAGTGTTGACCTCATATTTCAGTCTGAGCAGTAACATTAGGTGGCTAAGTAGTGAACACATTAACAACGCTAACCTTTTGTCCACGCTAACACTTTAAAATGTCACATTTTGCAGCACAGATGAATGTTCATGCATCTAAAAAATGTCGTTTGCTTCGTGAACTGCTTGATGAAATTTCACTTCATGTATCTTGCACTTTTTGCCACCCTTACTCTTCATTATACACAGGTAATAAGGATTATATTTTTGTGTCATTCGCGTTAAGCTTTTTAAAAAAAAGGCTTACGGAGTCAAAGGGCCATATTAGTTCTGGCCACTGGAATTTCATGTTTTTCAAATCTTAGCTTGAGCTGCTTGCGGTCGGTTTCCTCAGACAGGGAGATTGAGTCAGGGTCACTGTGGCTCAGGAATGGTGCTACAGTGCATTTGTGGTGTTTTGCTATTCAAAAGAGCTTTGTGGGCTAAGCCACGTTAAGGTACAGTACACACACTATGTTTGTTTCTACTCCAAATGCCTGTTTTCCTGGCAAAACTCATGCTCCGTGATAACCTCACCAATGAAAATGCGTCCAAGATCCTTTGTTAGCCTGTTTCTTGACCTAAGTCTATGGTCTTCTTCAAGGATATGTTGTTTCCCTATCAAAACCTTGGAGAATAGTGACAAGGTAAGGTTTGTGCAGCTGTATTTTATTAGGAGGACTGAAGTAATCTCCACCTGGTCCATGTGAGTAGGATGTTACTCAACGATGTTTGCAAAGGCCAGACAGTAATTTTCTTAAATCAAAAAATCATGTCTCTCAAATGGATGCAGTACTGCAGCACAAAGACAAGTTATGGCTTTTTAAATTTGATATGCTGTAGTCTCAGTGTAATACTGGAACAGGAAGGCATGATGTAACTTTTTTATCTCAGATGCTGTAAACGCATGTCTTCTCCAGGCTTTGAGACAGTCTTGTCTAATGTCATTTTTGGACAGTGTCAATGCTTTGTGATGTCTTCAGGTGGACATGAAATTGTCTTTATGTAGACATTGATCTGTCTACTTACAGACTGAAAAGAAAGCAAAAAAGAACAGATAGCCTGTCCATGTCCTCCAGCTCTCTGAAAAGGTCGCATTTTAAAATGTCCATTCTCAGTTGTCGGCGCCTCAATGCCACAGCAGGAGCAAAATAAAAACCGTTGCGGAGATCAATCTCCATGGGTTTTGTAGAGCCATTTGAAAATGTATAAAACTCTGCTCAGTGGCACGCCATTGACAGATCACAACTTGCCAAATGTCCAGTCTCAAAGGGACAGTGTGTTAGCTAACTACTCTCTGCCACCAAAGAGCCATCTGGCTAAGTTTGACTGACAGCACCCCACTTATGGGAATTATGTAATAGCTATCAAGAAACTACACGATTGTTATGACGGCATCCATGTCTTAATCCAAGGTTTTGGCAGTTTTTGCAGTGAGGTATCTGGCTTGGCTTCTGTTTCAAGTTGTGCATGCTACTCCTGTGTAGAAAAAAATCTATTTAAAGCTACTCTCTCCTTATTGTGCTTTTAAGTTTACACAATGCAACATTATAGTTACGTAAGTATCTGATTTTTAGCCACACTAGTGGCCGGACTCTAAGGAAGGTGATGGTCAGTCAGTGGAGCTGCTGCTTTGGTGCTCCACTCCACTATTGGATGGATGTTTCTCAGACATTCATGATATGTGACGTGAATTTTAATAACTTCATGTTGATTGTTGATTGTTGTTTTCTTTACACTGAGATCAATCTCTCAGGTTTGGGGGCTAGTGATTCAGCTGCTGTACATGCTGCAATGGAAAACAGTCTTTGATGATCAAAGCCCAAATGTAATCATTATTATGATCTTAATTCATTATAATTCTTTTGCACTCCAATTTATAATTCCTCACATTAAAACATTCCCTGACAAAAACATGGTGAAGCTGGGACTGACAACGTGCATGAATTGAAACCTTCCTATACATGTCAACAATAATAATTCACTACCAAAAAAAACTAATTATTATTAAGATTATGCTGATAATTATCACCATAATATTTTATTTATCACTTCCAATGCTCATTACAATAGGAATCAGACTCCAATCAGACACAGTCATAACACAGTCTCCTACCAGACTGTGTTATGTGCCTTGGATTATAGAGAGAATTTGCAGACCTTCCAGCCTCACACTGAAAAACTGTCTTTATTCTTACTCATACAATGGTTACAATGAACTCCTGCGACTTGAAAAGGCAAGACAGTGGGCAAGTTGATGGGAGTACTGATTGTATCCATTGGTACAGAGGGGAACTGAGTCAGCTCAGGGAGCTAAGGGAGGCAGTGGTTGGAGCAGAGGAGCTCAGCCCTCTTGTCTGTTCTGTCATGAGTAACACAGAAGTGAAGGTTTCAAAGGGCAGACCTGCCTGAGGGGAAAAGATCCCCATTTTCATCAGAACACAGTCTGAAGCTTCACAAATGTGTCAAAGTCGCTGCAAGCGCAGACTTCAAGGTATCATATGTGCGTTTTATCAATGAATAGAGATGTGCAAGAATAGGAAGAGGGAGGGGTTGGAGGGATATGAAGTCCTCCTGTGGGAATTCATAGCCTTAAAAGAATTTTGGATTTACAAGAGATATGACTTAAAGCAGCATTATGCAAGAATTGGTACTTTTTGCAACTTTGGCACCCCTACAGTTTCTACACTACTGTTGTACCAAGGTAGTTTACAGTTGTGCCAACCAAGACTCTCATCTGGATCATATTTTATGGAGTAAATATTTTCTGGTTTTCCCTCTGATGTCCTCCAGCTCAGGGATTTTTGCGGAGTTTCCTGACGGACAGATAACATTACTTGTTGCTGGAAGTAACTGCTAACTTCCAGGACTAACAGGAAACTTTATAAATCACTGATTTCTTTCTCTTTTCAGGTTATAAAGTTGTGTCGTGAGGCCCAGTCTCCAGAAACACATTTTTCTTACCTTTTGTTCCAAATGTTTTGTCTCATTTGTACTCTGATGAACAGTAAACTCATCAAATTCAGTCTGCCATATTGCTATTTTACAAGCTACTGTAGCTGTCATAGCGTGGGAACAGGGTGAGCACGGAGTAGGTTGGAAAAACTGAGGGTGAGGATACCAAGCTAGCTTCTTCTTAGCTGGAGACCTATAGGTGGTGGTGTGTGATGTAGTGCTGTACCCGCTCAACCACAGTTACACAGTGAAAGAACACATTTTCGTGGTGTCAAGAGTGAATGAAAGAGGCACCATTCAGTGTACCATCAGAACGATTTTGATGCTGTTATGTAAAAACAGTTACATAACGTTGCTTTAACAAAAAGGAAAAATGGTTATTGTGCAGGGTGCAGACAGGAAAGAAGGAGTGTGTGCATTTAAACTACTTCCCATCTGTTTGTTGTCTATAACCGCCTCTCGTTTGCAGGGTCGTGGGGGGCTGACTTAAGCAAGCTTATTGGACCCATGAGCAAAACGTATAGGCCTCCTTGTAAAATGAGGTTCAGTGTGGCTTTTGCTTCAGAAATCTTAAAGAAAATGGAGGAGTAAAAAAAAAAAGAGAAAGACCTCTTTCATGTGTCGACATTGGGCTTTAGAGGCGATTTGCTGCATAGGGTTGATATTCTGTCTATCTCGCTTGCCCCCACCTCCCACCCCTCACACTATCCGTGTCATATTCTTTCATGCAGTTATTTATAACTCTACTACTTTTTCGACCTCTTTTCCGCATGCCTCTCTCTTTTCCCTCACCCCATTCCAGCCAGGATCATTGATTAATGCTACGGTAGCTGCCCATTACAAACTATAATCAGCCACTGGAGACTAAATCTCTTGGTTTTCCATTTATATTTCCTCTAATACACTCCCCTTTTTTCACCCTCTGCTGCTTGCTTACCAAATTTTGTGGAGCATGTGTGCAAATTCATGCAGCGCACGGACAGAGGTTTATGCATTTGTGTAGCAAACAGAGTGAGGAGGGTGACACTCTAACTCTAGAAAGCGTTGCATTCATTTAGCAAGTGCCTCACGTTGGGGATGCTGTGACTGGCTGAGTGCTTGAGAGAGGGCAGCCAAGCCCTCTGCTCAGCAGCTGAATGCTGTCAGTGTGCCTGCATGGGAGCACTGGGGCAGAGGAATCGCTTTTGTGCCCTCGGTGAGCTCATCCACTGGGAGCACTCTCCAGAGATTTAGCTGAGGTCTGCACCCTGCCTACTTGCCTGTATGCCTGCCCAAGTATATTCCATGCTGGGGACAAGGGGAGGGCTTTGAGAGTTCCCACTGTCCATCCTGGCTCTGCTGTTGGATGTAAGTAGCTGTTCAGTTTAGCTGTAGAAGCAAGTTTTTGCTTAAGTATTAGTGCTGTATTGCTCTGCACTCACTGACTCGAGATGATGTTCTTCTTCCTTACTTTGTTTGTTTTAAGTTCGACTTTGTCCATTATGGTTAATTTTGAAAGCACGGTCCACTGCAGTAAAAGTAACCATTAGGGCCTTCTTTAATTCCAGTCAAAGTTGTATTGATGGCAGCTTCCTCAGTTACTCTCTTGTCAGCAGACGGGGTTTAATTAGTGGGACATTCCAGAGAGTAAGTTAGCGACCAAGTGAGGGGAGATAGAGGGAGCGAAGAGAAGAGTTGAGTGTTTGTGACAGTCTCTACCATGTGAAGTTGCTGAAGTAGAAAGCAGAGGCTTTGATTCTGCTCTTCAGCGGGGCCAAGAGAGAATGGATCACCATGGTGATAAAATTGCTGAACAGAAATGGGAAGAGAGACCTTGTTGAACGAATGCACATCTTTATTATGTTCACAGAAAGTTTGCTTTGTTATCACCGACTCATCAAGTACTTTTTCCTTAATTTCAGGAGGCATCATCAACTTGATGGTTGAAAACCTCCTGTTTTGAGACATTATATTTTAAGAGGCAGATAGATTAGCCTACGGTAGACTAAGATAGTAGTACAGGATAACATTTAGTATAACATTTACAGTAGGTTGGATATTGTTCTCCAATGAATCACACTGTTTATCTCTGTTCTTGTACGATGCGTGCCCTGATTTACAAAAAGCGTGGTCTGATCTGCACAGTAAAATGTCCAGTAATTACAGATGGATTGACAGTAATGAGTACTTTCTAAGCAATGTAGTGGTAAACATGTAAAGTGGAACACGTTCATAGCTTTCTCCAGTGTTTTATTCTTTCTGTAAGAAAGGTAAAGGTAATCTGCCCTCTCTCTCTCTACATCCCGGTGGGGGTGTTTGTGGGGACAGACCTCTCACTCCTGTATCGCGTATAACTGTCAGCCCAAATCAAAGACATGTCTCGTCCTGTCTTCGGGATATTGCTAGTCTTTGTGCTACAGTATACTGCTACCTGCACACACCGCCTCGAGCAAACTGAAAATGGCACTGGCTTGCCTCTTCCACACTCATCCTCTCTTAGGGATGCCAAACATGCCACGAAATTTTGCTTGTGTGTGTGTTTCTGTCTTGCAGTCAATGTATATACAAAAGTTTCTTCTTCACTTTTTATTTATTTATTTTTTTTTTACTGTCTCTGTCTCTGTTTACAGCAACCAGTTCCACGAAGCTGGAAGATCTGAGCTTTCTTGATGAACAGCGCAACACCCCCCTGCGGACGTCCATTCGCCTGCCCTGGCATAATACAGGAGGAAGGCCACCTCAGGACTCTAAAGGTGACTGTGCTATGAGTCATTGATGAAGATATATATGTGGTAACCAGGGAAACGTGGAAAACACATCTATTAATACATTTACCAGCTATATTTTGTGACAATTTATGTCTTCATGTTGTAAAATGGTAAAAAAAAAAACGGATTTATTAAAAATTAAGTAATACTTAAAAAGTGTACATGATGATATTGGAGTATACAGCACAATATGAAGTGCTATAAAGATTTCAAAAAAGAACAGTGACAATTGCTATCAGGATAAAAGCGGTGTGTTTCAGCTGTAATGGTGTTTGGTGTAGTCACATCCATATTAGGTTAAAAGTGTAGGAATTGTAGCTTTTACTCTTTAGAGGTATGTGTAAAATGTGCTACAGTTCATGCAAGGTTCATCTGAGGTGGGTGTAAATGTCAGCACTTTAACCCCGTCGTCAGTGTTTAATTTAAAGTCCCGTCTTTAAGTGCACAGCCACAAACATTTCCTGGCTATTTTTGGCTCTATAGATAAAATCATCTAAGGTTTCCTTGGCTCACCAGCCTTAAACCTTGTTATGTGTTTTGAAACCTCAGTCTTACTGATAGAAATCCCACAGAGTGAATATTTGATGAGAGCATGAATCATTTATTGTGACATCATTAGATACTCAAACTATTTAACCCTCTTTTGAAAGCGTCCTCTTCTTTTCCCACACTTCTTTCAACATGACGCTGATACAGAAGCATCATGTCAGTGGATTCATTTTTATATCCCCGTGGAAGAAACATCTGTACTGAGAACAGTCCACGTTTGTTCAGAATTTTTGTGCTATACATATATATGGATGTCTTTATTTTTCTGTTGTAGCCAGTGACTGCAGACAGTTGCATGACACTTAATGTTACAGTCTTAAACACTTCACAAGGGGGTGAAGAAATTAAATGTAGACACCACTATAGCCAACACAAAAGTCTGCCTGCAGTTGACCAACAAAATATTCTATAAATAATTTTTATTAAACCTCACATATTTCTGTATATTTAACTGTGTTTCTGTTATATTTAGATAAACAACAACAACAATCTATTATAAACAAGTAGAATTATTAAATGTACCCTTTCCAAGTAGCCATTACTTGTGATTTATTGAAAGTATTTTATTTAGAATAAATATACTTGCAGAGTTGAAAATGTAGTAATGCATCATGGCGATGTAGTTGTTGTCATTTGGTAATGATGAACAGGGGCTGAAAAGTCTTCTTTGAAAGAATATAATGTTTTTGTTCAAATCTGCAAAACCACAAGGTGAGCCATGCTCAGACAAAATGTAGGACTAATATTTGTAAAAGCAGTATTCGCAGTGATAGCAGTTGTATTGGTAGTTGCGGTGATACTATGCGGATCGGAGCTTTTAAAGAGTTCCTGAGTGAACAAGTGTTCTGAGATCTAATTAGTGCTGAAGTGGGACAGATAGAGAGTCCTCTTTCAAGTACACTTACATTGTCACTCCACTTAAATGAGCATTTGTTCAAGCTAAAGCAGACCATGAAAGAAGAAAAGAAAGTTTTAAGACTGCTATGTTCAAGTTTTTGGTCTACGTGACACACTCTGGAAGATCAGATGATCTTAAAACATTCCATAAAAACTGTTATACAGTTACATGTCCGTGTACGCAGGTTTGTCTGTGAAGGATGGGCTTTGAATTCATTTTAAGATTCAGATTGAACTAGAACTCAGCTTCAGTTTGAAGTTGCCAGTATTCAAAACTGGAGGAAGGTCCAATATTGTCAGTGCATGATTGTGTTATTGGCACATCATTCAGAGGCTGATGTTTCAATATGAAAACATTGCTGACAGACAGTAGGATTAGCTCCAAAAAGCATGTTTCATGCCTTTGTCTAAAAAGCAGTTTCTCTGATATGCATATTTTCCGAGACAAATAATTGCACAATTACAATTCTAATGTATTCTTTCCCATCCCTTTCCCTCCAGCTCGTTTCGCTCCCTACAAACCCGTGGACATCATGCTCAAGCCCTTGCTGTTTGAAGTGCCCAGCATCACCACAGACTCTGTGTTCGTGGGCCGAGATTGGCTCTTTCAGCAGCTGGAAGATGTCCTGAAGGCCAGCGAGTCTACAGACAACCACGGCGCTGTAGTCGTGGGCAGCGTGGGTTATGGGAAGACGGCCATTATCTCCCGGCTAGTAGCGCTGAGCTGCCACGGAGGCCGCATGCGTCAGATCGCCTCCAACAGTCCCAGTGCCTCCCCTAAAAGTATTCAATTTTAGTATTTGTCTTTGGGAGCTTTTAGCCAATGTTATTACATTTTGAATTTAATATTGTCTTCCAAGTGAGGAGGTGAAGTGAGGATATATCTGATTCTGACTATGAACTCATATCTCCTCAACAGCTTATTTCACAAAATATGACCTTATCTGCCTTGACAATTTAAAACCAATTTTGCTAATCCATCAAGTAACACTTAATCAATAACACAGTTGAATAACAAATCATTTATAAACACATTATTCTATATTTGTGTTAAACGTATACAGACATATGTGACAAAGTGTATATGTCTGTCTGTATCTTCCAGGCGGTGTGGGATTGAGCTCTGAACTTCCTCTCAGCCAGCCACCGCAACCCACTCCACCTTCCAGCGCTACCAACACGCTGAGGACCAACAGCTGCCCGGGGACCCCCGAGATGCAGCGCCGTAGGGAGGAGGCTGTCAAACGCCTGGCTGCAAAGGTACAATACTGTTCCTCGCAGATGGTCTCACTTATCCTTAAAGACGATGATCCATCCAAAAAAATACTGTAAAACTTCATCATTATGTCAGTTTTATATCAGAAAAACATTTTTTGGGCAGTTCCCTTTGTATTTTCTTGCCAGTGATACTCTCCTTTATTACAAATATGTTCATGGTGTGCAGAGTTGTTTTTAGTATGTATGAGATGCACTGCAGAAGCATGATACCGGCTCAGCTCGGTTGATTTATGTTTATGTGTTTGTGTATGATTTATAGCTGTTTGTCTTTGTTTGTTTGATATTCAGCCTATGAAACATGGACGGTCTCCAGCACTCTGCTGACATTATGAAAGACAGTGCCACCATTGGTCTTTCGGAAGACCTTTAAGATTGCAGGCTTGTTTGGTTTGAGAAGCACTGAGCTTAGTTAAACGCTTGGCCATGAGAGGCGATATTAATGTCCACAGCATCTCAGTACTGCCGTGTGACTGTGTGGAATTGGGAAGATAGCATGCTCAGGTCTTTAGCATGCCCTTTTAGCTCACAGATGGAAGGAATTAGCATTGTGTAGAGTGAAAACAAGGTCTTTCTCTGTGCTGCAATGCAAACACACCAACAGTATAAACAGATTTTTGGTGCTAAATAGCACACTTTTTCTTATAGCGCAGTCTGACATTTACTTCAGATCAGCTGCCTGAAATAAAAAAGACTCCTCTTAGTCTTTTCGCATCCTTTAGAGGTTACATTTTAGCTGCTGTGTCTTTCATCTCTAACTGTCTCCTTTATTAAACAGCACACGTTGCAACACATTAGATAGACATGAAAAATGGCACCTAAGGTCTATAGCTTCTTGTTATTTTCTGTGCACAGAAAAACAATTTTTGAATTTTTGGGGGGGCACTTTTAAGTCTTTATTGGACAGCCAACAGTAGAGAGATGACATGAAATGAGAGGAGAGAGGGATTGGTAATGACATCAAAGAAGAAAGAAAACGAAATCAAAGGTCTGCAGCCAGACACTAACAAGCGATGTTGCAGTTCATGGTACACTGATTTTACACATCAAAGTTTTTAGTAGTACCAGGGTATATGTGGAAAAAAAAAAGTTGTGGCTGTGCGAAATCGGAAAAATTCATCTCTGCTCGAGGCTATATGAGCTGCCGCTAGCATAACACAGGCTGAATCTCCTGAATCTGTCTCCGATTGAGTTGCATTGTGGATAATGTAGGCACCAGATTTTGACAAGGAGGAAGAACGCGTGGAACAAAATAGACGATTTCTCTGGTTCTGCTGCATCACTTCTGATCCAGAGGCCACCAGATCCAATTAATTTAGACTAAATTTACAAATGTTGTTACCATTTAGTTGTGAAGAGTTAATAGGGGCACCAAGCAACAAATTGACATCTACTAATTATTATTAGTCCCTTACTTCCTACTCGGGAACTCTGCAACAGTTGCTTTTAATCATTTAGCTGTGATCTAATAAAGCTTCAGTATTACCCACAGGAAAAATGAAGCGAAGAGGGAAATTTTCAATATAAAACATGCTTTTCAGTTTGTTGTAGTAAGTGAACAGTTCCAACAGTCCTGCATTTTAGCGAGCAACACTGTCATCCTTATTGTAGACCACTTGTCTGTGACAGAGTTGACAGCAAAGATTCACAGAGTTGGACCGTATTTCTGAAATGCTTTCTGTGATTAGGATCAAAATTGTTCAGCGGGCAGACGAGTCCGCACTATACCTGTGTGAAATGTTCTCCACTTAATGCACTTTGGCTCGGTTCGTGGAGTTGCTGCTTGCAGCTGTCTTTGTGGTTTTTATATTTTGTTTTATTATCAGCTTCACATTCTGGCGGTGCTGTCATAGTGGTGTGCTTCAGTTTCTAATCATCTAATCTTACTTTTTTTTTTTTTTGTTTGTTTTCAACATGATGAAATAATTTCAGTGGCAGAAACTTCTCCTCTGGTCTACTTTTAATGGCTACCGACTACACATATTTTCATGTGTTGTTTATAAAGCAGCACCAGAGTGAGTGCACGGCATTGATGGGCTGGTTTACCATGCAATACTTGCAGCCCATTTTGGAAAGACTTGCTTGACTGAAACTTTCAGAGGGATTTAATAACTTTGGCATCGCTTTGCCTGCTGAGAGTTTTTTACAAGAGAATATTTTTGATTCACAATGGCATCCACTCCATTTGAATACCTTTCTGATTGTGGATTGGGAGCTGTTTCGATGGGTGGCACAGCTTTATAATGGCACTCTTTCACTCGACTCTGTCATTGAACCTTTGTCCTCATTTTTAATGTGACTGATTATATCCTGGTGTCCCTTCAGGGCTTTAACTCTTGCCATGTCATGGATGTCGTCTTAGTAATAATAAAAAAAAACGGCCATGAGACCACTATTGTGCAGTTTCCATCTGCTGCCGGAAACGCTAAAGTTCATGCACATGTGAGGATTTTAAATGTCTATGAAATCCAAGCAATATCCCTCCAGCCAATTATTGTGTAAAGTGTTTCCAACAGACGCTCTCGCAGGGGCTCTGTTCCTGTGATGTGTGAATACTGATGCAACACTGAGCAGCTTCTGTCAAAATCTGTCAGTTCTTTTTAATCATTGATTTAAAAGTGGTCTCATAACGGGGCCACCGAGGCCATTACGTTTTATGGTTTATTGCAAGTTTTATGTCTTTACTCCTATGGCCCATTTTTTACGCATTGTTCCTCAACAGTGAAGTAATTGTTGTGTGGCGGTAGATGAAGAACTGCAGGTGCACTGCAGAATGTTGCATCATCATTTGTTGAATTTCTTATTGCTCGTTGATGATGAAGCAGTAGTCTACAGCACTTGTATGCTAAGTATCGCTGCAGTCAGACACCCATACAAAGACATTGTGTTTATACAGACAGCAGATTAGTTTAATTTACTGTATTTACTGAGCGTAATTTCACGGCTTCCTTCTTCTTGCTTTTGTTATCGCATCTTTCCAACAAATCCCTCAGTTTGTGTGACACGTAAAACGCCCCGAGAGAAAAGTGTTCCACAGTCTTGTGTGTTTTCTCTCAGACAGAAAAAAAAAGACCACATCACAGATGTAATTAATCACAGGTGACTTGACTGACTCATCGTGCCTTACAGAACATAGAAGCAATACAGATTGCACTGTGCCAAATCCCCCGGTGTAGTGTAATATTTAATCATGTTTTGAAAGGATTTATGAATCATCTCCTTTCATTTAGTTCCTATTCTCTCATTTTCATGTTTTTTTCTGATGACATGTAGAGCAGATTCAATGCAGTCCCATGCTGTTGTACTCTTTATTTCTAGAAACGTGTGATAATTTTCTTTCTTTTCTTTGCTGGAGCATTTCGACTCTGCTACCAAATCAGCTTTGCCGTGCATCATTTTGTCACTTTTGTAAAGAGTACACATCTGGAGACACGTAGATGATATTGTGGTCATAAAAAGGGACGAAATGCGCCGTAGACAAGGCTCCTTTTGTTCCACCTGGATTGCAATTACTTGTTTGAAATGACACGTCCCTCTTTAAGCACCGCCATCTCATGGCCCTGGAGTGGTGTTGAAAGTTTATGGTTTAATTGGTCCTACCTATCTTTGTTTTAGACCTCTCAATCACTCATTGTCTTTTGTTATCTCAGTTAAATTTAGGCTACGCCTGTCATGGTAATCTCCCAGATTTCCAGTATACACAGTACAGCTGAGAATAAGATTTGCCCCATAAAAGTTCGACCAAGTTGTTTCCCAAAGGTACCTGACCGATGCATCCAGGTGACTGCCATGATTCAGTAGGAAGGATCTGAGTCATGCATCACATGTAATTACTGGAATTACTTCTGTGCAACCTCAGAAGAAAGTAGAAAGTCTAGTTAGCGACTTCTCTGGTCTTGGTCGTTGATGCAGCAATAGTCGGGAGCAGCAGAGGTAAAGCCAGCAGAAGAACAGGTCACCTGCTACCTCCTGCTGCTGCCCCTGGAAGTGTGTCACCTCCTCCAGGTTGGACTGTAATAAGAACAGAGTCTTACATCCTCAGGGCATATCTCTCTTTTTTTTTTTTTTTTTTTTTTTAACTTTTCTTCCCCATCCCTCTCCCTACTTTTTCTGTCTAAACCAGACCTCCTTTGAACACTGCAGCAACCTGTTCAGACACAGAAGATCCTTCGTTTAGAATTCCACCTGGGATCCACAGACTCCTTTTTATACTGGAGTTTATCTGAGGTGGTCAGCCGTTGCCCAGTCACTTCATCATCCCTTCTGTGTGGACTAGCGTGGATAAAAGTCATTTTCTTAACTTGGTTTAAAGAAAAAATATGTGACTTTGTGAAGGTTATGAATATAAAAAGACATCAGCACAGTATCCACAGAATTTGTTTTTAATCAACAAGGCAGCTGGCTTTTGTGAATAATTTGAGGTTACTGAATGTTCCCTTCTTTGCATATTTTTCATTGCTCAAGCCAAAACTAAATTACGCTCTTTATTTATTACTTTAATGTTTTTAATTCATCTGCAGCCTGAAATAACCCCAAACTTTATCTGTTTTTCTCCCTTCCCTCTGTGTTCCAGGTGGTGGCATATCACTACTGCCAGGCGGATAACACGTACACTTGCCTTGTACCGGAGTTTGTACATAGTATCGCTGCCCTGCTGTGCAGAGCGCATCAGCTCAGTGCGTACCGGGAGCTGTTGCTGAAAGAGCCCCACCTCCAGAGCATGCTCAGTCTGCGCTCCTGCGTCCAAGACCCCATGGCTGCTTTCCGTAGGGGCGTCCTGGAGCCACTAGCCAACCTTCGTAAAGGTAAAACACCATTATATAATATTTCATGTTTGTAGGCTCATTTGCTGGAGATTAAATGTAAGTTTGCTCTGTCGTAAAGAAACACTTAAGCTTGCAAACATTATCGGGATGTTTAAATGAGACTCTTACAAGCTTATAATGATAACAAAGATTCAGGGCAAGAAAGATTCCCCAGAGCAACTCAACCAGCTGCCACTGAAAGTATTAACTGTTTTCTTTACAGAGCAAATGTAACTTGACATTTCAGTAAGGAGTGAAGTGGGAGCAGCGGCTGTGCAGCTGATGAATCTAAGTAAACCACTCACTCTCACAGCACCACAGAGAGAGAGGGTTTAGCTCCTGCATTGACACAAGACGCCTCTCTGCACAGTCACTGTGGGGTGGTTCAGTTAAGCTAATATTGCTATGAGCTGTACCTCACTGCATGTTGTCTTACTTTTGTTGGTTATTGTGTGTGTGTGTGTTTCCAGAGAGGAAAATACCAGAGGAGGATCACATTATCTTGATAGACGGGCTCAACGAAGCCGAGTTCCATAAACCCGACTACGGAGACACCATCGCCTCCTTCATCACTAAGATCATTGCCAAGTTCCCCCCCTGGCTTAAACTGGTGGTCACTGTCCGGGTCAATTTACTGGTAAGGAAGGAAGCGCTTATTAATAATAATAAAAAAAAGACTGAGTTCAGCTTATTGTGCACAAGAGAATGAATGAATCATCATCATTCAGGCTCTTCAGATGTTTCAAATTAACCTGATTGTGTTAAGAGATTCTTCTAATCATCGTGTTACAGTAGATTAGCTCATTTCTACGATTGCAGTCCAATCTGCCGTCTCTCCTTGACACGCTCGCTAACGGCCATCAAACCATCAAACAAGTATGAGAGTTGAAAGGTTCAATGAGCTGCTTTTCCTTGTCATACTCTACTCCCTACAGAGTCATTTTTTGTCAGGCGTATCCAGAAACATCCAAGAAGTATCAGTGACCCGGGAATCAAGGATGCATGGCAGGGAAGGAGCAGTCAGTCACTTTGAGCTGACTAGCTTGGAGGGATAGTGACACTAGGTCGACCAGATACAGAGATGTGCTGTGTTGAACTCACACTGGCGATGGCTGAGGCTTTGACACGCAACGACTGATTCTCTTTGCTGGGACAGGGCTCTGAGCCTGGGATAATAATGTGATAGCTGACTGACTGACATCCAGAACTCAAGTTATTAATGCTCAGGCAGAAGCCAGGCCGAGGTGGTGGTGTCCATCAGTATGCAGTGTGCCAGAAACTGTGAGCCAGAATTAATATTTAGTTCATGGCGATGTTATCTGGATGTGCTAAATCAATATATTGTTCCACTGACATTTTGTATTCAGCGCTGTGTATTCACCTTTATTAATTCATCAGGATCAGTTTATGGTGTGGAAAGATTTTTTTTCAGATGTCCCAGCTGACTGCACACGATGTGATTTGCTTTAAACATTTATGTAAAAGGGTATGTAGCTGGGCTCTGATTGACACTTGAATCAGGTTTCTTAATTGAAGGGAATTTGTGTCACAACCTCTAAACTCTCCGGTCAGCTTCACGTCACAGTGTCTGAGTGAGTAGGAGATAAAAAAGGATGAATCATTCATATAGCACTGGAAAGTTCAGTTAAAGCTCTTCCTTCAGTGGAAGCCATGAAAATATACTCCTCAGTTTGCAACCACAGCATCGTATTTGTGTGTAGAAGTGTCATGAAAAGTGTCACGAGAAGTGTCACAGTATTGTTTTACACTTTGAGCAAACAAATAGGATTTCACCAAGGAGGTAGGGATCAGGATATTGCCCTTTGCTTGCTAGACTAATATCTGGTCTATCTGTAAGGTGTTACTAGCACTTCACCCACCTCAGGGATTACGATCAGTGCATTTCGGTGACTCCGTGCACGTGTGAATACATGTGTATTGTGTGTCTGTTTGCTGTACCTTGTCGCGATGAGGAAGAGAGACGTCTTATCTCACCGAGGCAATGTTTCTCTCGCCTCAGACAGGCTGGGGATCGGAGGATTAAGGTGCATTGATTCCTCCAACCCCCAGGACATAGAATGAAATGTGAGCTCTGGCTCAGACCTCTGGTAGAAGTGTTCCTGTTGTCTTTCTCCCCACCACCACCACCACCACCACCATCCCATCCATCCCCTGCCTATGAATACTCACTTTCCGAGTCCTGTTTTTTTTTTTTTTTTTTTGTCATAGCCATATTTCCAACAGTAACAAGTGTCTGCTTTGGGCTGATAGCTCAATGTGTTTGCATCCTCACTGCTCAAAGACAGTCCTGATAGTGAACTGATAGTGACTTTTATTTTTTAATTCTTTGATATTATATGAAAATATAATATTTGATTTGGACATTTTCTTTAACTTCTATTATCTGACTGTCTTTACCTTGTCTCTTCCATAGGAGATCACCAGTCTCCTGCCCTTCTCCAAGATTTCTTTGGATGACTTTACCGACAACAAAGAGATAAGTAACGACCTCAACGCGTATATCCAGTACCGCATCAACGGCAGCAAGGATATTATGAACAATATCAGCCTGAACGGCAAGGCCGACCCTATCACAGTTGGCAAGCTCAGTGGCCACCTGATCTCGCGCAGCCAGGGCTCCTACCTGTATCTCAAGCTCACCCTGGATCTGTTTGAGAGAGGCCACCTAGTGATCAAGAGTGCCAGCTACAAAGTGGTGCCCGTCTCGCTGGCTGAGCTCTACCAGTTACAGTGCAACATGAAGTTCATGACCAACTCAGCCTTTGAGCGCTCACTGCCCATCCTCAACGTGGCGCTCGCCTCGCTGCACCCCATGACCGACGAGCAGCTGTTCCACGCCATCAACGCCGGCTACATCCAAGGGGAGCTGCCGTGGGAGGACTTCCAACAACGCATGGAGCTGCTCTCATGCTTCCTCATCAAACGGCGGGACAAGACGCGCATGTTTTGCCACCCCTCCTTCAGAGAGTGGCTGGTGTGGAGAGCTGACGGAGAGAGTACAGACTTCCTCTGTGACCCCAGGTCAGTCCTCTCCTTTGGAAGCAAATGCAGCAAGGGCTACTATTACAGGCATGACAAATATTCTTGCAATGCATCACAAGTAGACTTCAAACAGCCTGTAAACAAGTATAAATTAAGCCACGGTGATAATTACATGGCAGTAGTCAAATTAATTTCAAAAAAGCAAGAGGCTTTTAATTAAAATGTCCTTAAAGTGATTTTTGAGACTGTTTCTTGGACAATTTGCAGACAGCACTCTCAAGAACGTTTGTACTTCTTAGCGAGATTCTGAATTAGCTATTAATAGTGTGTGAATAATGGCCACCACTTTACATGCAAAGTAAACTGTCATGAAGGACTGTGCGTAGAAAGAAAGTACGGATCAATAAGTGCAGCATGACTCATGGGTGAGTCAGCAAGGAAATTGAGTTTGAGATGTTATTGTCAGATATTTATTGTAATCATAGCAACCCGCAATCTTTGATGGAGCTGCTATTGTACAGTATCGCAACTTGTTATTTTGTTACTCGCAATCAACAATTGGCAGAGACACTACTGACATACAGAGATCTGCCTCTGACAGAGTAGCTGAATTTGCATCAAAAACAAAAAAAAAACAAACAGTTTCTTCTTCAGCGCTTGCTGTTGGTAGCAGTAGAGTGGGTGTCTCTTTAATTGGAAATAGCTGGTTGTCAAAAATGTATGGGGTTCATTTCATAAAAGTGAAGTTATTAGTGTGAATTCATCATTGTGTCCCTGTAACTAAAAAAAAATATATTAGAAATGGAACTTTGAAGCATCCTTGAGAAAATAGACTATGTGAAATTTTCAGAAGAGACTTCATTTTGCAGGAAATTATTAGTTTCCTGCCGAGCCCTTCTCGCCCTGTTCGACAGGCTCATCTGCTTTAGTAACGCTACCTAATTGTAATTCTGGAGCCCCCCACACCCACATTAGAGACTTCAGTCATTCACACTTAATAAGTTGAATGATGTCACTTTGGCTTGCTTTGTTTCCCCTTCCCTGTTGCTTGTCTGTATCACCTCTACTCGCACAGTGGTGTCTCTAAGTGGACCAAAGCCGAGCTTCATATTCTGGTCATTCACAGCCTTCCAAGTCCGTCATTAAAAAAAAAACAAAGGCTCGAGAGTCTGGCACAGGGAATGCACATGCAAGACAAAAGCCTGTTGCGCAGCCTCCCTGTTTGTGCCTGGGCACGAATAGACAGAATTTTAACCAGATCAAAGTGATCTGCAGTCATGCATGTCCTTTTAATGATGTTCTGCATTAATTAATGCCAGAGCGCCTGAGTGAAGGAGGGAAGGAGAACCCAGGGGTTTCACAGTCTTCCCCATCCTTCACCGGGGCATTACTCTCTGCCAAGGGCGCTTTCCATGACCTGAGTTTGCATATGGCAAAAAGCTAACATCCAGATGCTCCTGAAACGGAAGAGATCACATCATGAAAACATATTCCAAACTTTAATTTTGTCATTTTATTTATTACGTATTCCGCTTTACAGCTGAGTGTCCTCTTTGTTGTTTCCTCACCCAGGACTGGACATGCTCTTATGGCTTTCATGCTTTCCCGCCAAGAGGGGAAACTGAATCGCCAGCAGACCATGGAACTGGGACATCACATCCTCAAAGCGCACATCTTCAAGGTACAGCTCTGGGACCTGTAGATGCTTCCTACGTTCATCTTTGATTGAAATCCATCCCTTCTAAGAATTTTATAGTGTTCGTTTTATGTGTGTGAGAGTGTAGTTCACCGGAGGATAAGCCAAGAGGAACACTAACAACTTGTGCTGCTCACTGACTCACGAGTTCGGACTTGCATTCATATATGTGTCGTGTCTGTTGTGTGTGTGTGTGTGTGTATGCAGGGCCTGAGTAAGAAAACAGGTGTGTCATCCAGTGTGCTGCAGGCTCTGTGGATCAGCTGCAGTGCCGATGGCCTTTCTGCAGCCTTGGCCTCCCTGAGGAATCTCTACACACCCAACGTCAAGGTAAAGATGTTCTCCAGCTCGTGTGTGTCTGTTGGACCTGAAACAAACAAGCCCATTAGCTGATTACATAATGAAAATAGAAATTAATTGATGCTCGTTTTCAAATGGCAAACATTTGGTTCCAGTTTCTCAAATGATTTCTCAGTTTTATAACAGCGTAAATAGAATCTTCTCAGGTTTTTTTGATTGGTGCTCTGACAAAATGAGCCGTTTAAACTTCTTTCTTTCTTTGACTGCTCTGACTTTGATTTTTTGTTTAATAGTTAATCGAATGGTAACAAAAAACCAATAGATTTACAAAAGCTTCACCTCAATGAATAAAAACTCATAAAGCAGCGCTGGGAAAAAGAAGCTAACATAGTCCAATGAGGCTTCAAGTGTGTCAATTTTCAAAATTCTCACACATTTTTTCATTACCCCCAAACAGAAATCCAAATTTATTGGGTGTCAGCGCTCCTACAGGTCTGAGTGTGGATAGGTTTCAGCAGACCATGCTCACATTTCCTTATGTTAAGCTAAATGTGTAATTAATGAATCGCTTTAAACATGTGGTAAAGTCAATTATTATAAATGTCACGCTCTGTTCTTTACAGCTACTCGATGGGATGAGGGTGAGCTCAGCACAGATTAACAATGCAAACCACCATGAAAAGCAGTATAAAGATGCTCTGCATCCGAGACTGATGCATATCATTTCTTATCATTAGCTCGATCCGTGACTGACTCTGGTCGGCAAGGCCAAAAGGAAAGGCCATTAACAGGCAGACAAAAAAATGATTACACAAATAATTAGAGCAGGAGTGAGTTACATAATTCAAATGGATTGTCAAAATATAAAAGTTTACTGCTTCGCCAGCTCTTTTATCTATCTTTCAAAGCATTTTCTCTTCTCTTTCTTGCAATATGTCCCATTTCCCCTGTTGCTTATATAACAATAACAATCTACACAGACTCATGTAGAGTAGAGAAAATGAAAAGAGTCTATGTTACATTAGTTAATGAAGGCCGGTTGGCAGGACTGTACTATCACATATAACAACCATTTATTACGACATGAGAAGAAAAGAAAATATTCAGGGAAAAACAGCTGATACATTCAGTTTGCAGTCCTGTAGCTGAATATTTCCAGACTTAAAATAGTCATTTGCTTCTTTCACACTGTGATTAGCCATTTATGTATCAGATATTACTCAGGCATTCCTATTCTCATATAACCAGCATGGAAAATGAAAAATGTTTGCAGGAAATTGGGAAGTAGATATCGATGAAATGTGTCCCAGGATGAAGAAAATGGGAAATGTGAGGAGGTCAGCACAAGATGAACAGGGGACAGAAAGTCACATAAGGATAATAATTTTTAATTATAAGTATTAAACTGAAGTTAAAGTTAGTAGCAGTAGAGCTTCTGCTACTGCTTCTAATATATATTTTTCAAATTAATTTTGAGGGAGAGAAAATAATTGGCCTTTCCTGCTGCAGTGATATATTCTGGCTTGAAGCTAAATTATCCTACGTGTTTTTTCTTAGTGTTTCATCTCTTGTTGTTAGCCTCATTGTCTGTTTGGAAGTTATTGTGTGAAAGTGCAACATCACTCAAACAGACAAAATGACCTTGTTCTGTCCTCTGGGGAAAAACAGAGAATTGCTGTTAATTTACTCCAGAGTGGATCCAACAAATAACAGACAAATTCATTTCCTGTTGTCGGATACTCATTTGGCTTCGTGGTTCTGTTTGACTAAGCTTTTATTATTGATTTCCTCATTGTGCAAAAGAATAACACACTTAATAAGTGCGTTCAGTAGAATGTGACCACTTCATTTGGTATCTAACCTTTGCGTGGAGAAAAATCTCAAGAGTAGTCTGAAGCAAGATTTTCCACCGAAATGAGTTACAAGAAGAAAACGAAATTTATGTTAGATTCTGCTGCTGTTTGAATCATCCAGCATCGTGTTCACAAATCCTTAAAAGTCATGAACTAGAGTAGCATAGCTAATTGATCAGTCCCCGTCTCCATCCATGTTCCTGCCACCACTTTATCCTTATCAGGGCCGCTGGAGCCATCTCATCTGGCATTGGGCGAGAGGTGCGGTACAACCTGGGCAAGTCGCCAGTTCGACACAGGGCCGACACATATAGACAAACAACCATTCACACCTACACCTAGAGTCACAAATTAACCTATTAACACCATGTCTTTGGGGAAAAGAAGCCGGAGTACCCGGAGAGAACCCACACAAGGCCCCAGCCTTCAAACCTTCTTGCTATGAGGTGACGGTGCCAACCACTGCACCAACCTCTTGTTTTACTTCCTCTTCTTACAAACTCAGGCCGTGTATTGTTCAGTCTTATTTTCCTTTTGAGTTCAGTTCATCTAATATTTTCTAAATTCAAAAGAATTGTGTAATATTGTGAAATAGTATTATATTCAAACTGCCAATGCTTGCCTACAAAGTAGTCTCTGGTTCTGCACCCACCTACTTGGATGCCATTATACAGGCATATGTCACCTCACGTCCGTTGCGCTTCTCTTCTGAACGACGCCTGGCTCTGCCATCCGTTCGCTCGAGGCAATCCAGACTTTTCTTTTCTGTTCTTCCACGTTGGTGGAATGCACTAGCAGTTCCTACCAGATGAGGGGCGTCCCTCTCTACCTTTAAAGAAAAAAAACTCCTGAAGACCCAGCTCTTCAGAGAGTACCTCCTCTGCTAGCACTACCAAAACTGGACACACTAAATCTATCCCTCTCGTACTGTCACAGTACTTATTGCTGCGCTAACATGGCCTAGTCACACTTTACCATGATTGCTCCCCTTTTTTTGTAAGTCGCTTTGAATAAAAGCATCTGCTAAATGACTAAATGTAATGTAAATGAATGTTTTATCTTCCCTCTGAAGGTACCTTAAAGATGAATAATGAGTGCATAAAGATTCACATGATACACTTGGATAATATTCTTCATATATGTTGTATAATTTTGTCATCCTGATTTTCTTATTTACCTTAATTTAGCTATTTCTGTCTATTCTGTACATTCGACATCTGTTGCATGTCCGTCTCAGCTCCAGGATCCTTCCTCTGTTGCTCTTCCAGATGTTTCATCCATTTTCCCCTTGGGATGTGTACATAAAATTGACATGACATGGTTAAATCGAGCCAAGTGTTTCACCTTGATATAACAGCATGTTGATGTCAGTTATTTTGGCAGTTCCATTAATCTTTAATTCAGTTGAAAGGAAACAGTAAAAGACACATTTGTTTGTCTTTTTTAGATAAGACGGCTTATAAATGTAATAAAATAAAATTGTTTGCAGATAATACAAATGCACAGATGGTAACATGGCAACAACAACATTGTTCCTAACCAGCTGTCTGTGTTTGCATTTTCATTTGCACGATCAGGTGAGCCGTCTGCTGATGCTCGGTGGGGCGAACGTGAATTATCGTACGGAGGTGCTGAACAACGCGCCGGTGCTCTGTGTCCAGTGCCACCTTGGGCACCAGGAAATTGCCTCCCTGCTGCTCGAGTTTGGCGCCAGCATGGATGTAGTGTCCGAAAATGGCATGAACCCTCTCTGCTTCTCAGCTGCTGCAGGACACTTGGGATTAGTCATGCTGCTCTGCAAGAGAGGATCCAAGGTGAGGAACTAATATCTTTAACCCTAGAGTTAGAGTTAGAAACATTAAACCTGTGATCACACAAACAGTCTTTAGGCTTCCTGCACAGACTCTCCTCAGCCGCATTGATGCAGCACATAACTCATTATTTTTTAAACACACAATAAATTTACCCCAGTTGTTGAAACTAACCGTGTTGTATTTCCACCAGGTCGATCATGTAGATAAGAGTGGCCAGTGCGCGCTGGTCCATGCCGCTCTCCGAGGACACCCAGAGATTATCCAGTACCTGCTGGAGCTAGAATGGAGTGCTGAGGGGCAGCAGCAGGACTGCGCTCTGAAGAACAAAGCTCTGCAGCAGGCTTTGATAGCAGCCTCCAGCATGGGACACACACAGGTCCGACTGACACGCATGCACGTGTTTTACCTCACACAGTCGCACATGAAAAGATTGAATTAACCTGAGAATATGATAAAGAAACTCTTCATGTCCTCTTTATGAAGTCGTATCTCGCTAGAAAAAGGAAATAAGCTTGTTTCAAAACACCGCATACTACAAATCAAATGTGCACCACGTTGAGTTGTTTGTTCATACTTTACGGCAGCACACCACCTATTCATCCTTGTGTGTTTTCACAACAGCCTTCCACAAAGAATTTCAAAGAGCAGAGGCAACAGTAGATACAATTTGAGCACATCTTGTCCTCATTGATGATGGCTTAAAGTTCGTTAAGTGTTATTCGGCCTTGTGCGTCTGATTCTGGGATCAATCACAGTGCAGTGTATTCAGCTGCCCAGGTGCGATGCAGGCTCAAGGTTTATTTTGGCTTCCTCATTAGTTGGAATGGGATCCTGAGGCCTGGCTTAGAATAACAGAACTGGGCCAAACTAAGCGGTCACCCCGCATGTAGAGGAGACCCCGTTAAAGTCTAAGTATTAATCAAATTGGACTCAACTCACGTAACCTCATACCAGTCATTCCCTAGTCTGCTGTGATTAATTTATAATTGTTTTCTCAGGCAGCAATATTAAATTTTTCATTGTTATTCTTCTACAGCATTAGCATGTTTTAAACCTCTTGAAGGGTTATTTGATATCTCATGCTGAAACAGTACGCCATTAATCTAAGTTTCTTTTTTGGCAGGTTGTGAGGGCCTTGCTGGCGTTGAATAATGAGCACGCTGTGCAAATTGATAGCCACGACACTCTGTGGGGAGAGACAGGTATGTTTTCATCCATCTTTTTGCATTACTCGACTCCCCGGTATTATCACTTGCTGTTTTGTTTTAGTATTACGGACCGCACTGCCGTAATTGCATGCTGCTGCAGTGGAAGGGTCTTGTATCTCTCTCCTGCACGGCAACGCTCTCTGTTTGATGTAGAGGTCGCTCATCCTGAAATGCCTGTCCAATTTTTATGGCTGTTCCAAGTTTTTTCCTGCGCTGTACTTTCTGGTAAAAGCATTACTTATTGTGGGTCATGTGGGTTTCTACTTAAAGTTTTGGTCAACACAGCATTTCCTTTGAACAATGATTTTCCAACATGCTGCTGGATTTCAGCTGCAGTATCCCCCTTGGTGCTATGTGTTAAGATGATACCAACAGTTTGGATGTTTTGAAGTTATTCCACCATCTGTTGTATACATCGCGCTGATCACATTTAAGTGTACCAGAGGTAGGATAACATATCGATCATCGTCTTGTACCCACAGATTTTTATTTGCTTATCTGAGAAGGTTTTTGCGATGACTGGTAAGTTTGGGCTTCTGCCTGATTAAAACTGAGTGATGACAGGCAGTGTGAGATGGAGTGGGCTAATCAGGAGTAAATGATGTGGACAATGCCTGTTGTTAATGGCCTGCAGGAGGTGGCTGTCAAGTGTACAACTGGTTAAATGACGGCTGAACAAAGTATAATAGTATATTATTTTCCTCTTGTAGTCATTATCAACGTACACCAAGCTGTATCAGAAGAATATTCATTTGCACATGCGCGTTGTGTTCTGCCTTCCACTTTTTTGTACTAAAAATACGTCTGATTATGCCAGTTTCAGACACAGGCGGCGTGTAATGTTGTCTTTCATCTTCAACAGGAGCTTTTTGCTCAGCGAGTTTAGTGGTCCGGAGCTATAAATGTTCAACCCACCTTATTTGTTTGATGCTTCTGTTACCAGAATAGATTTTTTTCTTTTTTTAAACGAGAATTTTAATAATAGTCTCTTTTGTGTCTGTCTCAGTTGTAAGCCGGGCAGGATTTAGCACTAAAAGTTTGGTGCTACAGGAATGTAGGTCAGCCTATTAGTGGAGAGGCTGTCCACAGTGCGGTTAACTGGTGCTTGTGCCCTGTGAAATGACTGCAGGACTTCAGACCTTATTACAGTCCTGGGACAAAGAGTCGTCCCTCAGAAGTATTCCTTTATAGAACCGCCGTTCTGTTTCCGCCGATATGGCCAGAGCCTGCCTTCTTGTTGCCGTTCTTGTTGCGCTGTTCATCACATTATTAAACCTGATAGGTAGCCTAGCTTCCACGAACATTAGAGCCACCTGTAGCTGCTGCAGTATTTACCTCTCAGCTCCATTTACAAAGTGGATGTTAAATAAATCACCCTCTTAAACATACTCCCTAAAGTAATGAAGTAGAAGTTCACAGGTAGCAATACGCTGAGCTATGGCACCACACGCCCCAAACAAAATGACTCCCAAACCCTTGACACGACCACATATTAAAATACTTTTTGCACCTGCCCTTGCAGTCATTTAAAACGAGATCTGCATTCATGGAAAACAGGTTAGTAAACGTCGTGCTTGGAAAGAAGAGGAGAGGACGATTTCCTCCTGCAGACACAAAATTGATATTTATGGATGTGTTACAGTTAAGAGATGCAGCGTTAAAGACAAATGACTCCACTCATGTTGGCTGGACGCAAACAACAGAAACGAGTATAGCGATATATTAAATCTCAGTTTCACCTCACATCCCTTTGATTCAGCCTGCTGGTTTAATAATCCAACCTGGTAGCAGCCGGCGCTCTGATGCAGAGAATACCAAAACGGGCAAAGGTCCTGAAATATCCCCTTTAAAACTGTCCGTTCATTGTCTCTGAAACAATCCTACAATAACAACCTGTCTCTGTGAACATTTATTTCACATTTAAAATTCAGTGGAATATTACATCTCCATACAAATAGGCCCCTCTTTCTCCTGTATTTAAATAGAGGCAGATTGGATTGTGCATTTGTGTGACCTCCATCTTTTAAAATCCCCCTCTTAGGATGCAAAACTCTTCCTCGTTATGCAAAGAAAGGTTATTTAACTGCACAGAATCATCCTCATTGTTGTGAGCACACAACGGCAGGATTGGCTTGAGGCAAAGATCAACAGATTCATGTGTGTTGCAGGAGCATAATCTTGTCTAAATTATGTATCATTTTATGATATATTTCATTGCTTCTAGTGGGTACTTCTGTGAAAATTATTCTTGTCGGTTGTTGTCATGGCAATAATCCACTTAAATGCAAAATGATTTTGGCATTGGGTGTTTGTCTCTGTACGTTCTTGCTGACGTAGCCGTCTTTCAGGTGCTCCAAGACACAAGACTTAAGGCTTTGTCCAGCTACTGAAGAATTGCCGCCCACTGTTCTTAATAGTTATGATGGCTTAAATTCAGGGGACGGACACAGAGAATGCACAGCACAAAATTCACTCGAGCTCTTTTCTTCCTCTGCACAAGTCTTTGCTATTATTACTTTCATATGTACAAAGAACACAAGTGTTGGTATTGTACAAAAAGAGCACAGGATGAGCTAACCCAGGCAGCTATTTGTGGGATCGCTCGGGTTCCTGGGGAAAAGATGCTCTTTGTTCTTGCATCACGTGACAAACACCTGCATTTTTACTGCGCGTCACACTCTGTGAACACTCCATTTACTGTTTTCTGATGAGAAGATACTTCTTCATGAGCTTTACTTATCTGTGTTTGCTAGAAAAGATTCCTCATCCCGACTTGTAAACAGGAAGTTGAAGTTTTAACTTTACACTTTATGAGCTTCAGGACATTTTGTTAATTTCTCGTCTTCTAATTTCTCTCCTCAGCGTGGAGCAGTTAAGTGTAAAGGAAAACTTTTTCAGACAATTTAAGTATGCCTGTGTCCTCGGTATAATGCATTTCTTATGTAACTGAGCATCTGCTACGTCCCCAGGCAAAGCGAACGTGCCAAATTATAAAAACAATCAATGTCTCCGCGTTGCCTTTTTATAAATCGCCTGCAACCTTTTTACAATTGACATTTTGTCGATTATTGAGTCATCCTTAATTGAGTTGTTGAATTTTACCCTGACACAAAAAACATATTAGTAGCTGAAGCAATAATAACACAAGGACAAATTAGAAAATCCCAAACTGTGGTTAGAAGTTATGTAGAGTGTTTGTCATGGTTGGTTCCGGGTTGTTTATCTGCAAAGCGTTGAGTAAAATGCCAGGTCACAACCTCTTTGTTGTTGGTGCTGTCTTGGGGTTTGTCCAACGTGGTGGTAGAAGCGTTGGTGGATAAGGACGTCATTGTTTGTTTACTTTGTACATGTGTTTTTATCAGACAGTGATTTAGAGTCTCCTCCTCAGGACACCGTCAAGGCAAAACTTTGAAGGTGGGCTAGAGGAGGAGACGGAGCCGAGTTTAGACAAGGCTGATGAATAGCTTACAAAACACAAGATAAGATAAAATAAGGTAAGACTTTGGTGATAACACTGAAGCAGCGAGTCAGACTGAAACAATGTGTGTGGTTAGAAAAATGAGCTCCTTCTCTGAAGAGCAGGAATGCTGAGATGTTGTTGTTGTTGTGGGTATCATTTTCAAACATCAACAAACTTTATAGTTATTGATAACACCCCATGTTTAGGACCAGGACCATCTCAGGTGCTGCTAACGCCGCTCCCTATACAGGAGCACAAACAGAATCCACATTAAGCTGCACAGAGTCATTGTTCTTCACTGTGCTGTGTGTGTGTGTGTGTGTGTGTGTGTGTGAGAGAGAGAGAGAGGATATCCATATTGTGAGCAGATGGAGGGCGGGGTTGTTTGGCTCTGATGACTGTTCATCCAGATGGATGATGTCAGTCAGATACGGAGGCTCAGCAGCACCTTAAATCTCTCGGAGGTGAATTTGAGAGCGGAGCTGTACCGGTTCTTACGGTGGATCTCACTCTGTTTTGACAATCAGCGCTCATTTAAGATCGCCCCATCTGCTCCCATACATCAGCAGCCGCTGATTAACTGTAAGCGTCGAACATTTCAAGAATCTGTCTTTGCTTTCTCCACAGCAGCATTTGATATTTGTTTTTCTTTTTTTTTGTTAAAAATGAATTAGACGCAGTTAATCGTGGTCCGAAAAAGATGCAAAATATAAACAAGAACGGGTGTTAAACAGAGTTGTTTGACTTGTTGTCTAATGTTTGTCTGCTGATGCATAAAATGACTGGATTCTCATCTCTCTGTACAAGGCCCGGGGAGCTCGAGGCGGGATTTTAATGAGTTTAATAAGCATAACATAATTGTCTGTTTTTAAACTCAATTAGCACCAAACATTAACCAGCATTTCTCTACCCATCTTTGCTCCGTAAAGAATGGGAGGAATTCTGGGATTGCAAACGCTATTTATATCCGGGCCTTTCCTTTTCAACATACTTGTGGGTTACTAAAGACGGGAGATGTTGCTCATGTTCTCATCTTGCTCTACAGCGTCCTGTCTGGCTTCATCGTGCTAAAAGAGATGTTTTAAATTCAAATTTTATCTCACCACCTACTCTGTCCTAATCTTAACTTGTTCCTCTGTGCAAATCTAAATAAAGACTTCATGTACACCACTCCTAACAGTGTGTGTGTGTGTGTGTGTGTCTTCTCTTTAGCCTTGACAGCAGCAGCAGGTCGGGGGAAGATGGAGGTATGCAACTTCCTGTTGGAGCAGGGGGCGGTGGTGCAGCAGGTCAACCGGCGTGGGGTGTCTCCTCTATTTTGCGCCGTCAGACAAGGACACTGGCAGGTGAGACATGCTGAGTGGCTCTTTGGTTCTTCTGTATCCACAGCAACAGCACTGCAATTGCACCTCAACGTTCTCTTTGTTGAAAAAAAATGTGTTGGTGGTGGTCGGATTGCTTCGTGGTCGCTGCTAAATGAACAAACTAAAGTTTTGCCTGAGCTCTGTGCACCTGGATGTGTTTGACGTCTGTTTTTTTTTTGTCCGTCTCTTAGATTGCAGAGCTGCTGTTGGAGCACGGTGCTGACATTAACATCAGCGACAAGCAGGGCAGGACCCTACTCATGGTGGCTGCCTGCGAGGGTCACCTGAGCACCGTAGAGTTTCTGCTTTCTAAAGGTGAGCTAACAACATTAATATCATTCTCCAGGAGTTACAAGGCAGTGAGTACTCATCAGCTCTGTGTGTGTGTGTGTGTAAATATGAAATGTTTAATGACTAATATTCGTCTGAAAGGTGCCTCTATGACTTCGATGGACAAGGAGGGACTGACACCCCTGAGCTGGGCATGTTTAAAAGGACATAAGAACGTAGTGCAGTTTTTGGTGGAGAAAGGTGCGGTCATTGACCACACGGACAAAAACGGACGAACTCCGCTGGACCTCGCCGCCTTCTACGGCGATGCAGAGATTGTGAGTGGAATTTGTAGAAAAGTCAACACACACACATACACACACACTTATCTGTGTCTTCACTAACACCACACAAGCAAGCACCCATTATTTAGCCTTAATTCAGAGCATGCCTGCGCCATTATTGAACACATACGTCTCTGTGTTAGCGCCTGACTGTAGGATACGTTGTTTGTGAGTTGTTTTTTTTTAAACTGGTGGTGCTGTCATGTAGGTCCAGTATTTGGTGGAAAGAGGAGCAGTGATAGAGCATGTGGACTACAGTGGGATGAGGCCTTTGGACAGGGCCATAGGCTGTCGCAACACGTCGGTGGTGGTGACTCTTCTCAAGAAAGGGGCCAAGCTGGGTAAGTGTAAACTAGAAATGGAGAACTTTTGTGTATTCATTCCTCAGCTTACACGTATGTAGCATTGTGTGCCGTCAGTTAGTCATCCCAGAAATTGTCTGTGGTCTGCTGAGTTCTTTCACGTCTCAGTAAACACTGAGGAACTCTCAGTATTTTGTTTTGTCTCTATGTCGAGCTCGTTCCTGTCTTGCTCGGTATCTCATGGTACTAAGAATAAGCTCAGACTAATTTTGTGGAATGTTGTGGAAAAACCCTGTTTTCATTCCTGCTTTCCACTCACTGTTCAGCATGTGTGTGTGTGTGTGTGTGTGTGTTCCTCCTGTGTGTTCCTCTTCTCCCTCATGTGCTGCTTTGGCTAATTTAAGAATGTGACTTATCACCTAAATGACATCCACGGAGTTATCTGGGTCTGTGGCTACATCTGTAATCTGCAGTGCACTCCGCTGTATCAGGAAAAAAAAAATAGTAAAGGGAATAACCTTTACATTTTCTTTCACCACACTCGACAGCCTGCATGCATTCACGGCTGAAAATTCAACACCATTTCAAGTTTAGTGACACATAATTGTATATTGCCACATTACACTTTTGTCCCCCTTTTACCTTTCACTACAAATGACTGCTCTTGCTGCTGCATGACCTCTTTTTTTCTCTTCGCTCTCTCCCTCCTAACTCTTTCTTAACCGCCTTCAATAAACTAAGGCTACAGAACGTCTCCTTACGATCGATCAGGTACAATCTTTAGGTAACTTTACCTTGTCCCAATTTCCTGAGAATATAGTGACCATCTGTTGGCACCAGAAACAACAACGTAACACGCCTCTTTTGGCTTCTCTCTTTCCTCTCTACACCCAACAGGGAACGCTGCTTGGGCCATGGCTACTTCCAAGCCTGATATCCTGATCATTCTTCTTCAGAAGCTGATGGAGGAGGGAAACCTACTTTACAAGGTAATGTGTCAGCTGTAAAGAGGATTCTCCTGTGTTGTTTTTTTTTAGATTTTATATATACATATAAAAAAAAAAAGCACTGAGTAAGATAATTCTGTTCAGCATAACTCTGACGTCATTCCCATCTTTTTCTAGCTGAGTTAAATGCAGAAAATGAAGAGATGTGTATGTTCCGCGCTGCTTACCAAAGCAGCCGTGATTGATGCCTGACATTTAACAAATTGAGTTTTGCGGCAGAGAGGACAAATCAGGTGTTACGTACGTGAGTGTGTGTGTGTGTGTGTGAGAGAGAGATTTATGAGAAGGGAAAGCTGAAGCCAGAAAACAGCTCTAGTGGAAATATCTGGTGAATAGTTTGCCCCTGCTCCTCTCTCCCATGTTTTCCTTCTGGTTCTGTCCTTCTCCTCACTGCATGTTTTGCCCTCCATGTGTCCTCCAGAAAGGGAAGATGAAAGAGGCAGCCCAGAGGTACCAGTACGCCCTGAGGAAGTTTCCTAGAGAAGGCTTCGGCGATGACCTGAAGGCATTTAAGGACCTGAGGGTCTCTCTGTATCTCAATCTCTCCCGCTGTCGCAGAAAAACCAACGTAAGCCTCTCGAGAGACACTCTCTCTTCTTTTGTTCCTCATCCAGTGCTGTATTTTTAGCATGATCCTTTAATGACTTTAAAGAAGGCGTGTCACGTGCCAGACTCTTATTTGTCAGTGTAACGACTATCACGGGGCATCGTTAAATGGATATTTGGTGAAGAATAGACTTTCCTTTTTTTTTTTTTTCTGGGAAGTATCCCCAATTGTTTTGAAATGTTATCAACAAAAAAAAAAAAAAAAAAAAGATGAATCTATGAGTAGGACTCCAGCATGTGAAATGAATTTGAGCATGTGTAGGCAGAGGAAGCTTGTTAGTGTTCAGATGGTAATGGGGAGAAACAAGCATACTGGGCAGTGGACTCCAATTTCCACAAATTTCTCTTGTGAAATAATCTCAGTTCCTGCATGTGCCAGCCTGTCTGCTCACTTTAACTAGTGCCGAGCAGTTCTGCCTCTCTTCCTGTTCGAGTTTTCACCCAGCGTTTTAACAGAATGATGGATTTAATGACTGTTTCAGACAGACTAAAATGTTTAAAAAGAACACACAATGAGAGTGGTAGTTTATAATCTGGAAGTCTTTGCATATCTGGATAATTGTATCTGCAGAAAAGCTCTTCATAGAAGTTTGTTTACATAAGTCTTATGTCTAGCAGGAAGATGTGTAGCGAGCCAGCTGTTGATGTGATTACACACTGCAAGCTAGCAGTAGATATGAGCGAAATGAGCAAAACAAGGATGTCTGTTATTTGTTTCTACAGCAACAACATGGGCACCTGCCAGGTATTTTATAACTTCGGTGTTAGAGAGATGTAGCATGGGACAACTTTAGCCATGACTTTGAGGACAGAACTGTATATTCAAGCAGCAACAACAAGGAGAAAACATGCAAACTGTGAACTTCAAAATGTTCATTTCTGTGAAACTTGACCACATTTGAATCTGTTTCTTGTTGTAGGATTTTGGGATGGCTGAGGAGTTTGCAACAAAAGCACTGGAGCTGAAACCCAAATCCTATGAGGCCTACTATGCCCGTGCAAGAGCTAAAAGAAGCAGCAGGTAAACTATTCAGCGCAGCTCCAAACCAGCTTCTGTGGTTGGTATTGTTATTGGTCGATTATGTGGTTCGGATCTGGTAAATCAATTGCCTCTCTTCATCTTTTTCTTCCCATGCACAGGCAGTTCACAGCGGCCCTAGCTGACCTGCACGAAGCAGCCAAGCTGTGCCCCAATAATCGGGAAATCCGTCGTCTGCTGGCTCGAGTAGAGGACGAATGTAAACAAATGCAGCGCACCCAGACTAAAGGAGGCCTCGCTGGGGCTGCGGCTGCTTCAAGCCAGGCGTCAGGAGGCCACGATTCTGACCAGGATCAAGATGAAGGACAGGGAGACCCTTCAGAGCACAGTCTTGCTAGAAACGTGGAAGGACGAAGAGACATCTTGGAAGAGGAGGAAGAGGAGGAGGAGGAGGAGGAGGAAGCCTCGCTGAACGACAGGGCAGCCTGCTGGTCACAGAACAGTTATTCTTACAACAGAGTCTTGCCCTCCGAGCCTGTCGGCAACAGTTTGGGACATCAGAGTCAGACCCCCAGCTCGCCCCCAGGCCCCAGCAGGCTTCCACCCCACCGATACCCTCGAGAGCACCGGGAGGCGCTGGCCCAACAGGGTCTGGTCCTGCAGCCCACCAAGCAGGCCCAGATAGTCAAGACCAACCAGCATATGAGCTCCATGCAGGCTGGGGGAGGAGCCGTGGGCGGCCGCGCAACAGGAGGCAAATCTCAGTACGCTCCCTCCAGTCCCTTACCCAGCCGACACATGTCCAGTATGCTGAAGCCGGGCCCAGGCATCGACATCAGCCCTCTGCCGACCCCAGCTGACGAGCCCGTATACGGGAACCGCATGTCTCTGGCGGCCGCCTCCGTCTCCATGGGTCACAGTTGTGAAAACGAGAGCCTCCACTCCTCCCAGGCTTCCTACTCATCCTGCAGCAGCTCCAAGGCTCTGGGACAAGACAGGTTGTCTGCCCACTCGGCATCGTCCCTGGATGGGTTGGCCTGCTCTGGTCCTGGACCCCAGGGGAACCACACTGACCAAGGAAAGGAAGGGTTGTGTGGTGTGCTGGGATCTCAGGGAGCAGGAGGAGGCAGCAGCAACAGCATGCGTGTGTCCAGTTCAACCAGCAGCCTGGCGTCCAGCAGCAGCCAATCAGACAGCGGCAAGCTGGGACCTGACGTCCGCACCAAGATCTCTGACAAAACAAAGCACAGCCAACAGGCCAGCTCTGCAATGGAGTACAAACCCAGACCCTTCATGGGCATAACTGACAAGACGGCACGCTTTCAGCAACAGCTCCAACAGCAGCAGCAGCAAATTCAACAGCAGCACCACGGGCTGCAAAGTCACCAGGGCGGCCGCAACTGGCTGAACCACTCGTCCGACGGCCTGGTGTGTCACAACATGTCAACAATGGGCCTGCTGCCGGTCGACTGTGAGCTGCCTTACACCAAAACAGCGAGCACTTACCAAGAGCAGCACAAACCTCCACCGCCTCAGGGTGCAATGGCGATGAGTAGCTTACAAAACGGCATGCACGCCATGGAATTCACCGAGAAGTTCTGCCAAGCCGCCAACTGTTACAAAGAGTCCAAGCCAGCACTGGCTATGGCGCACACTTTCATGGACAGTAAGCCCAAGCAGCCTGGCCTAACCAGAGATAATCCTGCCCTTCATGTAACTTCAATGAAACCAAAGCGATCGTTTATAGAGTCGAATGTGTAGAGATGTTTGTTTTATCTCTCATACAGTCCAAAACGCACACAAACGCAGCAAAAAGTGAGAAAAAAAAGAGTTGTTTTAAATTTTTTAACCAACCCCTAAAATAATACAAGTGTCACGTTTAAGCCTTGTAAGAAGTACAACGTGCGAGCGGTTTGTTTTCCTGTGTGACTACAGACTGCACACAGTGTACCGAACGCTCCAGATTTTTTCCTCCTCCCAACCTGTCGCTTGTGGCTGTCAGCCTCTGTTACATGACAACATGTCTGCCGTCGTTCAGCCAAGCTGGAGACATTGCACTGAAGGAAGTATTCGGACATGTACTTGTATAGTCTTCATCAACGCAACGGTGACAGTTAAGCACTTTATACACATTTAGGCCGCTCGAGTGCTTAAACCGCATATTCAGTTACAGCGTAATGTCATTACAGAACAGTTCTGAGCGAGTGAAATGGGGTTTGAACTGGGTTCATTATGTCCACGGTGCTGAGAGAGGAGAAATAAGGAAGAGAAAGTCCTCAGTGAAGGTGTAAGAAAGTCTAAAGGACGGGCATTCCTGTGTTTTACAAAGGATGTTATAGATCCTTATGTCGTGTATATTATATAAATATGTGCTTTTCCTTCTTTTCAGTGAAGGTCTATGTTAAATGTATTGACAAGTTCAGACTTGTGTATTTTGAGTTTTATGCACAATGTTGTTGAAATGGTGTTAAAGGTTTTAAAAAAAAGCATTTGTCAAATGTATTTGTACATTATATAAATCACCATTAACAATGAATTGAAATCCTTTCTGTATCTGCTTGTTGTTGCTGTCTAGTTTAATTTATTTACAGCGCCAATGGCTTGGTTAATTGTAAAAGCAATATATTTTATATAGTTATTTTTGCACAGCTACTAAGACATTTTATGATTCTCAATAATGTTGAGTTTAAGTGCATGCTACAATTGCAGTTTATATTACAGAGTAAAATCTATAAAATCTGAAAAAAAAAAAAAAAAAATGGTTTTGGGGCGCAGTGCCATCAGCTCTATTTTAATATGTACGTTAAATGCAATTGTTGCCATGTTTTCAGTATTGTGAGCTTTATTAGCCGTGATCACATACTGTAATAGATCATTACTGCCATAGCCACCATGGGAGAGAGAAATAAAGACCCTCAAGGAAAAAAACAAACACGTCTGCTGACTTTTATTTTAAAACACAAGACTGCCTGAGTTAAGAGGACGCCATGAAACTTAACACGTGGTCACCGCCCGGGTAAAAGCTGCATCAGTAAAGCGCTTAACATGAGAAGCAGTTTGTTGAACAGCTGCCAGGATAACGGCACGTTAAATTTGAATTCGTATATGTTGATTTATTCATCACGAATTCAACTTTTTATTTGTAGGAGAAATATTGTGTTATTTTCTCTGTGTTAAGTTACAGCGTCTCGCTTTAAGGCAACATTTACAGTGAGCTTATGTGACTTTTTCCTCAACAGCATCCATTGTGACCATTACAATGATAGAAGATACCAAAGCAAGAGCTAACAGTAGCACAGCAAACTGACTTCTCTTTGCTAACATTAGCCACCCTCAGCTACCCTGAGAGTATCAAACAGAGGTGCATTTCATTGCTTATGAATTCCACTTTCTGCTTTAAGTGTCTTAAAGTGTCTTAAAGTGTACAGTTTAATGTCCTACAACTGTCTCACATGCAGGTATTTTGCTAAACAGGACTATGTCGACTTATCTGAGGCCTCAGATTCTGATTATTTACTCAAGTGGTGCCCCAAAATCTAGACTTGTCCACCTGCCGAATTCATATTCCAAACAAGGGGAGGCATATCATCAGACTAATTGTTAGTCGTGCTGCTGACTATTGGCTCGACTTCCATCGTGTTATTGCCGTCTTCAGAGATCTATTGGGGGTCAGGAGCGTTGTCTGTAGCGGCAGGTTCGTCATTGGACTGGTTTTGTTCTTGCCCCTGATCCAGCTCTCGATGGATTCTCGCTCATAGGAATACCCGTCTGTGTAACAGACATTTTGACACCTTAGAAACACTGAGATAATGATGTACATAAAAAATAGATCATACAGAATGAGTCATGGCTTCTGGTTTTTAGCATTTGTTGTCTAACCTGCAGCAATGACTGGATCCTTCATCAGCTCTCTGGTGATTGGACACAGAAACTCATCTGGGGCCTCTGAACCGCTCTGCTCCGCCTTCAGCGCCGCGATTTTCCTCAGGAGACGACCACGGAGGCCCAAAGACTCTGAGAAACCAAGACACTGCTCAGTACTGCTGGTAAATCACATCACATGCAGTACAATTTATTTGAACTTAAAACATAGATCGTTCGTATCCAACATTTAAACAATCTAAACCAAATTAATTATGATGTCGATGTTATTCCACTGATTGAGACTTGACAGACTCGTCTCGGGTCTTTCAGAGAAAACAAACACAGAAATAAATCTAGACCTCCGCTCAATCAGTCTGTGCTGAGACACAAAGAACCAGACGAAGTGTGATGACGGCTTCACAGTTCAAAAAAGGGTCTCTACCCAGCGGGTAGAGGAAGTTAACGTCTCTCATTATTATACTCAAGAATAAAAACTACAAAAAGTGGAAAATTCAATAAAATAAAAATTTCCTCATCTCATTTTTTTCCTTCCCTTATGCCCCAATACTCTAATGCTCTGTAGTACTGAATTTCTATTTCTTAGATATTTTAAAATATTGCAAACTGCAAGAAAGTCCCAAAATGTTACTATAATTGGAATTTTAAAACATTAAAACATTTTATTTATTCAGTAAACTACTCATTGATATTCTGTGAAGGTTCTCAGTCATCCAGCTCATCTTCCTTCAAGAAGGTTAAATCCGGGACAACTGGACTTGGTTGTAGATCCGTGAAGACGTTTCGTCTCTCATCCAAGAAGCTTCTTCAGTTCTGGCTGACTAATGGGGAGATCGGTGTATTCATCATAGGCAGGATCGTTGACCAGGTCATCGTTCCACTTGGTTCTTTAGTGCTCGTTGTTGTGAGTCATTAAAGTCACACGAGGTCTGGTGTGAACGACAGTCGTTCCGGTCACCTGAGCTCCGTTGTGGATGATAGTCATTGGCCTGGTGACCGATCCTGCCTAGGATAAATACTCGTGTCTCCGCAGCAGTCAGTCAGAACTGAAGAAGCTTCTCGGATGAGAGGCGAAACGTCTTCACGGATCTACAACCAAGTCCAGTTGCCTTGGATTTACCAGTCTTGTAGTAGTCAGTGATATTGTCTGTAAATTTTGTGACGTTTATCACTAAATTTGTGGTTTTCGGTGGAAATTCTGCACACTAACATTACCATTTATTTCATTTATATACATTGGCCTAAAAGTTGTCAAAATGTAATACACTGGCTCTAAAGAAATGCAGGAATCTGCCCATGAAACATCCACGAATGCAGATTGTAAACTCCCTTCCCTCCCTTGTTGATTCGCATGTGCTGAGGATGCTTAATAAAACATCTGCTTCTAGGTTCAAGTTAATTGACTTTGGAGATGATGTCAAGAATGCCTGACCAAACGGGATGATTTTTGGAACACGTCATAAAACTGTGGCTCAAAGCTGCGTCTGATCACTATGGGAATTTAACACGTATCGATAGAGTCTTTGTTGTAGTTTCAATTTCATTATTTGAACATATGTGTATGTACTCAAATGCTTCTTCCCTTATGTCATGACGTATAACGGCACCGTGTTTTGAAGAAATCTGATCCGTTTGTAGGATGAGCCTCCAACAAACCGAGGAGATCGTTACAATCAGTCACTGATCAGACTGTGCTTTCTTCTTACCGTGAACTCAGCGCCTTGAAAAGCTTGAATTCAAGTTTAAAGTAAAACAGCAGTGGAGGCCTGCTGTCGCAATCACAAATAGTTTGGATCCTACGGGAGAAGTGACAGTGCTTAATCAAAATGTCTTCTCTATGTGAAACACGCTGAACCCATTAAGTCCTCTGATTCATCCAATGAACTAATCCTGGATAGAAAAACTGCACTTAACAGCTGTATAGGGTTTAAGATTTCCATAAGTTTCCACGTTTTTTTCTTGTGAGCACAAGCCATTAGTACTATACCGTCCACTTTACATTTAGATTGATAATTTGATGAGAAGCTACAATAAAACTGCAGAATGAGGCTGTCTCCACAGAGATACACCGAATTATATCCGAGAGGAACTTTTCCCTTTTTTTTTTTTCCCCTCCCCTTACTCAAAGATTCATGAATATTTCATCAAGTGAAGTGCACTGGAATCTAATTTGCCACGTATGTGTGTGTGACGTATGTGTGACTAAGTGTGTGTCTGCGCACATGCACGCATTTACACTAACCGCATGCGCTGAAAATGATAGTTGTTGGTTGCACGAGGCAAAAAGGACAGGAAATGTGGCAATCTGCTGTCCTCATTCTGTAGTAATGACGAGAGCTGTCCTCCATACTAAACACATGGAAAAGAGATGCTCGGTCCATAGGACATGCTTTGCATAAGCGAGCAGCAGGCGAGTGAAGTTGGCATTACTGTTGTTGATTTTTTTTAACTGCGTCTACTGCTGTCCAATTAAAGCAAAGACAACAAACGCCAAAAGGGTGTTTCAGCCGTGATTAAGGGTGGGACTTTGATGAGTCTAGTTACATGATTATAGTCGGCACAAAGTAACCGTAATCAAAGTAAAGACGGCTTTTCTGGCCATTACTGCATTCAACGGTTCAATTCCCTTCAAATTGAAGCACTGTGTGCCTAAAGTAGAATTCAAGAGAGCGCTGTGCTCATTTGAAACTACCAGTATTGAAATACTAACTACCAAGGACGTGAAATACAAGGTTAACAATCCCCTAAATGTGTTATTTCAACAGAAAATAATGAGGTTTTTTTAATCTGCAGAGAGTTTGTGTGCACCTCATGCATATTTCTGAAAAGGTGCATGTTCAGATTTGTAGAGAAAACTGTGTGTAGAAATTAAATCTAACTAAATTTAGGTTTTTTAGCTAATTGTGGGTGTTTTTTCTGTTTTTTTTGCAGTCTACACATGGATCATAACATGCCAATCAAAGGTGTTTTTATAAATTAATTATATTATTTCACAGTTCTCCTGGATTGTGAAACACTAAATCATAGATTGTCTTTCTGGTTGTTGCTGATGATGATGATGATGATTGTGACTTTTTGGCTGATTTAATGAATTTATGATAACACAGGTGCTATAAATAGTCACGTGTATCATGGTTGTATGTAATGATGGTGGCTCTTGCATTGAAAACCTTGCTGATGTCACATAGACAATCAGTGAAACTGTTTTTTCTTTGCCATTATTTTTCTTCGGCAGGTCTAAAGAGTATAAGGTAGTGTTGATATTTACATGTGTGATTAAGGGCATCCATCTATGGTTAACGCTGACAAGAGGTGCCTTATAAAGAGCCACATGATGATGCTAACAACACCAAACACTTGTTCCTGAACTCATAGCTCAAGTCTGTTGAGCAGTTTTTAGGTTTTCCTGCAAAATAAAATGACAAACATAGGCTTGGCCTAGCTAAGTGGGGAGCATACAGGGAATTAACACTTGAGTTGTTATTTGTTTAGATCATACATGTTTTCTGGGCCACCTTAACTTCTGGTAATTCGCACTGAGGGGTGTGGTTGTGGTTTCACCTTAGTTTTACCTGTGCACTTGGCAGCAGGAGTTAGACAAAGAGAGTGACATAGGCTCCAATATTTTCTCTTGACCATCTCATTATTTATTATCTCGTCTTGTTTCAAATCTTCTCACGCATCGTATCATATAGGTTCATCTAGTTCAGTTTGTCACGTTATGTCAATTTAAGTTTGATGTTATTCTTTAGTTCATAAACACCGTGAAACTTTGGACTTTAACACGTCACAGTAAGAGCCTACTGTACTCAGCCTCTTTTAATGGATAGTTGCTGCTACACACTTTTTTTACTGAGTGTTAGATGAGAATATTGACACCACTTTAAATATTGTATGGTAAATATGAAGCCGAATCCAACAATCGCTTAGCTTAGCTTAGCTTAGCATAAAGACTGGAAACAGGGGGGCACAGTTAGCCTAGCTCTGTCTGAGGGTAACAAAATCCTCTTGCAAGCACCTCTAAAGCTCGCTCATTAGATCTCATTTGTTTAATTTGTACAAAAACTGAAGTGTAATACAGTCAGACAGTCTTTATGCTAAGCTAAGATAACCATCACAGACAGATATGGTATCAAAGTAACTGCAAGAAAGCAAACTTAAACTTTAAATCTTTAAACATAAGTGTCTTAAGGTTAGCTATAATCATATACAGTAGTTATAATGAGGCTGACATTTGTATATTGTTTGCTGCGGGTGTCTACAGTGTGTCCATCCACTGCAGAGAGCCACGTTTTTAGTTTTCTAGCTGCAGTTTGTACAGCGACTTTCCACACTGAGACCTTGGACGACCCCAAATGGACTAATCTTATTTTCAGAGGGATTATCATTGTTTGTGACGTAAAGGTCATCCTGTGGGGTACTGTCCTCACAGCGTGATTTGTGATTGTATAAGCAGATAGAAATGCAGCAGCCTCATGTCTGGAGAGTTGCAGGGGGGGGGGGGGGTGGTGGTGGATAAATCAAAGCATCGATAAAAAGCGGTTTATATCACACTATCCGATTCAAGCTTGTCATGTTTTAGGACCAAACAATAAATCCCCACAAAAACACTGAATCCCAGTGTAACCGTGTGTGTTTGTGTACTGCACACTATTATATGTAGCTGTGCTTTATATTCCATCCTCACCGATTCCCAGCTCTGAGGCCGTTTCCTTGTCCAGCTGGCTGAGCTCTGCTCCGTCAATGTTGTTGGCTTTGAAGATGCTGACAAGCTCCTGCAGTCCTTCTTCACACAGCCAAGTCTGCACATCCTCCTCCGACCAATCAGCAACCAGCAGCCTGGAGTGACCCTGCAAGTTCCTTCCTGCAAAACATACAACAGGAAAGGAGGAAGTGCTCTGCTATTATACCCCCATCCTCCTGCAACAAAACTTATCTGATGCAAACTAACAATTTCCCTCACACTCCACAGAAAAGGACACACTCCCTCGGTGCTGATACGGAGAGTGACAATTACTTTCCTGCACACGCAGATCCCTGAGCTAGCAAAGAAAAGAAATTAAACCCAGAGTTGGGAAACTTCATTTTGCGCCAGCATGCAGCTCATCAACCTTCATATGACACTATGTGAGTGAGCAGCCGTCATTTATCATACAAGGCCGAAATAAACTATCCCGTTGCGAGCCGGCCCCCGTTAATGACACCTCGCAGCAGCCTCATGGTTCCCATCGCCCATCATTAACCACGTGAAGGATAACCCTGAAGTCTGGGGAGGTGTTGCTCATTACAACGCTAACCACATGTTAGCTTTCCACCTCTTCCTACCTCTGCTACAAAAAAAAATGTGGTCTTGGATGCCAAAATGCTTTTTCGATAACCTCTTAAGAACACGCCTGCACCTTCTTTGTGTTTAATGTCGTGACAGTATGTCTGGAAATAAGGTGTTGCTAACGTGGCTGAAAATGTGTTTTTATTGCAGCTGCAATGGAAACATCCATAATTGTCAACATGGGGCCTTCATGGGGTTATCTATAAAAAAACAAGTAAAAAAAACAAAATAGAACTAAAATTGCTACGTTGTTTAAAAGTGATTTTCCATTTTTTGGCAAGAATAAAACTATGCAAGCAGAAATCCTGTCCAAAGCACCGTTGCACTGAGTGGAAATATCTACTTATTGGGTCTGCACGACAGTGAAGCGGAGTAACACCACCTCCTCTCTGCAGCCTGGCTGATAGAGTGTGGAGTCTCCCAGTCTAGGAGGCTGAGTCATGGAAACACTGTGCCAAAAGCATGAAAAACCTCACTCTGCAGACTGGGACAGCTCAGACTGTGGTGTTTAATTACTTTGACAGATGCACATATGAAGTTCTCTTCATCACCTAAGTCTGGTGATAGTCGTTTTCTTATTGTCAACCAACGAATAACTCATTCTACCCAGAAGTATTATCCGTGCAGCTAAAACCAGATAGATCATTCTCTCCAATAACTATTAATCCATCAGCAGCGATGACATCAGCGATGTTTATCCTTGTTTTCTGCCGTCATCCGTCCCAATTTAGTTTTCACTTCTTTGACGCAAAGATTCCTGCTCTCTTGGCTCTTCTTCTGCTAAATAGTAAGTGTGATCTTCCATTTGTCTAGATTTAACTTCTCAAACTACTAACAAAACACAACAAAGTTAGCCGGTAGCAAACACGTCTTCCTCCTCCTCCTCTACGTCACATCCACCTTCTTCTTCTTCTTCTTCTTCTTCCATTTCTTGTCCTCCTACGTTGGCAACGTAGTGGCGAAACGCGCTTGCGGCCCCCTTTGTCCGTTCTAGGCTACTGTAATAAATATGGCGGCGCAAGATGGCGGCCACTGTGTTGTTGGACCCACGGTCTATGTAGATAGAAAGACTAAATCTAAAAATCTAAGGTAACGACTCGTGATTTTATATCACTGAAAACATAGTTATGAATATTATATTCCATTTCAGCCAATAAATCAGCCTAAATGTTACACACTGTACCTTTAAAGCGTTACATTTGCACTGCGTTACATGTTCCTTCATTACTATGAACACGGTCACTACTTCTGTTTGAGTAAAACTTTATTTTAAACTATTACTAAAGGTTTGTAAAGCACTAGATGGTAAATATATTTCAGATCTGCTGATATATGATGAACGGTCCAGACGTTTACTGCCCCTACGGTCAAAACTTCTTTTTCTATACGCCACATATCTGGAAGAAACTTCCAGAAAACGAGAGGTCATCTCTAACTCTCAATTCATTTCAGAATAGAGCTTGTCTTTTTTTTTTTTTTAGAGGTTTTCCGCTGCCCTTTTTATTAAAGACCGTGCCCACAAACACAGGTGTTTTCAATCAGCCTGATTAGAGCTTTAGCCTAGTTGAAGGTGGGTGTATTTATAGCGGGAATCACTTGATGTCACTAAAGTGTGTACACAAACAGGAATGATAACAGGGTACGTCGCCCCATGAGGTGCAACAAAACTAAACTGCCAGGAGAGCGAGGGAGATCATAGAGGAGAGGTCTAATAAGATGACTTAATTGAAAACACCTGTGTTGGTGGACTACAGGTGTGTAGGTGATTCAAATAACATTTGGGACCATTCAGTCATGTCTTCCTGTAATAAATTGTATTTAACTGTCTTTTCTTATATGGAGCGCTTACCGTGCTACACTTAGATTCATCACAAGCTGTAAAGTCTCGACTCACCACTGTGAGCTTTACGCTCGGGTAGAATGGACTAGTTTAGCAACTCGTGGGTGCACGTACTGTATGTTTAATATATAAGGCAATTCCTGGGTTGCTCCCATCCTACCTGTGTAATTACACTTCTCGGAAGTGTGATGGACAGTACTCGTTGCGGTCGAGGGACTTTTACATGTTGTCTGAACCAAATGTTCGTACAGAAATTGACAAGAGGACGTTTGGATGGTTATAAAACTCCATTTTGACCTGGAGACAGAAACATGGAGGTGTCGATGCTTAAACTTTGCTTGTACTTGAGCTTGTACTACTGTAGTAATAGGGCGGCATGGTGGTACAGTGGTTAGCACTGTCACCTCACAGCAAGAAGTTTCCTGTTTTCGAACCTTTCAGGCCTTTCTGTGTGGAGTGTGCATGTTCTCCTCGTGTCTGCTTGGGTACTCCGGCTTTCTCCCACAGTCCAAAGACATGCACGGGTTAATTCGTGACTCTAAATTGCCTGTAGGTTTGAATGTGAGCGTGAATGGTTGTTTGTCTCTATGTGCCCTGTGATGAGCCGCCTCTCGCCCCAAAGTCAGCTGGGATAGGCTGCAGCCCCACCATGACCCTGATGAGCAGTTACAGACAATGGATGGATAGACATGTAGTCATACTGTCTGTTTTGTATCTGTTTTAATTTACTTGTTCTTAGTTTGTGCTGCTGCCTGCCTTGGCCAGGACTCGCTTGTAAAAGAGATTTTTAATCTCAAAGAAACATTTCCTGGTTAAATAAAGGTTAAAAAATAAAATAAACTTTAAATTGTGTTGTGTATGCTAACAGATATAATGTTTACCGTCTTTAGTGCTACAGCTGTGGCTGATGGAATTCACATTAGCTCTGCAACCAAAGTATTTTTCCCCTGCACCAAATTTCATGGCAATTAATCAGATAGTTGGTGGGATATTTCAGTCTGGACTGACATCCATAGTCAGCCAGCATGGCTAACAAATACAATACAAAGAAATTATTGAGCCACATTTGAAACTATATATTTGGGGCCTTTTTTTTTGTGAACGGGCTTGAGGAAATGTCGAGAGAAACATTGTTGGCTTTGGTCTTTTCATGGGATTTGCTGACATTAAGAAAAGCATTGAATAATGGTCGCCTTATCCTTCAAAGCCAGACAGTCGCCATTTCAATTTATCTTTTTGGATCCTGTTAGCTTCACCAAAGCACTTTTTTTTGGGTTTAAATAAAACAGTATACAAAAAAAGCAAAAGAAAAGCTTTCACCGCATGCAAAAAAAAGGCAACAATGTGCTACAACGACAGCTCCAAAGATGTTTTCAGTATATCAAGACATTAAATTATCTAAATACCTTTACTAGGCTCTAATATCCGAACTCGTCGCATTTTGCTTAAAGAGTGACTGTGAACAACTGAAGATTTGTGAAAGTGAATGATGCATTTATTTACCGTGGCATACTGTCTGTCTTGATTCAGCTTCTGCAGAAAAAACATAAAAGGGAATATCTTTAATATGTTAAAAGAAAGAAAGGAACGAGATTAAAAGGAAAAAGGGACAGAGAAAGAGTTAGACGCATTAAAAAAAAGGCAGATTTTCACTCTGATGGAATTTGCTTTGTCAACATCAACCTGACTGATGGCAGATCGGGAGCTACCCTGAGGAAGCTTCAAGGCCTCCAGATGTCTCACGATTTCACCTTTTCATTTAGTATTCCAAACATTTTCTTTCATGTTGGGTAAGGACTTTTTTTTTTAAAGGAGGATTCACCTCCATAACAACAGCTCTCTGAGGCTCAGTGGTAGTTCGCCCTGCTGCACCAATAAACATCAATCACAATTCCTCCTCTAGACACCGCAGCCAGACAGCAATACACATGTAATGGGAGCTTCTCCTGCTGGATATCTCCCAAAACACTCTTTTGGGAAGCTTTGGCGCTCCAAATGGCTTCTGGGCTTTGAACCACTGCTAACAGTCTGTTTTTTTTTAAAAAAAAAAAGAAAAAAAGAGGAGTGATTGTTCGTTTGTAGGCGCCAACCTAAACAATTCAGCTGTTAAGTATTTACCAGTTCTGCTGACTCCATCGCTCTCTATTCTCCACACGTTTACGGTTTTGTCCATGGAGCCGGTTGCAATCCACGGCATGGTGGGAGACAGAGCAACAGCAGTCACATACCTGCAGAGAGGAGAAATGTAAAGGGTGTGCATGACAGACTAAAACTGGCACAGGAAGAGATCAGCTTTAAAAGTCGGGTTCCCTCTTCCTTTTAAAAAAATCCAGTCTTAGATCGGACAGTATCTTAAATCCTTTCAAGCACTTCAAAGCACTCTGCTGGTGACTACCTGCAGTGCCACTTCAATGACTGTCTGGAAAGCAACGCTGGAGAATATACTATTGCATCACTGCACCCGGTGCTTCTGGGAAAAAAAAAAAAACTAATCAAGCTAAAAATCATACGTTTTGATTGGAAACACTGGGACTCTTCTTCTGCTGTTTGTCTGATAGCTGCTGAGATTGCATAGCGGCGGGAGGGCAGGTCATTTACCTGTCGTGCTGTTTCAAAGTGTAGAGCAGGGTTCCCAGGGTCTGTAAACAAAGTGCAAACACACACACATGGAGTGTTTACAGTGGCTGACTTTAGATGTATAGAAATCTCCACAGTTTCAGAGCTAAACTTACATTTTGTGAGTGTTTTCATGCTTTACTTACCGCATCATATACTGCAACACTTTTATCCACTGAACTGTTCAATAAAGTAGAGCACACAAGTCAAAATACATTTTGCAGAATCCATGCTCATGCATTTGCAGTATAGAATGATAATTAAAGAATAATATTGTATTCTGGTCAGACAAAAACACACATTATTCAAATGTTTCTAAGTGCTACAAATAAAAGCCCAGATTAACCTTCAGTGTGTTTGATTTAAAGCCAGCAACAGCAGAGGGACTCAAACGGAAGCTTAAACACAACAAAATACACTCCTCCTGTGGCCGACTGAGGGAACAGCAGGATCGGTGCTCAGCAGTGGCATCTGCTGTTTACAGCGCATAACAAAGGAGCATTTTCAATATGGAGGAGAGAGAGATTCATTTAAACTTAATTTGTCCCAGATGAGCAAGTGATTTCACAGCAAATAATACAACAAATGGCTTAACAGAACATAAAGCCCGACAGGCACGAAAGTCAATATTCAGTTATCAGCACAGGAGGTGATTATTACTGCTGTGATTTTACTGTGTGTGTGTGTGTGTGTGTGTGTCTTTACCCCGAGACGACTAGATCGCCGTCAGAGGAGAAGGCACAAGACAGGACCGGAGCAGACTGGGCGGTGAGAGTGTGAAGCAGCTTCATGGCACAGGCTGACACACACACACACAAAGGAAAGGAAAGTTCAAAATAAAATACCAAATACTGACAAAAAAGGCAAAAAAAAAAGTAGGTAACACTTAACTTGAAATGTATTTGTAACATTTCAACTTTTTCACTTTGTTCGAGGCAGATTATTCATGAACATAGCCTAACCAACATGTTTTTTTGTGCCTAAACCTAATCAAACTTTAACCAAAGGATAATAAAGTGTACTCTCTGAAAGTGACACACACACACACGTCAAAGTCCATCACAGTCTGTATCTGTTCAGCACCCCCCACCTCGCTCCAAAATAAACTTTTTGTCAATAACTCTCCTCCCTCTTGCTTGGCTTGCAGCTGTGCCACCCGCTGACAGCTGCTCAGAATCAAAAGGTTTTCTTTTTGGCAATAAACCTGAGACATTCACAGCCTAATATACAAAGACACTTCTAAGAACAGAGCAATGATTCATCAGATCTAATTGGTCTGTAGCAGCATTTAATTGATCAGCCTGTAAACAGACAACCTCCCTTTTTTTTTTCCCATTAGAGTGAAAATACTGTTTTCAGCCTCTGCGGGAGGCTAATTTATTATTTGCACGCATATTCATGATGTGATGTGAAACACCAGCGCGTTGGATTAAGGAAGAAATCTGGGCGCTGCTGCTGGGTGAAAGGAAAAGGCTGCAAAACTATAAAAATGTGAAAGAGTAAAACTTCAAATTAAATTAAACTATAGAAGTGTTGCACACAGTAAGCAAGGACTAGAAAATATTCATACCGACAGTGGTGTCAGCTTCAAAATTGAATCATCTACATTTGACTCTCTATCTCACAAAACAGTGAAAGAGGGATTCAAGCATGCAATCCTTGTGCAAAGACAAGATAAATACACATTTCAGAAAGTCACGTTTGCACAGAAAAACGCAACATCTGAAAAAAACTACATTGTGAAGAAATGAAACGAGGATAGATATTGTTCTGTGTCCTTCTACAAGCTGCTCGGAGATGAATAATCCCCATGGGCCGCAGCGGGTCACCACGTGGGACACAACACATCCTCTCCAAGAAAAGGCTGTTACCACGGCAACACATCTTAGCAACTAACAACGTGGCTTTTGAAAATGAAAATACAGTCTGTAAGGCTGGTTACACAACCTGCGATCACACAAGAAATGTTCTTGTTCTGCCGCCGGTCGTACAAGATATAAATGTCACAGTGGATATATGCACCTGATTTCCTCTCAACTCGTCTCCACGAGCTCACACACTGTCCTCTGCTGTATTTTAGCAGAATGTCTTAAAGTGATCCATTATTAATGAGTAAGTCTGCAGCTGATTTATTCCACACACTAATAAAATGTTTTATTCTGCAGAGAGATTTCAAGGTTAAAGCAGTCAGCAGGTTTTCTCTCTCTCTCTCTCCTTCTCTCTCTCAGGGGTGAGGAGGGTGAGGGGGATGACGAGGTGGGCAGAGGGGTCGGCCTACCTGCTCCTTCACGCTGGGAAACAATCCATATTTTCAGCTGGCTGTCCTGGCCACAGGAGGCCAGTCGAAACTCCACACAGCAGCCATCTGCAGAACGAGAACAGCTTTCTTTCTGAATGTTCACGCATGACCGAGTTTAACAACAAAAGGAGACAAATATAATCTGACAGTCTGTTTGTGAAGTGAAACAACACATGGCAAGCTCCTTTTACATTATATGTGGCATAAATATAGTGTTTGGTTTAAAGCCAGGCTCCCTGAACAAAAGTATGATTTCTACTCCCCAAAGTGGAAAAGGAACAAACACGGTAAATATCATCTTGACTTTAGGACAAAATGCAACAGGTGCAACAAAATCTGTGGTGGAATTTAACTAATCACTCAAGTACTGCACTCAAGTACACATTTGAGGTGCTTGTACTTTGAATTACTGAGTATTTCCATGTTATGCAACTTTATTTGAGAGCCAGATATTGTAGTTTTTACAACACTACATTTGTCTGACAGCTGTTTTTACTTGAAGTTATTTTTCAGATTAAAGTTTAATTCCCTCCCTGGCCACTGAAAACAAGCTATCTACAAATTCAGTGATTTTGAATTTGAATTTTTGTGATAAACTGAATGTTCAAGTGTTCCTTTATGTGTTGAGAAAATCCTCCTACTTCTTGAACTCAATAAACTTTTTAAAACCCCTCTTGGATTATCTGGAAAATACATTGTGACAAAGCTGAAAACACGACTGATTTTCCTATGAGAAGTTGACTTTTTGACTTTTTTTTGGTTCACACAGGACAGCAACACTACAAACATATGATGATATTATAGACCATGATGCATTGCTGGACATTAAACTACATAAAAGAATATAAAATAGTTCAAATTAACATCTACAGATTAAAATAGAACATACACATTAATGCAGCAGTAACATTAATTCAAAAACACTGACCAGTTTTCTGCAGACTGCAAGCTTTTAATTTTGATAATACTTATAATATATATTTACTTAAGTAAGGTTCTGGTTGTATGGCTTCTACTTGCAGTGGAGTATTTTGCTATTTTTACGTAAATAAAGAGATATAAACACTTTTTCCACCACTGGCCGAAACTGAAATCTAAAAATGTTTTTTCGGTTACAAACTAAAGGATTAGTTCACCCTTTTTTTGTAATTTGGCTGAACTGACCCTCACCAATTTTAAACTGGGGTGCGAAGCTGCAGCAGGTGACTCCCAGGTCATGGGCGTCCCTCAGAGCATGCAGTAGGCTGATGTCTGTATCCCAGAGTTTGAGGTCTCCGTGGGTGCAGCCGGTCACAAACATCTGGCCACAAGGAGAGAAACAGCAGGCCACGACACTGGCCTCGCTTATCGCACTGCATCTGTAGCAGACAACGTTAGATTTACAGTTTGGGTTAGACTCATTATAAACAGCAAAGTTTACCAGATTGAGATTAATTTAAGCCACCTGTGAGAGTCTTAATTAGAGAGACACCGCAGGCTGGTAAAATCTGTGACACATCACAAAAATCACATCATTTCTTGTGAAAAAAAAAAGGAATGAAAGGGAATGAAAGAAATTTTATCCCAATTAGTGAATCGGTTGTTCCTGTCAGTGAGTACTTGTCTAGCTGCTTGTGCTCCTTGTTCTTCATTAGTCCCATGTGTCTCTGTTATTAAACCTGCTTTAAAGGACCAGTGTGTAGCATTTAGTTGCAGTTGGAGGTGTAGTTGTAGACTGCAAGCCCTCACCTCACCCTCTCCTTCCTATTGTGAGGGAGAAACTACAGCGGCACCTTTAATGTAGTCCTGAAGTAGCTCTATTTTAAGGTTAATTCAAGACTAGGATAAATGTAGGACTTATCCAAAACCATGTCTAAAAAAGCCAAAAGCAGTCTGTTAAATGCCCTGAAGATTAGATTTTCAGCTGGCTTCAGATTAGATGTCTCAAATTTCTATGCAAAAATCTGAAACTTGCAATACAAGAATCAGGATAGAACCTGATGATCATGTAGGATGACTCTTTTTGTTGATGATGGCTGCAAGATGTTGCTAAAAGCTATAACAAATAAAACAAACAAACAAACAAAAATGTACCAATTTCAGCTTTATTTAATGTTTTTTTTTATATATATTAAATGGCCAGTGTGTAGAATTTAGTGACATCTAGTGGTGTAGTTTCATATTGCAACTGACTGAATACCCGTCTCCTCTCCCTTTAGGTTCAAGCATGAAGGAAAAACTACAGTGGCCATGTCATGTTTGGTTTGTCCCTTCTGGGCTGCTGTAGATACAACATGGCAGACTCCGTGGAAGAGGACCCGCTCCCTCTGTAGATAAAAATGCTCATTCTAAGGCATGAGCTCCCTCTAGTGGTACACGGAGCATTTGACAATTATTTAAATTAAAATCTTTTAAATAAAATAAAATAATTTAAAACCATAATATAACATTGTGAAAGTACTACTAAAATTCAAATCAAAATAACTATAAAATAACTGATCTGTTCTGTCTCTCCTGTAATATACTTTGTTTCAATGTAAGCCTGCTGCAAAGTTATGTTCAAGCGCGTACATACGTCACCCCAATTTGTTATGAATTAAACTGTGATGGGAAAATAGTAAGAAGAGCTAAAATGAAGAGTCGTGGCTGCAGACGGGAACTATCAAGCAGAGAAATGTGGATCAGGAGGAGAGTATTTAAACCTGCATCCTGCCTGAACTGTCCATAGTTGAATAGAGTCGGTTACCAAAGTACAACCATTATGTTTTTTCATTGTTTTATGCACCAAAATGATTAATAAAGAAAATAACCCACACAGATCTGCTGAGCATGAGAGTGTTAAACTCTTAATAAATAACAACTAAGCACTTGCTTTGATGATTGCTTACAGTCAATCTATATTTATAGAGAAAGGAGCTTTAAAAGTCTATTTTACAATCAGTTTCACAATCTGCACAACATAGGACATCCTCGAGCCTCCACACAGTCGATTCAGATTAGGAAATCCCAAAGAAACTCTCAAACAGGGAAAAATGGAAGAAACCTGCCCGGAAACAGACATGATGTGTGTGTGTATATATACATATATAAGAATAGACAACCACAGTGAAATTACAGTATGGAAAATCATATGTCACTTTAAGGCTAGTGACTCACACTGGGTTACACTGTACCTGCGTAATGTCTTGGAGGAGAAGTCCCAGAGGGCCACGGTGCCATCACAGGCCCCTGCCAGCAGGAGGGAGGAGTCTGGCGCCAGTGCGCACACTCGGAGCGGACTGCGGCCCGGGTGCTGCAGCACGGCGGTCACCTCACCTGTGCCCGAGCTCCACACGATCACGGATCCGTCCGTGGAGCAGCTGAGCAGGAAGCTGCCACACGAGCTGAAGCGGCAGCAGTGAACTCCGTATCCGTGACCCGAGAGAGGAGAGAAAGGAAGCTCCGAGAAGTCAGCCGTACTGTAAACACGGAGGGTCTTATCGCCGGAGGAGGTGGCCAGGAGGGATTGAGAGAAGGCGCAGCAGCTCACCTCGTCTGTGTGGTGGCGAAGAGTGGCGATCACTGACACCATCTTGTGACAGATGTTGAAGGTTGCTGTTCACTCGCAAGGTGGCGCAAAACGCTCAGATATCAGCCTGTGAAGCCAAAGAGGAGCTGAGTGACCCAACAGAAAACAAGAAGGGGTCAAACATTTGGGTAAAATAAAGAAAACATACAAACCTCTCAGCACAAAGTGTTGCTCCTCATGTGTCCTCCACTTCCTCCTGCAGCTCAGCTTTAAAGTCTGTTTATCTCCACAGCTGTTATCAGTCATGTGACGCGGAGTTATCGTGAGTTACACAATGTGCACAGTCGACTTTGTAGTATTATTGTCCATGTAATAAAGCTGTTTTTAGTTTGAAGATGATTCCTGATCAACAAATGGATCAAATTAAGGAGATTAACTGAATTTGTTTTACTTTAATTACCTCTCAAATCCTCATTTTGTCTCGTGCTGTGTTTATAATGAGGTTGGGGGGTGTGCAAAGTGTGTGAAGCACTTTGTGTTACAGTGTTTCGTATGAAAAGTGCTATACAAATAAAGTCTGATTGATAAAATGATAGAAAAGTTCAAAAGTAAAAGTCATAATCCAGTGTACATTATGCTATTCTAATCTGAACAGACACAAGTTCAGGCTAACACCAGACTCACAGTGTCAGGAACATTACTGGTGCAACAACTGAAAACTATATACAGTTTATTCTTCACTGTAAATATCATCACACAGAAACTCATACTGTATATACTGCAATACTAATACCTCATGTACATAATAACAACCTGCTGTACAGACCATATTTATATCAGCATCCTTTGCACAGAAAAAACACTTTATTCTGTCTATTCTGTTACTGTTTTATATAGCTAGATATTTATATATACTATTTATATGTACATAGTTTTTATGTCATGTTTATTCTTATTTTTACCTTTCAGGCTCCTTGTTTTTGTCTTATGTCCATATCTGCATGTACACCGAGAGCAAAGTGTAAACCAAAGGAGTCAAGTTCCTCGTGTGTGCACACACCTGGCGAATAAAAGTTATTCTGATCGTTTAAAAATACATTAAATCAGCATTTCATGTTGTAGCTGGTTGAGGTTAACTAGTTAACAGTGGTTCATGTTTTATTTGTTGATCATGTTTTATATATGAGGTTAAATTGCAACCTTATGACTCTAGCTGTGGACTAAATGTAGTGGTGTGAAGTATAATATTTCACTTTGTGGTGGAGCAGAAGTGTAAAGCAGCAGAATTTGGAAACACTGTACTCCAAAGTGTACTTGGATAAAATCAAATAAAGCATTAACTTCATTTCAGACCGTTTTACTTAAGTGGTAAACCAATATCAACCAAATAAAAGTGTTTCAAGTTATATACATAATGCAAAAGTTGTGACTTAGTTATTAAAATGTAACAAATAACAATAATGAGTCTTAAATAATATGGTTCATGGTGAGGGGCCTAACAGTGTTATTTTGAAAAACAGGTTTATTTAGTCTGTGCCACACACTATTTAAAAATAATATTCCCACAAAAGTCGCTACTCATTTCACAATATTCATAATAAAATACAGTTACTTCAAGTCTTCTGACTTCAGCCGTCTTGAGACTCCTCTGTTGGACCGTGACGGTGTCCGACTCCCCGCTGGATTAAAGCCCAGCGCCAGGTTTTCAAGTCTGTCCGCGGGACGTCTGACAGGACTCTGGCCGAAGGAAACGCTTGGAGATGAAACACACTATATGCACCACATCAACTGTTTTCAGAGGAAAAGCTCTAAAGAGTTTTACATTTTGTGTAAGGGTTTCCTACAGTATATTGTGCAGGACACACATACAGTACACACACTGAAAATACAAAAAAAAACAAAAAACTCCTCCATACACTGTTTTAGAGGTCAGAGGTCAGGCACTACAATACTGAGGAGACCACAGTGTTTTGTGTTGATATTCAGCACAGGCGAAGTACAGTATAAGACATATGAAGTGCTACAATCATCCTTTAGCATTAACAATATTTTAACAAGACTGTACTGTGTGTACTGTACACTCTATACATGTTCAAAGTAAATAGTGACAGTGATACCTCCTTGTATTTCACACAGTTAACTCAGAAATGCAGATGAGCAGTAGTACTACTGGCACCCTAGAGTCAAAAAGATGTAAACATTTTTTTTTTTTGATTGGCTTGTTCAATAGTACATAAAACAATATTTTCTTTTTTTTTTTTTTTTAAAGCTGTGTGCCATTTCCTGCTTTTTCTTACAAAAGACTCACTGTAACATAAATACTTGAGAAAATAAATACACACATATACACTAAGCTAAAGTACTGATGATTAAAAAAAGAAAAAAACAAAAGCAGATGACCTTCAGAGGAAATCTGTTTCCCAAATACAATATTGAGTCCAAGCGTCAGTGCGTTTTGATAAAGAAAACAGTATTGCACGTTAAGTGTCTTTTCTCAGCGAGAATCCTTTCACATTGCACATCAGAGTGTTATTATAACCGTGAAGTGATTTAGTGTCACAGGTGAAGAGAAGGCCTCCAACACTAAAGATGAAGTTCGATATGTAGAGAGTAGCGAAGAAAGTCAGCGCAGGAGTTTCTTTTTTGTTTTTTTTTTATTTCAGCAGTTCAGTCCATCGTTTGTCGAAAAAGCTCCTCATTCTGTGGCCGGCACGTCCGATTTCCGAATCATCTTCGTTAAATCTTTCGCAATTCTCAAAAACCAGGTTCACGTCAACGATGAAAGTTTCCAAATTCAAGTACCTGTAATTATAAGAAAAAGGTTTTAATTCAGATGGAGCATCCAGATCAAAAATGGGAGATTGTGACTTTAAAAACATGCGTCTATCTTCTTAAATGAGCAGTGTGTACGACACTGTGACAGTGACACAAACATACTGGTTGTTGGTAAGCTTTTCTCTGATGGTGGAGAAGTCCATGGGCTTCTTAATGACCTTCCTGTATCCTGGGACCGCTTTGTGGTTGACTGGTGTGAGGAAGGGCCAAGCGTCCTGATGGGCCTCCAGCTCAGCCAGCAGCATTCTGGAGAGGAGAGAAGAAGAAGTAGAAATAGTATTAGATATGAAAGGACGTGGTAAAGTGGATGTTTTGATTGTGTCAGATTCATGACTGCACAAGGAGCTCATCTACAAATGTACAGATTTTTAATAATGAGTAAAGTAAACGCTGCTAGGAGTTCATGCGTACCGGCACATCGCCAGACCGTTTGTGTTGTTGTTGTCTTTGTCCGTTTTGGCTTTTTTGGCACAGGAGACAGGGCTGTCATGTCTGGCCTGGGAGCCGGGTGGGCTGTCGTTTCCTTTCCTCTTCTTGAACTCCTTGGTACCTTTCTTTGGCACGCTGTTGCTGCTGGCAGCCTCTTCTTTGATGAGCTCTCCTAGCGCAGATGGCTTACCATTTCGTTTTACCTCACTGCCTCTCTTCCCTCCTCCAGCTGTTCGGCTCTGTTGCCTCCTGCTCCGGGGGGATTGACCACTTTCTTGAATGACAGAAGACTGGTGTAGAGGCACACAAAGCACAACATTTTTCAAAGACAGTACAGCTATGATACAGCCATGTTAAAATTTGGCAATTACATTGGCATGGCTCCCTAGAGCTGCGATTTTATCAAACAAATGACAAAAGAGCTCTGTGAATAAATACTCTGGGCATGCTCGTGTACCTTCGCTACACAAGTGGGACAAAACCAGTCGCCATCAGGTACTGTAGTGATCTTGGGTTTATGGCAGTATGTGTGGCAGCCTTTGTCACAGCCATCACAGAGTAAGAGCAGTTCTTCATTATCCCCCTTTTCACAGAGCTGACAGTGCTGGAAACACCAAATATACGAAGTTGTGAATTCAACCTGAGATACATCACTGTGTAAACTAGTGATTTGTGTGATTCTGTGCAGCCAGGCATACTGAATGATGCTGATTAGTTACTGATTGCGCTCTTATCTCATATGGTTGTTGGCTGGTAATGATGTATTGTAAATTGATGTTGCCAACACGCCCTTTCCTTTCTTTTCACCACTTTTGCCCAATAACAAACCCCCTGTTAAAGAACACAAGCTGTACAGATGTATTGTGTTAACCTTGATCATGAACCAGCCTTTATCAAGAGGCTTATGTATTTTAAAAGATCAAATAAATAAATGTGTTTTTCATGAAATGGAACCAGGTTGATCTTCATAAAGGACATTTTAAAATAAAATAAACTGGGATTTAATTGTATGTATGATAAAACTATATAAATAAAACTGTGAGACAGAGAAATTAGGGGTTACTAACCACTTTCATGATGGATCGTTCCCAGGAAATGGATTTCTGCAGCTGCTGAATGCAGAGTGACAGCTGAGCTGAGCTGCGGACTTCACCAAGAGCTTTATGCCACAACCTCATCCCCGGAGCCGCCGTCTCTTCCTCGCTGCTTTGAGGTCACAGAAAGTGAGACTGCAGTATAACCGTACAGCAAATCACATCAACGCGCTGACTGATAACAACCAACATCAACCAGTGAAAAAAAAAACAGCTGAACAGCAAACTGTAAGCTTAAAATCTCCTGAATTAGTGTCACCACAGAAAGATGGTGCAGGAGCATGTACAGTGACATTATCCAGTCTGATCTGAAACATTGCACTTATTTATGTATTCAGGCCAAATGAGGCATTGTGGCACTTCACAGCAGGGAGTGAGTGTGTGTGGGGGGGGGGTGCTGGAGGTGTGGGTGTGTTTATTTGTGATGCACATGACTGCTATGAAATAATCAGAAAATAAGTTTTTGTATCTCTGATTCTCCCTCTTTCTCGCTACTGGCGCTCCCTCTCTCTCATTTTTAGTGTATATCACTCAACCACGACTTTCTTTCTGTATCTCTCTCTCAAACAAGACCAAAGGAAGCTTCTTGGTGGACTGTGGAGGAGTTTGTCACATCCTAAAGTTTGTCGCATACTAAACACAATTTTCGCCACAGCACCTGATTTGGTCTGAACTGAGCTTTAGGTACCTTCGCTCGATGTTGCTCTCTAGCTCTGCCAGCCTGACGACAGCTATGTCAAGGGGATTGTTTGGCCGCCGCACCACAGAGCCAGGAAGTTCCTCTTGGATGGTTTCTCTCTGTCCCTTCCTCTCTGGAGCAGAAGAGGAGAAGGGCTTGTGCTCATGATAGACCAGATCCTCCCTCTCAGACTGGGGCTCAGGCTGTATCCATCCCTGAGGATGAAATGAAATATAGTCACCGCAACACAGCATTTGATGATACAACAAAAAAGGAGGACACAGGAAGCCCAATCAAGAATATATTAGTGAATTAAAGAGCAGAGTCTGTACCTTGACCTGCAGGCCAGCAGAAATGACTTTCCTCTCCAGATCCTCGACCCGCTGCAGCAGGCTGATGTCCACCTCCATGGCCTGCTCCTCAACGCACCAACTCTCCACTGTCTCCTCACTCACCTCCTGCTTCTCCAGCTCTGCCACATCAATCTCTGCCAGCACAGATACATGTAAAGATTGTTGCAAACTACTTTATATATTTAATGTAAGTGTGACTAAGTGCCACAGAACAAAAAAGTTTCTCTGTCAAAGAGAGCAGAGGAAATATGGACCAACCATCTTTGCTGTTTGCACAGAGCTGGGTCATGTACTCCATATGTTTTTGGATCTGTTTCTGCAAGACCTTCTCTCTGATGCCTCGGCTATGGAGGGCCTTGACCAGACGGTGTAGTTCCTCCATGTCTGACACCCTCCACCAGCCACACAGCATCTCTGCCAACACACACATGCGCTGATTTTAATATACTATTGTCACATAATTGTTTAGTAACATAGGGAAGTTGTATAACTGACTGACAGCCATCACAGCATGGGTCCGACTGCTGTCTGGGCAGTGAGTATCTTTAGAGCAGCATATTTCACTTGTGTGTGTACTGGCAGTGAGCCATTCTTACCCTCGGGGATAGGCTGAGGGCTAGGGTAGTCCTGGGTCTTGGCCACCTCCGCAGCAGGGAATAAGGCACAAGCAGGCTTGTCACTCAGGGGCTCTGGGGTCTCACTCTTGTTGACAGAGTTGTTATTTGCCAGGAAGAAGACCCTGTTCCCATTACCCTCTGCATGCTGGGAGGCTAGATCCAGCACGGGGGGTTGAGAAGTACCAGAGAGGGGCAGGCTGGGACTTGCCACTGTGCTGGACATGTCAGACAGTGTCAGTCTGCTTTGATGAATGCCAGACTTTACTTGCTGAGAGGGAAAATACACACACACACACACAAACACAATTTTATTTCACTACCACATGCATAATGTAAAAGGCAACACAGTGTTAGCTGTTAAAAGTGTCCAACTTTTCCACTGTAAAGATGATAAAAGTTTTTCGTGCATTTTGTAACATGTAATGTGGACTAATACTTGCAACATGTGTCTAACAGAAGCACAGCGTGATCTGAAATGATTGTAACCGAGATGGAAGATAATATTATTGTCCATCCACCAACCTGAAGGACAGACAGCATGTTATTGATCCCAGCAGGAGTGCCGGAGCTGGCTGTGGCGAGGGAATTAGGGGAGAGGGAGGAGGGGGATTTGGTGCTGATGGTGTGCAGAGGAGAGGCAGAGGCCGGAGGGCTGGAGCCAGAGGTGACCGAGGACTCGTCGCAAGGAGAGCGAGGAAAGAGGCTAAACCACTGGTTGCTTTTTTCCGTCAGTATTTTGGAGAGCTGGTCATCGTGAAGGATAGACTGAGGGCTGCAGGTTATCCAGGGGTTGCTTTTGAGCAGAGATGGCACTGAAGTATCCATTTTATCTATCAGTCCTTGCTGAGAAGTGGCTGCCTGAGAGGTGGGATATAAGGGATAAGATGCAGTGGTAGGGACTTTAACAGAATGACTATTGTGAGAACTGATGCCTGAATCTTGAGCCAATTTGGCTACTTCAAGGAGTTTGCTGAGCTTTGAGAAGGAGCCGGGTTTTTGGAGGAAGAGATTGAGGCTGTCTTTATCCTGTTGGCTCTCCGGTGTGGTCGTGTCCCCGTCTGTGCTCTGTGCTGGGCTGGAGACCACCGGTTTCTTTGTCTCTTCCAGCGGCTCGTCTTTTACTCTGATCACCTGAGCAGTCCTCAGTCTTTTCTCCTCCATCTCCACCTCTTCATAATCTGAGTAAGAATGAAAAGCGTCAAACATTCAAATTTCTATCTTGTATATGTTAAGCAAAAAAAGAGAGTAAAATCTGAGCGAAGAGTTTTGGTTTTCACCTTCATCACTCTCCATTCCTTCCACAAAGACGCCACCACACCGTGGAAGGACCCAGTAATGTCTCTTGTAGCGGTCTTGTCCGATCGTCATGGAGCGCAGGGACTGAGATGAGTCAAATAACTTCTGTCTGATGTGACTTTGTTGCTAAAAAGACAGGAAGTACAGGCTTAAAAATGTATTCATGAGCTCATCCTGAAAAAGTCTCATAGGGTTTAAGTTACCTTGTATGTTTTCTCTATCTGTTTCTCCAGCTCCTCCATGCTGGCTGAGTGTACACTGTCGTCCTAGATAAAAAGATCTCATTAGTGTGAGGCCAGTGGACCGGCTGACATTTACTATAACAAACACTGATTTAGCCGCTGGCTCCAGTAAAAGCATCGCGCTGTCACTGACCTCCTCTTCACATATCTCCGCTTTCTTCCCCTTCTTCCCGCCCGATTCCTCTTCGTCCTCATCGTCGTCGTCTCCTTGGTCTTCACTGTCGTCCTCCTCGTCCTCCTCCTCCTCGCTGTCCCCTTCTTTCCTCTTGCACTTGTTTCTGGTGGAGGGGTTGACAAAGGTGTGGCTTTCTTCACCCACTACACTGCTGTCTCTCTTCCCTGTCTTCTTGGCGTGGATGCTCCTCAATCTTTGAAGACAAAAATATTCATGTTCATCTCTGACTGTTTCTGCGTCCACCAATAACAGCTTAGACGATGCATATACTCACTTGCGAAGCTTTCCCTCGACAATCCACTTATCCTTCCTCAGGTTGGTCATCTGATCGATGTTTTTGTCGATCTCACTGCAAAGTATCATACAATATTGAAACACATGTTTCTTTGACCTTTTTGTATTCTACAAAAAGAGCATATGGCGTTTGCACCACTCTGCAGTGTGCACCAGATGCGTTTCCTGCACTAATGAAAAATTAATGGTCGGTAGTTTGATGCAACCTTGTGAAACTGTCCATCAGAACACGGCTTGTCGTGTTCCCTTTTGATACTTCTGTTATTCTATTAAAATGTAAAACAAGCCAATACTTATCTTGTTTGCTTCAGGTACATAAGGATCACTTGTTCATACAGTGCACTGAATCATTTTCAAAGGCCAGCCTTGATTTATTTAACACAAACCTATCAAAGCCTTAACCAGGATTGGTTTCAGTTTGGTTTTACGATGAATATTCCAGTAAGATTTTGATTCTTTATTAAATAAAATAGCAAAGACAAAATAAATGGACCCTCACCTGATCACAGCCTTACTGCAGCACAGCTCATTAACCAGGAATGCCAGCATGGAGGCCTTTTGTGATGGACTGTGAGCCTGAAAAGCCTTGGTCCTGAGGCTGAGGGCCAGAGCAGCCAGCTCCGTCTGCTCACAGTGACCTTTCATGTAGATGTGCAAGATCTCGGACACGTTGTCTCGGTTGATCCCCACATTAGTCAGGTGGTCTCCCAAGGCGGTCTTATTCTGAGAGAAACAGAGTGTTTCGGAAGATCAGAATTCCTTTTTATATACAGTAACCCATGAGAGCAGAGCACAGGTGAAGTGTATAGCCTTTAAGAGAGCAATGGGAGTCAAAACAATGTTCTTTAGAGCAATTATCCCTCTTTGTTAGGTAAAGAAAGCAATGTTAAGTGCTTAAGTGACCCCCTGGGATGTGTCTGGGACACATGGAGTATGTACGGATTATTATTAAACATGCTTGAGGTTTTAATCTAAATCTCTTGTCCTTATATGCACATCTCACTCAATATACACACACAGCCCGAGACAGCTTTTTAATATGCAATGTAAAATCACATACAATCAGTTCAGCACGGACAAATGGCCTTGGCGAATTAATTAAAATTAATATTTGGAAATTTATAGGTGTACTATCAGCTCCAAACACCGAGAGCAGAGAGTACTCATCAGTCATCACACGTATGTTCTGAGTGGTTAGCTTAGAAGAAACTGTAAAGGCAGCTGTGATCAGCCACTGCTGACATTTCCTTGTATGATTCATCTTATATTGCCACAGTTATCATTTTAATATATAACGCAATAACGTAGATTTGACATTGACAGACTCTCACCTTGTGGCCTGCAGGTATACCAGGATCACACACCGCTGCAGAGAGCATGCTCACCAGCAGGTCCTGCACTTTGCCCATACTGTCCCCGATGTTGAGCAATCCCTCTTGAAGGTCACTTAGGTTGAGCATGTTTGGATTTATGTCTAACCTCAGGACCTTTCCAAAGCTATGTAGAAACTGCAGCACCATCAGGCAGTCAGAGAACGTACTTCCTGGTAGGACCAGACCGGGGATCCGAGACAACTCTGGAAGTGGCTGGAGAGAAATACAAACCAGATATTAAAGATAAAAATCCGTTATATTAATCACCTCAACGATTTGTATTTGTTCCAGTACATAAAGATCCAACATTAAGACAATCGCAAAATCAACCTCACATCACCCTAATCAAGAATTAAATGACTTGTTTTTTTAGAAAATAACTGAAGTATTTTAAGTACTGTTAATTTATACAGCATTTATACTTTATTTCGAATCATCAACACCTCTCAGATGGTCTGGGAGGTGTTGATGAAGTCTGCTTACTGTCCCCGAAGACAAAACTTAACACAGCGAGGCAGCATTGAGTTTTTACACTCCACATATCTGGAACAAACTCTCACAAAAACTGAGATTAGTCCCAACCATAAGTTCTTTTAAATCAGGGCTGCATTTGATTAAGTTAAACTTGGCACTTTTTATTCATAACTTGCACTGCAATGAAGCTTCACTGTAATTTTTATTCAACCGTTTGATTTGTCTTATTCTATTTGAGCTTATTTTCAGCTTGTGTTTCATTTTGTTTTACTCTTTTTATCCTTTAAATCCTATTTATTTGTATGTTGTCGTGTGTTTCTTAAAGCTTTCCTGTCTGATATAAAGCACTTTGAATTGCTTTGTCATTTAAGTTGCCATACAAATTAATTTAGCCTTGCCAAAGCAACATATGTAACATTGATTGTCATCTTAGACAAGGTGACAATTTATTTGTGTTACAGAGAACTGTGTGAACGAAAGTGTTAATAATAAATTTAGGTATGTTTTCCAGTGTTTCTTACTTGTTTTGTCCCGTTAAAGGAATGCTGATGAATAAAGCCCCAGAATTGTTTGAATGCAGTAATATTGTGAGTGGCGTTATGGCATCAGTAGCCACTTGGTGGCAGTATTTTGACCTAAACCTGCTTTCTGTTTTTAATCAATTCCAGATGCTTTCAGTGATATTACGCATCTATTTTGGTAGATCTGATAGTGAAACCATAAATTTGTCAAAAGCATTTCTAATCTTCATGCCTATAGCTACAGTGATTATACTGATTGATTTCCATGTCAGAAAAAAATCCCTGTGCTGGTGGAAAATCCAATCTTTCTGGACCTATCCACTCCACAGATGGAGACTATCCATGGTGACATACATAGACTCTCATTACCATGTGCCAGCAGCTCCACAGTGTGTGAATACCTTATGATCCGCTAAACACATGTCTTCGGTCGGCTTTTTCAGCTCCTTCGCTTTTTCCAGTTCCAGTCTTCTGAGCTCCAGTTTCCTCTCCTTGTTTAACCGCTTCTCGTCTTTTTTCTCTTTCTTCACACGCTCTTTCTCCTAAAGCAAAGAGACAGAGAATATATAATTCACATCACAGACTATTATAATGTCCCACCATTACAAACTGCAGCACTTGGGAAAGAAAACACAATAAAACGGTGTAGCATGTCAGCACAAATGAGCAGAAACAAGGTTGTGCCCACCTCTGCCTTCTTACGGGCCTCCACAGCCTTCATGAGCATCATGTGCTGCCTGCGTCTTTCCCTCTCCTGGCAGAGCACAGACACACAGTTTCTATTCCATTCACAGTTCGAAGAGAAAACGGCTCACATGTGCAAATATATGAATCCCATGATACATGCACAGCAGAAGAAGATACACAGAGCACCATTTGTCACAATCAGCACACAATCAAAATGTAGCACATCGCACCGCAGTTAAAAGTGTAAAAACACGTAACAGTTAAACCAAACGGAACACAATGACAAAGACAAAAAGCTGAATCGCGGGTAGTGATGCATACACAAAGCATAAGCTCAAAGTTAGAAACGGCAATTATTAATCTGAGCATGTTGGCAAGCGGCAGGCTGAAAGATTCAGGCCAAGAGTTTTTGAACTATAAGCAGAAAATATTGAGCGTTAAAAAGGACAAGCAAAGCACTGAATTTGTGATAAACAATGTCATATGAAACTATCACGACCTGGGGAATAAATTTAAAGTGATCTATGCGATCGTTGCCTCTGTTACAGTGGAGATATATTTAGTGAGAATAATGAGGTAAATGAACCGTGATAGAACATTTAAATCTCAAAATGAGAAAAATGAGCGAGTTAAAAAAAAAAACAAAACAGGAATTTTGTTCCCATTGACTCAGTGGTGTAAATCACTGGTAAGAACACACAAACTGTATATTGGCTTTTTCAGGTGATAGAATGGATTAAAAAGTTGGCTCGCATGCTGCAGAGTAAAAGGATTCAGAATAGCTGAATTTAATCAATCCAAAACAAAAACAATGTTCTTTCAGGCAATCAGAGTGCTTTGCATCCTGTTATATTTTCTGTGGAGCTAAGGCGTTTCTGATCGTATCGGGCAGATAATGGATGTGTTTTCTCTGAAAGACAAATAGCGCAGACGTATGCAGTGCACTGTTCTGGAAAAGCCATGCGGAAGGATGTAGTATGACTGCAGCCAACGCTACACTTTTACGCATTGCTATGATGGCAACCATTTATCACAACACGTTCACAATATGTTGTTAAATGTACAGAAACAAACATACCCATACCATATCTAGTCTATGCCTCTCCAACTCCTGGTAGAAAGAGTTAGCAAAGTATTAAGAAATAGAAAAATCACACAAGAAAATCAATGCAAGAAAAATCCAACCAATGGTGAGCTGAAATAAAAATACACCCAAGAATCCCAAAGCATAATTGGAAAGTATATTTTGTACAAAACAATGATCTTGATCATTAGTTAGAGACCGTCTCATTCAGCTTAAGCACAGAGTAAGAATGGCTTCGTTATAATGTGGTCACCACCTACCTGGTGCTTCAGTATGACAGCTTGTAGTCTTCGCATCTCCTTCTCCTTAAAAGAATAAAAAGATTAATTAGAAACCAAAGCGTACACAGTACACACAGACGTCTGGCCTTCTCACATTTAATAAGACGCCAAAGTTCCAGGAATCTAATCTGAAAACTTTTTATAAATACATGTAGTGATGATGTAGAGGTGATTTAATCTCCCCTTTATCACAGACAAACCACTAAAAAAAAAAAAAAGATGGAGATTCAGGGGCATGAGAGACATTTGTGGCAGTTTCTGAAAAAGTCTGAGATTAGTAGCAACAGTTTTGTTCTTAAATGTCATTTTACTCACCTTGTTTCGCTTCTCAGCTTCCAGTATTTTGGCATTAGCTGCTTCTTCTTTCTTCTTTCTTTTCGCCTGCACATGCAAAACAGGTGTGAAGGTCATGCGACGGAAGCAATTGACAGACTCATTTAAAACACATACAGTAGACGCACGACAGGGAGGATTTGAATGAATAAACGTTTGAATTAGGCGGCAAATTCTGATCATTTTTTAAATTAAAATCATCAAGGACTAGGATCTTAAATGTGAAAAATATATATAAATTAGGTCTGTAAAAGAAATCTTAATTAAGTGTAAGTGTAAGTTTGGTATGTGTTTGCTAGATTGATTTTTTTTTTTTATCTGTTTGACAGTTAATGCTGTCAACAGGAAATATTCCATAGAAAGCAGAACAGAGCCAGTGGCTCACTGATAACGTCAAATCTAACGCACTAAAATCTTGAGCAATGAGATGATTATTTCCTCCCATTAACACTGAAAGATAAATTGGCTGTAGTTATTATGAAACACCAGCAGGCAGTGAGAATAAATTAAGCAAAATTTCTATCAGTAATTATAGCCCCAACAAAATCCTGTTAAGAGCCGCTTGCCAAGCGTGTCAACTGAAATTTGATTTATAAAAGCTAAAATACTTCACAGCTTCTATTAGTGAGGGAATGCAAAATAGGTATTTTACCTAGCCATAGTAAACTCTGGGCCACCTCTTACTTAATGAAATACTGTATTTTGTATTAAGCTCCATCACGGTCTGAGGAGATTTTCATATTCAATGGCACTTTTGCAAAAAACCAATTAAGCATTAGTCACATGTACTCACTAGATGTGACGAAAAGTGGGACCACATAATTTAGGAATAGCCTTTGGTTGGGGTTTTAAAAAAAAAAAAAAAAAAAAAATCCTATCAACAGCAGAAAGGAAGTGTTTTAGAATGTTTCTGCAATAACTTTCAGGACGAACCTCGAGAATCTGCTGTGCACGGAGTTCTTTCTCCATACGAATTTGCTGAATGCGCTTGATCTTCTCCTGGTAAAAGGATGAGGGCAAGATCAAATGAATTAACTGTTAAGTCATGCATGTTATAGAGTGGCGGGAGGGTGGGGGCGGGATGGGATGGGATGGGATGGGTGGGGGGGCAGGGTGTGTGGGGTATAGTACAGTGGGTGTATGCAGATGAGGAAGGTGCACCGTTTTGAAGGATGGCAACTTCCTTTAAGAATTTCAAAAGCAATTCGACTGTGCCTTTTTTTTTTTTTTTTTTACAACCCTTTTACCTTGAAGCACACAAACTGAATATAAACAGAGCAGCTGCAGACGGTTACGAAGCTTTGCAGGGGAAAAATTAAACAGTGCATGCAAGGAAAAATACATACTTGCTGTTTAAGAATCTTCGTCTGCTCCCTCTTTTTCCGCCTCTCTTCTGCAGCCATTATTGCTGGAAGACGTAAACAAATTAGGCTTGAGCACCACATTATTATGTAGTGTTAGAAAAAGAGTCTGACTAGACAGCAGCTGTTTACCTTGTTGTTTCCTTGCCTCCTTGGCTGCTTGCGCCATGGCCTGCTTCTCAAGTTTTCTCATCATTTTGATCTGGGCTGCCTGTCGAGCTATTTCTGCAACATGATAAAATGTGTTACTGAAATCACAAACCTTATTCAGTTAAACACTGACCTGCAGGTACTCTAACAATGTCCCAAATCCCTCTCAACAACCTCCACAGAAATGTGCAATAATAGCAAATGGCCTATTGAGAAATTAAGACTGCTGCCTCCTCTAAAATGGTTGGTGCGATTATACAAATAACCTCTCACAGCTTGAGTTTTAGGAAAATGACACAAAAACAGTCACCCCTAATATTTTAGATAGTTGAAAATACTCCTGCTATTAAAACCTTTGAAGCTGAGCTGGAAATATTATGAAGGGATGTGACTTTAGCTCCAGTTGGCCAATTAACCTTACAAAAAAAAAAAAAAAGAAGATAAATGCACCAAACCACCAAGTGAAAATAATGACTACTTAATGGTGATTTTTCTCTTGAACAGGTGCCGCTGACAGTTTTCTAAGATACAAACTGACCTTGAGCCTCCAGTTTGCGTAGCAGCTTGGCATCATTGACATCTTGGAAGTTATTTTCACCGATATTAAGAGGATGAGACTTCCACTGCCGGGCCCCAGCAGCGTCACCGATCGGCTGGTGCTCGGACTTTGTGCAACGGCTGCGCCTCCCATCCATCGCTATGATACTGGGACCGATCTCGTCCTCTGCCAGCAAGAACCACTGTAAACCCTGGATTATTAGAAGGGTGTAACTGATTCATCTCTCAGTGTTTTCAAAACAAACACAGATGTTGGCATTTTAATTTCTATCAGTGCGATTTTGAATGTCAGCTTTAAGGTGGGACTAGATCACATGACTGATATGTGATCTATGACTGCGCGATGATATATTGATATATATATACACTGTATTACATCATATATCATTTTACTGTTTTAGCTATGATTAAATTACATATTTTTGCCAAATAAATGTCAACATCCATTAGTGGAGAAACTAAATATGAATTCTAGATAGCTGCTACACCATGATGAGGTCACATAAAAACCAAAGAAAAGTACCTCTGGTCCTTCTCTGGCTTCATAGAAGTCACCAACTTTAATTTTTGTACTGAAGCTGAAGTTATCCCGTGAGATTTCAGTTATTCCATTGCGGAGCAAGTACTGCAAAAGAATAATGCGTATTAATTAAAGCATAGGGGGCAATTATATAATGCTATGCTAATGCAGTGAACATTTGCAGTCATTTACGGCTACTGCACACATAGATTCACCTTCATTACATCAGGATACTGACGCAGCTTCTTCCCACATGGAGCAAAGTAAGCTACTTCTCCTTGTAGACGACCTGCCACAGTCCTGATTCGGGTCTCTCTCTGCCACCTGAGGAGCAAAGAAATGAGGACATACAAGGTACAACATAGTTAATACACAAACAATATCATGATTACTGTACAGCTGTGTTCATTCATCATTAATATATATACATATATATATTTCATAAGCTGAATGTTTCTCTCATAAAAGCTCCCTCCTGCAATATTTTCTAGTGTCAGTACGGGGACAGAAACATATTATCCTCTCATTCACAACGGCAAGCGAACAAGGACAAAAAGTGTGTAAATGATGCCTCTACAGCTGGGTACTGTGTAGTCTGTGGCCTTGTCGTCCTCTGACCCTTTCAGTAATCACACTCCTACGTGGCCACGTGCCAAGTGGGGCTACCCCTCAGTTCCCATGAGCTCCGCTGGAGAGCAGCCATGGCTTACAGAAGAGACATGTAAGACAGAGCATGAGGCTGATATACGGTCTTGTGGCCTCTGTCTCCTGTGAACCTACTGATGAAAAACATCCCCCAGAAGATGAAAGGCCCTCTGAATCGAGGCTGCAGAATTTGTGGGTAGGGAGCTGCTAATGTTGCATGTCTGTGTTGCAGGCTGGATGCAATTAACCCCTTGATGCTAAACTGCTGGGCCTCAATTCATTTCCTGCCCACTACGACCTACTTCTCAAGACTGGGGTTTTTAAAAAAGGCCCCTATAAGGCAGTCAAGGATGTTTTTTTGTGGTCTACTCCTACTCAGATCTTGATGAAGATGTCACTGCCCACAAATCAGGAAATCTAGCGGTGATTTTTCTAACCATTTTCAGTTTCTACCCTGGGAAAATTGCCTGAGCATGATTGCTGCTTTTGTACTTTTACACGTGGATCTGCCACAACAGATGACTTGCCCAGGGCCTTCAGTACCCTGTCCATACCCTTGCTGTGACAGCACTTGTTGAGAGAATGGACCATTTTTTATTTGTTTTTCTTAATGGGGTGAATGGGTCAACACAAAAAGCTTTTAAAAGACACAATTCCTCGTCTGCTGCATGTGGCAAACCCGGAGATATGATAATATTTGCTGTGGGTGATCATGTGTCTTCGGCTGCTCCACAAAGTAAAGATGACCTTTTAGGAAAGGTCGCTTGTCAGCCTTCAGTGAGCTGACATTTTACTAAAACACCAATTGCATAAACACAAACAAGGGAGAAAAAGAAAAGTAGGAAGTAGAACAGTAAGGACAAATGGAACATGTTCAGGTCTTCAAAACCGCTGTATTTCTTTTAATATGGAGTGCAGGCACGATAACTCACCCAAACTCAAGAGGCAACCGCAGAACTCTCTCATCTGTTACTCTCCTCCTCTTCCCTGATCCTAAAAAACAGGAGAAATGACTCAGCGCTTTCCGGACCTCCAGGGGGACAAGAGCAAATCCACAGACCTGCCATGTTTACAGATATATCGACTCCCCAAAATAAGGAGGTCGGCATATTATTGCAAATAAACCCTCACCAGAAAGGGACCGTATTAGACACATCAACCTTTTGTGGATCGTTGTTTTATAAGTTCAGTTCAGGGATCAGCACACAAATATTAGACAAACAATATAAGTAAACGTTTATGCATTTTTCTTCGCAGCATACAGCTGTGACACGATTCTTCTATTATGCCACAGCAGAACTAAATGGATCAAGAAATGAAGACTTTCCCATTAAGTCAGAATCCAGCTCTCTTAGTGACTTAATATACTCCATGACTCATTCAGTATCAGATATATAAAGCGGGTTAATAAAGCAAACGCCGCTGTGCACCATCAAAACAATGACGCAGGGAGGTCATTTTAACCTGGAACTACTGAGAAGCACATCTGTGTTTTCAAACTAGAAAATAAGCCTTTTCCACTGATAGGTTGGACAGTCTGAATAAGCAAAAATGAAGGACGACAAACAAGCCAGGACTAACAGCAAAACAGAGTGTGGGGAATAATAAATACCTCTGTGTGAGTAACACTTCCCTGAAAGCCTGAAAAACTTGCGGTTTGGTCTTTAAGCGAACGCAGATTTGTTACCTGGCAGCGTGGCATACGTGAAGGCTGGAGATATGGCACTGTGGTTATTCAGTGCCCCTGAGCTGGTCACTGCGGCCGTGGTGAGCAGGCTGCTAGATAAACTCGGAGGCTTGATGATCTGCAGGTTAAGCAGGGAGCAGTTGGCCGAGAGGTTCGGGGAGGACTTGTGAGTAGACAAGGAGGCTTTAGCAAGTTTCAGAGGAGTCCTCTCTGAATCGCTATCTGCTTCCGTCTCACCGCGCTCCTTCATATCGTCCTCAGAGCCATCAGAGTCGCTCTCCAGATTGCTCTCTGACTCTGCAGGGGATTCCAGTGTGACAGAGGGAAACAGAGACAAAGCAAAATGATATCCTAATTAGCATTCCTCTCACAACCAATGCATACAGTACAAAGCACTGCTAATTTCTAGAAGCAACCTCATCTCACAGCTTAAATCCACAATGTTATCAATGCCTGTTTAATCTAACCTGACAGGCTGCTGCCAGAATCTTCATCCTCGATATCTTCATCGTCTTCATCGTCGTAGTCGTCTCCTAAAGAGTCGTCTGAGTCCTTGCTGCTGTGGATGTCAGACTCGCTGCTTCTAACCAGGTCTAAAGGTGGACAGGATGAGCTGGTCTTAGGGAGGCTTCTTGCTGCGTGCAGGGACTTGGGACTCTTAGTCTTCCTCTGTGTGTGAGCAACACCTGATGAGGCAGAAGATTTGAGCGGGGAAGCAGAGCTGCCCGACATCACCTTGGCACCAGTACTCAAGTTGATAGGCATGGGATAGGGAGGGCTTGTGGCTGCCAGGAGGGGCTTGTTACCGGGGGTGCTTCTCTGGCTGCGAGGTTTAGTGATGAGGGCCAAGGGGGCTTCCTGAACTGTGCTGTGGCTCACTCCATTCGGGTGGTGGTGATGGTTCAGGAACAGATTGGTGTCGCTGCTGTGTGGGAGAGACAGTAAATGACTGCTCGACGTATCTGGTGAACGTTTATGTGGTGTCAGCAACGATGATGAGGATGCTGAATTTTTGTGACTTTCATACCAGTTCTGGCTCTTAGGTCGCAGAGAGAAAGCTTGCTTCACAGAATCCTTGGAATGGAGGGGCTTCATATATAAAAAAGAAAGGGAAACAAAAAAAAAAGGAAGTAATTACACAAACTGTCACTCACTTTGCATTGCTGTGGGCCGTGAATGAAGGAATTTAAGGTGTAATAAGAGAAAGGGACAATGAAGAGCAGGCTCAAACCTGTCAACAACAGTACAGAAAAAAAGGCTGCTGTGGAAAATATTTTCAAATTGTTTGGCTTAGTGCCATCATGCGACTTTAGCTGTCATCTTGTATTTGTTGCTATTGTCACACTCTGGCAATCAAAAGCCTGTATTTAATGTACCGCCATCATATGAATTAAAACCCTCTTGTTATGGACTGCTACATTTTCCCTCCTTTTAAAAAATACTGACAATAACAGAGCCCGTTAAAAGAGGCCGATTTCTCTCTCTTGATAACAAACATCCCAAAGCATAACAGAGCTAATTGCTTGTCAGTTTTGTGAAGTATTCCCAGTAGAGCTAAATGCATTGTCATGTAGTGGTCAGACTCACATGCAGTATAATAAAAGGCCTGATAATAGTGTATAAGCATTCATTTTCTGTTGCCCACTAGGAACTCTCAGATTATTTATTTCATGACAGAAACAATGATGGACAATGAATAAAAACAACAGCTTCTACTGTTACAAAAGAGGATGAGGAGAGGTTTTTGTGCTTTATTATTCAGCTTCAGCTACTCACCTGTTTCAGTTTAAAGCTGTTCAAGTGCAACGATCTTCCATCCGGAAGGTTTCCACTGCTCTCCTTCATGCCATCAACAAGCTGCGTGTGCTTCGGAGAGGGCATCAAGAATTTGGACTTGTGTCTGGGCTTTTGTGAGGCTAACAGCGTTGGTTGTTTTGGTAAAGAGGAGAGGGAGAGAGGCTTGGGTGAGGAACACAGAGACCGGGGCTTCGAAGGACAACAGAGAGCAAGGGGTTTGGGAGAGGAGGAGACAGAGCTATGCTTTGGTGAAGACGAGTGAGAGAGGTGCTTCGGCGAGTTGGAGAAGGAGATTGGGTTGGGTGAGGATCTGGAGGGCAGAGGGGACGCCTCCCTGTGGGACTGCGCTAGGGGACTGCTGCTTGCTGCCAACCCTGTGGCCTGGATGACACTGATGTGCTGCTGGCATTCCTCCTCCGCAGTCCTGGGGCTCTGGAGGAACAGCGCTGCGGACTGTGGCAGGCCACCAGGGTGAGTAGAGGACTGGAGGCGGTACGGGGAGGTCAAAGGAACGTCACGGTGACTGTCCTGAGTTGCATTTCCATCAGCCGAAGAAGGTCTTTTCTTGTTACTCTCAGAAGTGTTCTGTGTCAGCCGCTGAGTAGGAGGATGAGGAAATGGGGAGAAGACAGCATGTCATGTCAGCTCCTACTGAGAGAGTCTCACAGTGGCAGCTCTGTCAGCTAGCACACACATCCAGTTTGCCACCCACCACCATGGCTGCTTTTGACAATCCAACTAACTAACAGTTTTACACAGGGACACTCGTTTTTTTTAGACACAAAACCTCACACAATAACAAATTTTACTAGTTTCATAAAATCCTAATGATATCCCTCTGTGGTGTTTTATTAGTTTTTAAAGAAACTTAAAAAACCCAGATCTTTGTCTGAGTATGCTGCTGAAAATTTAAAGCAACACAAACACCAGAAGTTCAAGTTAGAAACACATACCTTGACTTTCCTTTTCACCCGACTGTCTTTTTCTGAATCAGAGTCCTCACTGTCGTTGCTCTGATCATCCTCATCTTCATCATTGTCCTCCTCTTCGTCCTCCTCCATGTCATCAGAATCACTGCTGCTCTCCTCACCATCACTGGAGCTATCTGACAATGATCCCGACTGGCTGCCACTCATGCTGGAGGTCTCTAGTGGTCTTTTGTTGGGTTGCTAAATAAAAATAAAAGTCCACAGTCAGGAAAAAAAAAAAAAAACAGGAGAAAGGGTGCCAGGGACAACAAAAGAGTGAAGAGGGTTTTCATGCAGTGTGCTCAAGAGCTTTAGCAAATCCAGTATTCACCTTTTCTTTTGTTTTCTGAATGGTCTTCTGGTGCAGTTGGCGCAGGTCTTGGCTGCTCTTTTGACTCCGGCTACTGTTGGCTTTAGTTTTCTCCATGTTTCCCTTTGTTGGAAATGAACCGGTGTTCCCAGCAGAGTTCCCAGTAGGAGAAGAAGCACTCCTACCATTCACAGTCCCACTTACGCCTACAGAAACTGGCATTGTGAATCTTTTTAGATGGATACTTGTGAGAACAAGCAATATGAGGCAAACACATTAGGAGGACATAGTCTCACAATGTTAACACAAGTATTTTAATGTTATGCAATGTGGAGCCTCTTTAAAAGAACTAAAACATGTATGACCTTAGGCCGGATCAAGCTCTTGTTTTACCTGAGGTACGTGACTGCAAGTGAGCGGGATCGTGGCTCTTGAAGGTTGATGCAAATACAGGATGCAGACCCATAAGAGGAGGGAAGAAGGCTGCTGCTCCTCTGGTATGTACTTCAGATGGACGCCACCAGTCTGGAGAAGGGGAGCGAGATACTGTTCAGTTAAGCACAAATAGCCACTCGCTATCTAGATATGCAGAGAATCTAATCTGCCAACATGTTAGAAGAATGCGTTTTATCCAACCTGTTAACAGCACTAGTCACGCAGTCCAAAATATAGTTTTCCACTGATAACGAGAGCATTTCACAGACTGTGATTTCATCCCTTTATATTGGGAGTTGAGCAGAGGTCGCAGGATTCACCTCATCAACTAGACATGTTACAGCTGCAACAGTTAGAGAGAGCAGCATTCCTCTGAAACAGCATCTGCTCCGTAAAGCGTCCATTTACTTTGTGCCGAGTGTCATGATGTCACTCGAATACAATCTGCATAACATTGGATATCACTGAGAATGTCTTTAATTATTCAAGATTATCCACTCAAGATATTAATGACAACATCTCATGTTACTTTTAGTGGGCCTGAAAAAGGTTGAAGTTTGTCCTTGCAGTTCTTCACTCAGGATGTAATCAAAATATATAGACATAATCCTTCAAGCAAATTTCCCACTTCCATTGATAAAACAAACCTCAAGTTTCCCTACCTGGAAATGTACCAAACTGGGAATGAGCAGCCAAGGCAGATAAACCCAGACTTCCAAGGCCTCCAAACTCAGAGCGGCCTGAACTTGATGTGTAGAGCCCAAAAGCTGGACGGCTGATTAAAGGAAAACCATTGGAGCTGCCAGACACATTCAAACGTTCATCCCCTGATATCTGGAGCAAGTTGCCTGGAGAACAAAGGACACAGTTTAAAGAATGCTTAAAATATAATATACTGATTCATATATTGACTTCACATCAGTTAATCTCGCTATATACAAAGACTATCTAGTGACTATACAGTGTTCAGCGTAGAGTACAACTGAGGACAAAGCTGTGGATTCGGCTTGATCTGTTCAAAATTGCTTCAGCAAATAAGAGACACAGCCGTCTGGTGAGTCTGAGAATCCATTCATAGTGATAATCATGAATGATTCAGGGTCTGGCACACCCACTCATATTTAGAGAATTAAAACAAACCAAATAATTACTGGATTACCACTGTCTGATGTATAGAATAATGAGTAAATGAAAGAGAGAAGGCAGAGAGAAAAGGACACCTGCTCAAAGTACTCTCATATAAAAAGGACTGTTCAACTGATGCCAAGTTAACCTTTTCCGTTTACAACAGCTATACACAATATATCCAGTGTTTGTTATCAGAACTAATAACTACATCTAATACTTTATTTTCATGTAGAACCCAGAGCTGTGCAACAACGATAAAAGCAAAGCCCAGTTGATTTGTTCTGTGTAAATGCAAATCTATCCAGGCTAAACACCACGTCTGATGTTGCTCTATTGACTGAGAAAGTATTAACACCATCTAGCCAATAAGCTTTATATTTTTTTTTGTCTGTAACTGTTTATATCAAACCCCCAACCCCAGACTGTGATCACTACTAACTTCAGTCAAAAAAGGTGCACAAAAATCTGGAGCAAAATTTTACAAAAGTGAAAAAACCTTACCACCATTTTCTTTGGGTGTGCTAAGGTTTTAGCATTGGTTTTATATAATGTACCTGTTCTGCTGTACTGGAACTGTGAAATCCAGTTTATGTCTTTTCTCAGATGCCAACAGTGAATCTGATATTAGTTCTTCCCGTGTTAAATTCACTAGGAGGTTCTGCATTTTTACCCCCCAGATAAACTCACCTAGTTAAAGCAATTACAAAGCTTTTAAGAATATGAAAGCTTGAGTATGATTCCATTCAAAGAGCTGTTACCGTCACTGTTTGTGTGATATCTTTCTTCCATTTCCCACACGGGGGATAAGAAATCTCTTAAAAGAACTCAATTTACTTGATAGTCATAACAACGATGTGACTACAGAGGTGCCGATGTGCTTTCAGCATTTAGTGCTCAGTCCAAAATAAATTATCTGGGAAATTTCTGTGCACGTTTAATGTAGGGGTCTGAAAATGAATAATTTATGAGACTGTCTCTAATGTGTTCTTCATTGTGATAGCATGACAAAGAAAAACACTACTTTTTGAGGCATCTTATCGTGAAGGGGGGAAAAAAAAATAATCACAAACCACGGTATGTAAATTTGCACATTATTTTGTGGTCAGGGGTAATCTGACAGCTTATGCATCACTGCTGCTCAATGCATAATGGCTTTGACCACAATTAGTATTCAGAGAAAACAAGAGGATGTCGGCGGCTGCATGCACACTGTGAGGCTGACAGACATGTCAAATCACACAGGATAAACTAGAGCTAAAGGTTGTCAAAAGACATCCACAAGGGCGTACAAAGCTTTTTAATTGTTGGCATTCATTAATTCAACAGCTTTTCCATTCCTATCAAAATTGTCTGAAACATGTTAAGGCTGGGAGAAGGTGTCTTAAGCCCCATAATTGTTGCACAATTTTAATTCAGCGCTTTCCTGCAAATTGTTTGTCTTTTCTTAATTTTCTATGCAAAGTTGGTGTGGAAGTGTAGTCAGCCAGAAAGGTGCATTCATTTACATTTATTAATTGTGGATTTAAGGCGGTTTTGTTGTTGATTATTAATGCTGTGTGCAGCTCTGCACACTCAAACCTTAACCTACCTAAAATTATTTCACAACCTCGCCCAAAAATGTGGGCTGAATGATAAAATATAATTACTTGAAACTAAATAACACATCAAAACAATTTACCTGGAGCCATATCTGATCTTTCACCTTGACTTTGTGTACGTCTAAGTAGTGTGTGTGTGTGTGTGTGTGTGTGTGTGTGTGTGTGTGTGTGTGTGTGTGTGTGTGTGTTCGTACCACAGGTGTTGAGAGGGGAGCTGCGTGCAGGGCTAGGGGCCGGGCTGCTGCACTTGGTGGATGGTGTCTGTGGTGGAACAGGGGAGGAGCTGGCTGAAGAGGAGGCCATGTGAAGGGAGGACGGGGCTGATGATGGTGACACCAGCCGCTCTCCGAACTCCATACCTGTCAAACACAATCCGGTCAACACTTAGAGAAGAATTAGAGAAAAAAAAACTCTCTCTGACACACGTCTGAATTACAGTCACAACAATACTCAAGTATCTGGGATGACCTTTATGAAAGCAGTATGTTGTCCACTATTATTACAAATAAGGCTGGCTGCTAATTGATTACTGACATTGAGAGGTACTGTATTGTGATGGTATGTTTAGTGCTATGTGTCGACTCAAATTAATTAATTAACCATTTGTTTAAGCCATTTATCAAGCACTTTAACCTCCTTAAATGTTATGATTTGTTGCTTTTCAATGTTTTATATATGTCTATACATTGTTTTGGACTGTTGTTCAAGCAATTTGAAGACTTTACCTTGGTCTTTGGAAAAATGTGATGGCCATTTTTAGAGGTTAATCAATTAATTCAATAATACAAGAAAGTAATGAATAATTAAAAACAGTCTCTAGCTGCAGTCGTAGATATAATAACACTGTGTTATTTTACAAAACCCTGTTGTGTGAATTAATAATTACAAGTGCACTGCAATTATACACTTACAATGAATTTTCAAGGTTTAGTCTCACATGTTCACATGAGTTTTGTCTAATGCAGAGCAACAACACCTGTTCATCGCAATGAACATCAACGTGTTTATTTTATATGTGATTTTGTGAGTGTATAGAGTGATAGAGCGTCACATAAAACAAAAGCATGCACACATCAAACTCACACACATAAACAATTACAGTGGAGTACAGCACACGTGCTGTTGGTGATAACTCTGTCATATCAAAGGCCTTCACTGCTCTTTAATGTAAAACTGCTGCCATATGAGCTGTGATTGTTTAATGAGGGAGTAAGCATTAAATATGGACATGCAACCTTCAGCCTCTTAGGGACACATTTTGATTTATCTTTATATCTTTACATCAAATCCATGCAGATGAATAAACAGAAGCTGTACTCATAGTCCCCACCATTTCCCCTGATGACTCTCAGTCCACTGTTCCTATCATCCACGCACAGATTCTAGTACTACTGTACTTCTTTCATCAGCACCACATCCACTGTATTTTCCATTATTCATGCCACTTCACATCCCACTGTTCACAAAAGCCCACATCTGAAATCCTCTTTAACTTTAGCGCGCGCTTCCCGAATTCTGTCTTACAGCCTGCCGTTGTTATAGCATTGTACGTATTACACCAACAAAAGTCTTAGATCTCCCTGGTGATTCTCCCTTGCACGAGAAAACAGGAGCAGCTGATTAATTTGAGGAGACAAAGCTACCCTCTGAATATCAAGTATCATCCCTCACCAGGAGCAGCACTGATGAGACGTAAATGACATGAAAGCTGCAGCCATGCTTCACTGGAAAGGCCACCGTTTCCTGCAGTCGTGCGGGTGGGAGTTTGTGCAGAACAAAGAAGCTTTCATATTTATAATGCAACATTAAAAAGAAAAAGAAAAAAAGAAAACACAATTGGGTATCATTTTGACCTTGCCACATCACACTTCATCTGTCATTCTAAGACGTCTAGTATGCTTATGAAAATCAAAAACCTGATCTGTGTATCAATTATGAATCTGAACAAATGACATCAAATATTCAATGAGGTGGCAAAGATTTTGTCAAGGATTAAAAAGGTAAAATGTGTCACTAATAAATTCTGAACACCCCAAATTAAAGTTAATTCTTCATTTTTCAGTGAAATGCTTCAAATATGATCTCATGCTGGGTAATTCTTTTCAAATGCATAACTGAACTGGCATTTTCTGTCAATATGAGCCCCGTGAAATGATATCTGAAGTAGCCTTTCCTTTATAGATGTTTAAAATGAATTTATAATCAAATAAACAAAAATATATGCACAAAAAGACAAGCTGCACCTGAATTCATTATCAGAAATTAAAAAGGGTTTAACAAGCAAATAGACTTGGATTTATAGGTAATAAACATGAAGCCACAGGAGGCAGCAAGTACTCAAGGTGTTTTCTAGCCTACATATTTAAAATTAATTTGATGGATGCATGTACACCATCTTGAGATAATGTAAGCATGTGTGGGGGAGAAAGATAAACAGTGCAGACATCCCAAACAGCAGGATGCAGGTTCTACGAAAGAAGATATATGCTAATATACCGGAGATGTTTTACACAGCAAATGACTTGGATTGAATCAAAGTCACGTTCACGTATGCTATATGACGCCACAAGCATAATGCAGATTGTCATCTTTGAATAGGGGGACAAAAACACAACCTTCAACAGGAAAACAAACTTATCAACAGAATGATGATTCTAAAGAGACAAAGCACAAAACATCATTTCAAGTCATTTAAATATAGATAACCACATCTACTCAAACAAACAAACAAACAGTATAACATTACATTAAATGATATTTCCCATGATGACAGCCGTATGTCGGCCAGAAATGTAGCCTCTAATGTGAATGTGCTTTTCACATTAGAGGCTACATTTCTGGCTACATTGTGTCTCATGTACAGGTGGTATGAATGCTACAAATTCTCCTGACACTTTGGCTATGCAAACCAGCTAGTACAAAAAAGTAACAAGGATCAAATGAGGTTTAGATAGTGGCTGGGAAAATGTACTTTGTGCACTCGCATATTCCCACTCAAGGTCAGGGCCAGCACACAATGGTAAATTGGGAATGAGGTAAGAAAAATGCTTCATCAGATTGCCAGTCCATCACAGTTGTGGATACACTCGTGTCAACAGACTATTTTTAAAAAGACTCCAATCCCCCAGACGGGTATGTGCTTTATATTGTAAGAGGGAAACACGAGGCACATTCAAATAAAGAGAGGCCGATCAAACTCCAAACAGAATAAGCTCAGGATCAAACACAAGAACTTCCTGCTGTGAAGAGGCGAAGCTAACCAACTAAGCCAACAATGTTGCCTTGGATACAAAAACAGCTTAACAGAAAACATACAGCTGGACTAAAAACCAATCTTACAAAAGCACTGATTTAAATGAAGTGTGCAATTAGTTTTCTTTCCCGTTTTTTATTCTTCTACTGTTATCTGCTATCTATTTGGATACTTAAAAAAAAAAAAAATGCCACCACTTTCCTTTTTCTTTGTTTTGTTGTTGTAAATGTCAAATACCTCATACTCAGAAAGCCTTAAGGAAGTTATTCAGAGGTTTATTAGCTTAAATAAACAGTTTGACATTTTGGGAAATTTACTGATTCTCTGGCAGAGAAGATTGATCCCGCTAAAGCAAGCAGCCAGTTAGTTAAGCATGAAATGTATTGATTAATCTGCAAGTTATTTCCTCAATTAACTGTTTGGTCGACTAATCATCAGTTAATTGACTTGTAATTGCAGACCTGCTTATTATAAAGACTGGAAACAGATGATAACAGCTAGCCTGGCTCTGTCAGAGGGTAACAAAGCCCACCTACTAGCATGCACACTGTATCCAGCAGAGAACAATATGTTGTTTTTATGCTATAATGTTTTAATTCGTGAGCGTTACGGGTTCTGGTAGGCTAGTTTTATCACCTTTGGACTGAGCCAGACTAGCCATTTCCCCAATGTTTCCTCTCTTTATGCTAAGCTAAGCTAAGCTACACTGGCCTGCTGCTGGCTATAGCTCCAAATCTACAAGAAATGAGAGTGATATCAATCTTATCTCACTCTCAGAAAGCCAAAATGATACACTGTTCTTCGAAACTGAATGCTGAAGTAAATAGTGAAAAATAACAATAAATAACGACACAAAAGAACAGTTTGGAGCTAACTGTGGTAAATAAACAAGCACAAAGGATGCAAATGTAAGCATTCCTCTTATAATGGAAAGTAATACATTTTCTGTCTGTTTATTTACTCTTTCCAGCTGTGTCTTTGTGCGACGGAGCTGTGCATATCTCACATATCGTTGTTAGGTTTTAGGTGTGCATAAGCATTTGTTTTCCATTGTGTGTTCCACCTTGTCCATTTTGTCTCCTTGCACAAAAACAGATGGCTGATGCTAACAATGATAATCCGGTAACAGAGTCATCAGCATGGATCAGCAGCATTTGGACTGCAAACACGGTGTCTTTTCAGCTAATGGAAGGTACGCGCAAGAGACAGAAAGAGGTAGTGTATCAGAGTGTCTTGACAGTGTTATACGACAGAGAGCTGCATTACTCAAGGGGTGCTTTATCTGTTCTCCTCCAATCTGTGATGAAAGTGAAGTGATAAAAAAATAAATAAATAAATACAGAGTATGTGCATGAAAGGAAAAAAAACACAACAAATATGCCAAGTTTTGACTATAATTGCCATGCATTCATGGTGGCCTAACTAATTAGCAGTACATCACTATGTTAAATACACCTCCTCAGACATTAACATCTCCTTGATTGATTCTATACATGGTTGCTTTGACACCAGCTGCAGTCTCCCAGTCTGTCCATCATCCAACTAAACACAATTAAGAAATAGCAACGCCACTCACTGTTTGGCCTCAGTGATTTTCTGGATGGGAGGAAATAAAGTGATGGAAAAAGCAGAGCGACTGAAACCTTCTCTGTTGTTGACAGCAATAAAGCAAATTAAATAAAACCCTACTTGTCATTGTCTCTTTGAGGTCACCCATCAGACCAGCTGAAATGAAGTCAATTATTTGTGAAGACCACCCCCCCACACACACACACACACACACACACAATTTGTTTTCATACACATGACGTGCAGAATGAGATCTTGCTGTGGGGCAGGCTTACGGTCAAAGAAGAGGGTTGTGTCGGCAAGGTGCATAACAAGTTCAGTGGTACACCCACAGTTCAGTTGAAACACCGCGCTACACTATAATCAGTTCTTCAATCTCCCCAAGTCTTCTGATGACAAGTTATAGTTCCTGGCCCTGACTCCTACTCTACCTGGAAAGTGATGTAGTGTTATGTCTGACATGTCGCACCAGCTATAGAAACTTCGCACTGACCTGCATCAGGGGCCAAACTACAGTAACACAGAGTATTACTCATTTTAAAGGCCGTCTTATACATATTATTTTTGATGATGCTGCAATCGAGAGGATTTATGCACTTTTAAAAAAACATTCTCTCTGTTTCCATGGAAGTGTTTTCAAAAGGAAACCAACACACTTCGTACAATTAGGTCAATCGAAGTGGTTTATTTAATAAGGTGACACCACAAAGTAGGTTTTTAGGATGCAATTAGGAATTTCAAGTTACAGTTGAGCTCAGTTTTGCATACAAGAAGACGTATGTAACTCTCTGCAAATATGTTCACCTCGCAGAGGCAAAGTAACAACGTAAATTAGTGCTGAAATCAACAGGAAAGTAATCAGCACCTATTTTAAATTTAGGTTATTTAGCGAGGAAACAGAAAAGGCAACAAACTCTCAGGTTCTAGCTGGCTTCTAAATTTAAATCTTCAGGTAACTACAAATACATCACGCTCTCTTTTCGACTGATGGTGTTTAAGTACACTAAGCGTGCTGTCATGAGAGAGGAGCTGTGCAGAGTGATTAAAAAGGAAAACATGGCATTGCTACACAATCAATACTCTGCATTAAGCGCTGGTTTACCATTCATCTCAGGTTTGCTCTCTGCAGCGAGGGCCCCTTTTTTTATGACCATGCTGGCAGACAAAAGAAACCATGTGCTCTCCAGAGGTTTTGTTCATGAGTGCGGACAAGGATGGTTGTCATCAAGGATGGAAAAGGGGAGATGAAGCCACTGGATGTAGGTTGTAAATAAAGAGTCTGTGGAGCGACTGGTCGACAACCCTGACTATAATCGCTGGCTGGCAGATGGCGGAGCAGTGTTGGTTACACTGGAGAGCCTCTGGGATGCTCTTTGACACTGATACAGCGGGAGTTCCACTCTCACTAAACGTGATCCATAGCAAAGCCTGCCCTGGTGTTACTAAACACCTTCAAACGCCATCTATTCCCTAAATGTCCTGTCTCAGCCATAGTCATTTATGCATCCAGTGTAATCACATCTTTGACCTCCTATGCAAGAACGCACACACGCTGCGAACCCAGCTAAAAAAAAAAAAAGATCCACCTGTGCTCATACTGCACGGATAATAATCCATCGCTGCTCTTGAGACTTACCAGAAAAACACAAAGCACGGGCATTCTGTTATAATCTTTCTTCGGAGCACATCCATCTTTGAGGGAGAGCGCCACGTCAAAAACAAAGAAGGAAAAAAGAAAAGAATATCTGTTCGTATCGACTGTTTCAAACAAGTATTGAATGCTACCATGAATACAGTGAAGAGGTTGGTAGTTAAGGAGGCAAATGGACTCTGATAAATGATGTGAGGCCTCAGTATGACAAATGTTCCAAGAAATGCATTTGTCCTTCACAGCAGTGTTAGCACAGTTTGCTTGTGGATCATTTTCATGAGGAGTGATCTGGGGGTGGGACGTGGCGCCTGGAAGCAGGAGTCCCACATGTTCTTTACAGACTGACATCCATCATGAACACGTTCTCAGAGCTCCTGCCTACTGCTGCCCCATCAGCAACAAGCATTAGCCATAAATTGTGTAGCTCAGCCTGCAGTTTTTAATTAGACACATACAGAGAAGAAGGAAGGGAGGGAGGGAGGTTAGAGAGAAAGAAAAGGACAAGTCATTTCATGCATCTCCCAATCAGCTGCTATTAATCTGTTGTTGTTGGCTTAGGAAATGCAGGTGGTACAGGGAGAATGGCATCCCCTGGATGACATTTACATTCTTAATGTGTTGCTAAAGAAGTGTGTTTCTCAATAGAACGTTACACTTAATATAAATTAACCCTTAACTGTAACAATCTATACCAGTTTGTAGTGTTTTCTAAAGGCAGGAGGCAGAAATGCAAGCCAACATTTGTTTACGATAATCACACATACACCATATTATCGTCATTACACAACTTCGCACTATATACTCAATGTTTAGTCCTGCATCATCTGTTCACCATCATTTGCTGAAGGCATCATTATAATGAGTATTTCTTTCTGGTAAGGAAAAAAAAAATCTCTCTCACTTGGGCATAAAATGGGAATACTAAAATACTGCACCCCCCAAAAGACAACGTCCACGAGGTTCTATTGTTTAAAGAATATGTGTACTTCTAATTAGACGTGAGAGGCAAAATAGAAAAGGTGTCTGCCCTTTGGTGGGAGCATTGTGCCCATACAGGATCTGACGTTCAAATACAGCAAGAGCAGTTCCTTTGCCATTTCAAAGATATTTACATGCCACTAATAAGAAAAAAAAACATAGTGATACGTGCTTTTAGTCGACACTACACACTTTTATCTGTTAATATACTTTCTGGCACAAACAAGGTGTTCGTGTGTATCATAAAAATGCCAATTTCAATAAAACATTGTTGGCGACACTTAACATCACAACTTCAATTATTCACAGAAAGCAAGGTGGTCACGCAGTTGGACTGTGACTGGAAATGTTATACAAATTCAGCAGTTGAAAACCTCGGTTTGATATTATTGGGTTGTTAAAGGTGTGCATTTGCATGTAAACAAGAAAAAAAAAACCAAACAGCTTGAATATAAATCAGGTACAATTATCTGACAGGAAGCATAGCTACAAATAGAACATGAGTATAAGACGCTGGTGCAAAGGTTATCTGTCATACTGTGCTGCTAAATAACACATAGGAGAGCAAAGGACACCTACTATTCTAGATTCAACTGTGAAGACATCCTTGTGACATTATAATTATTGCTTATTTGCTTGTTAGACAAACAGCTGTGTGGAGGATATCTGGTGGATTATGCCACAGATTTACCTTATGCCCATGCTGCCTGTAGTTTGTTATCGATCATGTATCTGTTAGTTGTCTGTACGTGGAAGGTTGTGTGGTGTGATTTTGGCTATGTATCATGTCGGAGAGAGTGAGCTTGCTTGACACTGCGCTGCCAATGACATCCTTATGCTTTCGATGATCAAAGACACAGCATTTATGTAAAGGAAAATATGGGACCTAACAGGCCCTTTAACCCATTTCTCCACGCTGTCAATGTCCGAGATGAAATAAAAGGCAGGATCAAGGTAAACATCGCTATCACAGCTTTTTCATTCCCAGCGCCTCTCTCTCACTCTCCAAAGAGTACAACATAAATCACATGGCAACCGTAATGGGAAGTGGGACTGCAGTGTGCCAAATGAAGCAATAAAACAGATCCCGAGTGTCCCTTTCGAAGCATTAGTCACACAGTGTCCATATGTCCACTGCTTTATTGAAGCGGGCCATGCTGGTTACATTCAAACAAACACCTGTGCACACACACCGAGTGTCCTAAATGAAGGTCAATAATATATAGAAAAAGTGAGATGATCGGGAGTTTTTAGCCTCATAATTTGGCACCGCATCCCTTACAGCTACATAATGTCAGTCTGGCGAAAGAAGAGCGCAGTTTTTCGATACGCTGGGCGCTTGCATCAGCCTTCTAATGGAGATGCATGAGGACTGACACATCACATCTCTGCACCGGCCACTTTGATGTGGCGAACCATGAGATTTTTTTACTTCCATAACACATTCTTGTGTCTTGAAACAAGAGGGGCCCTGAACACTCGAGACAGGAAGGAGCGAGGGTGATTAAGACAACAGGGATTAACGCGATACACTGATAGAAGCATCCAGCTTTGACACACGCTTCCGACTTTGCAGCGAGGTCTGAAACTAAAGCTGCAGCTTCACTTTCTGTTGCTCTTAGTCGCTGAAGTTTTGCAAACGCTGAACTGTCAGTTCGTCTACAGTATCTAAGACAAGCACCTCACACTGTCTGCCTGCCTAGGCCTGAGCATTGGTAACAAAGAGAGCAGTGTACACATACAATACTCCCCAGCTCGTTTTTTTTTTTTTCTTCCTGTGCACCACCCACAAGGCTGATATTCACATTTATATTGTGTGTCAATCAAACCCTCCTAATATCATTAGCCGTGTACTTGGCAGTGAGAACACATAATAAAGGCAATACATATAGCCTGTAGTAAAAGGAAAAAAAAAAAAAAAAAAGGGAGAATGAATTGAACAAATTTTAAATGCTGTACTTTATAGGTTACACCCAGAGACAAGCTGTCACCGGCTGACAGGTTTTCCAGGCAGCCATTTGGAAGCCGTTCACTGTGAAAAAGAAACAATTACCTCCTCAAGGTGCACAATGAAACAAAGTTGTCCACACCACATCTGCACTTGTCTTTTCAGTACTCCATTTGTTAAGTTTTGAAATTACATTCAGCGCATTAGGTAGCAAAAAGGGGAATGATTTAAGATACTACAAAGAATTCACTTTGGAGCCAATACACTGTATATCAGTGTGATTTGGAAATGTGGCATGAAACTGTAAAGATGCGTGTGTGATGTCAGAGTTTAGTGTCTCATTAATCATCTGAGAAAACAAACATTCATAACTATTGATCCTGTTTTGTTTGACAGCTCCCTCATCACCGGCACAGAAGCTAAGCAATGTACTGCTGTGGACGGGGGGAGCAGCCGAACATTTTTTAGCCACCTAAAGAAGAAATTAAATAAATAAATATCAGTTAACTTGTGTGCTATATTTATAATATCAATAGTTTTGCTTTGTCCCTTTCTGACGGAGAACTGAAGCAGTTATTTAAAGCCATCAGACCAGACTCCTGTTACAACACCAAAATATTTACACATCTCACTCGGTGAATTGAGGATTCATATCGACCAACCCAGTGTTGGCGAACAGCCGAAAGTCTTGTTTGAATGAAGTGTGTTATACGATGGGTTAACATGGCGTCTTTAATTCAGGAAGTGTACGGAGGATTACAGGTGTGTGAATGTTTCCTTTCTTGACAGTTTATGAGTTTATTTATTACACTAAATGTAATGAAGCTGGTTTGAGTGAGAGCAAAGAGGTTGTGCTTTGTGGGACAACTGATGTCGATTTTTTACGGCTGGTTCACAGAATTAATTGTGTAATAAATACCTGAACCACGGTGAATTCAAACCCAATATTGGGAAAGCTCACAAACACTTGAACTTGAATCTGGATTTAAACTAATTTCCAATACTTTTCAAATGCTTACTTTTATGTACATAAGACCCTAAATTAAATAGCTAGAAGGCTTTTTGTGGATCTGGGTTTATACATTCTTCATTTTCACAGTTCATAACCAAGTTTCTAAACATCAAAAGTGAGCAGGGAGAATATTTCAGTATTTGGGGAGGTGGGGGGCGCTATAACAAAATAAAGGGATGTGTCTTTAACCACTGTAAGTCAGCGAAATAGTTAATCTAAGAGATTTCCTACATGTAAGAAATTTGCATTTATAATCAGCAGAGAAGATACACTTGTGAAATGTCTCTATCGCCAGTGCCCGAGGCGAAACAACATACTATAGTACTAATTAATACTTCCTGCCTGAATAGAGCAGCTTTCAATAACACAGGTCTGATTGGGGTGAAAAAAAATGCAAGCTTGTGCAAAAAACACTGAATGCTAAAGATCATTTGAATCTTTAAAAAAAAAAAAAAAACACATTGTCGACTGGATTTTAATATTTTAAATTATGATCAGTGTACAGCTGACCACAGTACAGTACACTGATGTGCAAAGCCAAATCTGTTATGTGTGATATGCATCCACACATATTGTTTTTATTATATGGGAGACAGGTTTCCCTCAAAGGAGACCTGAACAACACACACAAAAAACATATTAGCTTAAGATTGTGAGATGGTTGCACATCACAATAACAACATGTCTACTCCCACGATCTGTTTGGTTTAGTCTGTTTTAAATTGGCCATACTTAGAGAGATGAATGAACATGTAACTTTCATTTCTCCACTGAGCTTTCTTTGTTGCTCAGGGGAAATTTCCATTATCAGTAAATCTGACAACAATTTTCTTAGTGGGTTCACCATTGAACAATGGGCAAAACCAGCCAACAGTGGCTTTGACTCAACTACTAAGACTGCAGCAAGTGAAGTAATGCTAAAAGTTTAATTTAGCTCATTCAAATGCCAGTTTTGTTTCTCCCTAAGTGTACAGTAAAATAAAACCACTAAGGCAATGTGAGTGCAGAAACTTGCTTGCTTCCCTCTGATGAAGTCTACTGCTACATTTCCTGTTATAGCAACATTATACATGACAGTCCACAAACAGAAAAGGAGAACTATCACTGTTTTAGAGAACTAAAGGAGAACTGTTTTAGACTAAATGAGCGAGATGTACATTAAAAAAATATTTACCCATTTTCACACATGCACTTTATTCCATAATGCTCTGGCAATTCTGCATGTCACCTTCAAAATAAAACGCTGTTATCTGTGGAAAGGCTGCACAAGAGCCACAGACACAATTTGGCACACAGTCCCTGTTGACATTCTGCTTCTGTTAGTCATTAAATCAAAGGTTATCAGAGACTGGAGTGTCAAAGGCAAATATCTAACAGTTTTCCCATCCAGAGTTCTTTGTTCTATGCACCACTGTGGCACTGTGCTTCCCATCGTAATATTACAGAAGTAATAGGTGAAGGTTATAAAAATTAAATAGGGCATTTCATTATTTTAAATATGCTAATTCTTATGGGATAAAACGCAGGACAATGTGCTTTGAAATGAGCAAGAAGGGGAGAAAAAAAAAAAGTCTCATTTTAATAGTGCTCAAAAACACCTGAAATTCATTGGAGAGTTAATATTAAGTGCATGGTGCATGCAGCTGTGGCTTCAATGGATGTGGGAGAGTCACTTGGGATACTCATCAGACTATTTTTATTTTGATAAATGTGCGGGGAAAATAACTAATTTCCTGTCTGCCTCTGAGCCATCTTCACAAAAAGAGCTTCTTCTCGGCTGTAAAATGAATATTTCCATCACCTGCCTGCACTGCTTCAGACACTGTGTCCTCTACAGCATCATGTGGCGTTAACAATGACAACATGGTACTAGACACTGCTGACCACTTAAAGTAACCATGATAATAATCGGACATTTTAATAGATGTGAAATATTGTACCACGGACCACTATGGCTACAGCTACGGCCAGAGACTGAGCTACTTTTGCTTCTGGTGCTAAAAACAACAAATCAGAGTCGTATTCGTAAGACGACAGGGACTATTGCTACTTCTACAGAACTAGTTCTTTTGATTTTTTTCTTGGGAATCGCTGTCATTTGCAGATATCTCACCACTAACCTATGGACATTACCTCGACTACCAACCAAACACACACACACACACACACATTGTGTCTGATTGCATTTTTGAGACTGACGTGACTGTATGTGAGAGTTTAATTAGAAAATATATAAAATTTTCCAGGGAAGTGAAGAACTTTTAGTGTATTTTTTGACCACAGAACCACTTCTATTTTGTAGGATATATTCCAGCCCACAAAAAGTCCCTGCTCTTACGTATTTTCTTATAGGATAGGGCCTCAAAGGGTGGAGTTGAATTGAAATGACACGAACCACAAAACTACATACAAAACTGTGAAAAACATTAGTGTCAGTATTAGGACTAGGGATGGGATTTTTTTTATTTTGTTATGACAGTTCTATAGCCACAGTCTTGACTAGTCTAAAAAGAGAGTGAGATAAATTAAATTATTTTTATAGTTTCAATGCGGTTTTGTACTAAAGCAGAAAAATAACTAGAAACAAAAACACTAAGCAGATTTATGGCTACTTTGGAGACTGGAGATGTTTTTTCTTCTTCTGTTTTTCTCGCTTTTTAACTCTGCATGTATCCCTCCCAACATCTATGCAAACAATGTCACATAAAAGTGTATTTTGTTGCTTGTAAAAAAAAATATGTCTCAGATGGAACTGCTGCTTTTTAATCTATTATCAGTCTATTTTACTTAATCTTTAGTCTTCTTCAGATGTGGCCAAAAAACAAACCCATGAGAATGTAGAAAAAAGGACTTCCTGTGGCTGTCTGGTCGAAGCCCAACAGAGTCATTGAGATAAAAGAGGAGCTGAAGATGTGTGTGTGTGTGTAAGAGAAATGTTCATAAAGACAGGAAAATGACAGTAAACAATGCATGTGCAGTTGCAGATATACCCAACGTCTAAGCCCAGAGAGTGGGATGCAAATTATCAAAAATATTGTTGGGACAGGCTGCAGAAGAATCAACAGAGATTATCATCAGTGTGCTGAATCATTTCACCATATTATTATTATTACAACCCGGGGGTTAACCAAAATCATCTAATTTATCTGCCTGAGGCATTTTTAAAATTGTCTAGAGCTCTGCCTTCAGGACAACATGTGATCAGTCTGGCATAGGCCAAACTAATATTGATATACATGCACTTTCAGTAGGTTACCACCTGCAAGCTCAATGAGGAGCAGCATCTGTCCTTGCTAATGTTGTCATTGCAGGGCAGCTGTGTGAGGACAGTGTGAAGGAGAACACATTGCACATACACAGAGTAAGGCTCTCTAATGGAAAAAAAAAATCTTCACACAGTTCCTGTTAGTGAAACTCGACAAGCACTGCCCCCTGAAAGCAGCGCGCAGCCAGGCCTGAAAGAGGGGAGGAAAGGTGCCTGGCACGGCAGCTTAATATCATCCTTACAGACAGAAAAACAACTTGCTTGTACGGGTAGCTCTATATGTCACAACGGTGTGTAAGACCTTCCAACACAAAACATTCAAAATCTGATTTTCGCACCAAGTATACCTAAATGTGCAACATGCTGTTATATATTTGAATGGAGTGGAGAGCGTAGACGTAAGAAGTGGCTGATGCCCGCAGGAAGCTCACCGGCCAACCTTTATAATTACAGTATATGTATGGCTAACATGCTACGTGCTATTTCTATTTAATGTGAACTAAACTGGACAGATTTAACCAAAATTGGTTACAATAATATAAAACTACTTTAAAAAAACCCTCACAATATTTGTTATGAATGAAGATCGGTGTATATTATGATATAAATACAATAAATAATAAGAATCTGAGGTAGCAAGATGATACTTCACTTTTTCCTGAAGGATGCCACTCAAATACAAACATTTCCTCTTATATTCGGCTACATGGATACAATATTCATTTTTCTGCAGGAGGACAGTCAATGCATAACAATGAGATTTGCTAATGAAATCAACCATCAAGCTGAAATGCATACATATTAAACTGGGGTCTCAATGTCATTTGCTTTTTGCATCATTTATTCTTTTACCTCATTTCCCCAGGTTCATTCAATATTTTATTCTGACTTAGATTTGTTTACAGCCAAGAATAATGACTGCACATCACGGTTTTATTCTGCGTGCCTGTGTTATCTGTGTAATGAGAAGAGCCATTACCAAATTAATATTATTTGCATAAACATTTTTACCTTAGTAAATTATTTATTTTGAGTCAAGCAATGTTAATGACAACCACTTGCCAAATTGAAGCCATGCAATATATCTATACTCCCGAGGAATCTCTTCCATTAACAACGTTGTTTAGAACTTAAATCAATTACAGTAATTCTGCAACAACATGAAATAAATGGAGCTAAACAGCTGTCATGTATTGGTTTTGTAAATCTTACATTGATTTATTCTCCACTGTGCTTAAAGGGCTTCAGAAACTTGCTTGTTCATAAACTACAATTTGCTTCCTCATTATGTACTAACAACAAACACCAGTTTCATGATTACAAATGCAATCTCTCTCTCTCTCTCTCTAAAAAAAATGACATTTAAATCCTTTTCCACTAGCTTAGTAAACAATGGAAGTGAGATAATTGATCATGTGCTAGGGGATCCTCTGTGAGCGGCAGAAGGTCACCGCCCGCCAGCAAAGCTGATAGGGAAAATGGCGTTGATGCTCCCGAGCTGCCATTTTTCTTCCCTGACAAAGACTCCATCTGCCACCAAGCCATTTGCAGCCTCCGAGTCAGAATATCAATGATTTCCAACCATTCTACAACACAGCGTTCCCCTTGGTGTCACCTCTACACCCGTCTGAGCGCTGACACCGCAGATCCTCTCTGTGAAGACTGCCAACAAACCTCTCATCCAGCTAAGTTGCATTTATACTGATCAAGAACGGCAAGCATTTTATTGGCATTGACAATAACTCAGCGCTTTGATCAAGCAGATTTCAGAATTTCAGGTTTATTCTGAAAAAAGAACAAATCCATGAAATCAGAAGCTAAATCAAGCTCGCTTAAAAATGACAAAGATGATACAGTGCAGGGTCTTTTTTTTCCCCTCATATTGTGTGATGCACAATGTTGCTGTGAGCTGATGAAAAATCCCCGTTGTGCAATGAAGACTTAATGCCAACAGTAAAAAAAAAAGAAACAGCAGGCAGCTGGCCATGACAACCCAAGAAAATTCAATTTTCCTCAATGCCATCTGCACACCTCAGAGACACCCTTGCAGGCCTGCAATATTCCAACAAGCTCCCGAGTAGACCATATAAGTGCTCTCCCAAAACCCCTGGCCTGCCTGACCTCTCACCCCAGAGGAGAAGCATATATAATTAATTAAATTTTATTGACAACAAACTAGCCTCTGTGACTGCAGCTGCCTGGAACTCAAACCACTCTCTGCTTTACTACCTTTGTCCCAGCGGTCTTATCCCTGTTGAGCAGACACAACTTGCTCCATATAAATCCATACCGCTGCCTCCACTGTGTTCCTATCTTAAATATTATATTACTCCCTTCAAAACTAGCAGGCTATAGATCAACAGAGAAACCCAAACAGCATGTAAGAAAATCAGAGTGTACCTGAGCATCAGACAGTATACAGTCACACAAATGTGGGCCTCTAATGAACTGGCTTGCTATTTTGGTGCCAACCAGAGGAGTCTTTAAAGTTAACACACATCCTCTACGCAACATGCACGATTTCAACTTCCAACCACGTAGGAAGCACTGCTATTTAGCCCTTCAGATGAGCACTATTCGACAAATCAGCAGTGTAAAGACTAACCTTAAAAAGCATGACATTTCTACAGGTGACCTGCTGCATGCTACTGCTGAATTTTGAACCTTTGCTCTCGGTCCCTCTCTGTGCCCGCCTTGACTCAATCAGACACGACTTCATCCTTCATTTAAGGGAAGCTGGTAGACAAAGGAAGCATCGCCATCAACGATTTCTGTTATTTTGTAACACCAAGAAATTCAAAATAACTGACAGAGGATGTTCTGAAATGGCCAAATGACTAGACGAGGCTAACAATATCTTTGAAGAAGCAAAAGGTGTTATTTGCACTCCTTTTTCATGCGAGCCATGGGAGGTTTCGTTACAAGCACAGCAGAATTTTCTCATTTTTGTTAGACATGTAGGTGCAAAACCAAGACTAATGTGCCACTGGTCATGTGGCCTGACTAAGTTTTAACTGCGATGGAGCAGGATTTGTATATATTTAATCTAAAGATCATTAATCTAATAGGTCAACATGATGTAACCAGTGATTCTGGATTAGCATCATACAAAGGCACATTATGCACATTGCTGCTATTCTTAGAAGCTAAATGTAGCTCTGTATTCAACAAATGTCTGAAAACAGTCTCATGCAGTATCCATACAACTAATACATCTCATAGTTACATCATTCACAAGAGTCTTTGATTTACCATTGACAGAGTTCTTTCATCATTTCACTTCTCCTTCCTGTATTCTAGTCCCCCTCTGGGCAAAAAAGAAGAGTGGGCTCTCATATGTACAACCACATCGTATTACATTGCCAGAGCAATCTGTTCGCTCTTCTGGCAAAGGCACAAAATACAGCCTACTCTGTGAAGCTACACTATTAACTGAAGCATATGCATATTTAAAAAAAAAAAGGAGGTGGTGGTGGGGGGGGGGGACTGCCAAAGCCTAACCTCGCTCTCTTACACACACATACAGAACACTTAAAATGATGATGCATATAAAACATAGCACTCACCGGTCCATAAAACCTCCTCCCCTCTCATTTAAGACAAACTGTTTGGAAAATTATGATACCAGGATTAATAGCGCTACTTCTTGTGTGATACCAAATGAGAACTTTACTGAATATGAAAAATGTGACTGAAGGTGACGGATAACACGCTTCATACCAACTCAACACAACGTGCTGAAATTGTAAAAAATCTTTTAAACATTTAAATTAATTTAGATGATTCATTTAAAACACTATCGTAGGACACTCATATGTTTATTGGATTAGAACTGACCTGACATTTTAATACTTTAAGGGAACATGGTCCTGCTTCACTTTGTCTCCCTCAACAATTTCTCAGAAAACAAGCATGTCTGCTTTGTCTGAAGCCAGACGTGCCCTTTGTGTGCTTTGTATCTATTGTGTTGAAGTGGTATAGAAATGAATGCCAGCACTGCCTGGCTTTTACTCTAACGCAGCTGCAGGCCCATGGTGTTCACTGAAGTGCTGATTTAAATTTCTTGTGGCTTGATTAAAGTTAGTCTAGGTCGCTCTGTGTGTTTTCTGCCTATTCTTTTCTGACTCAATTTGAAACTATAGCTCATATAGCTTTCTACATTACTCCCTTTACTACTTCTTTCTTAATGAGTTTCCCTTTCTTCCGTTCTTCCTTTACTCTCTCTCCCCTTCAGCAGAGTGAGGATGGGCTCTCTCGTCACAGCTCAACGGTAAGAGTTTTGTCCAGTTTGCCTTTGCCAACACAAATTTCCACTGTCCGTAAAGAAAAATAAACTTTCATTAAACTTGATCAAACTACAAAGAAGGACTGATAAACATAAAAGGGACATATGGACAATCAGAGGCAGAGACTGCTGCACAGAGGCAAAATGCACACTGACTGGACTTTTAAACACCACTGCTTACTACATCCTTATAAACAAACAACTCTTTTCAGCATTTGCATAAATAAAATGTGTTTAATGGTCCAGGCCTATATGAGGACTGTGAAATTACCGTACAGTAACCATTGTGTCAGCTTGTATCAAAGCAATAGCTGGCTATAACTTCCCAACCCGGCAGCTGTTTCTGAAACTTACTGTTTGACCCTGTAGGTAAACTGAAGGTTACTCATAACGGCTATAATAAATCCTGGAGGGCTTTCTACTACACACACACACAGATGAAAGGGAGAGTGCTCAGGTTTAGAGATGATGGGATTCCTGTGGCGAGGCTCATTTTGCCATTGCCATTTCAACTCGGCTTGTCTCCAGCGCTACAGATGACCTGTCTCTTTCCAGGGTCAGTCACATAAACAGTAGGAGACTTTTTCTCCCGATCAGGCGGTGGCCATGTACATGTCACAACCTTTATGGAGCAAATAATGCTGAAATTTAAGTGAGCAGTTCCTCTTCACCTTTAGGATTTTACTAAATGTTGAAAGATTTGGCAAAGCACAAAGAGGAGTCAAGAGTATCAAAGGCACAGGAAGGAAAACTTTGGTGGGATTCAACACTAGGTAAATGTGAGCTGAACTGTATCTGATTAGTCAACAATTCAACATTACAAATAAAGAACAAAATGAGTTTGTCTGCTGTGTTGATCTAGTATGAAAACCAAGTGCAACTGTCCTCGTATTCACTTCCTGGAGACACTATTTTAATGATAAATACCTCAGTGTGAGGTGTGTAATCATTTCACACCTACACCACAGTGGCACATACAACAGAGAAAACTTAAACTGCACTTGCAAGACTGCAAAGTGAACTCCCTCATAATTTGAAAGCGAGTGCTGCAGTCAGAGAAAAAAAACCCACATGTCACACTTTCTAATAGAGTAGAGCTCGGGCTGAAGGGAAATGAATTTGATATACCAACCGACTCTGTCTTGGGGCAACAAATTCAATTTTTAATAGCAGCTAGGAAACATCTGTATATGTGGAGTAGCCCAAATTAACACTAAAACAAAGGCAAACAATGGCTCCAACCCCACCAATTAGGCTACCCTTCTTTGGTTTGTAGTAATTTATCTAACATACCCCATAGTCAAGAAAAGTTTTCCTTTCTACCCCAAGAGATTTAAATATGTTCTGAAGCCTTGACACTCCAATTCTAAGAAAGACAGGAATTAATTAGATTAACACACAAAATGAGAGCAAAGTGTAATGCAGCACAAACTAATTTCATAAAGGAGGACTTTGTTAAATCTCAACCTAATTGGAAAGTTTTAATCCTATACCTAAATAATACTTTTAAAATGAGGTGCTCTGCTTAGTCCTGCATTTCCATTCATGGGTTACGTTTTCCAATTTAACAAAGCGAACTGGTTTTTCCTTCACGGAATCAAAAGAGGCACATCAAAGAGCATAATAGCAGAGGTGGACAATGGGGGAGCTGAAGTAACTAAACACTTACTGCATGAGACTGTCCTCAGCTCTGAGACATCACTGCTCTGCACCTGAAACACGAGACAACGACAGTCAGATTTATTGCTCGATTTTATCGATTTACTCATTCAGCATCGTTCCCATCTGAAAGCTCCATGAAAATGAAATAAAAATGGTAATATGGACCCATGGGCAGATGAGTTATCCATTCTAAACATCAGCAGAAAATCAAACTCCTGCATCGAGAGACAACACGGGGCAATGGGACATGACAAAAACACTTGGGAGAAATTGGATTATGGTCTACTCTATGACAAGAGTAGCTATAGGGCCAACATTTTGATTTTGCAGAAATCCAATGACCTTAGGAAACTGTATCAAATAATGTCTTTTATTTTGAGTAGAAAGGGAAACATTCCTTTTCAGAAAACATCTCAAGTACAGAGTTTTAAAGTTTAATCCTAGTGAAATTTCTGTTTTAAGAATTGCACAATAAAGCAATGTTTATCCTTAATGTTCATCCTCTGACAATGCCGCTCTCACGGTCAAGAGATTTTTAAAACATAACACAATATTTAAGGCACTAGAAACATTTCTGGCCAGCCACCACATGTATACAAGGTATGCGTTGACATCTGGGTTTGTTTTGTTTGGAATGTAAAAGAAGTGGAGTGCAAACCTACCTCCATTCAATCTTTGAATCAATCCTGAATCACTGAAATCTTTTCAAGTCTTCGTACAACACTCAAAACCGCTGAGGTGTTTGAGTCGGAGGTGTATCTAGAGGAGTGTTGAAGTCATGGTCCTGTATAGTAACTCTGAACTACAAACAATACCATAGAACTGCAACTATTTTTGAGGTCTATCATTAACATCATTCAAGGTTCTTAACTTTTCACTTAGCATGAGTCTGACATGCAGAAAAGTTGCAGTTTATCTCACTGTTAACCACCTAACATTATCTGTACACCACTATGAGCACTATGTCCTCTTTGGGATAATACTATTGGGAAAGGAAAAGACAGTCCTCGTGTGTTAGGACTTTTTCCACTGATGTTTGATTTTTAACAGCTGAAGGCTGTGATGTTATTCTCATGGTGTACTGAACATGGCTGCAAGCCAGCTAATAGTATCTAAGGCTTAAGCTTCCATCATAAACAGGTTAAAATTAAAAGTTTTATTCATGATTCACTTCATTTTTTTGTGGTAAGAGTTCTAATTAAAATCAAGGCATTAAAATCCAACTGAGGAAAACACAAAAGAATACAGGTCGACAAACAACATTAATTGGGTAACACCATCACTCGAAAATCTGATGTACACCAGGGTGTAAGGATGGGAAGGTAACGGTGTTAGGACAAAAGGCCAACAGTGACCAAATATTTGTTTTTCCCACAATTAATATAACCAGTACTACAAAACAAGAACTTTGGATTGATAGTTACCAATATCCTGTAAATGGTGCCCCCTAAATCTTACACACTGGACCTTTAAATCATTACCTCTATCAAAAATAAGACACTTACTTCAAATTAAAAACAGCATATCCTTTTTTCAAAGCTACCCATTTATAATTATTGACATTTATGTTTATGTTATATGTAAATTCATTCGAACATATCTGAGTGCATTGTTAATGGAGTGCAGCTTTTGAAGGGCCTCAAAGAACTATTTTAGACAGTTATGGACTGTTAAGAAAGGCTAACAAGCACATTTTAGGAGATATTTAATTTCACTTCATTTTACAGACTCGGCCACTTATCTTCAAAAACCGAGTTGGCTCGTGATCAAAAAACTCTACCGAGACAGGTGCAATGGCTTTCACATTCACAGCTCACTTCATGTCGCAATGACCCGCCAGAACAAAATCGACCCTTTAAAAATGTCTAGACGGGAAAAAGTTCAAAAAAAAAAAAAAAAAAAAAAAAAAAAAGGCTCTGAATTGAATTAACAGATCTGACACTTTCATCTGTCTCATGAATTTTCTGATACAGAAATGTTACCCTCCGCTCTTTATACTTTATCAGCTCTAAATTTTAACAGTGAACACTAGATCTCTCATAACTTTACAAGTATGGCCTCCGTGCTCTCACATCAGTAGCAGCAACATTTGTTGTGCGTCATCTACAGGCGGGTCACCTTACAGTTCCATCTGTGTCATCGTGCAGTGTGAATACCAGTGTTAAAGAGATTACTGTCTTCTACACTTGCGAGTTCGATGCAGTATCACGAGTAAAAAGGTCACTCTCTGGTTTCAAATAATTGGTTGTTGCAACAAGTCTTTAAACTATTACAAGGCTGAGCCTCCTCAGGTTACTCTATCTGGCTCCTTCATCATATAAAGAGGAGATAAAGACATTGGCCTCCCTGCACAGAAAGCAGATTACTAAATCACACACACAGGTAACCTGTGTGTCAAAAACGAGTTACTTCTTCGTAGCGTTACGTGATTTGAAGGTATCAGCTTGCTAGTGAGGTCATGTTTGTTACCACTGGGTTGGTCGTGTCCAAGTATCTTGTCTTCATTTGTTAGTCTCACCCTCTCAGCTCTGACATCCCAACACTGTCCCGTACAAAATATGTTATGAAGCTTACAACATTAGAAACATTTAGCGCCAACGCAGAAAGCAGAGTGACTTTCATATAGCACAGTGAAAAGGAAAGGTGAGCTTGTTGACAGTGTGTTTGCCTTCTATAGGAATGTCCTACTGCTACTACTAATAGTTCATATTTTCATCGTTTATCATGAGCATGCTTACCCAAATATCAACCATTGTTTTATTTGCTTTGCAATCTTGTGTCATAGCTGCAAGGCACAGGTGGGATAAACTAAATCTGTTGATGTAGGTCCAAACATTCCTTCAGATACGTTCAAGAAAATAATAAAATGGGCAGCAGAGAATAATTTAGTCCATCTGTTCTGCAGATCATTTTGAACCACTTCCGCTAAAGTTTAATGTTTAAAGTTGTACATCATATAATGAGTGCTTATGTGTTTGTTCAAAATAAGAATGTGCACATGTGCCACATAAGAGACAGAGTTCAGAGTCCATGTCCACTGCCCCTTGCAGTGTCTTGTCATGGAGAGGAAAGAATTTAGTCTAGGTTCACTAAGCTTTAAGAATTTGGCCTTTGCTGATCCAAACATTTTTAGGGATGAATTTCTTTTCTCCGGTCTCTTATCGGGCCAGACAATGTTGAGTAAAAATGTAATATTTAAAAATGTAGCTGCAGCAGCATGCCTAGCACAGCTTAAGTGGGAAGTGTTTGTGGCAGCAGTGACCAGATTTTAAATGCACAAGGATCAATAAAAAAAAAAGGGGGCTGCTGAGACTCAGTGAGCAACGGTTTACGACAGAAACCGGACAAAACGTTTGTACCTGACTAAGTAATATGAATGTGAACACAATACATTCATTCCTTCTCAGCTGGCCTGCTTTTCCCGCAGAAAAAAGGGGAGGAAAAATAAATACTAAACAGCCAAACAAATAAGACCAGACCACTAGCATTTTAAACATCTGCCCCATTAACACAGCAGGGAGACTTCAATCTCAGAAGCATCATTGGTTGAAATAAAGCACTGCGACAAGCATCTCCAGGCGGAGAGAAAATAGACCAGAAAGATGAGTGAAAAAGAGTAATCTCCCTGACATATTCCTAATAATCCACCTCCCTCGTGCCGCTCCCCCCAAGCTCACCCAATCATAAAGTGTCAACACTGACCTACAAAAAGGGACTCCCGTCAAGCCTCACATGTTTAAAAACATCAATCACAACAGACAAAGAGGGTACATTGAATTATACAGTATTAACCTTCAGGGCTTGCATATAAAGACCATAGATTTATTTATGCTTGTGTGTTAAGAGCCTCTGCACTGTTCCTTACAGCAAGCTGGCTGCCAAATTGATGAACCTGCTCAGCCCTCAGCAGGAGACCAGCACCTTTGATTAATGAGTGCAAACTTGTGGAAAGGGTAAGACTAGAAGAGACTGGATGAAAATCGGTGAAAACACAATTATTAGCAGCGCTGCTTTTTTCTTTCGAAAAGGCCAAAAGGAATAAAAAAAGGGCACTTTTAAGAGAGCTAAGAGGACCATAAAAAGGGGGACCTTCTCATATTCTGTAAGGACATGCCGAGAGGGGCTACAGAAACGTTTAATGTGATCCCCACTTGAAATGGTGACCACTTGAGCAAATCTGGTTACATCTAACACAACATACTGAAGGAAAGCAACGTATCAGACAACTGAAGGAGGTCTTGAGCTCAAGCACAAAAATCCAACACTATGTGGTGCATTGCTAATTAAATATAGGGTCTATATGTTTATATTAAGTTGTAATCGAGTTGCTATTTTAAGTAATTTAGCAACCTTGAGCTACATCTGCCTTCGGAGCCTGGAAGAACAAAACCCTGCAATATTTTTAACATTCAAATGCCAAGTTGCTGACTCCTTGGATTTCTCAATGCAAAAAAATATTAACATAACGTATTAGGATCCTAGTACGCAGCATTTCAACATTGTTCTCTCTGCAGAGGTTTTCAAGGACATGTGCTCTGAATAAATATGAGGCAAATTTAGTGACCTTCTACCTGTGTTTTGATTCATTGGCAGTTACTGGATGCATGCATAACACATCAAGGCTGTGATCTGATTTATCTCGCTGCCTTGGATACTGAAGCCGTTTAAATGATGGACTTTACCGGGAGGGGGGAATCATGTTTACTGCCATTTCACTTAAGACTGTGTGTGCAAAAGGGTGCACGCTAGTTCATTACTATCAATTATATCTGTAAAGACAAATCAGCTCTGCTGCGTAGCAAACAGAAGACGCCTGCCAAAACACACTAAGTGACACAAGTTAAACACCATCAGAATAAAGTCTATACACCACATAGAGCCCAGTTGTTCACAAATGGCCGTGCACCACACGCCCCTGTGTAAATAGGGTGGCTGACACTGTTGTGAAGTTTGAATGGGCCTTTTACAGGTTCGCTAACGGAGGAAAGACCCCACGTTTTAACAAATCCACGGGCCCATTTCACGAAAGACATAATGACACGTTGGAAACGTCGGTGTAAATAATAAAAATTAAATTAGGAATTCCATGTAGGTGCTTCGGTTTCAGGCTCCTGGCATTGTGCACGCTGGCTCACTGTCACACTGTGATGGCACGCTGGGACACTTCAAGAGAAGGAAGCCATCGTTAATGCCATTAGCAACACCTGTGCTTTTCCTGCTATATGACAAGTCAAGGTGTCTGCTGTGAAAAAGAGAGAGATTTATTCATCTCAAGCAATTAATTTTAGGTTTAGCTCTGTAGAAGTGCAACGTTGCACTTTAAACGTAGTAAAACTTTTTCATACTTTGTGCTTTTGTGTCAGTTTCAGAAAGATACTGCGTGTCGTTCAAATATTTTTATCAGCTTGCCAGTGAGGTCAGGGTGAACGTCATGTTTGTTACCACTGGGTTGGTCTTAGTATCTTCATTAGTTAATCTCACCCTCTCAGCTGTGACATCACAACACTGTCCCATGAAGCTTTAAACATTAGAAACATTCAGCGCCAACGCAGAAAGCAGAGCCTTCCATTGGGATGTCCTACTGCCACTACTAATAGTTCATATTTTCATTGTTTATCCTGACCATGCTTAGCTAAATATTAAATAAATAAGAAAAAAAGAAAGGTTTATTCATCTCAATCGATTAATTTTAGGTGGATTAGGTCTGCAGAAGTGCAACGTTGCACTTTAAACGTAGTAAAACTTTCTTTTTTTGTGTCAGTTTCATAAAGATACTGCAATTTTTTTTGTCAAGGTGTCTTAAATTTTAGGTTAAGCTAAGTAGGCTCAGCATAAAAAAAAAAAAAAAGTACACAGGGAAGAAATCAGGGCAATGTTATAATGTCCTGATTTCTGCTTTGGAAGTATTAGGCCTAGTTTGTGTATGCTTGTGGCACCCAGATTATATGACAGCTACTGTAATGGTTACAAAACTGAATATCTAGGGCTTAAAGCCAAGTGTATGACATGTCATCACGTGAAGATGAAAGTGCTAGGATAGCATAAATAAAAAAAATTGCATACGTGTGATTAAAACACAGCTTTCATTTCTGCAGAAATCCTCTATCATCCAGTGCTTTTTCGAAAGTTTTCTAACTTTGTGACAGCGTTTTTTAAAAAATCCACGGTGCTAATTTAAATACCCCAAGATGGCGAATGCCTTGTTGTTAATATGAAAGCAGAAAAAATGGAGGGTATTGTCATAATCTCAAAGGGTAAATTTCAGCCCAGACCGCAGCAGCTGCAGCAGCATTAGCTGCGCTTTCCTTTAAGAGGAAGCAACAAAAAGAGAAGATAGAGAAGGGGGAGACCAGCGGGCAGCCCCCGGCTTTAAACACCGATAACCGACAACAACATTTCACGTTAGGAAAAGATACAAACATTAACAAGCGGCTCACCTGTGCTATATCCCAGTTGTTTGATAAATTCATGTTGTCACACGAAGCTTTAAAAAAAATAAATAAAAAAACACCCACAACAAGCAGAGCCCGGACACTACTTTTTTATATCACAGGACTCCTACAAGAGGAGCTAAAAATAATAACCCGACATGCTACACTTGTTAAATGTTTTCTTTCATTATCCGTCCGTGTGTGTGTGTGTGTGTGTGTGTGTGTGTGTGTGTGTGTGTGTGTGTAGTGGTGGACCAGCTGGCGACAAAGACAAGATCCATGCAGCAAAGGTAATGACAAGACTGAGCAGCACTGCCTTTGCCTTTGCTTGTGCTTGTGCCAAGTACCACCGGTGACATGTTAACGGTAGTTGCTTAAACTCCAAACAAATCTTCTTGTGACCAAGTTACAGCTTCAACGAGACGGCAGTTATGTCCACAACAAAGTTTACAACGACCACATCCACGAAAACGCCGCGTTACTTTGATATTAACTTTGTTTTTTTTGAGGGGGTGGGGGGGGGGATAATTTAAACGCCGTGTTGAACTCAACGGACGCTTCAAGGAGGCAAGTGTACAGAGAGAGAGGGGGGGGAGAAATAAAAAGGATGCTACCGGTTTTAGCTTAGCCGTTAGCTCGAGCGACACATTAGTGAAATGGCACATTATTGTTGAACGTACGCGAGTGAGAGCTAACGAAGCTAAGGTTGCGAACTCCCGAAAGGTAAAACAAGAGACAGTTAAACTCACCTTATCGTCGAAAATGTGTATCCCTTTAAACGGAAAAGCACTGTTAATTTACTTCCCAGTTTTTTCTTTTTTTTGTCGCTTCTTGAAAGGATGTTGATGAAAGAGGCTTGAATGGAGGATTGGTCAGTATTAAGGGGGTCCGGGGGTTGGGAGGGAGTGTGACTGGATGTGTTGCTCTCTAATCGCAGATTGAAGAGAGAGACTCTCTCCTCCGTTTCACTCCAAGCAACTCAAGAGAAGTGACGTCAGCTCAAGGCTTTTACAATGCAAACTTTTGTTCCACATAAACTGCAAGCCTGCAAGTGCACAAACTGCCTGTGGACATCCTCATGAATATATCATAGTACACGTTTAAGTAGCATGCATTGACTGGGGATGCAGGCGTTGACATAACCAGTATTAGTTCTTTGTTTATTGTTGCAAAAACATGAAGTATACAAGTATAAAGGTGGGTAAACTCACTCACTCATCTGCAAGTGCAAAAACTGCCTGTGGACATCCTCATCCTCATAAATATATCATAATACTACTTAAATATCATGCATTAACTGGGGATGCAGGCGTTGACATAACCTGTATTAGTTCTTTGTTTATTGTTGCAAAAACAAGAACTATACAAGTATAAACTCCCTCACTCTTGTTCCACAAAAACTGCACCCTGCAAGTGCACAAACTGCCTGTGGACATCCCCATAAATATATCATAATACACCTTAAGTATCATGCATTGACTGGGGATGCAGGCGTTGACATAACCAGTATTAGTTCTTTGTTTATTGTTGCAAAAACAAGAACTGTGCGTGTATAAAGGTGGGTAAACTCCCTCACAAACAGGTGCATAAGTTTCATTTAGAGAAAAAAATATACTTAGCCTAGTCTAATATTGTTATTTTCCTAATTAAAGATAAACTGTTGATTGCATTTGGATGCAGGTTGTACTGCACACACCCACATAGTTAATTAATAACCCATAGGAGGCAGGAGCAATACAATACTGACAGTGACAGTGAGCATAAAGATTGAAGATTTGATGAGTTCAGTTCAGTCGTATTGTCCCCGCGAGCAAAATATGGAACAACAGACTCGTTTAGCGACAGACACAGTAAACGATCAAAATTTAGAAAAAGTAACATGCAATAGCAGTAAGAACAAAAAGTGATAGCAATAAGTAAATACAAATTAAAATAGGAAAACCAACAAATAAGAACAAGTTAAAATGATGTAGGTTGAACATCATTCATTAACTGAGGATGCAGGTTTTGCCATATCAGTATTCACTGATGCCTTATTGTTGCAAAAACAACAGCTATGCACGTTTGTTGTGCAATTAATAACCCGTAGGAGGCAGGAAAAATACAATACTGACAGTGACAGTGAGCATAAAGACTGAAGATCTGATGCCGCTTTATTTAGTTGGTATCACAGTTCAGTTCAGTTCAGTCGTATACATTTGTTAAAAAAGAGACCCATTCGGCGACAGGTGCAATAAAAAAAAGCAAAAATTAGAAAAAGTAACATGCAATAGCAGTAAGAACAAAATAAATAGCAGTAAGTATATACAAATTAAAACGGGAAAACCAACAAATAAGTTGAAATTGGGTAGGTTAAAATACAGAGGGTGCAAATGTTAAATTCACATACATTCTTTAAATGTTTGGATTTGTTTCACCTGCCCCTGAGGAGTCCATCCACCTGTCCTCTAGCAGCAGTTGTTGGACTGCTCAGATCAGACAAGAACCAAATGAAGCTCAAAATGTGATAACATGTGAAACTATTAACTAGTCATTAATATTTTGGTGATGGTTGAAATTAAATAAGTAATGCAATACATCCTGTTCATCCAATAAAGTGACTCCAGTCAGACAAGGACTACCATCTGCCTTTTTTTTCCTGATCATTAAGCAAGCATACAGTCTGCAACAGAAAATAGATTGCAATTTTATCATTAAACTCAGCGAGAGACATTTACAACACAGTGTAACTAAAACGATGTATTGCTGATGTGGACTGATCATTGCACCATGTTGTCTTTCTTTTTTTTTTGAAAGAAGAAGATCTATTAGCGTTCAGGGGATGGAGTGGATTTCAATTCATGGCGCTGCCCCTTTTGCCAAAGCACACTGTACATGAAGATGAGCTAATTGGATACAGTAATTAAGTCACAAAGGCACGCTGATGTGGAGGAAGAACAAAAAAAAAACCCTTGATCAGCGTTTGTAATTTAAAACAGGTTTATTTGCTTGTTCACCATCCCTTGTGCTCATTGATTTTTCTCCCCCTCCCCTAATTCTGTTGTCATTTTAGATGCTGCAGTCACAGGAGCTACTGACTGTCTGACTGGACTGAGTGAAACACATGCCTGGCTGGATGAACACACATGGTGAGAGGGGAAAATCTGATAAATTCGTCAGATGAGCCACGGGATACCTGGGTTTTTAATTGTATTGGACAATCTTCATTAGAGAGAACGAGCAATGGGAGAGATCAGTGCAGCGTCTCTGTCAAAAGCCTCCTTTTTTTTCCGGCCATGGTTTTTCACGTTACACAATCAAAATGTCAGCCTATACCTTGGTCATTTGTAACATAATAAGTCGCAGTCGATGGCTGCAATGCAGCAGCATGCTGGGGGAAGGGCAAACAGTCTGTCCCCTTTAAAGGGATTTTTAAAGAGTCTTGATTAGAAAGTATAATGAGATACCAAAGACACAGCAAAGATGATCTCTCCAGAGACTGATGGAAAACAAATTAAGATGGTGCTTTTGTTTTTAATTATTATTTTTCTATCATTCCGCAGAAAGCTCAGTACACCCCTAAGGCACAGGAGTTGGACTCACTGTCATTGATTTTTATTCTCTCTCTCTCTCTTTCCTGACATATTTAAATAATACAGATTTTAATCATGTCAGCACACAATGCTCTGATCCCTTTAACACCAAAGCCTTCCAGCACCGCACATGCATTTGATTTAGAAAATGGCACAGTGTCTGAGCTAAAAACTGGGAACGTTCATCACTTTACAGACAAGTTTGCGTCTGTGTGCATGTGAGGCTGTCAATCCTAAAAATCTGTCACACCATGTGAGTTGTCACTTATAAAAATGCAAACGTACTTTACTGTAGCTTTTTTTTTTGCTATGAATTAATGGGGAAGGCTGATTTAATAATGTAATGCACTGCTTTTTTTGCATTAAACATGTAAATATATGGCATTATAAAGAAAACAAAGTTTAAGGATTCATACCACAGCCCCATGGGAGGTAAAGAGTGTAGTATGAAATGCCTTGACATAAAATAGTATACTGCTGTTTATCTAGAATGGCTGGTCAGAGAGAGCAGTCATCTAAATAGTGGCCTTTGTTTTCCTCTGTTAATTGGAGCATGTTCCAGGATAGTGAATGGGGGAGAAACATGAGACTTCCAGGACATGAGAAACAGATGCTCTACACTTCTGTGCACAGACACCTTTCCCACGAAAGACAGGAGCATGAATAGAGGATGAGCTGAGCAGAAATAACTGATATCTAGTAGAATCCTGAGAAAAAAAGAGAGATGTGGGGTTGTGGTGAAACAAGAAAGACAACTAAGAGTTGACCTGTATTTACACAAAAGCTGGAGCCACTGTTTCTTTATGTATTTACACATATACGTGTCTGTTCTGTTTCATATTTTATTGACACATTACTTTTTCCTAATTCACAGGCTTGATCAACTTATGTCTTGTGATCCAGTGTGGCTCTCATTTTCATTCCATCTGTCACGCTACTGTATGTCATATCTTATTCATGCATACCAATGTCCATTTTAATTAGTCATTCTGGGTCAGTGTAGACCTCTTACTGCTTCAAGCAGTGGTGTGGCAGATGTGTGAATGAGGTTCATTGGCCATTATTTGAGCAGAAATAGGCTATTACATCCATTGTGATGAGACAACAGCCCCTCTGTGATAATAAAACACATACATCCTCAGTTAAACAGAAGAGACAGTTTTAGGGATGTAACAGAATAAATCAAATTGGTTCCAAAAAAAATAAATGGTTGCGCCTCAAAAGGTTCATCATAGATTAAATTAAATTATTTCCAAAAAATCAAATGAGGCTTTCAGTATATTAGTGTTACAATTAATTATCATAATTATAATTATCATAATTACGGCTGTGCAGGAAGAGAAATTGAAGAAAACTTTCGCTTTGCACGTCAATACACGTTTTTCTCCGTTGTAGCTGGTGAACTACAGGAGCCAAACACTTTGAGTAGCATTACGACAAATTACAAATCTGTGTAGGTTCAGCAGACCTGAAAATCAGACTGAACTGTCATTTTGTTTTCGTATCATTATTCATTTTTAACTAATTCTATTTAAATTCATAAGAAAATCTGAGAAGAGGAGGAAGAGGAGCAATTAAGAGACCTGGAACCAGACTAGAACATGAACATTGTTGTGTGAATAAAAGAACATCATTCATGGAAGCTCATACTAACAACAGCTTTTATATCTCAAATGAATTTTGTTGCATATTCATGAGCATTAATCACTATTTCGTCTTTTTTTAAAGTAATTTTAAAAGTCCTAACCTGTAATTTTGAGGTGTTGTATGTAATTCAAGTGGAGTAATGGATAAAAATCAGCATTTTATGTTTCTCAACCACCATTTTTGACATTATAGAAGCCTATATTTCTACTCCAGTATTTACCTTACAGTGTTTATATAGAGTAAACAAGTCATTGTTCGTTGTTGTTATATTATTAGACCTGTCAATCACTTCCAGACTGATAGCAGATTATGTGTCTGTTTTTGATGGTTTGGTTTTTGTTCATATTTGAATCAGGAAATGAACCTTTAAGCTCTGTTCTTTTAAAATGTCATCATATCATACTTCCCCAACCACATTACATTACCCCACATTCCCATTCTGCTGTTTGGACCTTCATCCTGCTTAACACGTTAATAATTGGCCACCAAAGGGAAACTACGTGACTTTCTTAATCATAAAAAGGACTTTCACCTCAACTAGGACACAAGATAAGCTTTCTATAACTTAGAATCTGTGCTCCCTCAGATTATTGCTCACACAAACGAATGTGTCAAACTGATTATCTTCCACGTTTCTGGGCATCATTAATTAGTGGATGAAAAATCCCTTCCCTGCAATGCAAGTGAAGGGAATTGACAGAAATGTGATTCACTGTCCCACCTTGTGGCCAAATCTAGAAATGACCTGGAATGTTTTGGAGGAAAAGGTTATTGTTATGGTTTTCTATTAGTCTGCTACATCAATAAATGTTGGTCCATAAACACCTTTGACAACTCATAACTGGATGTTAAAAACATTAAGAGGAGGCACTCAACAAAAAGAGGCATACGCAGCTGAGATTTAAAGAGGATTTATTAGATGACAGACTTCTTGGAAGTCTAAAAATAGATGTGCATGAATGGAATAATAAAAAAAAAGCTTTCCTGCTGATTTCTCTCAGTTCTGTTTCATCTTGGCCCACGCTGAGATGTCAACAGACCCACTGGACATTTGGAGGGAGTGACGCTCTTCAGATGACAGTGATTTAGATGTCCTCTCAGAACTAATTAGACTCTATCCCCAATTTCAGTGTCCTAATTCATCCTTTTTCTCCTCAATTATGCATTGACATATATATCAAACAGAAATGCTCCACATAGATCACACAGAATAGAGAGAAGTCGCTCTTTTCCCTCGACTTGCACATTTTGCAATTCTGCTGGACAGCCCAAGGCTGAAAGACGACATATTACTGGCAGCATACTACTACAAATACTTCCTGTTACTGCCCGATAGAACTTTTCCGACAGATCAAGTCAATAAAAGCAAAAACGAGCCCTTCTTATACTCAAACATACTTTATTATGAAAAACACACAAGGGCTCAGATCCTGCCAAATTAAACTTATATATTACAATACACAAAAGCATTCATGCTGTTGGAAATGTATGACTGCATTAATAGAGTTTATTTTACACAACATATTGACATCTTGACATTATTCTGCAATTTTCCCAACACAAATCTTGATTGTCTTTAATGGCACAGGAAGGATTTATTATTTCCAACACCAAAATCATGAGCACTCTCTTAAAAAATAAAGCAATGACAGTGCCAAGTTTGCAATTCACAGGGCAGCAAAGAAACACTCCACAAATATCTTTTCACAAAAAAAAAAAGTACATCAAGGACAGATGAATTTTGAATTTCGATCATTTTCAGGATAGCCACCTTGAAAATATCCTGGAATGAATGAAGACAGTTTCATCAGTGTCATGATTTTTTTTTTTTTAATACTGGCTTTACTGGCTATGTTTTGGTTCGTCTCACACTTGGACACAATAAAAACTGAATCTGCAGGGACGGCTTTCCACTTCAACATATTTTACCTGAAAAAGAATCAGCTTTATGGACTGTGCAAATCTACCTCATTGGCTACTTTTACACGCGAGGAGTAACAAGGTTTGTTCATAAGGTTTGTGCAACTGTGCATTCTCCCGCTGGGCTCGATCCGTTCTGGATCAAGCTATTTACATGTGCCCTTGATATCCCGCGATGGACAAATCTCATCTTTGAATACTGCTTAAAAAAAAAAAAAAAAGGGACACTGCTGATTTTACAGATAAAAAAGGTAAGTAACTCATTGTGGTTGTATAATAATTTGTAGTGTGGCTCTGGGGGCAGCTTTTTAAAGGCTGGGGGATTATCTACACATGTATATGAGAAAGTCTGCGTTACAAATAGGAGGCGTAGAGCATTGCCCAAACAGAAAGGGTCTAATGGAAACATGAGATTGGTTGGTCATTCTGTGAAATGTATAATCCAACACTTTTGGAGCTTGTTACAAATCAAGAACTAAACATCAGGATATCTCTGTCTCTGCAGCACCAACTGACCATTCTTATTTCAATCTCTCTCTTAGTTGTAACAGAAACATTCTCTCTGCTCACAAAAACAAATTCATTTAATGCCTCCCTCTTTCAATGAGCAATAACAAGTTACTTTTAATATGAGAGAAATAATGATCACAAAAGTTATCAAAGAAATGTGTAATGCCTGATAATAACCCGATGTTGCATCAAATCAAAGATGACATGCGGACTGCACAGGCCGCAGCTGCTGCTGCTGCTGCTGCTGCTGATTAAACCAATCTGAAAAATGTACAGATGATTCTTTGTTAGTGCAGATGACAGAAAAAAGAAGAAGTAGTGAGATGTTTATGTGCCACAGTTAGAAGTTAGTATTAGAGTAAGCCTGGCGTGAGTTTCTTACAGTCGCACTTTGTCTTGACATTGACACGTGTTAACTCAAAACTACTTCCGCAACTGTTTTTTTGGTTTTTTTTGTAGAGCGGACTTCTTTTTGTATGAACACCCACCCAGTGATTAGGGCCTGATACTTCCTATTATGGAAGACAGAGAAAGTTCTCCTACGGCACGCTGTCAGTCTCCTCAGCCTCCACCAGGCAGGACTGGTCCGTTTCCAGGACTCGGAACGGAGGGTGGTACTCGAATGCCGTGAAGATTGTGGAGCCAAGATTGTGCTTCTGGTGCAGGAACCAAATAACTGCTGAGACTCCCACGATAGCTACCACGCTGAGAATGACCAGGGTGGACAGCAGCGCGCTGGGCTCTGAGGAGGACAAGTAACAATGTAAGGAAGGTCACAACCTTAAACACACAATCACAGAAGAATAAGCAAAGAAACGGCAAAAAAAGGCTCAAAGGTAGACTTACTCTTCTTGGTTTCCACTGCCTCTGAATAAAACAAACAAATAGGTAAGTGGGAAACAATCCTAACTGTATTTACACGTTCAACTAAAATCTTTGGAAGACATTTTGATGTATATGTTGCATAAAAAATGGACTTCAGTCTTACTCTGCTTTGTCTTACAGATCACTCCATTCTCAACATCGTCCTGGCAGCTAACATTTTCCCACTTCCCCGTGTTGCTGTGCATAGCCGCGCATGTATCCAAGGGCACGAGGTCTGACGGAGCGCTGTCCTCCCAGTTGGTGAATTTAATAGGTTCTTCGTTGAGCCACCTCATGTCTTCACCTGACAAGACACACCAATCAGTGCTCCAGCGGGAATATAACCAACCACTGTCACAGGTAACGTCCACCATGAAATGTTGAAGTTACAGTGTTCCTCACTTCAAGATTTTGCACAAACTGTTCCAGCACAAACAATGTTCAAGTATTTTCAATATATCAATACAATAGACACAAATTGAAATCTGATTTAGAGCTCCTAGTGGCTTAGCTTCACTTCGCTGATGCCTCAAATGACCCTTCCAACAGGATTTCCTTATTGTTTTTAAGGATGGAAAGAGCCAGAGTTGTTATACAAACTTTAAAATAGCTGACACTAGCAGAAAATATAGGGACAAGGTAACTGACAGTGCTTTATGTTTATAAATCAAACATGTGTTTCATGAAGGAAAACGGAGGAACAAGAAGTTCTAAAAGTGCTCGAATATATAAAGATTAGTCGACCTTCAACCCTGTGACCTCCATACTATTGTTAAAAAAGTTGTATTTTTTCCCTTTTGATTGCCGTACAGAATCAGATTATATCTTATGGAAATCATCCAGTGTATTTTCACAGTACTCCGGTCACACGGTACTTACTGCTTGTGTCGTAATACATTCCCAGCCACACGTTGACAATGCCTTTCCACACCTCTGGGCTATATTTAATGACAAAGTCATTCTCCTCAGCGCTCTGGATGGTCAAAAGCTCTAGAAAAAGCAGAACAATATACAACATCAGGATCACACACACACACACACATATTGAGAATACAGTCCAATTTTGTCTTTAAATATTGTTAAAAAAAAATGTCTCAGGTACCAAATCCTTGGCAGAGGGTTTTTGCTCTCTCAAAAGTGTAGCTTTTGATTTTGTCCTCTTCTCCGTGGACAAAGTGGTAACATTTGTCTTCAAACGGCACCCAGGTGCGTCCATCTGCAGGGCAGTCTGGAAGGGAAAAACACGGGACAAAACATGGTAATGGAAAGATTGGACACCTGACCTAACACACCAAACATAACATAACCAAATCACCATTTTAAGAAGCTGCACCTACTTTGCATCATGTTTGGTTATATGCCAGTTTATATTACCAACAGACCCAGGAAGATAGTTTCAACTTGTGACTATCGTTCCTGTTTTTCTGTGTCTGTTTTGTCATGATTTTCTAGACTGTTACTTGCATCTGTCATTTGGGATCAGATTACTTTCCTATGAAGCTCTGCTGTCTGTCAGACATATCTGTCAAGACTTGTAGCAGTGTTCTGCCTGATAATAAACTCGCTTTACAGTTAATACCAGCTCCATATAACGTTACTGTGCACACAGGCAGTCTATATAATTGGATTTTGTATGTGTCAGTTGCAAATTAGGCATGATTAGACACCTTCAAGGCAGATATAAAGAATGCTGGCATGCGGGACACCAAACCTAAGTGGGAAAAGCTGATTTTCAATGTATTTTTGGATTTCGCAACATGGGCAAGCACACAACTTTGATCTTATGAGTAAGTATGTTGCCATGTAAAACAGCAACAGTGTCGACATTCAGGAAAGTTGGTTCACACACTGACAGTAATACATTTGCACGTCTACGTGCAGTTAAAATCAGCTGATATGACTAATCGAGAGGAAACACAACACTAAACAAACACACAGGAGCAAAGAGCAAAGAGCTGAGGACACAGGCCTGCGCAAAGCTAAAATCAACCATAGCTATGCCCGCAGAACTTATCACCAAAATATGCGTATTTAAGAGTGAAGACTCGGGTTTGAAGTCTTACCTCCAGCCAAACTGAACCGCAGATGGATACACAGCACGAACACGCAGCACAACACCGATCGGTGACAGTAGTTTTTCTTCCGTGGCTCCATGACGGCGAAAACAGAAGAAATCATGAAGCACACAACTAGTTTTCTGACTGTTGCACGTCTCTCCACCAGAGTCCACAGCGACGTGAGCGAGATCCCACCCCCACACACGCACGCACGCACGCACACCAGGCGCGGACACACACACACCACACGCAAACATGGCCTCAACACAGTAGATAGTCCCGCACGTTGGTTATTTGTTGTTACGTTATTTGGAGATTAGAGCCAACAGAAGAAACAAACATTTTATATGACAAAAATCTGTAAATGTGTGTTTGATAAAGCTTGTTTGGTAATTATGTTCATATGCAAACAGATCATACATTCAGTATGAGATTATGTTGCACACAGGGACCTCTGGGTGGTGCTGCAAGTACAGTGTTTATCGCACTGAATGAGGTTTTTGGATTTGCAAACTGTTGGATGATGATGATGATTTTGTTTATTAGATTCCATCTTTTATCTTTTTAATATTATGTACAATAATACATTTATTTTGATACCCATCTTGTGTATATGATATCTGTATGTGAGGCTGTCTTTAAATGGCAGAAGAAAATTTCATAGTTGAAATTTAAATTTAATTCTTTTTTTAAATAAGATTATTTTGTACATTTTTCCTTATTGGACAGTTTTATAGCTACAGAGTATAACATGCAAGCTGGGTGTAATTGAATCGGTGCTTTCATGTCAACACAACAGTTACAGCCAAGCAGTCATCAGCCATGAAATTCTTAATGTTCAAACAATATGTGTAGAAGAAGAGAATCTAACACATAAAATAGTGCAGAAGTCAATACAGGACAGACAACTATAGCTATAGCTAGGCATGATGTATCAGAATTCAAGTATCGAGATGTGTATAATAATAATAAATATATATGCTGTGATGATTAAACAACTTGTAATTACTTCCCTAAGGTAAAACAGCATCGTGTTGTGGAGCTCCCATCATATTTATCATAATTTACCATCACACATCAAATCCATGAAATCTATTGGATTATTTCAAAACCTATTTGAAATCAGGTTTCTCGTGCTTCTAATGTTTTTTGTTTTTGATGATGTCCAGGCAGTGATTTAATTATTATATTTGTTTACTATTTGTCATATTTCTTTGTGTTTGCATGATTTTGGTGATGACACAGATGACACAGAGTTGATCCTGTCAACAGTAACCATAAGTACGAATGTGCTGTTTTTCAGTTGGCGTTAGTTAGTTTGTATAGTCAACACAGAGTCAGAACTACAAGGCTCTGACACCACAACACGAGCACTTGAATAGAGAATAAAGTGAGAATAAACAAAGAAATAAACCTGAAATGTTAAGATGATTAATCAGCTAGTCGATTCATTCATCGGCAGCATTTTGTCAATCAAAAACAATCTCTGGTTTCAGCTTCTCAAATATGAGGATTCACTGCTTTTCTCTGTTCTCTGTGTGACAACTTGTTAAAAAACAAAACAAAACAAAACAAAAGGTTAGACTCCATTAGACTCTTATAAATCTATTAGAAAAAACAGTCCCTAGATGAACTGGTAATGAAAATAATTGTCTGTTGTTTCCCTAAACACTATAAGATTGCATTATGTTGCATTATATTATTATAAGTGTTATCATTCTGGACAAATTATGGCATCGGTTAAATTAGCAGCTCTCCATTATGTTTATTGCTGGGGTAGCAGAGTTAATTGCATTATTGTTGTGTCCACCCCTGTATCTACTCTTCATTATTAACATATCTAGTTAAGTGTCAGCCTGGTCAAGTAAATGCCTGAATAATCACAATCAATGTGGTTTGTAATTACCTTCTTAGGACATAAGGAAGATGCTTCCTACCTGAGCAGGTGAGGGAGGGGACAAGCAGAGAGGCTCAGGGGCAGGGTGGTTGTTGTTCAGGAGGAAAGAGGGGGTTGCAACTCCATTGCTTGTAGACGCAGGTGGCACAAACACAGACAGCTGGAGCGTGAGTTTTGCTCCTCGTCTGGAGCTGGTGGCTTCCCGTAGGGTGGCACAACACTCTGCAGGGTACCGTGGGGGACCCATCTGCCATGGCAAGGCCCGCTCACAGACGTCCCCATCCACCCACCCTATGGCATACCTCCTGATACCCATAACTCAACCCGCCCAGGCCATACGTGTTGTCCACAATACCATGTGACAGTGTTGATATAGTCATTACCCTATGGGTTGAACGCGTAGCATTCTTTCGGACAACTAGTACTGAGACAAAGCTATATGGGTTGAGTGCATGCTGAATCTCGTTATATATTTTATTTTTTTTGTGCAATAAAGCGACACCACATTTTGGAGGAAAGCATCAGTCCATGGCAGCTGCAAGAAATAATAATAATGTGTCATTAACTGATGAGTGAATACCTGAAGGACTGCTTGATGTATGTGTAAGGTAGGACGTGGCCACTGTCACATTAATGGAGTCTGCTAACAGCAAAGTGACCCTTTGCCAGCTGCTGCTTTGACAGAGGAACTTAAACAGATGTTGTTCCTTTTCTTTCTTCCATTTTTGAACCTCAGCTGTTGGTGGAGCTGCTTAAATGTCTTTAATCTCCAATCATTCAAAGCAGAAGAAACAAAACAAAACACAGAATATCAGAGTGTATTGTGGTTCTGATAAAGCCAGATTCCTTATTAAAACATAAATGTGAGAGACAAAGTGAGAGACAGCGCTTGGATTTCAGCCCTTTGAAGCTGCAGCCAAGCTCCAGTAACAACCATCATCATATTAAAATGTATTGTTCAACTATTTAAAAACTGGCAGACTGCACAAATGATGTATTTACAGTACATCATTTCGTCATTAGCCAATGCAAAGTTAGCAATCGGCTACACGGGATGAAGAACACTCGGCGACACGGCGGATTAAAAGTTGAAAATTTTTATTCAAAAATGTCAAAGAAATGAAAAGAATAAACCTTAGGCAACGATCTACTGAAAGTCTTTGGCTTTTAACAAACACTACAAAACAAACATACAGAGGAAAGATTCCTTAAACTATACAAGTTACCACTGGCAATTGTGTGGTACAAGTAAAAAAAATAAAAACAATAAACTTTCATATAACTCTATGAAAATCTCTTTTTTCCTCAAGCTGTCTGTACAAAAATCTTCATAAATTAGAACTTTTTTCTTATAACTTAATGACTGTTCAACATGGTGGTTACTTATATGAGCAATTGAGCAAATTGGATGCACCTCTGCAACTCTTGACCCAGACACTATGGCACTTGGTTCAGACACCACTAGCAGCATAAACCTCAACAAGACAGTATTACTTCTCAGTCTCAGGCATTACACAGAAATCTCAAGTATAATCACGGTGGCCCTTTACATTTGTCGCACACCGTAGCTAACTACGGAGGAAATGCTGCTGTGAGTTTGTCTAGACCCCAAGACAAAGCAACAAACATGTTTTGTTCCACAGATCCAATGAACACAACGCAACCCTTTGTTGTCATTGTTGGTCTTTTAACATCTTTAGATCAGCCTCAGGAATCTATCGCCATATAAGCAGCAGCTCTTTCAAAACAGCTCTTTGAAACTGAATGTGTGAACATGAGTAGAAACATGTTGTGCCCCCCCCCCCCCACCCCACCCTAATGATAATAACAACAAAACATCATAAAAAAAAAAAAAAAAAAAAGGTTTAAAGAAAAAACAAAAAGTATTCAAAACAATCTATAAGGAAACAGCTGGATGTGGCCAGCTCCTGAGCGTGGCACTTGGTCTGGAAGGGCGGGCTGGACCTGCTAACCCGACCTAGTACAGAGGAGAAAGAAAACTCTGAGGCAGATAACTGGTCTGACTGACCACCAGGTCGAATCACATGCTTATTCGAGGACACCGTAATCAAAAAGCCTGCTGTAATCCACTAAAAACGAATTAGCACTGTCCTTTCATAGTTTTCTTTTTTGACTCAATCTTTACTAAAATTTTGTATTTTAAGTATGGAATTCATCTGTGGCACTTGTTGGATCCAGGCCTTCCTTCATGCTTTAATGTGTCCGTACTGTACTAATATCTACTGATGACAACTTAATGTAAATATAGAAAAAAAGGCACACTGTCCTAACTGCAATCTGGTTTGCAGAGTCACTTCTGCCCTGGTTAAAAGAGACAAATGATGCTATTTCCTCAGTGTACTAGCTCACAATCTTTGGTGAAGTAAACCACAACACAAAGTGCCTAGTTTGTTTGTTTCTTATCAAAGAGCGAGGTGCAATAAAATACACATGCTCATCATTTTAACCTCCAACTCTCACTGAACTTTTGCGCAAGTTCTGTCACAAGGCTTTGATGAGTTTTTTTTTTTTTTTTTTTTTTTTTGCACAATCATGAGTCTTATGTTTTCTGGTTAGTTTTTTTTATTTTTTTTTTTTTTTGCAAATAAAAGTGAAAAAGACACACCCCATCAAAATAACAATGAACATCACCCAAAAAACGACAAAAACACGAACAACAAACAAAACACATTTGCCCCGTCTCGTTCCCCAACCCCACCAAGTTCAGTTTAGGCTATTCTACAATAGTAATCAAAAAGGCGAGATTCAAAAGGTGAACTTTCAGCAGAATTTCTAACATATTCCAACATCCAGAAACATGTAGGGCCTTCTTACTAAATAAATATAACATCCAGTAAAATCATCAGATGTGAAGTCATTCAAAAACATTTTCTCTTCTACTTTTCTATCAGTTTTTTGAAGGGGAAAAACAACAACACATAGATTTCTTTCTTTTTTTAAAAACCCTACATAGCTCATTTCCGAGGCAATAGCGCTTATTGCCCTTCTCTGTGGTGGTCTATACAACTTCTGTATCAAAACTATGAAGGCAAAACTTGAATCCGACAGCAAGATCAATCTAAGGTACTAAGAGAAATCACTTTACAAGAAAACAACACTTAACACTTCACCATAGCAACACTCACACAGCAAGCACAAAAACATCGTTTGCAAATTGTCCGGCTGAAGAAGAAAAAAAAAAGATTCAGAAAAAGAAATCTGGAAATATTAACAAAAGACTTATTTACTATCATGCACTTTGAACAACTAGTTACATGATTCTTTCTTGTATCCTGTGGCAATCCTCTGTAAAAAATAAACGTTTTCTAGTATGAAAATAAAACTTTTTCAAAACTTTCTTTTTTAAATAGAATCTGATGAACTCAAGATATTCTCTCTGAAAATGATACCAAAAATAGTCTCACTTAAACATTTGCAGAACCCGTGCAAAACAGTGAAAAGATCCTTAGCATCCATTGCATTTGTGTAGACAGGATTGCCTTAGCTGTTGTCCAAATGTTACCTCAGCACTACTTGGTTTGTTGGAAAGAATATGGGGAATGATTGCCGGATGAGTCCACTTGTGAATGTGCACCATTTTCCTGGAAGAGAGAGTGTAAAATAAGTCTTTGCCATCAAATGTTTTAAATAAAGATAATGTTTTACACGCACGGCGATTTTAATGCACGCACCTCTACGGTTTGTGTCTGCATGTGTGCATATTGTGGGATATATGCTCCTTGCATAGCTGTGTTGGCAGCCATAAACTGCAAAATAAAGGAGAGAGAAATTGAGTATAGAGTGTTATGATCTATACAATTTACAGTTTAAAGTCTGTGTAAAGTAAGAATAAATAAGTGTTCTGAGTTTGTTGGACCAAAGAAGAAAGTGTTATTAACCACCCAGCCAAATTTGAATGATTAAAAATATCAACAAGTTTATGAAATTAGGTGTCAAAATCTGATAAAAATGAGCAGTACTCTCAGCTCCATGCGCTGAAGCCACGCCCACTCGTGGGAGCAGTCTGAAACAAGCAATTTTGAAGTGACTGAAACGTGTCAGATGAGTTCAGAAAGTTACATGACTAACTTTGAAACACAAGATGAATTAATCTCTATCTTTCTGCTAGGGGTGCAGGGGTATGCTCAGGGTGGCCTCAGCGTGTCATCGAGCCACCCTTTAGGACCACCCACAAAATCCTGGACTGAAAACTGGTGAAAAACTGTTTTAACCTCTAACTCCACATTTCAGTAATATATCATTGAAAGTCTTTTCACATGTTTTCAGCAACTATTTTCCAACATATTTAATGTATTTTGAAAGAAATCTCAGAACTGCCTTTACACAGACTTTAAGGAAGCGCCTTTTAACACCTTATTCTCAATTAAGCATAATGTGTGAACTCATTTCTGATCCCATGGAGAGTTCTCTCACCGTTCCTGCACTGCCCAGAGAGAGGTGACTCATCTGCTGTGAAAGCGGGGCCATCATAGATGTAGGCTGTAGTGACATAGATGGGTCCATAGAGGGCGATATCACTGTCCCCTGGAAGAAAAGTGAGAGCAGATGAGAGGAATGTATGGCAGCTATTATAAAATAATATCACAAAATTAATGCGGAATATCTGGAAAGTAAAAACATAACGAGTTTTGTAGGATTGGATTTCAGGCAAAGAGAAATGGAGTAACCTTAGACTTTAAATCTAATGCTCACAGCAGAAGGTGAATAGTCACAAGTTGAGCAAGTTATCTATAAGCGTCTTGGTTGGCCTGTTGCATCTAGCAGTGTTTTCTCATCTTTGCTGGCTCATTTTCAAAGCAAAAAAGGACTCTTCGCTCTCAATTCAAACCCATCTGTTATACAATATTTGTCATCTGTCATCAAACACACAGCCTCATATAGCCTCTAAAAAGCAGTCGTTTTTACATTCCTATACAAACACTTTAGTACCGTAAATCCTCAAGGATCACAGTCGCCTTATGTGTAACTACTACTCTCACATATTGTGTCTGTTTGTTTACAGAAAAATGTTTTAATTCTGTTACAACCACACAGGGGTAAACAAAAAAACAAAAAAAAGAGGTTTGAGATGATGGATGGAGAGAGTTTGTTCTTACTGGGTGCTGCATTATGTAGGGTTGATGAGGCACCCAGGATGGGTTCTGCACCTAAAACATCACACAAAAACACTCTGTAAACACAGTGACACAGAACAGCTGCTATTTCCAGAGATCACATGCTGCTGTGGTTGGCACAGCAACAATGGCTACAGTGCCCTCACATATTTAACCCACACTTCCAAAACCCCAAATGACAATCCTGAAACTTGATGATTTATAAACATAAATACGGCACGCGAAATGTGTCAAAGCTACACATTCATCACTGAAGAGAGTCAAACCTGGTATGTTGAAACCGGAGACATGTATGGAGACATGGACGTTTGAGCAATCATCCTGTTTGAAATGCTGTATGCTGGTGGGAAAAATCTGTGAACACAGAATAAAAATGTGTTTTTATAAAAAACAACAAAGTAAGTTAACTGCAGTGAAATATATACTGGCTGCAACAGAGCAGTCTAATCTGGTTTTGTAGCTTACCCGTTTTGCATAGCAGCTGCACTGGGGTCATATGTGAGCGTCATTCCAGCCTGGGAGCAAAACAAGGCACAGGTTTGGCAACTACACTGAAGCATGCAGCACCAACACTTAACCAACACATCATACAAAAGGTCTATTATGTATCTATTGTGCTGAAACCGGAAAGAGGGCACTCCTGACTACATAACATGTTATAATAAGCAGCCAGATACATAAACAGCATAACTCAATAAAAAGACAGATATGCTACATGTTATTTATTCCTTTAGGTGACTCTTCAGCAACACTTAAAACAATAAAGACACACGAAAGTGGCTCTGCGTGTAGTATTTGTTGTTTATTATACAACACTAAAGGTGAAATGTGTGCTTTATTATATCTGTCATGGTTATGAAAAGGTTCCCATCAGCCACTCACTCCAGCCTGAGCACCACTCACCAGTCTGGAGTCACCGTCCCTTCCCCAGCCTCGACCATTCTGGGCAAATTTATTCTGACTTTGTCTCTTTTTCTGCCCACCGTCAGCAAACTTGCACAGCAAGGGTTCAGGTGGTGCTAAAGAGGGAGAGAGAGAGAGAGAGAGAGAGAGAGAGAGAGAGAGAGAGAGAGAGAGAGAAGTGGGGAGAGAATAAAATAAAAAGGCCTGTCTTAAACAAACACACACAATGCTGTATGTCTGTCACTGCTTGCTATACAGTCATTCAATCCCTGAAGCCTGGGAGTGCACATTTACAAGCCAGCCATGGGAACACAGACATCTAATTTGGCAGCTGTGGAGCTGTAATCCCCTCCCCTTCCTAAAGGAGGCAAGGCCAGCAGAGACTATTTCAGTCTAATAATCCAATTAAAAAGCTTAGAGAGGGAGTGGAGGCCACACAGAGCAGCTCTCTCTCTCTTGGTTTCTTTGTCTGTACTCTGCTACTTACGGCTGAGTGTATATGAGCTCTTTACCAGCAGACTTACTGACTCCTGTTAGAAGCATAAATCACTTGGCTGACCACTTCATCCTGCTGTCATAAGACAAATTTCTGCAGTCTTCTTTCACATATTCTATTCCTGGTATAATATTAATGATAAGTTACTGCAGTGCATGCCTGCGAATGTGGCATGTCTTACCTGGAACACCTGCAGGTGTCTTAATGAACTTTCCATTGAAGTGGGAAATGACAGCGTCACATTTTTCGGTTGACTCCATCCTGAAAGACACACAAAGCATAATTACTGTTAAGTGCAGTAATGAGGGTGAGCAGGTACTTTCCAAAAACTGTTTCCTATCAGGGTGGGTGGAAGGGGTGGTTTGATGTAAAAGATTATAAGCCCAACATGTACATATGTTGTGGATTCAACATGTTTATTATTCACCATTTGTGCCACACAGACCTATTAGTGTACGCCCACGGACGTACAAACATTCCGATGATGCATTATATTTTTGTTTCGTCAATTATAACCGCGGCCTTGCTCATCAGGTATTTTAGTCAGACGTCAGGTTGTGCAAGTACGACTGGCGGAAGCCAGCATCACCACTATAATTAAATCACTGAGTCATTGTGAAAGTATTTTTAAAGATGTTTTCTATTTGTCCATACATGAATTGTTTCTCTTTTTCTTCATAATTGTCAACATAGCTGTCTGTTTTTTGGGTTTTAATTTTAGAAATGAAACACATTCTGCACTGAACTGCATGGGGGGGTTTTTATGGCGAGAAATCTGCAAAACACAGAGCGGTTTGAAAGGTGTTATTTGTAACATTTTTAAGCATTAATTTATGATTGGTAGCTGCTATCATTGTTAGCCTGGATCTCAATCCTTGGGGACTGTTAGCGCTATTGTATCTCAAAATAAATACTGCATTTCCTACAGACTTTGTCGCCTAATGTTGTGAGTGGGATATTACTACTCCCTTCCCCCGTCCCTGACGTCACTTCCATGTTAATAGTCAAACTGTGATCTCTTCCTGTTTACTGCGGTGAGGGGATCTCTTCTCAGTATGAAGCATCATCTTGGTTGGATACCATTCATTTTGTTAAATTATACCAATGTGTCATGTTTGACATAGTCTAGATTTACTGATGTTAAAATGCCATATGAAGCACCAGTAATCTCCAGCATCTCTTATTATTGTTCCAGGTCCATGAGTCATCGACGATAAATCACACAAGGGTCTGACCTTGCAAAGCCAACTCCTCTGCTGCCTCCGCTGGAGTCCCTCAAGATGCGTGTGGATATGACCTGGCCAAAGTGCTTTAACATGTTCTCCAGTTCTTGCTCATCCATCGACAAAGGCAGGTTGGAGATGTACAAGTTTGTTGGGTCTTGTTCTTGTTGCTGCGTGGTGAGAAAAACAGAAAGAGGAAGCAAAAGGAAATGTAATTACACTGTAGGAAATGCTTGAAACACACATGGAAAACAAAAACAACATTCCTTTGTTGTATCATATTCACACTGGTTTAACTAGCATGTAAAGTAGAGGGAGGAGGATGCTTACAATTTAATATAATTTATCCCTGGAAATGGCTAAACATTTAATAGACTTCTAATTTGAACCTCAGTAATGGGGTTATCATGTGTCTGCTTATCTCTGCTTCTTCCTGTTGGGGGTTTTAGGTAGTAAAGGGTCACTATGAGCAGTGATAAATAGAGATTTGCATGCAGCTCACGCTGGCTTAAGGCTCACATCAGCTGATTTCTCGCCGTATTTTAATAGCATCAGCAGAAACATAAGACACGGCTATGAGTCCCACGGGAGCGGCCTCTCACCATTAATATTCATCAGTGTTGTGCTGTTCAGAGTCAGCTACAGGGACAGGTTGGATTACTAAAAGTAATACATTGAGAGAAAAATCAACATTTGAGAGTTAGAGGACGGCGAATGAGCCGCAGCCTGCACTGCAACAAAAACCAAGCGAGGGTGACGCAGACTTTGATGGCAAAGCTGAGCATATATAGTGCCACCTAAATTAGGAAATTGATAAATTATTAATAACAGGAAGCTGATTTCTTCTCTGCTGTAATCCATCACTTGATCACTACTTCAAGATGAATATTGACATGGCTTTTACTGTCACATAGTAACTATTCCAGAAAAAAAAATCATACTTAAAAGACGGTTTTAGGGTGGGGTGAATGTTACTATGTGACTCTGTCATCACTCTGAGAAATGTGTCCGCTTGGAGTGCCACCCATCAGTCATTCACCATGCACGCTGATGAAAAGAGGTGTGGCTGATGGACCTGCTGTAAAAATGATCTACTGCAAAGATGTTCTTCGGCTATTTGACTTAAGGATTGAATGATATAGGATGTGTGTAAAGATATATATAAGATGTATATACTTCTAATCTTTAACCAGGGTATATAAGGTTAGCATTTCTTCTTTTTAGGAACAACCTACTCCACATTCACGGTAGGTGTCCAGTACAGCCTCCAGTCTTATCCGTACAGCTCCACTGGAGGAGTTGGGACCCAAGAGCACTACAGTGAGTTCACTTTCCCCACCTACATTTAGCCTGCTCATCCAGGAATTGAACTTTCTGGTCACAAGAAACAATGCTATTCCTTTGCTTTTATTCCACACCGCTTGATAAAACTAAGAATACCATGACAGACTATTTTAGCTTTATTAATAACTTCTTATACAAATGTGCATCAGGTGAATCTCTTGCACGTATAGAGAGGAAGGGAGGCACATAATCATGTATCACAAGACATTCATTGAAATAACATAAGGTAAAAAGAAGGGAAACTCTTATCTGACTACTTCCCACCACCTGCCATTGAAATAATAATGAGAGAAAGCCTATTGAAGGGTGTCTGGGCAGATAAAAAAAACAGGAAAGGGGACCTTTGTCAGAGAGTCCATTAAGTCCAAACAAGCTTCGGCAATAGTGAGAATAAAGCTGGAGTGAAAGGCTCACACTTTATAATGGCATTTACCTTCCACAATACAAAGATTAAACTTTGGCATGCCCCTCGAAGCTGCTCTATTTTAATTAAAAAAGTAAAATGGGTGCACAGAGGCATGTCAAGAAGCTCCACAGATCCCCAGACAGGGAAATGAGGCCAAGGGTTCTTGCTCAGTGCTGTATGGGAACTAATTTCCCCCGACTGGCTCCTGTTACCATAACAACACAGAATTATTTACTTCCTTTCCGAATGTCAGTGAGAGTAGGTGCCTAAAGTAATACAGTCCTAATTTAAAGCCCTTAATCTGAAAATCTCCTATATTATATTGTGAAGAAACAAAGCTAGATCCGTATTGAAACCTTGAATAACTGTCTGTCCTCGCAACACAGACTGGGCACCATTGAAGCAAACAATTTTTTTTTAACTTGACTCTACTACATCTATAATAACCAAATAATAAGTCCAAAAAGAGGAAATGAATTTGTCTATTTATGTTTCCTGCAATGCTTTCTCATGTTTTAAACACACTTGCAGCACAAAGCCTCATTTGATCCATCTTCATTTTTGGGAGGTTAAAGTAAGATAATCATTCAGGGAGATACTAAATGTGGTACTTTGGAGGCTATGTCAACCTGCTGTCAGCTGTCAAAAGTATTAATACTTTAGTTTGTTTTCAATACCACATGGGCAGTATATAATGATATAATACTATCATTTGGTATTGGTATTGAAATTAACAAAACTATAGAAGAAAGAGAAGAAACAAACCGATTTATATTCAGATTTCCAAGGCTGCACAGATGAAACAACAAGGAATAAAATCAGTTCACTGAATATTAATAATAATGCTAATTACTAGAAACATTAATACAAATGTGTTTGTGCTCAGTGGCTTTTTCTATACCAGCACTGTGTGCAGGTTGTTGATAAAAAAAAGGGGAAAAGGATCTTATTTTGTGTGCCTAGGACTTTTTTCTTTTTCTGTGGCATCATGAGGTATCGGGTATCCGTTTTTATGATAGTACTGTATCAAAAAATTCTGGTATCGTGACAACCTCATTTCTGCAGCCTATAGTCTAACTATAAGTACCACCCACGTCTGAAACCCTCGTAAAGCCTAGCCTTTGGGTACCATCGGTGATGTATATGCACACTACACTTGCAGGGAAAACGCACGTATATCTTAAACCATATATGAATGCATCAGCAAATTACCAAATATATTCAATCCTTGAGGGGCAGATTTACTGCAGCAAAAATGTGCACTGCATTAACACTGTGTGAAATGTACAATTAATGCAAGATGAGTCAAGCAAGACTTTATGGAAAAAGAAATGGAATGAGATGAAACGTGAGAATGAGACAAATAAGAAGGGAGAGAAAGACGGAGCGCCGGTGCAGCAGGTGGAGGTTGGAGAAGCTGCTGATACAGCAACTAACACTGTGACCTCACAATTCATTAAACCTCGAGACAGAATTCAAGTTTAATGAACACAAACCACAACAGCCTATGTACGTTTGTTTGCTGTTACACAACAGCCTGATAATGTGTTAATAAATCATTATTGCAAATTGCGCGTCTATATTAAATCCATGAGAATATATAATCAGCTCGTGTTAACATATCTCAATTAAACGCAAATGTAATAAGGACAGAGCTGCACATTAGAAACACACAGAGACTTGGAAAAGTGCCACAGTAAATGCTGCTAAATTGTGTCTAAAATCACATAAATTCCCACTGAAATTCATGATTTAACTCGATGATCTCTGAGTCACTGAGCGGTCTACAGATCTGGAGACATAACACCCTACAGTCAAGGATTCCAGTCTTGCTATTTAATACCTCAAAGATTAGGTTTAAGTTGCCTGACCGGCCAGATGGAGGTGTAACAGTGTTACTGGGTGACTTGTACGAATGTGATATCAGGATTAGACTGTAATGAATCCTCACCTTGGCCATCTGAGCCTGGACACCAGTGGTCTTCAGGGCAGCCACAGCTTTCTGAGCTGCAGCAGGGCTGTCAAAGTCCACAAAGCCATATCCTGAGGAGACAAGCAGCACAGTTAGGACAATCTTCTATAATAAGCAAAAAAAAAAAAAAGGACTGAGCCTCAGTGTTGTGTGGGCTGACCTATACTATGTGTGTTCATTAGTGGGTATAGAAGGTTACAGTATTACATACACTGTATTACTGTGTGATTTTACAGTATGTTTGAATATATTTCTGCATTATATAGATCTACTGAACTGTGTTTATTTATGTGTGCCTTTTGTTTGTGTTTTGTGTGTCTGTGTGCGTAGAAATAGAGGTAGAAAAGTGCTGAAGATGCAGATAACAGTGTGACATTCATGGCTCAGGTCAGCTCTTTGTCCTGAGGGGTACAAACAGGGTGTACCTATAGTCCCTAACCTCTACTGCAGCTGCTATATTTAACCTATTCAAGCTGAATATGGTGAACATGTCAGGGCTCTTTCAGCTGAGAACTGGGTCACATTGGTACTAAAACATTAATGTGAATTCTTACTAGTTATTACTATACGTTCTTGATGATTCTGAATTGAGTAAAAAAAACAAACAGCTTTTTTGAAACTCAAAGTTTCCCAAGGTTATCACTAAAGCCATCTCTACTTTCTATTTAAAATTCAGTCAGAGCTTTACAAGGTCTTTAATGGTGTCTCCTTTCACTGTGAGTCTTCGATTAACTGGCATCTGTGTAATCCAGAGGAGAGTGACAAAGCATTCTCTTAATCCCATCAGCACTGGAGAGAATCAGTCTCCCCTTTAGTCAGACGGGCAAGTCTACTGGAACTGGACCAACACCAACACTGTCACTCAGCAGGAAGAGGAGGAGGAGTCAGCCACTTCTTCCCGGGAACCACCCACAGCAGTGACACACCAACAGACAAGGTCTGAGGCTTAAAATAACATGAGCTGGAAGGCAGTTTTAAGGAGCCTGGTTGTCTGTTTCCTGACTTGCCTGGTTCATCTGAGACAACTGCATAGCTGCTGAATGACTGAATGTTTTGTTAGTGTTCACACGCTGAATGTCTACCGGTTTTAGGAGAAAGCGTGGAAGTGATATTCTCTCATACAAGTGAAGTGTTAAAAAATGTGGAGGGCAGTTCATACATAATACAATAAAAGAGGGCGGTGTTGAGAGAGAAAAACAAGGAGAACAACAACGTCACACACCTTTACATTTGTTTGTGGTCTTGTCCAGGATGGCTTTTGTTGATACAATTTTGCCATACCTAGGGGAGGAGCAGAAAGGCGAGGTATTGTTAGCTGGATTATGTACCAGACGGAGCCAGTTATAAAACACACAGAGAGGAAGGGTTGAGCAACAATCTATGACATCACCGTGAAAATATGAGAAACAGGAAGTGGTTTCCATGGGGTGCTGAAAATCCCCACCATGTGAGTGCAAAACTAAACAGTCCCCTTTTCTTCAGCCACACTAAACCACTGTATCAAACGTTAAACAGGGCCACTGTATGAACTGAACTCGGGTCATTTGGACAGTTGAGACACAGTAATTGTAATTGTAATAATACATAATTACTGTTAGTTAATTATATTTAGGAACTGTCAGTCAGTTTCGTCATGGCACAATGTTGTCATGACAACTTTTTTCACTTATAGACGCCTGTAAACGTGCAAACCGCGGAGATTGTGACACTGAAAAGTCTGGTCTGGTTCATGTTGTTGCCATGGTTTCGACAGAACAGTCATGGTATGCATGTAGAAAGGAAAACGCTGATGGTAATCTGTGAGTAATGTACCATGTTACTACAATGTCATTAAAAACAAAACAAAACAACAAAATCCTGCAGCAGCAGACAAAGTCTTGTGCACAACCGGTTGATGTTTGTTCAAGTTCTTTATCATGTTATTCATTTGAACTCTTTTTTTTTGTTGTTTTTACTCTGTATAGTAGTTTCTATACTTCATGGTGTGCAGAGAAAAATCATTTCATGTTGATACATTTCTTTAAATATGTTTTTTCCTACAGTGGTCTATAGATGTGGTGTTAAAAATGACCTTTATAATCTACAGTGTCAATGACACAAACCATGATGTACTGCAGTCAGCCAGGGTGATATTTTAGCCAGGGATTAAGCTAAATGCTAAACTAGGTAAAAGAGCATGAACTTATGACCTTCCCTCCATCTGAACTCTAATCTCAAATCATCTGCTGCTACAGCATGTTCGCTTTTATGCCATGTCGAGGTTTTAGGGTTTTCAGTGTGACCGTGTGAGACGTTCTGAATGCTGCAGTGAACATTTAAGTTTAACCACAGATTAACATACAAAGTGACAAAACAAGCGCGCCCTATCTTTTGGGTCACATTTGTAGTGTGAAGTTATCTTTTAAAAAAAATATTGCGTTCAGATTGCAATGGCATCTGGGAGAGTTTGAAAACTCTTAAAACTAAAATTCCTTCATTTGAGGATTAATCTATAATCTAACAACAATTAAAAAAAACCCTTAGAGTAAAAGTGAATTTTTACTTTTTTTTTTTTTTTTTATAAAAGTTGGACGTAGAATGAATTCATGGCTTTGCATTGCAAAGTCAGTATCACACTGTGAAGATGGGGCCTCAGAAAAAAAAAAAGCTAATTAAATCTACGTGGCGTCAGGGTGGTCTCTCTACTTGCCAAGTATAAAGCATTCAGCCCACAAAGGGAGCTATGGACGAGCCCAGTGCTGACAGTATCTCTCCTTTATTCACACACATGATATATGAAATGTCTGCTGCTGTCATCCACGCTCTGTCCTTGTGTGGTCTTCAAGATCATTTTGCATGTTATATTCAAATGAGGCCTGAAACACTGTGGCGTTTGTTAGAATCTCAAATATATAGGCCTACATACAAATCCATAGGTGGCTCACCACGCTGGCTGCATGGCTCAAAACTAATGTATTCGTTATAGGAAGCTGATTAAATCTTAAATCCTTCTTTGTAAGATATTTAAATAGGACTGCAGGGCTCAATTTGTCATTCAACATCATCTTATTAGAAAGGAGGATAATATACTTTACCAATAAATGATGACTAAGACAAAACTATATACATTTTTCTATTTTAACAAATACATGTCAAAACCTGACTGTCGGTCCATGCAAACTAGACTCTAAAACTAAGTAGGCCAAAAAATCAATGACTCATCAATAGCAGATAATGATGAGAGGAAGTGCGGTACTCACGGCTGACAGAGTTTGACCAGGTCATGGTCTGTGGTTGAAGGGGACAGGCCTCGGATGTATAGGTTGGTTTTGCTGAGCTGGTCCCAGCCTGCAGTGCTACTGCTGCTGCTGCTGTTGTTGGTGCTGCTGTTAGTGCTCGGGCTGGGTGGAGCCATGGGGTGTGACGATAGAGCAACAAGTGGCTGGAATAGGGAGGGAAACAAAGAGAAAGGCTAGGTTGAATTCAACATCCAAGATGGGTGTGGTTGGGTGTGTTCTTCTGATGTCACGATGAACTGGATGAGCCGGAAGTACACTTGGGCATCACTACGAGCAAAGAAATTAACCACTGGTGGTCGACAGAAATGAGAGGTTTCAGGGGGCGTTCAGTTGGTCTTTAAAACTGCAATAACTGATTTTGTGGCCACAGAGCAGCAGAAACACACTGAAAACACAATTTGACATATTAATACCGTAAAAAACGTATATGACGAAGTTGTTTGCTTATTTACGCATCCAGCAGACACAGAGTAACATAACCATTCATTTGGAGTCATGTTTATGATGACCTGATAAATGTCTCGTGCTTTAGCTGCAAAGGGCTCCATGCTAACAATGTTCATCTGCCGATTAATGCTGGGCAGATGTAAGTAAGTGTAATATCGCTTACAAATGATGCTGATGAGAGCGTTTAAACGACGAATTAAAAAATGCTGAAATGCTCCGTAGAGCTGAGGGACGAGCTACTCACTACAAGTGACCCCCTTGACGGGCACATCATCATTTTGTTCATTGCTGATTTAACAATATTGCTTAAAGCAGCTTTAAGTAAACACAATCCATGTCCAAGTCAGGACAAAACAACAACTAGCTGCAAAATGGCTGCACTTTTCGGAAAAAAGGAGGGAAATACCTAAGATAAATATATATTTATGTCTTAGCAAGCTGTGTCAGAATATGACTGACATTTTGCATGGCGTGTCTGTGTGAAAAGCCTACGGTGCACCGTGGCCAAGTCACTCATATATCCTCACATATTAAGAGAAAAAAAGATAAACTGTTTGGACACTCCATCATTGGTGTCATGTGGGTTTAAGTCCAGTGTGAAGATTAATGTTTTGCAGAGCGGTGATCCATATCTGCAGAGCCGTCTCCATCACACCTTTGCAGTCAGCACAATCAGGGTCCACAGGGGCTTGTAGCACTGACATCAGTGTCACACTAATTCCACACAGCCTCGAGGTGTCGAATAAGCTATTCGCAGGTCAACATAAACAATCATCTCTGTTGTTGTGCCAGACTTCTTAACCACGGCGCTCTCATTAACGAGTAACCTTCATATGGTCACGACTGTTTGAGTGACAAGTCTGTATGTCTCTTCTAATTACTTTTCTTTTTTGTTCTGAGATAATATAAAACAGTCAAATAACTGACACTGCAATTTTCACATGCGGCTCAGTTTTGGTTCATTTTCTGGGACTTAAGTAAAGCTTATAATAGCTGCAGAGGGCCTGTCCATCCAAAGGCAAGGAGAAGGGGGTAAAAAAAAAAATAAAAAAGGGAAATTCTCCCATGATTGAGCAACTTTGTGCTTCGTGTTTACAAGATACAGATGTCATAGTCTGAAAGAGGAGTCCCCCTCAGGGATTTGTCTTCTTCTTTACTATCCAACCCTGATTATCCCCCAACCCCACCCCCCTGGCTGAGGAATCACAAGCTGAGAGGAAGCTGCTGGAATCCGAAGCATGAAGTGGTGACAGGATTGAGCAACCCAAGTCTGGACTACAGCCTAGAGGAGCTTCTCCTGTGACCGAGACAGTTTGATCTACTGTTTTCCAACTCACTTTGACTGAAATTACTAAACATAAATTACAAAGAAACAGGAATTACGTCTGAAGTTGTAAGCCTGATAACACTCATTTTGGCACCAAATGTGACAAACTTCCTCACTGGTGTGACAAAGTAATAGTGACAGCTACTGTGTCGTCATCATCCTAGTTCAGTCTTGAGGTACTGTACCTCCTTTAACATGGAAAGTATATTTCTTCTTCACAAAGCGTAAATAAATATGCAGTTACAACCTATTTTCCAGCATCTCAAAAGACAGATACTCGAATGGTAAATGTTGACTGATGAAACACACCCTGCAAAAAAATGTAAAGCTCCTGTTATTCCCTGTTTACTTGAGTTGGTTGGTTAGGTTTCAGGCAGGAATCTCAGGAAAGAGATCAAATGTGGACATTTTAAACCAAGATCTTTATGTTAGTGACTAGAACAAAAACAGTAATAACTTGAGAAAGACACAACCAAGTGTGGGGAATCAATGTGAGTAGAGATAAAAGCTTTTAGACTTGAAAAAGCTCCATGTTGCATTTGTATTTAACTTATAACTTACAATAAATGAGACAGGCATCGTATACACTCCAGTAATAGTTTACAACATATATACAAACGCACAAGACAAGCCACTCTTTAGAGAGAATGCCTGCCACAGTGCCCTGAAGTCTGTTTTCGAAGTCTTGGCTTCAGGTGAGAGCAACTTCCCTTTTTTTGTGTGACAGAAAAGGGAATTCTGCTTTCATACATCTGCCTGATACTCAGTGGCTGGACTGTAAGAGACTGTGATAGGGGAGAGGACAGCATCTTATCAGCCAGCTCCAGACCAGCAGTGCCTGTCATATCCGAGCTGGAAATACACATGGCTTCCAGTAACAGGCCTCGCCCATGGAGCTCTAGCCACAGGATAACAGCACGAGCACGACAGCAGAAAGTAAATATGCTTATTTAAATATTTTAGTTAAAGGGAGTTTTAAAAATGTATATATATATATATGTAACTAGGACAAAGTGATATCTGATATATATATATATATATATATATATATATATATATATATATATATATATATAATGTATAAGCCTGTACAATACAGAGCAAATATAGTGTATATTACATTTTAGGGAGTCCAAATATTTAATAAAATAAAAGCCAACCAAATGTTTACTAGTCCAAACTAAGCTGTGGGAAAATTGCAAACTTCTGTGAAGTGGTGTTGCATGTGTACTTCCCAGTTATAATCCACAATATCTATAATATAAGTTGTTGTTGTTGTTGTTAGAAGAGGTTAGGCTATTTAGCTATGTGGCTATTACATCAACTGAAGTCACTGAAGGCCCGGATCTCTCCAGCAGTGTCGGACCTGGACCACAGCCCGAGCAGCAGGTATTCTCATTGTACTTAAGTAGCCTTCATCACACAGCATTTCAAAATATATAAATAAACTTTATTTGTGTGACTTTCATGAAGTCATCTTTGTGAATATCATGTCTTAAAGGTTGGTATTTTTGATAAATATCAAGTGTGTTTACCTGTTTGCGATACGGAGTCCTGAGTGGGTTTCCAGTATTAGCAAATATCATCCTCAGTTCGAGTAGGGAGGGTAGTTTTTTTGTCAGTTAAGCTACTAAAATCTTCAAGCTAAATACACCAAACTCCTCGAATAAGTTGAAGATTATTTGACATGAATAACCTCCTTACTCCGCAAAAGGACTAGAAAACATAATACCATACATATTAGCTGTGTACATATCCTTAATGACGACGACTATCCGGCAACAGAAACCTCCGTAAATTGTCCCAACTTCGACCGCCCAGCCCCGTTTGTTTGACTGGCTTCATTGATTTGCAGTCAACGCTGCGCAGGAGAGACGCTGCCGCTACGGTGGGAGGAACCATTCCACCCTTTTGGTGTAGGGGTGTGTTTTTTTAACAGCGTTCCCGAAACACACAACAATCCGCATCTACCTGCTCCAATAAATATTTAAAAGTCGTTTTTATCACATGTAAATGCACACCCTTGTGTTTACGATTATCTACGCTACCCTTGTTGTCCACACACGTAATGTGAAAAAACACCGTTTTCACCCATGTTGCTGTTCGTGTAGTCAGAGGATACATACCAAACATTCCACCGTGCGGCTGGTCCTGGATGTGATATTCTGACAAGTTTCGGTGTATTATTGCGTTTAACCCGCACAACCTACGAGAAGAGAGTACACTCAGTTAAAAAAAAGTAAGTCAAATCAAGCCACAATGTGAATGGCATCCATAAACTGGTGTGATTTTATAGAAGTCACTCGGGGTTGACACGTTTTTAAGACACACTATAGTACAAGGGCATGTATTTCTCGTTCATTTAAAGGTCCAGTGTGTAACATTTAGGGGGCTTTATTTACATATAATATGGCAGAAATTGAATATAACATTCACAACTAGGTTTTTATTAGTGTATAATCACCTGAAAATAAGAATCATTTTGTTATCTTTGAATGAGACTCTTATATCTAAAGGTGCTGGTCCTGCATGTTGAATTGCCATGTTTCTACAGTAGCCCAGAATAAACAAACTAAACACTGGCTCTAGACGGCGTCTTTCTCCTTCGTGCTAAAAAGGGGAGGGTGAGGCTTTCAGTCAGAAACTACACTCCTTAGAGGCCATCAAATCCTTACAGACTGGTCCTTTAAGTGAGATTTGATTTAAAATGTTTAGGTCACACATATAAAATGTGATTTCTTTTTACCTAATGCCTAAATTATATCAAGATTAAGTTAAATACAATTACATTTAAGGACCAGTCCACCCAAATTATAAAACAACACATCTCCCAGTTAAGTGATTAGTATACTCATCATACTGTGATGTAATTTCACCTGTGGTGCACAGTTTGAATTAATAACAGCAATTATAATAAACTGCTTATTATATAGTTATATATTATTCCATTTGTATCTTTGTATTTGTATTTTTGACAGGTAGCCTGTGACTTGTCACGCTCCTTGTTTTTAGCGATACTTATGTCCATACCTGTATATACACATTGAGAGTGACGTGAAACTCCTCATATGTGTACAAATACGTGGCCAATAAAAGTAATTTTATTCTCACTGAAGGTACAATACTGCATTTACTAGCTTTTACCAACAGGAGTTCTAGAAAACTCTAAAAACAACAGTAAACTATAAACAGTGATTTTTACAGATTATCCAGAAGAAGTCTCAGTAGCAGATATTGCAAAACCTACATGGCTAGAAACTGCCAGAGGACAATGGGAAATTACACTTTTTTTCTTTTCCCAATTATATAAACGAACTGATCCTTTCAGGTTTTGCAGTATAGTCTAATGTTGTTGAAAGAGGTGGCTTCTATTATGGATTGCGTGCAGTAGGACCCTCTTAATGTGAGTGACGGGTTTTTGTGGGGATGTGTGTGTGTGTGTGTGTGTGTGTGTGTGTGTGAGTGGGGGGGGGGTCTTTATTGGAGCAAGCAAGAGGGGCAGGCTGAGCAATAAATCAAAGGCAATCTACCCACCACTGTCACCTGCTGATTGGAAAACCAACACTGGTGGCCGAAAATGTGAATTAATGGCGACCTTCAGCAAAGTACAAGCACCGTGCTGTCTTGTTCTGCTGTTTTAGTCTCCCTAAACAATCAAACCTTCTGGACTTCCTGATTTTATTTAGCAGTTGTTGTGTGTCACCACTCTCAGGTGGAACAAATAACACAAATTAAATATTAAAGACCTGTATTCTTTTATATCAGTGCCTTTTTAATGAGGGCATTGGCACGATGTGTATACATAGGTGTGATACATGATATGCCGCTCTTAAATGAAAGCAAAGGTCACCAGTAGAGCATGTAGGAAAGTTCACCAGGCCAACAGGAGTCAATGGGTCAGCATTAGAGGAAAGGGAGAGAGGAGAGGTCTGATTCAGCACTCTCCTCAGGCAGGGTAAAGAGAGGTGAGTGGGGGAGGCAGGGCAGAGAGAGAGGCAATTGAAGCACCACCTTTTATGAAACAGTGAAAGGAAAGGTTATCTCTGATCCCTGCATTTGTGTAGCACTATAATAACAGTAATAATATTGCAATTTAATGTCATTATCGCAGTTTATCCATTATCAAATTCATTTAAATGTAAAGCCTAGAGTATACACAATATAAAATTAAATCACTTCATGCAGGTTGTGTTGATATGAAAACACAGTCTTTGCCAACATAGATACAGATACCTAGAGAGCATGCCGTACCCCTGAAGGAGATCTCCTTTCATGCAGGTTTAATTGCACATGCATAATCACTCAAACAGGCACAAACACGCATAGAGGTGTAGAAGATTACAAGATCACTAAGACACAAACCCACAGATACACAAGCTCACACTAACACACACACACACTGGGTATTTCCAAGGGAAATAAGAGAGAGATGTTATTTTAGGACATCACACTAGTTGTTCTCAGGTTCCCTGAACTAATGTAAACAGGCTCTACCGACAAACAACTCTGAGAAAGTGAAGCTGTCCTCACAACAACAATCACAGAGAGACATCTCTCTTCCCTTCCTCTCTCTAAAAGTGCCACAGCCACAATCAGCGTGGCATAAGGTTTTAGCAGCTCCAGGAAGCTTTTAGTAACAACTCTGTGCCTTCCTGCCTGGAGGGAAGGGCTGGGTTGGGGCGTTTAACCCCTCTTTGGCAGCAGCGGATTCATTTCCCCTGACTCTTGACTGTAAATTAGCCACAAAAGAGAGCTGTGGGTACTTATGTGTGTGTGTCACACAGAATAAAAAGGCCAAATTCACAACTCTGGTCTTTAATTGAGGTGCTGAGGTGGGGGTGGTGTTCATGACAGCAGTGCTCAGTTATTCAAAAATGAATGAGTCACTTTACTGCTTCTATCTAATAATGAGCAATCCGTCATAATCTTTTTTGATGACAAAGAAGCATATTATAGATTATGGTTTGATTTCTCAAATGTTTGGTCTGTCATTTTCTGGCTTATAAAAGGATCATTTGAGATCCCTCATCATGTGGTGCAACAGAAAACTTGTAAATTATCGCACAGGCAAGGGCAGCGGTGTTGCCTTTTGCCACTGCACTTTAATAATCATTTTGTTTAGGTGAGTAAATCCTTCAAGTTATGAGGATTATACAGAGTTATAAAACGTGCAACCTATTTATTTATTTCTAAAAAGATTGCGGACATTAATTCTGGACCATTTGGCAAGGCAATATAAAATCAAGAAACAGGAAATTGAAAATCACTGCAGGCATCTGATGTGAAATGTTCTTTATTACATTTAATGAATAAGTTATTTCTTCAAGAAAGCAACGCTAAAGCTTTGATGATAAATGACAATTCAGTTTTATCGATGCCTGACATTATTTGTATAATAAGTTGGTTATTATTCATATTCCCCACTGACGTTTCAATGCACATATTTAAATACTTTCCATTACACGAGGGGAAACACTTGACAGCAGCAGGAAAGGTGTTATTGTGCGGCTTGGCCCTCATTTTGCTCATGTCAAATGTCCCGAGAACGAGAGTCATATGTGTACAAAGGCAGTTCTTTCAGGCCTGACACTGACATAAAGAGCAACGCCACTGAGCTGTTTCATTGTGTACATTCTGCTGCCAGGCAACTCTCCAAACTTTATTGTAAACATTGTATGGCGCTGTTCAGCCTCAGCATAATGCCATTGTTCACCATGGTAGTTAATGCATTCACCTTGACAATGTTTTAAAGTTAACTTTGGTGGATGGAGCCTGCCATTGACCATCAACAAAATATCACTAGTTTGGTAAGAGGTTTTTGTCTCTGGACAATCTCAAATGTAAGGTTCAATTGGTTATTAAGATAAGAACATTTTGAAGAAACTAACTGATAACATGTCGCACATCAGTTTACGAGTCACTGTAGGTTACGCTCTTACTTTGAAGCAACGTTTGTACTAAAGCACCAGAAATCCCCCCCCAAAACCCCGGCTGGTATCATTGCATGCACTTTTATACACTAATGCTTTGTTTGTTCATTTGCTAAACATCTCAAATGAATAGCACCATCCCATCTAATCATTAAGAGTCACCATGAATGAAAGGCCCCGTTCTATAGTCCATTCACTGAGAACCCCACAGGAAGTGTGTTTTAGGATGCTCTAATGCACCAAAAAATATGATTTCCACCACTTTCAATGCCAACAACTGATAGTGTGTTCTCAGTGCTCTGTGTTTCCTGTGACTGGTAGAAATAGTCTATCTGGAGCCGTGAGTCTCCTGCTGATAAAATTTTCATGAGCTTGAGTAATGAAGAGCACTAGAGGACTCTTTATGTGAGCTAAGAAGCCTGCAAGTCATCTAGGGGCTTTCTTCTTAGCCTCATATGCCCTTTTACTTCTTCTTCTTCAGTGGCGTTTTGTATTTTTTTTTACCCTGTTCTATAAGACCTTGTCATAGTTGCATAGTTGTTATAATGTTCTCAGTTCTGAGAACAACTGAGAACATTTGCAAAATCCCTAGAAGCCAACTTGTGCTCAATGTTTAGTTGAGACATGTTCTGAAGAGCAAATACAGTATCCATATCCCAACTGCAACATGAATCCAGCTTTTTGCACACTCTGTTTGTACAGCTCTTAGAGATGAGATCTATTTATAGTCAGCCAATTGTGAAAATCCAACATGTCTTATCAAGCCCACCCAATCCCTTGAGAACATAGAGTATACAATACAATATAGTTTGCAGGTACTGGGAGTAGTGAAGGAAATCCCATGAAGAGAGGAATAAAAGCATTCTGGCGAACCTCACCCTCTGTGGGAAACATACACTGCTGTGACCTTCCCTTTCCACACGACTATTGATTTTGGACTTTCAAAATGCCTTATCTTATACTGACAAATTAGAAATCAATGCACGTGTTTGAGGACAACCCATAATATATTGCTGGCTCACCTTGGGGGGCTGTTGGGCTGTTGACATCAGTCAAATAAAATGAGCAAATGCTCATTTTACACCAAGCGGCAACCTCTGTGGCCGTGAAATTAAGCCAATGTGCAAGTGGCAAAAACTTGCTTGGTTTCTTGAATGGCCACTACAAAACAAGTCAATCTTCATAGACCCCAATATTAAAACGCACAACTTCACAGCAGAAATGAACATAGTTTGGTGACTGCCAAGAAAACGACCAGAGCCGTCACACTCTTTAGCTTCAGCTTCGGCCCTTCAGAAACCTTTGGGTAATGTAACAGAGACTATGTCCATGTTTAATACTGTCTATGGCATACACATTTGCAGTTAAATAAGTTATAATCTAATTATATTTGACCAAAAATTAGAGGTTTTGTGTTTACAATAAAACTTTTTAACACAAAACCTTTCTCTAACATTCAGAAAACCCTTGTTAATAATGAAACATTCAGCTGTTAAAGGACTGTTAAGTCTTTTCAAATGAAATAGCAAAAACATTGAGCTCATGGTTGTGGCACCTGTGACACCTGGTGCTGTTGGAGAGGCTGGAGAGGCTTCTCCTTACCTTGGACGGCTGCTCCATCTGCCCACTTCCAGAAGTACACAGCCTGGGAGTCACTCTGGACTCCACCCTCACATTCCAGTCTCACATCAAGTCCATCACCAGATCTGCTTTCTACCACCTCAAAAACATTTCCAGAGTCCAGTCATCACTCTTTGACTCTGTGGCTGAGACCCTTATACAAACCTTTAATCACCTCCCCCATGGATGTTTGCAATGTCCTGTCCGGGGGTACCCAGCAAAGCCCTGGACAGGCTCTATTGCAAGAGCGCTCACCCATGTGAAGCCCTGTTAGCACATCTCTCCTACCCTCATTCACCTCTGCTGGCTCACAATCAAGTTCCGCATCTCATACAAAATCCTCCTCCTCACCTACACATCACGTCATGCCCTTGCCCTACAATACCTATCTGTTCTCCTTCACCCCTATGCCCTATCCCTGAATCTGCGGTCCTCAGACATGGGTCTGCTTACAATCCCCCACACCAGCCTGTGTACTTTTGGGGACAGAGCTTTTAGTGTGGCAGCCCCCACCCTTTGAAACTCTCTCACACAGTGATCAGCAATGCAAAAACCCATTTGTTCAACAAGGTCTATGGTCTGTGTTGATATTGTCATCCCGGTTTACAATACCATTCTATCCTACTGCTATTTCTGTTCACAAGCTTATTCCTTGGGTTCCTTGAAAGGTGCTATTTAAATGCAAGTTATTATTATTATTATTATTTAGCATTCTGTTGCTTTATTGGCATGAGCAACATCACCCTGGGCATCAGCTAAAAGCGGCATACATGAAACTGAACGCTGAAATCAACACTGAACATAAATTACAACGTGTAATGTTCCTATATTTTTTTTTGGCTATTGGCTCCATGATAATAACCAGCTTGCTGTTTGCAAATCACCCCAGCAACCCATGCCAACACCAGCTTACTTTTAGCTGACAAAGTAACCTGCAAACATCAAGCCAGCCAAGGTACCAGCCAGATCAGTATTTCACATGCTTTGGAGTAATATGTAAATCTATAAAATGCTTCATAATCTTACATATTGCACCTGAAACTTGAAGTAACATGATGGTTAATAAACTCCTTAAAAGAGATATTCATTGATGTTAGCTTTTGTTCGGTTTGTGCTCATTACCTCGCTTATTGTAAACTACATCTTGCTCAATGAGAGGTTTGTGGTTTAGCGCTTATGTAACAGGAACAGGGAGAGAACTTCCTCTCACTATCAATCAGGAAATTCTATAAGCATGCAGATAGGTCTGCAGTATTTCTGCATAGTAAAAAACAAAAATGTTTAAGAGCAAAAGCCTTTATAAGTTACTGTGAAGGTACAAATAAATATGATGGGTGATTTAACATGCAGTAATACTCTAGATCTGTTGCATGTTTTTGATCTCCCCTGGAATCTGGCATATAAAAAAACCCTACAAAAGTCCAGGACAGCTAACCGCCTTAAAATGCCCCAATTGTGTAAAATTCTCAGAGCTAGAGAATCTTCTCATAGTTTCGCAACATGCTCTCATCCCCACCCCATCCTCTTCAAATAGCAGGAAGCCCCTGAGGCTAGAACCTCAACCAAAACAATATATTATGTGCAGCTTTAGCCTCTGATGGAAACCATTGTGGCTCATGGGTCTGCTCTGATGTCACACACACCTACTTTCACATATTCCAGGAAAAGAAGAACACAACTTGAACCGCTTCATAGTGAGATCAAATATTTTGGCACTACGATTTGTACTATAAATAACCAATGCAATACCACGCACATTTTCATGAAGAGTGTGTGATTTTTTCCCCTTTCATTTATAGATTCTTGACACCAAGGTTTCTATCCATTCTCTGCCACCTCTCTCTGGGCTCCTGAAATCTGATCTGTGTGTTTCCCCCTGCATTCCTCCTCTTCCCCCTCCTCCCCTGGCATGCCGGAGTCCTCAGCTCTGCCCTCTGTCTGATCTTGCGTTTCTACAGACCTACAGCAGATTGTTTATTTTGCTAGACACAGAGGAAACATGGATGGACTCTTCACTGGGTCAAGATTTACTGCCGAGCTCCAACCAGGCTCCAGTGTGACATGTATCTAGAACAGGGCCCCCTTTAAACAGCAAGCTCAGTATCCTTTTCACCACTGACACATCTCAAAGGACATTGCACGCCTGGGGAATACAGCATTAGATGATCACATCAGTTGATACATTATGGAACTATGCATACAAAATAGTCCACTCATCCTACTAATTGTGGATATTGGGGGCACAGATCATTCAATAAACCACACACACCAATGCCCTTTAATGGACAAAGGGCAAAAAACCCACATCTGACCCTTTCATATGTCTTCTCCAGGGTAAACTGGATGACGCTGGAATAGGACACCACATCTCCCCAGAGATCATTTCTGCTGAAATTTATGACACCTCACTGCACCACTGATGTCCTCTCGTAAGTGGTGAGGTCAAGGTATTAGACAAAAGATTGCTCAGGGAGACTCATTTCCTAACAGAAAAAACCCCATCTCTCTGTTCACTTTATTGTGTACATTGAGTGTATATATTTGTTTTAAGTGGCTACATGTGACGAAGATTGATTATAGCTCTGAAGGAAAAAAAATATTTCTAATGAAATCGCCCAGTGTATTCCTCTTCTTCTTCGTCTTCTTCTCAACACTTCAGGATGCTCGGGTTACTGAAGCGCAAATGTTGTGGTCTCACAATGCAGGAAATGCACAAATTGATGACGGAAATGCTTCACTAAGATGCGAGATAAATGCATACGCACCATTTTGCCAGTGTGTAAGGGACAGTAATGCACGGTATGGCTTTGTTGAGACAATTATGATTTATGAGTCACATAAGAGAGAGTGAAGTAAATGCAGTCAGAATTTGGAGGAAAGAGAAAGGGAGTGATCAAACACTGCAGATTGCCACATGAAAGGGAATAGAGGATTCATAAATGTCTCTTCAAGTTTGCATTTTTCTCATCTTTAGTATTGTTTACTCTCACCCAAGCATGGCGGCTAAAGTTGATAAAGAGTGCATTGTAGAGACACTCCTGTTTTTTTTCTTCAGTCTGATTTCCTGATGTTTTCCTGCAACATATTAATATCCTGAGTAGCAAACTGGGTAATAGAATTTCCTCCTCAGGAACGACGAACAAAGGGAGGATTGAGGACTAAACAGAAAGAGAAAATGGTACTTGAGGTGAACGATTGTGTGGACATTGAAATGAATCATATGCCTCACCCAAAGTTCAATATCAAATAATTGTGCCTCAGTATACCAGAGTCTAAATGACATTTTTCTTTACAAGAACCACAAGACAAGAGTTATGCGCGACTGCCATAAATTCAGAGTTCAAAGCAACCGTGAAAATTATGTGAAACCCTTAAGATGGCCTGCCGTTATCTCCCTTAAAGGAATTCCTAGAGTTTTTTTTATATGAATTGAGGTTGTTTGTTGCACTCTGGGGGTGTAAGTCACTCTAAGCAGGAGCAGAGGTTGAGGTTGGAATGTCAGTGAGGGTCAGAGATGACAACCTCTGTGCTAGGACTCCAGAAAATGATCCTTGGAGGAGCCAGGCCACTGGAATCCCACTGTGCTGGACCAGTCACATTAAAGTCTGCACCAGTACGTACTAGAGACAAGAGATGTTCATCCACTTATATCTTATATTGCGCTGTCATTTGTAGACAGTACAGTACAGTAAAAGACTAACTGCTGAATGTTGTGTCTTTCTGAGCTCAAAAAATAAGATCTGTACTTAAGTTTCTTTCACCGAAAGAAAATAAATGTGTTGATCCGAAATTCCAGCATCTGGCCACAGTGAGCTAACAGACAGCCATGTACAAAGTATCCCAAGAGACACTGTTACGCATCCATGAGGAAGGTGCAAGAATGTACTGTAGGCCAAATGATCAACATATTTCAAATGTGTCATGAGGAAAATCGGAAGCAAGTTGTGTCATGTTGGAAAATCTCACTAATAATTGTAGTATATTATCATATCCTTAAAATACTGACTCGTGAACTCAAAGATCTTTATAAATACATTTTCTTCTTTTGATAATTTGGTGATTTTGTTGTTATTCAGAAAAAGGCACTGGCACATCTTCACATATTAAAGGCACTCTATGGAATATAATAAGGTCTCAGTATCAGTATATTACTGTATGATCTTTTTTTTTTTTTTTACTGCACATAGATACCATCTGACGACATATCAGCACAGACTTTTATGCTGCTACCACGCTCATACTTCAAATTGTCAAATGAGATTGACAACATAAATAACCTGTTTCACTTGGTTTCATAGCTTCAGTGAGTCAGACGTGATACTCTGCCTCTACGCTCTGAGAATATCTTAAATAACTTAAGGTTAAAGTCACTGTTAGGAAGTTAAGAGGATACTGCATCTCAATAAGTCACTCTTAGCTGCCATCTACTGGTGGTTCTGGATTGCCTTTTGCTGAGGAGAGAGATCTCACTTTGGCACACTGTGCCAATGTGTGGGAAATGTGTGCTTCTAGTCAAGGTAAGAGTTGATACACATCAGAAATGTCAACCTAAATCGTGTGCAGTCATACCTCTACATAAAACAATGGATATTTGGTGATATGTAAAAGCATTAGTTAGTTATAAAAACCGGAAGGACATTAATCGTAATGTCACCAGGACAGAGTATTGCATCATTACTCACTACATGTAAGTTCATGCTGAAAAAAGAGGATGTGTATTGGACAGTTACTAACACACGTACAACACATGAAGAAAGCAGTTAAACATTTGCCTTTAGTTTAAAATGTTGGGTTTTAAAAACAGTAAAGTATTCATGTATGAATGTTTTATGACCAAACATAAATGTTACAATAGGAAAAGGTTTTCTTGTCAATTTGCAAACCTAATAAAAATGTATAAAAATACGAAATGAACAAGAAAAATGCTGCAAAGTATCCAACTAAATATTATATCATCATTGCTCAACATTTCTTTCTCATTAGGGATTTCACAAGTTTGGCTCTGAGCAGGGTTTTTTTTTTCGTGCATTGGAGGGAACATAACGAGGCCTTAACATCACACGTCACACTGAGTCTTGGCCACAACATAAGAACCTGATCCCTTGTGGTATAAATTGTGGCCACAAATTGCTTCTCTTACCATACATATTACCAGGGGGAATCATGGCACAGCAAAACACATGTCTAGATACTGGTAATGTTTGTCAATGAAATGTAGATGGAGATTCTTTTGCCAAAATATATCATTTATATATTATTTATATTTCATGAAATACTGGTCTTGTGTGTTCTCACGTGTGCTTAAATGTGCTGGAGGAGCTTACGTATGCTGTGCTGATGTTCTGTCCTGTGCCTAACTCATGCTTTACTAGCTCACCTGTTGTCACAGCTTGTCCTCTCTTTGGTCAGCTATTGTGTGGTCGAAGCCAACTAAACATCCACAGAGGGGTTTCGCAGTTTTCTCTTCATAATTGTGGTTTTAAAAGAGTTTCTGTGGTCTGTGGTAGATATTCTGAGGCAGGTCCTCTTGTTCATCATCTCATTCATACGTTGGCTTACTAATTAATAAGTAACTTGTTTTTGGTGACCTCTAGTGGTGACATTTCTCACCTTTGTGTGGTGATGTAAAAGTGTACTCAAAGTACGTTCAATACACACTGTCATCATATATACTATATGTTCCTGCACAGGCGGGAACTATGTCACATGTGTACACACAGAATACGGAAGTAGGAATCAATTATTTATATATTTACTATGCACATGTTTATGGGAAGTAAAAAAAAAAAAAGAAGTTAACCTATAAGACCAAATCCGACAATCTAATCATTAAAGATCAACGTTTCTAAAACATGTATTAAGAAGAAAAACATCAGATAAGAAAAGCAAAGGCATATCAGTGACTCTGGAGAAGTTAAACATTTCAGATATATAACTCTTTTTCACAGCGGACATCTTGATTTGTCACTGTAGGAAAAGCAGGTGTTACTAATAACATTAACGAGGGATGGCTCCGCTCTATTCAAGGGTCCCGGTAAGCGATGACAGTGTGACAGTGAGGCAGCACACACAACACCAAGAAACCAGAAACAGAAGCTGCTAAATAAAATTCAGTCATTGTAATTTTTATTATTTACACCTGTGCTTTTCATGTCTTCTGTGAAAAAGGCCTATTATGACTCAACATTCAAGTTTTTCGCCACCTTCCTAAAACACAAATAACAACAACACAGAAACACCAATTATGAAAAGAGACAAAACACGTGCAACTCTTTTTGTGTTCATTTATTTTTTTGTTATTTCAGTTTGATTATCTAAAAATGAGAGATACACTGTTCCCAAACTCCACAAAGGCAAGACTGTGCGCTGCTGTCTCTGTCACAGCTCTGTGAACATCCCAACACTGATTAGCCAACCTGACAATCAAAAAAATCATTAAGAATATTTCACTGATATATTCTTTTATTTATAAAAGGAAGGATTAAATTGTGTTTTTGGTCGAGGCTATTTATTTTATACGGTGCATGGCAGATTGACTCATGTCTATCTGTAATGAAAGAACATGTCAGCCGGTGCAAACTGTTTTTGTTTTTGAACACTACAGGTGATATAATACAGGAGAATAAACTATATCAGGCTGTAGATACATTACAATTAATGGGTCTTTTCACAGAACACATCACCAGACTTACCCTTTAAGTTAATATTCACCAGGTGACCACAAGACAGGGCCACAAGATTATGTCATAATGCACAGATGATGTACTTCAGTGGTGCACATGTCAAAACAAATTAAGAAAACTTGAACTGGGCACCTTCTGGGTCTTCTGGAGGTCTGGTGTCCATGTGGCAGTTGCCCAATTTTCCTGTTGGCAATCCAGATATATACAGCATGTGTTTCTTTTATATCATTTGCAAAGCAATTGCGTGAGACAATAGACTTGATAGTCACTGATCAACCTAAGCAAAACATGAAAGGCCCGATCTAGAGCTTGTGTTTGGTTTCTCTGTTATGGGTTACTGTAGAAACATGGCAGACTCCGTACAAGAGGACCCACTCCTTTTGTAGATATAAAAGTCTCATTGTAAGGTAACAAAAACATAACAATTCTTATTTTCAGGTGATTCTAAACAAATGGAAACATAGTAATGACTAGTATATGACTAGTATTCTCCTATGTCTTACACACTGGACCTTTAACTCATTGCATATTAATCGTTTTTTGGTAATTTAATGAATTACATGTTAAATCTGCAATATTAGCACTTTAGATCTAGAACTAACACAACAGAGGCCCAACAGTACATTTTGTGCTCATGGGCCCCCCTATAACAGGTTAATCTGACCATGCTTGCAAACATGCTCAACTATCTAGAGCTTGTGTTTGGTTTGACTAGTATATCCCATAATTAGCCAATAAATTCCCCTAAATCTCACACACTGGACCTTTAACTCATTGCATGTTGCATGTTACATCTGCAGTATTAACTAACACGACAGAGGCCCAACAGTACATTTTGTGCCCATGGGCCCCCCCCCCCCACCCCGCCCCTATAACAAGTGAATCCGGCCATGCTTGCAAACGTACTCAACTGTTGCAATTCAACAGAACTGTGCAAAAAAAAAAAAAAGTAAGACAAAATGTTGGAGTGTAAAATGAGCACAGTATAAGTGTAGTTTGGGGACAGTTTTCACATGCACAACAGTCGGTTTGCAGACGCGTAGGCTGGAAGAACCCTCAACCAGCTAACCACCCAGCTCTCCTCCGAGCCGCGCTCTGATTGGCGAGCAGCGACTAAAGGCGGAAGTCTACAGAGCAGGGGGATTCCCCGAGGGAAGTTCCCAACTCAACTAGGCTATGTAAAACATACAGTGCCATATCCTCTCCTGCGCTTCGTAACTTTGCATCTCGAAGATAGGCGACGACGCTGCGGTGGTGTCAAAACAATAAATTCGACTTTTTAACAGTTACTCGAATGAAGGTAAGAGGACGGCCGGTCACTGGCAGCGAGGTAAACTGATCTGTGGGAGTTGTTGTTTGGTCTCTGGTTGAATGAGCTATGAGCTAACCGGTCAGTTACACTTTAAAAGAATACGGAACTGTGTGGATTTAGGTTTTTAATCACACTTTTGAAGTGCTTCATGTCTGTGTGCTCCAGCCTTACATTCCTAAACTCAGCCCTGCTTGGCTTTAGTTGTGGCTTCATCCAAGGAGTCGTCGGTGTCAGATAGTAGTGTTACCATGACGTTTACTGTGAGGTTTGATACATAATTGATGAGCAGCTTGTTCATCATCACCATGCTGACTATTAAGACAGTGAGTGTGGTGCTGCAGTCTGTTACAAAATGGCTCAAAAGTTGCTAAAAAAATAAAAAAAAGTCAGTCAGGAGAAGACAACATTGTAAGGCTTGTTTGGGTCAGTGGTTTTGGTGATAGGAGTTGGGTAAGAAAGTGCAAATGCATTGAGCAAGCTCATTTATTTGTCAGAACTTTGGCTCAGCTGCATCTTTAGCACATAATTAAATGTGAATGCAATTTTGCATTTGTACGCTTGTAAGCTGATAATCCACTGTACTAATATTCTTTGGTAATAAGTGCAAATTAGGAAGTATGTTTACTCAGTGTCATTGCATCAGTAGCTTACATAAATCAACACTTTCAAGGACTTATTTTTTAAATTATTTTTAATGCACACGAACACAAGTTGTGCGTGGAAACATTATAAAATAATCACTAACTCCATGCCTTGTTGTCTTTGTGTGTGTGTGTGTGTGTGAGAGAGAGAGTTGTTGGTCATGTTTTAAAACCTCTTTCGCTCATAGGGCTCATGTCTGCTGTGTCAGTGATGATTGTGGAGCACACGGCATGGAAAGGAACATCGGAGACCAGCTCAACAAAGCTTTCGAAGCTTATCGCCAGGTCTCCATCGAAAAGGACAATGCTAAAAAAGAGCTGCAGCAAATGGTAACGACGCGAGGAGAAGGGCCTTGTGTGAAATATTAACCCGAGATAACACAAATAATAAGTCACAGAGAAGCTTTGGGGTTCTGTAACCCACTCATTAAAAGTTTGTTTACTTGTTTTGTTTATGTTAACTCTCAAATAGAAAGAGAAATATGTTATATATGTATATGAAAATGTGACACCAGATTGCAGATATTAGTGCTAATAAAATAACGTAAACTTCATTTTTACAGACTGAATATTACGAGCGATACACCCAAAAACTTCAAAAGCAGATAGAGGACCAGCAGCAGTTGATTTCAAAACTTGAAGCTAAGTTATCAGCAACAAGGCAACCATCAGGTTAGTGAGACGTGCCAGATGATCTGTCTGCTTACAAGATAATTCACTCTTGCATTTGCATTGCATTCTGGGCATTGAAATTGTAATGTATTGTCACACATGATACTGAATTTGTCTGATCAAGCGTTGCCTCCTCACAAACTTTTAATTTTCACTGTTCTGGCTTCTAAGGAGAGATGAAATGTGAGCCCTGCAACCATCTCCTCGATGGGGCCAGCGCTTATAGGAAAATCCAGTACCCGGTATGTTTGCTGTGTTACACTGTGCTCTTTTCCATATGTACACCTTGTGAAAACTGCAATATGATGGCTCCAAAACTGGTTTGTCATCATTCTTGCACTTGAAATTGTGCATTGCATGCATATAGCTTCCTCTCACATAGAAACATGTTAATAGTACTTCTGCTTGATGTCGTTGCACTTGTGCCAACAAGGATGTGAGAGGAAGACACTGTACTGGTGGAGAATGAATGTAGCTGTAACTCAGAATAAGGCTGATCCATATGTGCATTGTCTTTGTGACTGTAAGGCCTCAGCATCATCCTTCAGTTTCTGGCTGCACAGCACAAGTCAGAGTGTATTTTTTCAGTGTTTCTAACACTTGTTTATACATGCAATAATTACATGATAGTTAAAAGGAATTCGGTCCTTGATCAAAAAGCAATGTCTATATGTTTTCATCATTTTATCATGCCACCTTTCATTTGTTTTCCAAAGATTCAAACAATTGAGGAAACCTGTGATTACATTGCTGCTGTAATAGTATCCACCCTCTATTTTACGGCACACAAGGTGCATCCACTTTTACTTCACCAGATGGTGCTAGAGGATAACATCGCTGCAAGGTTCAGCAGCTTGAGCTTTTACTGTACATAAACATTTAACAAGCTGGGAAGCATTTTTTTCACCAGTAAATATAAAATTGTGATGTGTAAATAAAACTGCAGAGGTATTCACAATATGGATAATTGTTGCTAATGATCACTATGTAATGTGTCTTTTTTTTATTTCAGGAGAATATCGGCACTGTTGCTGTTGCTCCTAATATGCCAGTCAGCAGCACTGTTGACTAGTATGTGTCTCTCCTTGTACAAAGACTTTAAAAAAAAAACGAAAACATGGATATTACAGTCGAAAAATTGACTTTTTGTTTATTGTTTTGTCAGTCAGGACATGCTGGACGCATTTGAAGCAATTCAAGGGAAATTCCGGCAGATTCGGACTCTGACCAGACGACAAAAAGATCACCTAAAAAGATTCCATGGAGGAAGTGATACATCAAACGGTAATATTAATATTTACCAAATATTATCTGCCTGAACCTAAATCCACTTGTTTTCTTAATTCAATTACTTAGAAGAAAATGTGTTGAATTGAAATAGGTTTGTATATGTCATATCAAGTGATGGGTTTTCCAGCTTTTGCTTTATTCTTTGAAATAATTAGATGGCAACACCTTAACTAAGGCTGTACGTGAATGCCTCATTGCCCTTTCGCACAACGGCTGGCCACCTTTGTGGAAATAGCTTGGATAAACACATTTAATAATTCCACTGACAAATGCATGATGTTGGCTCTGAATACGAGTTGTATAATTAATCACATAATTATCCATAGAATAATTAATACAAAGTGTGATAAAAATATTTTTCTGTTATGAAGGTATTGAAAGGGCCAGGAGTATATTTTAATGAGTGACACTTCTCAAATCCAAGCTCAGATGTCTCTAAAGGAATACATTGACATGTCGACTTAGAAAAATCTCGCGTTTCTCCTGCCGTCTGACAGATCAGCGGTTCTCCATGCCCATCCAGTGCACAGACCGTACAGAAGAGGCAGAGAGACCCTTTTCCTCAGCGCTAAGGTCAGCGGCGGAAATCCCACTCCCGCCCACGTCTCTGGCGTCCCGTGGCGCCAGCCCCGAGGACAGGGACTTAGTAGACTCTCTCACCAAACTCAGCGTCAAATTCCCGCCCTCTGCGGACAGTGAATATGACTTCCTGAACAGTGCTCCAGAGAGACACATTGGTCTGACCATGCACACGAAGCGGCCTCTCAGTAGTGTCCCCTCCACACTGACAGAGGAGGAGCCCGTGGAATTGCCCATGCCTTTTGTCTACCCTACATCCCCCTCCCACTCAACATCATCTTCGCTCTCTCAAGAGAGCGTGCGGGGACCCCAGCAGGTGAGAATCACAGGAGAAGGTCTGAGAAAACTAGTAGCAAATTATCAGTTTCTGATTGGTCTTTGCTAATGGGGGAGTGAAACGGTGTGAAGTCAAAAAAAAAAAAAAAAAATCCCCTTGGCTTAACTTGAGACGTATTACCGTGTAATGTGTGCTGATTCTTTTTTTACTTAAGCATGGATGCTCTGGTTATATTTGGCATCTTTTGCTGGAAAGTGTAAGCCAGATGGAAGCACATTACAGTGTCTGAATCCGATGAAACAAGTATGATGGTTAAGTGGGATTTCATTTGCTGATGTGTATAAATGCCTAATAAAAAAAAATTGTGAATGACGTGCAGTAAGATCTAAAAGTTGGTCCAATTTTTCACAATACCATTCTTTCCCTGGATTGCATCAACAGAGGCATTTATTATAGGCTGTTTTGATAGCTTGGATGAACACAAAAATAGTAAGATAATTAAACACATGGGCATAGCCTTTTGCCTTTACTGCTGTGTATTTGTGCAGACGGTTGGGTTGATAGAGGGCATCTTCCTTAAAGCAACAGATACTTTCCACTTATAGGCCAAGTGGTCCGGCATGCTTTAACAGTGAGTGAGTGTAAGGATTGTTTAGAGCATGAATAATATATTGTTTTCTTTGGTTCATCCTGCTCTGCAGCCTCTCTGGACCCCTGTGCTGTGTGATGTAGTTGACGTGGGGACAGAGCTGGTGACGCCTCAGAGCAGCAGTCCTGATAAATGTGCTTTCTGCCACGCTGTGGTTCCTCAGGAGCAAATGAACAGCCACCTCTACTTGCATTTCTCTCCCGAGAATGAAGCCGACAATTGACAGTGGAAGCAGGGACTGACGGGCCAAGGCCACAACTACTCCAAGACTTACTGTATTCATGGTCTAGTCCTGCCTGCCATGAAGTATATGCGCTGTACTGGATTTAAAATGACACTGCAATAAGACTTGAATCCATTTATTTAATTTTGAAGAATTGAATGGTACACTTTCTTGCCCATTATATTTTTCTAATATCTCGCAGAGAATTCCCTCTAGTACTAAGCGACGATGATGCATAATATGATATATATATTTGAGCAAATAAAGCCAACATTTACTCTCGCAACATTTTTTACATTTTTTTTTTTTAATCATTTGAATCATGCAAATGTAAAAACAGATTGGGATGCTCTTAAGTGCAGCCATACATAAAGATATAAAGTGGACAGGATGTGTATTTATTAACTTTCTTTCTGTAACATGTTCATAAATTTTTTTTAATTTGATGACATAATTTGCATTTATAACATGCAACAATTTCATTTTAAGAGAGAAAGTTAATGTTCATGATGAAGTTTTGCTGTGTTAACAGGAATTTGTTCTAATTTCTGCTGAAATAAGACACCGTTGCTTCCTTTATATGTATTTATGTTATTTCCAACTTCATTTAAAAAGTTAATATGCCATGTGTTCATTAAAATTGCCTACCCAAATGGCAACACATAATATTAGGCACAAGCTCATTGTTCAATTAAATGCACGTTTACCTTGTTTTTTGTATAGCGATGGTTTTACCTTACACGATATTCTACTGTATTTATTGTATTAACATCTATTTATTTTTATGGCATTTCGCTTTATTGACAGCACAGTGGAGAGAGACAGGAAAGTCAGGGAAGAGAGAGGGCCATGACATGCAGCACAGGGCCCGGGCAAACCCTGGCTGCTGCGGTAAGGACTCAGCCTTGATGCGCGTACGCGCTCTGCCAGGTGAGCTACCGGGGGGGGTGTACACTGTATTAATATTTATTTTAATTGATAAATGAACATGCTGTGATGTTTTTACTCTGATAATTCTATCTAATGTGATAAAATAATACATACCAGGTGTGCCAGTTTCACATAACTGAAACGAAATGTTAAAGACGCTGAACATTGCAATACAGGAAAACAGAACAGATAATACTTCAGTCACCGGCTGTCCGTTGTGTGAAAGTACATCTTTTACAGTATGTACACTACATATAATTTGTCTTTTCTAAACAGCAGCATCAGCTTTTGACTTCTGCAGTATTTATTCACACCTTTGCAAACAATTGCAATGATTTTCACCCTTCAGTGTGACGATGTTTGAGGAAACGAAGACACTGTGTGTTGGAACACTTGGTTGTGCAGAGAGAACCTTACAGCTCTTCAGCTATGGGCTGGTAACACTTTTGCTGGGTAGATGAGCTGGTGTGAGGACTGCAAACAAGCTTTTTTTTTTCCCCCTCTTTACAAGTGGTGAGCATTATAACACACTTCTCATAATCAAATACTGCTTGATAGACTGGATTGATTTGTTATTTAAACCTTAACTGATAGTTGGCACCGAGTCCCTGTGTTTCATAAATAACTCAGAAGGGTGTAAAAAAAAACAACGTGATGTAGTAATGCTATCAACTCTTCCCAACTAGTGAGTCATTAGACTAAGATAGGAGAGCACTACTAAAACAAAACACATCATGTACATGAAGGAAAAGAGTCATCATGCATGTCATTCGGTGATTATTACATATTGATCCAATGTAATGTGCCAAACATAACGCGTGTTTATTTTGGAGGGACATAAACCACATAATTTTACATTTCACATCACATCATGGATGCCGAGGGGAGAATTTATTCAGATTTTTTTGGCAAATACATATCCCTAATGATCCTCTCTGGTTAATCTGTGAAGAGTCGAACATTGTGCAGCCTGCATGCTTTTCTCTCTGGGATCATGAACAGCTGCTTGCTCATAATTATGTTGTCATTCATTGTTATTTGGAAGAGGGAACGCGTACTGACAGCTAGGATTTTTTTGTGTGTATTTCCGTACACTATATTTACTCACTTGTGTATACAGTAATGTGAACTGTCTGAGAAAACTCTCACTTTAGCTCAAAGGAATTGTTATTGCCACCATTTCCAGTAGAATATGAGATATTCTGTCTCCTCGGGACATTTGCTACCAGAGGCAGTGCAGTAGATTTGAAATAGATTTAAGAGCTACACAAAAAAATGAAAGAGGACAAAAAAAAAGAAAAAGGGGGATATGGATTGAGATGGAGAAGTAGCAGGCTGATTACAAGGTGTCAAAATTGCCAGGAGCAAGAAGGTGAAAGCAATCAGGGGTGAGAAGAGTGCAGCATTCGTGAGGGGCAACTAATTATCCATCTCATTTGTGGAAAGAAGCATTTGAGGCAGCTCTAGCCCACTGAATGGTGACAGATTGGTGCGGAGGAGAGGGGAGGTGTTAGAACAATGGAGCCCAGCTCACCATCATTACTGCATGCTAATCAGCCGTGCTTCTGCACCACCAGTCGGTGCATGAGTTCGGGGAGACATGGAAGTCACTGGCTTCAGGGGACCACAGTCATTTTCGAGGAGAGGGAGGAAACTGATGTACAGTATAGCTGTTGGCACTCGACCACTGCTTGTTTAAGATTATAGGTTATCCTGTGCAGAGGCGAGTTGATGATGATGCTGCTGCTGCTGCTGCTGGAGTGTTTTAAAGTGGATTGAGTGGAATAATGGTGTAATAGGGAATATGCACACGGTAATGTCATTAAAAGTTCAGTAAAGGGGGAAATGAATGGATAATGACGTTCATCTGGTATATATTATAAGTTTAAGACACTTCATTAATGCACCTACCATCTACACATGAAAATTAAAGTAAAACTAATGAAAACAAACAATAACTGAGAAAAAATAAAAAGTAAAAGTAATAAAAGGAACATTAACAGGCGAGAAAACAGGAAAAAAAAAAGAAAATGTGTCATTTATATATGAAAATAATGTGACTAACATCTTTTTAAAATATACATTGTATAATATAAAATAGTTTGTATGTATGCAGTACATATCTTAGCATGTAACCTCTCTGTTGTTGTTGTTGTTACATCCACCTGTATTCAGAGTGAGTCATATATGGCTACAAGCAAGATCGCTACACAACAATAGTGTTTAAAGATGGAGCTGTGCATGTGGAGTATTTAAAAATCTAATCTTTAAAATAACCAAATAATGTTTTTCCATAACCACGTGAATTTTGTCTGATGGGGAAGTTGCAGTTACAAGTTACATACAATGTGCAGTCTTTATATTCCAGGTAATACCTGCTAAGTGTTTGACAGGCTTTTTGACTGCCACAGGACAACAAGGTTTGTTTACATCTATAATGGTTGTAGACAGCTGTAAAATATATTTTGGGGTTTGCAAAACAGTGAAAATATATATATATTTTTCATTATTATTTTTAACCCAAATGTGTAAATTTAAATTTGGATTTAATGTGGTGATCTATTTAACCTATAATTTGTATTTTTTTTGTTAATAGAATTATTTTATAGAATATTTTATATCATATAATGCATTTCTTGTATTCATATAAACATCACACATTAGTGTATGTGTGATTTCTGACATGAACTGATAGAAATGAAGAAATTAATGCTTATATAATATTTAAACAACAATAATATTTAATATCTAATTTCTATTAAACAAACATACCTTTTTCTTTATTGGCCAGTAATTGGATTATAATTGTAGTGGGCAATAGACAGATGAGGCACCATTCCACTAAGTCATTATTTTCAACAATTACTCTTCTAAATATTTAAACAATGTTTATCAGATCGTGCCAGTGCCAAACAGATATAACACAAGTGGGCAAAAAAAAAGAGATTGTTAAAGGGTTTAATCAAATCGAAACAAAACAGAGAGATAGCAAGTGGATTAAGGTCACCTGGCTACCATGCCCTCTTCACATCAATGTCATTTCGATAATTAACAACTTAGGAGAGAAGCATATTCAACTGTCTGTGCACTGGTCACCGTTGGCATGAGAGACTGCCAACTCTCATGGCGTTGCGAGCTGCGAGTATCACCTCACAGTTGTCTTGCCATGCGTTGGGCTCCTCGTGCTCTCTGTGCAGAAGTGGTGGAGCTGACTTTGTGTTCGATTAAATGTGTTGAAGCCATCGCTGCCTGTGCAAAGTCTCAGAACAGCCCCTCTTCATTGTGTTTGCTTCAGTGCTGGTCTGAGAGCCCTGATTTCTGGAGCAGAGATTTGGCAGTTACAGCAAGTGATGACAGAGGCAGTGGTGAGATCGCACCCGGAACCCCAAAGGAGGCTCACATATCAGGCGGATGAGGGGCTCGTTCAGTACACAGATCGCTGGAGTTTGATGATGCCATTGTTCTGTAAAAAAAATCACATTGTTCAGCCACCACTAGCAAAGGCTACTTTTATATGTTTACTTGTGGAGGGTTGGAGTGTTAGACATTTGTAAACTTCTGAACTTTTTGAAGACATTTGACTGCCAATTTGAAATAATTGTACGACTGAAAGTCTGGCTCTCAAGATGTCATCCTCCTGTTATTTTATTGTCGCTGTTAAATCAGTGTAGGTTGTTTTTCTTCTTGACACATGGGGGTGGGATGGAGCATGGGGATGTTTGCAGAATGGTAACTTGCAATTCAAGGGTTAAGGCAGCATGAAAGAATCCATTCTCGGTTTAATGACCTAGCCTTGCTGGGCGAGGACGACAGGGAACATGCTCTTGACTTGTACTGAATTTGCCAATTAACACCTCCAATAACAGGCTGCCTCTGAACATCACCAATGTAGAGGGAGGAGGAGCAACTCTCATGCACTTTGTTTTTCAGCCTCTGATCCTGTAATGATAAGGTCTGTGATTTCTTCATACATTGAAAATTATTTTGCCTTATACACAGCTCTGCAAATGTTCTTTCATAGTAGATTTTTTGTATGAATTGTTCGAGATAAATACACACTTCGTGGAGCTGTGTAGCCACTGACGACCAGACTGGCAGTGATGTTGGAAATATTTTATTTCTCCACGTGCTGCTTGAATCCTTATGTAGTTGTTGGACATTCTATTTTTCGCACATGCCCATATGGCCATGTGCAGCTTGGCTGGTAGCTAAGATACACCGTGCTTGATGAGCTTTGTCTCTTATTGTTACACATGAAAACACAAAACAACAGTGTCCTCGATAGATACGTCTAAAAAAGATCTGTCCCCCTTCAAATAAGGTCCCCATTCTAGTCAACCCTCTGGTTTCACACATGCTTATCAGACTCCCAAACAACACCTAGTGCAGGTGTGAATATCAAAATCCCCCGTGAAAATCACAGTGGGTACTACTGTGTTGTCCTCGGAGTCCTCTTACATGCAGCAGTGGCTTTGCATGGGGCCTGAGATGCTGCTGGCTAACAACAACTGCAGAAACACCTTTGGCTAGGTGTAAGGTGGACATCCTTACACCGAATGTGCTTAATGACTGAAAAAAACGTCACCCAGATCTAATTGAAAACGGCGCCTAAGTGTACAGTAGCTGGTTATTGCCCAGTACAGTCACACGATAACACAGTAGTTTCACAATTCATTAGCAGGTACTTTAACAATATACAATAATTGAAAGACGGCTGCAAAATTGATAGCAGTTCACACCATAGGGAAAGTGCAGTGATCCATCTAATGATAGTAATAAAGTATAGTGGGTTAGGGCGCAGAAGATAACACTTAAGGTGTGAGCTGTGTACAATTATGACAACAGAGGCCTTGTCCTAACACTTTGTCATCTTAACAGATACAAACACTGCAGTGATGTTAGACACATCCATGTTAGCAGGACTGAAGAGATCGGCAACGTACCTCCTGGAAATTAGCGCGTCCCAGCTTCTCCTACTCTCGTGCTGACCACCTTTGTGTCATGTGTAGAAGAATATGAACCTTGTTAAGATGCTACATACAAATCAATTCATTTATTCAGTGTTAAGAAACCATCTGGCTTGATTAGAGCTGAAAGTCATCCTGGCAGGCCAGTTTCCTGACTGACACCTCATAGAATTAGTGGGAGGACAGCTTCATTTACTGTCTTTGCTCAGCTCCGACTACCCCGCTCATCATCTCGCTGTGCTCAAAGCTCGGATGTGAGCTGAAAAAGTCTACCACGAGCTCGGTTTACCTCAAGTCTTTGTTACAGTACTAAACAGATTCAGCATATCTGGGTTGTTGTTTATTAGTCTTAGATAGTGAGATATAACACTTTTTGTGTTCTCTTTGTGGAAGCTGTGAAAATGGCACGCCATATGTAATACACTTGCTTGCTGTTGGTCTTGCCAATTCCCCCAAGATCAGTCATTCCTGTGCCAATGCTCACACTCTCTCTTTGTCCTTGTGATTTGATTGAGCATGTTGGATTGAACGGCTTTCTTTTTGATGCTGTGTCTGGTGTTTTAGTTGTTGATTTGATGTCACTCGCGGTCCAGTTAAAATAACCATTTGAACCAGAGCATACGTGTTGAGATATACCTCCGAGGAACATTTGTTATAATCAAGTCAGAGATTGTTAAAGCACTGATGAAACAAAGAATAATAGCCTGAGGCGCACATAGTAAACAGGAAATCCAAAGCAAATGGGAGACAGATAAACCAAAGCATATTCCTGTTATGTTTTTTTTTTCCTCTTCTAATTCTGCACAAAACAAATTGGCTGCATATTTTGTTCACACCTTGTGTAACCTGGGGATAGCAAGCGCAATTCTCTCTCGTCATACCTGTGACAACACCCTGCAAAGTGCTCCCAGTGCCCTAATCTGCAAGGTAGAGACCTGCTGCTGCTGCATGTAGATGTTGTTTTCTTTGTCCTTAGATGCTTGTCCCTGTGGTTTTTACGTTTACACGCCCACCAGAATCACACAAGGTAAAAGAGAATATGCGAGTGTCTCGCAAGCTACCAATTTTTTTTTTTTTTTTCCTTTTTTCTCTGAAACATGTTAGTGTTCAGCGGAAAGCAATAAAGGCATACTGATGGTGTTTGATTTAGAAATGGCAGTCAGACCATGATTTTAGCATCAACAGATGGCCAGTAGATTGGTTTAAATGAGTAACACCACTGCCTGCTTTAGAGTTGGCTCAAGTAGTAGAGTAGTGTACTACCGTCTTATCATATCTCCTTGTGTGAATGATGATGTCACCGTGATAGATGCTACTCAAGTGGGATCAGACCTACTCAGTGATGCCTGTAGAGACCAGCTCTGGGAGATCCCTGTCTGGCTGCATTATTCAACAATACTCCTTACCTCTCCCAGGGAAAAGGGACTGTTGAATATTTGAGAGATAGAATTCGATTTTTTATTTAAGTGTATAGATGTGGACGGGAGAAGGGGTGGCGGTGGCGGCGGCGGCGGCGGTGGTGGTGGTGTTGGTGGGTGGGGGGGGGGATAGAGATAGTGCCAGTCGGTGCAGCCTGGATGGTCACCAAGGCAACTTGCCGAGTTTGTCTAACTGATCTACGGGACTTCTTGGCCGTCTCACTGGGGACGTTTTGGAGAAGTGGGCTTCTTCGAGCGCCTTTTGACTGCGACTACGAGTTGACGGATCATTGATCATTTCAGTCTTGTATTTATGGCCGCCAGTTAGTTATAGTAATAATTGAATTAAACCTTCTCGCACCTGGATATCTATCTTCTTTAATGCTGTACCAGTTGCCACTCTCATCACCCTATGCAGGACATTACTAGAGCTCAAACTGTAGCTCACGTTAGCCTATAGTGCTATTAGGATTTCCCCTGAAATGTAAAAAAAAATAAGTAAAAGGTTGTAAGTCTTCTCTGGACTCCTGGGCTGTTTTGCTAAATTGAATGTATCAATATTTCAGTCGCAACATAAGAAAGGAAATCTGCTCATTGATAACGTACCAGACATTGTGCCAGACAGTGATAGCCTATTTTCAAAGCGGCGGCGTAAAAAAACAAACATGGCTGCAGAACCACTGCTCAGATCCTGACGAGCCAAGCGGAGTATTGATCCATCTGGCTCCGAAGACACTGTCATGTCACCTTTGCATTTAAGTGTTATCTTGTCAGCTTCAAATGATCTAGCTGTCAGATCCGGAGAAAGCCGGCCTGTGTGATGTTGCTTTGTCTCTAATGTCCAGCTGTTTGCGACAACAGTCTGTATCAGCAGATATATTTTAATCCAGTGTTTAGGCTGTGTTTAGTATATGTCAAGATGTCTTCTCTGCTGGTGATATAAGATATATATATACATATATATATATACAGTATATACATATATCTATATATATCATCAATAAATGGGTATTTGTAGAATGCTATTAAACTCCACATTATGTATGACAGTTGATTAAAGTCCACAGTTTCAGTCAGTTGTCATCTCATTCCTGGGTGTCACCCACTCCCTCGGATAATTAAAAAGACACCTTACAATGGATGTTATCAGAAGCTCAGTAGCAGCTCAAACTATGTGCAAATTGCTTCAAAATTGATTCCTTCTTTACAGCAGATGTAACTGATAGTTAAAGGGTGGGAATCCGGCTTTGTGGTGAAAGGGCACAAACTCTTTCACCCAAGGTGTGGTAACAGGGTGAAAATTTGAAAGCAAATTCACTCCCTGCTAATGTAGCCTACACGGCCCCTAATGATGATAACACACCCACTGTATTGCAGTCACCGCACTAATCTTCATGTTTTCACTCACATTCGCTGCAAACGCTTTTAGTCGTTGATTTTTTTTTTTTTTCCCTTCTTCTTCTTTTGCTCATACACGAATCATTGTACAGTGTCCAATGTCTAATTTTGTCCCAGTGTTGCTGCTTAGTATCCCGGTCATTTAAAAGAGTGGATCAGTTCCTAAAGGCTCTTGGAGATGCTGCAGGCCTGGGGAGCGCGTTCGGCTGCTATAAAGGCAACGGTAGGACACCAGCCAGTAGTTCACACTTGTTGGAGCATATAGTGAGGCTGTGAAGATGGATCCTTTCTTTTTTATACGGTACTGTCTGTATTTCTCATCTTTCTAATCAGTGTGAAATAGTGACGCTGTGTGATATATTCTTCTCTGCCATGTCTGAAACATACTGTAACACTTGTGCGGCTGTATGGATTAAATATTCATACGGCAAAAAGGGGGGAGAAAAAAAAAGAAAATAGATTACTACATTTATTTCTTTATACCGCTGGAAAAGTTTGTCAAGAAAATAACTTCATACATAACATGTTTGTTTGTGACAGCCTAGATGTGAGCGGTGGAGATAAATCATGTCACATTTATTTTTCCTCTCAACTTGGAACATGGTTCTCTTCCCCGTAGAATTCAGAACTGATCATTAACCTTTCCTTTAGTTCCTCCCCTTGCCTGGTCACATTTCCTCTCTATTTGGTTCCTGGCCCCATATGCCACTTTCCTATTTCCTGCCTGCAGACAGCAGGGAGTAGCTCTATTATCACCTTCCTAGAGCTGTCTTTGAATGTGAGAGGCAATTCCATTTCACTCAGCCATGGGGAGGAGGAGGAGAAGAAGGAGGAGGAGGAGGAGGAGGAGGAGGAGGAGGAGGAGGAGGAAAAAACACACACCATAGAGCACACAGAAATTGGTTTAGGGTTACTTCTTATAGTCGAATGTAAGATTATTTCGCTTTTCCGTTCGTATTGCCCAGATTCAAGGATTGTTCAACGTTCTGTGGTGAAGGTGCAGGTTTTTGCAGAATAGTTCCAAATCTGAGCTAAAGGTTAAGTGCTGTGTATCATGTTTGGATGTTGTGTGAACACTTTATCGTCGACTCCATTTAGAAGTCATCTTTTGAAATATTAACAATCCTAAAGCAGTTATATTACACTACTGTGAAGCTGTGCTAAACATATCGAAGACGTCTCTAATGCTTCCACTCTCAAGTGTGTTCTCTCCCATTTTGCGACATTTTACTCGAAGCCTGTGTTATTTTTGGGCTTCCCTAAGTCTTATTCCAGCTTTTATCAGCGTCTAGTTCTTTGGACTGGTAGAGCTCTTGACAATATTGCTCCTGGATAAATTAAACATGAGTTACGTAGAGTGATAATCTGTGGGCCTCTCTTTTCACACTGCATTCCCAATGAGCTGTGTGTTGGCCTGGTGTTGTTGCCTGTGATTTTAATGAAGATTATTCTTGTAACACGACAGTCGCCTGTTTGCTCCTATTCTCCCCCAAATATTTTCTCTTCAAACGGAGAATTTTGTTTTCTTTCAAGGGATCTGTGCAGCATTTGTGTTTTATTTTAAAAGTACCTCTGTTGCAGGTCTATCACCAGTTCGTCATGTGTGTAATTAATGATATTTTAGGTACCAAATCTCGGATGTTGATTAATCAGATAACAGGTTTTCTGAGTTGTTGTTTTTAGATTAAATATTCATCATCATGTCAACCTAGTTATCGATTAAACAATACACAGCTGTGACTGGGTAATTAGTACTTGTTTTCAGCTTGTCTAAGCACCGTGAGGCTCCCATCAAAAAAGGCAAAGCTTAAGTTACTGGATTGGAGCCTCCTGTTTTCTATTGTTCAGCTTTAGGCTGATAGTGCTCGGGGAAAACCTCAGAGGATTCTCATAGGAGTAAGTGCACACTTCATGGCATGGCTACTCTTAAAATGGAACTGATGTTTTATAAATAATTTCAAAGTTACAAACATCAGCCTCACAATCACAGCAATTCAATGATATTCATTTGGCATAAGTCAGTTTCATTTCTGCGTGCTTTTCATCAGAAATGGCTTAAAAAGTAGAGTTAGTCTGAATTTTTCATGCCATGGGCTTACTGGGGACAGTGGCCATGTTCTTCACTTGCAGACGTCTGACAGTGCATGGCAGCAGAAATAACAAAATGGTCACAAACCCCAACTGCACTCCCCGGGTCACACAGGCTCTTTAATTTTTAAAGAGACTAGCATCAAACCAAACAGTTGATAACGGGTCAGTAGCAGGTGATAAAAGAAGTTTTCGTAGGGACATTAGCCCTGACACTAACTTTGTGATTCCTGATATTATATCCTCCAACATTTGTTTAGCCAGATAATACACACCAGAGAGCATGAAGCGGTTACTCTTAGGGATTGGACCCAGAGGATTACAGTATTTCACAAGTGTTACTTTGCTACAGGATTGGTATGAGACAAAATTCACACATTTATAATTACGCGTGAATTTTATATACCATCATCTGTATTCATGTTATTCTAGTTTTTTTTAAATGGGGGGCAATGTGCATAGCTCATGGTTCATTCTCCCATAGAATTATTATTTCCATAGGAGTGTGTTAATTACCATACTGTCTTTGTCCTGTGATGTAGAAACTACTGACAGGAATAGAACGACGGAAAGATAAAAATAGCTTTACTCTGGTGCAGGAATATCAAATTAATGATCTTTTACACAGGACTGTAGTTAGGACGTTGCATCAAACTGCATATTGAATAATAATAATAATAATAATTAAAAAAAAAAACATGCAGTGAATTTGAGATTTGAATGGTATGCAGTGAGATCACAAAAGAATAGCTGTGAATAAATGCACTGTGAAACAAATGGCATCAAAGTATTGAAAATTAATTCAGATAATACAGTTAACAAAAATCGTTTTGTGTTATTTGGCCATTTATATTTCTGAAAACTATAATAAAAGCTAAATTTAAGGGCTCAACAGTGTAACTTTGTTCACATAATAATAAAAAAAAACCCAGAGAAATTAAGTGTTGGCTTTTAATAAGATAGATTGTTTTTATCGTTCTCCAGATAAAGAAGCACATGTATAAATATTTGTTTTGCAAAGTCTCTGGCTCAGGTATGATATTAGCACAGGAGTCACATCACTTGTATTTCCACTAAACATCGAGATCACCTGTCCTGGGGTTAATTTGCTGTGAGCTTTGTGGTAAAAGAGTCACGGTTTGGGTCTGGTCTGGCTGCGTGGCCCTTAAAAGACATCAATAATGAGCAGGTGTAGGAGTGCACTTCTGTGTAGATGTGTGTCTTGGTGTGTCCAGGGAGGATGCCTAATAAGGGTTTAAAAGCCACAACTGTCCACTCCGCCCCTTAGCAGGCCTCCAGCTGTCTTTTCTGTCAGAAAGCACCCTGATTCCCTGTGACAGAGCAGATCACTGAGGGCAGGAAACCGCAGGGGGCAATAGTTATGTTAGCATAACACAAAGCACCACAACACTTGATCAGATTAGTCATGCAAGGTAATTAAAGACTTAAGGTAAACACAGGTTTTGTCTTTTTTTTTTATTATTTTTTTTTTTTAGAGATCAAACGGCAAAGAAGAAGAAGAGCAGAAATACTTCACTTTGATTTATTGATGGAAATTGCAATGTGACGTCTGGCAAACAACATATAAATAACTTAAAGGCCATCTTAAATGCATTCCCATGAAATTTTTAGTGCCGCTGTAATATAAGCCACTACCTGTCATGAATCCCAAATAACCTTGGCTCTATCCTCTTAGTTCAGCCCAGTGTGCCTCATTCCTTATTACTGGCCTGACAAGGAAATGTTTACCCATCCGACAAGAGACAAGCCATTTCATAGTCGGAAAAAGCAATTTCACCTGACTGGAGTAGCACACTATGTCCCCATATCCTTGATGGCTATAATTTTGTTGTCATTTTGTGTGCTGTGATCATATCATTGAAGTGACAGTGCTGGGCATTAGGTAAAGTCCCTAAGCTGGTGCTCACTTTCAGGCTTTTTCTCTCCTTGTCATTCACATTGATTAGATTAGACCCAGGTGGCAAGCAGATTTCTTTGGCACAACAATAAAAAATGGTGATAAGGCGTGTGAGAAAAAAAAAGCACATTGTTTTATGCTCAAATGAACATTGCTAACCAGAAGTGGTTTTATGAAAAATGTTGTCTTTATGATTGTATATTTTTATATTTTCACAGATTATTGAAGGATATTTCTAATGGTGTTGCAGTCCAGGTTAAGATTTTATAATATGTATGCACTATAGCTAGCTGAATTTAAAAACAATATTCACTTTGGAGTAGAAATAGCATAAATATTGCTCATGGGGACCCAGTGCATTAAGCTCAGCTGGCCAATGGGGGGGGTTTGTACAGGGCTGGTGGCAGAGATCCTAACCTGCACTGTGCTATACCCCCGAGGGACGAGTCTGGCCACGGGCATAACAAATCAGCCCCCCTCCTCTTTGGTTATGTCCACTAGCTTAGCTGAGCCAATAGAAAGAGAGGACTCTGTTAAATAGGCATCAGAGCACCTGGGGAAACAAACTGAGTTGCTGCACGGGTGTTCAACAATTGGTTTGTTCAGGGGAGGGAGGGAGGGGGGTTAAAAAAAACAAGCTCATTTTGCTTATTTAAGATCAGTGATGGAAGTGAACCATAATCCTGTAATGAGGAGAGTAGAGAGTGGCCTCTTTTGCTTGGGCACAGACAAGCCTGTGCTTGCATGTTTCACAGGAATAGATTGCTGGACCCTATAGCCCTACTGTAATGACCCTTCTTGTTAGCTTCAGAGATTCATGGCTGTTCATTAGAGAGACAAACTTGTGGAAATAGGCTTCAATCGGTGTTCTCCTAACCTTATCTTGTTCAGATTGTATAATGCACACTTGCTTGGTTAAGGACACTGCAGTATAACTCAACCAAAAGTTATTCAGTGAAGTGGAAACGACCAGTTTTTGAGGCCATAGTCATTGATGTTGTACTGGACTGCTTTATACTCAAAGATGTTTTGCGCACACAAGAAGGACATCTTTTAATATAATCCAATACATCTCCATTAAGAAAGTAGCGTTGACACAAGCTTCACGTCTCTGACACAATGTTCACGTGTACCGGATGAGATGGAAATTTAGAAATGAAGACTTGTAAAAATGCCTTTTTACAATTGGATTTATGGACATCAGACCACTCACCTTCAAAAGCAGTTCATGTGGTTAACTTGGGACTCATTTTGATACCTCATTCCATCTTCGTCATTAACATTATTCTGTCAAATTGTCATTATGCTGCAGTGAGGACTTCATTTAAGAAAGGTTCAATTGAATGATGGAACAATTTGATTTGGTTTCATCATCTTCTCTATTTTAATCCTTATGTAATTCAACCAACAATAAACTTGGCTCTGTGTTCTAATTGTCAGTTATCTCAGAGGCCCACTGACATCAAATTTGATCCTTTTTTGAATATAATTTTGTTAGAGATGCTTTCTTAGACAGATCTTATTATCTAGAACCAGGCAGGCTTAATGAGTTTTAATGAGCCTCCAACTTCTTCTTTAAAAAAAAAAAAAAATCCAAAGATTTTATTCAATTATATTCAGATAAACTTAATGTCCCAAACATATTTGTAAGATTTTTTCCTTTACTTCGTGTGAGATGCATTTGCCACAGCAGCCCTGTTGTCAATCCGCAGGCTCATAACTTCAAGGCATAAAATATTTACCAGCACTGGGACTCATAAACACATCTTCAGTGGGACGCCATGATTTCACGCTATATCACAAACATTTTAAGGCATCAGATGCACTGCCTGTCATGGACTGTCATTTTTGGTGTGTTAATAATATATCTTGGTTTCTTCGGCAGACATACTTTGGCACTCATAGCACATAAATAGGTAAATAACGCGGATAAATAGGTAAATAACGTAGCTGAGAGGAGAAAATAATATGATTTTTGTGTATGTGTGTGTGTGTCTTGTCTTTTTTTGTTCAGACATTTTAGAAGAAACACTCCAAATCCATATGTTTAATCAAATATAAGCCCCATGTCAAACTACAAACAAATCACTTTGCTCACAGCGCTCCACAGATTGTCCTAATTAAGAGCTGTCTAATTAAATTACAGCCTTGAGTTAACCAATGGCAATACTTGTTTCATTAGCAAAGCAGGAAGAGTGATGGAAAGAAAATCCTTCCTGATTGCAGGATTGTGTCAATTGGCTAATTTGCTGCCTTCGGTACCTCAAGTCATAGCAAAGGCGTTTTCATAGTGTTAGATTGGGAAAGGCGTGTGCAAAAGCTTGTGATATAGGTTGAGCTAATAGTGGTTTCCTATTGAGCTATGCAGGTCGAGAATTGCATCTCGCCCGCGAGTGATCTCTCCAAGAAATTTATGAATGTGGGCAGTGGCTTTTCGAGCTCCGATGGATCAGAGCTTTCGTTGCAGGACCATCCTATTATATGTGCAAGTGACAACCTGGAGAGAAGTTCACCTCTGAAAAAAAACTCTAGGGAGATGACGAATCAGTCAGAGGCAGACAATTTTCCCGACTCCAAGGACGCATCAGGGGACGTCCAGAGGGGCAAACTCTCTCCTGATCTTCACGGAGTCTCTGACATCCGTCATAATTTCGATGGATCTGCAGGAGAAAGGTGCATCTTTTCTCCATCTACCCAGCCACAGTCAGTCTCAGCAGCTCCCAGTGCCATGTTCCCTTACCCGAGCCAGCATGGACCAGCGCACCCGGCTTTCTCTATTGGAAGTCCCAGCCGTTATATGGCCCATCACCCGGTCATAACTAATGGAGCTTATAACAGCCTTCTGACCAACACTTCTCCGCAAGGCTACCCGGCAGCGGGCTACCCTTACGCGCAACAGTATGGACACACTTACCAAGGAGGGGCTTTTTACCAGTTCTCAACGGCGCAAGCAGGACTGGTTCCGGGGAAAGCGCAGGTGTATTTGTGCAACAGGGCCCTGTGGCTGAAGTTTCACAGGCATCAAACGGAGATGATCATCACAAAGCAAGGACGGTAAGTGCGCGTCTTGCAGAATTAATCAGTTTTTTCTGGCGACATCAGTGTGAGGCTTTTGTTTCCAAAGTTTAAAATTAACATCGAATCACTGTTTCCTCAAATTAAAAAGAATAAACGGACCAATGAAATATCATGAGAAAAAAAAACGTGGAATTTAATCTGATTTTTGCCTTTTTCTTTTTCTTTTCTTTTTTTAAAAAATTGTTATGAGTTTTCTAAATCTGTGCTCCTTTATTTTCCACAGACGAATGTTCCCTTTTTTAAGCTTCAACATTTCTGGCCTTGACCCAACTGCTCACTACAATATATTTGTGGATGTAATACTCGCTGACCCAAATCACTGGCGATTTCAAGGAGGCAAGTGGGTGCCATGTGGAAAAGCAGACACAAATGTAATAGGTATAATAACTGATTTATTCCTACATTTATTGCGCAAATAACATATTTAATTCCACAGTGTAGTTTGTCTATTTTGATGAATTTTGACTTTTTTATGTGGTTAAAAAAAAATCTGATTTTAAAAACCTGGATAAACTAATTTATATTAGATAATAAACCACATGTTGTGCGTTTTATTTATCTGTATTATTGCGTATTCTTTCAGGAAATAGGGTTTATATGCATCCGGACTCACCAAATACCGGTGCGCACTGGATGCGTCAAGAAATATCATTTGGAAAGCTAAAGCTCACAAACAACAAAGGTGCCTCCAACAACACGGGACAGGTAATGCAACATTATATCCAGTTCTTTATTATTATTTCAAATTATAATTATTAATGTAAGACCAGTTGGAAACAATTTCTCCTTTACTTTTCTTTCTTTGTATATTATTTTTCATCTTTTATCTGTCTTACTGTCTGTTATCATCTAAAGGGCAAAAACAACAGCAGTGCAGTTTTATTACAGCAACTATAAAATAATGATAAGATCGAACTAAAGGAGTCTATCTGTCTGCTTTAATCAAAGTTTGAAGCTGAGTTTCTGACGTGCGTCTTTAATTGAATCTCCAGATGGTGGTTCTCCAGTCTCTCCACAAGTACCAGCCCAGGCTCCATGTGGTGGAAGTAAACGAGGATGGGACAGAGGACACCAGCCAACCAGGAAGAGTCCAGACTTTCACCTTCACAGAAACGCAATTCATCGCCGTCACAGCTTACCAGAATACCGATGTACGAGCACTTCACATCTGACACAACACTGCAACACGAGTCCACCCAAACAAGTCTCTTATCCATTTCGAACAAATCCATTATCACTGATAAAATAGAGCCTTGTTTATTGTATTTATTTTGGAACGGTGCGGATTTTAAATAGGATTGAGAGTGGGTTTTACTTCATCCTGCTGGCACCAAAAAAAAAAAAGACACAATACTAAAAACAGAAAAGCTATTTTTGAGATTGACGCTGCAGTGCGCTCATCTCCAAACACACGCCTTCGTTTGTTTTCTAATCAATGCATTATTTCTTTCCACAGATTACGCAACTGAAAATCGACCACAACCCGTTTGCTAAAGGATTTCGGGACAACTATGACACGTAAGATTTAATTTCTATTTTTATTTTTTATTTTTGGAATACATGTAGCCATTTGGTCATTTGAATCCATAAAAAAAAAATCTTAATAATCAAATTAAAAGCTTCAATGCACCTTTATAATTCTGCTGATGTTTTTCTTAAATTAGCTTTCAAAATTAGAAGAGGCCTCGTGTGATTCCCAAAATTAATCGAACATGGGCCTAAAGAAAAAAAAAAGTGTTTTTGTGCTTTTGAACTGACTGAAACTGAAGCAATGAATGTTTAATTTAATCATGTAAATATGAGATTTAAAAAAATAATGATTAAAATCAGAATATTAATTCAAATTGATGACAATATTCCTCATGTGTCAGCCTGTCTTGTGCACACTGACCAGCAATTTTTATACTGATGCGTAAAATTCAGATGTGAACCAAGTGGACAAAGCGAGAACTTTTTGCACATTGCAGCTCTGCATGTGTCGATGCTTTTTCCTTCTTCGTATGAAGCAATTTCGGAACACTCCACTTGCGTAAAGATTAATTTTATGTCATAAATATTGAACCTCCAATTATCTCAAGAAAATGTTCCCCTAATGAGATGTGACAATCTGCTAAATAAAGTAATTGGAGAAATTGATATTGACCTGGACTTCTTTGATTTTCTTTTAAAGACCCGGCCATAGCGCACAGTTTACTGACTGAATTGTTTCTCTGTTTTTCTCTCCATCTTTTCAGTGTCTACACAGGCTGCGACATCGACCGCCTAACTCCATCACCGGGTGACTCTCCGCGTTCACAGATCGTGCCGGGTGCGAGATATGCCATGCCTAGCTCTTTCCTGCAGGACCAATTTGTCAGCACTTATGCCAAATCTCGCTTTCACCCTGGCATGGGGACTGGTCCTGGCACGGAGCGCAGCGTCCCACTCGGCAACAGCTTGCTATCCCCGCAGCAAACCGAGGAGCCCACTGTTGCCACCCCCCCGCAGCGATGGTTTGTCACCCCTGCCAACAACCGACTGGACTTTGCTGCCTCGGCATACGACGCCGCTGATTTCGCCGGTAACGCGGCCACCTTGCTGTCCTACGCAGCGGCCGGAGTGAAGGCTCTTCCCCTGCCGACTGCAGGCTGCTCCAACCGGCCTCTTGGCTATTACGCAGACCCGTCAGGCTGGGGAGGACGCACGCCGCCGCAGTACTGTGGTGTAAATAGCAAATCCAGCGCGGTCTTTTCCTGCTGGCCCACTAACTCTATCGGTGGCAGAGCTAGTACCAACTACCTGGCCGAGGAGGGAGACTCCATCCCGACAGAGAGGTCACCGATCGGCGTCACGGAGGAGACCAAACCCAAAGACATGACATCAGAGTCGAACTGGATAGAGACGCCGTCCTCCATTAAGTCCATTGATTCAAGCGATTCTGGTATCTTTGAACAGGCCAAAAGGAGAAGGATCTCACCTTCTGCCACGCCGGTTTCAGAGACAGTGTCCCCGTTAAAATCTGAGCTGCTGACACCGAGAGAGTGTGAGAAAAACTGCACAAAGGACATTGGTTATTACAGTTTCTATCCTCACAGTTAAAATCTATCTATCTATCTATCTATCTATCTATCTATCTATCTATCTATCTATCTATCTATCTATCTATCTATCTATCTATCTATCTATCTATCTATCTATCTATCTGTTAACCAATAAAAAAAGATGATAAGGACTGTCACCTCCACAGTTAATGGCCAAAAAAATGTAAATTCTTCCACTACTCTATTCTGTCATGGGTTGGGGCGCCTTCATTCCACACTGTTAAGTAAGAAAAACACTGTAATTATGAATATAATGTACATAATATCGGTGATAGTGATTGGATGTACACAAATAGATTAAATTCATAAGTAGTGTTTAAAAAAAAAAAAACCCTCTTCTGTTAAGTAGCCTGAACTGTGAGTAAAGAAAGATATTGAGATTCTGTACATGAAATGTTCTTGTGTAGCATATACTGGCATAATAATCCCTGTCAGTGAAAAAAAAAAAATAATATATGTATTTTGTACTTTATCAAAGCTGTAGGCTACCAAAAGTTTATGACGTTACTGATCACTGCTACATTCATGATACCTGTGGTTATATACAGTTATACATGTTGGTAATGTAGACTTAGAGTCTTTTATTTTAATTGATTTATTATTTATTTATTTCAGCCGCTTATTTTTCATAGCCTGTATGTTATGCTGTTGTGGAAAATCTCTGTATCTGCTGTATTGTGGTTGAAACGTAATAAATGATGTTATCATGACAAGTAAGATTTTTTTCCTTGTTAAAATGCATTTAAAATAGTTTATTTATTAAATAATTTGGCTGATTTTCCGGGAACGCACCACGTGGAGCGTGTTTGAAGTAATTCAAAGCGGTTATATTTATATAAAAGTGAATTAAAAAAATTAAGAATATAGATGATACCCAAGAGAGACAACCTTGCCTCATATGAGGCTCCCCCTTACAGTTAAAAAAAAAAAGGAGACCATGCTCTCGTGTGTGTACTGATTGGTCCAGAATATGGAGAAAAAAAAAAAAAAAAATTAAAGGTCCGTTTAATGAGACCTCCACGTGACAAAAATGGACCGAAGAAAAAGTTCAATTAAAGAAGGCACAAAAATACTGAGTGCTTAATAATGGGAAATACTGTGAATGGAGCCTGACTGTTATATGTCAATGTGGGACTTTTATATCAGTCACAATTCAAAAGAGCTCATTAATAATTATAAAACAGGAATGGAGCCAAATATGGAACTTTTATATACCTGAGTGAATGAATCCAGCGTTAGATATTTCAAATCTGACTAAACAATGAGGATTGTTGCAACAACATTTGGTTGACTTTGTTTGCCAATGTAAGAGAGTGAAAACTTTTTTGTTTTGTTTGTGTGTGTGTGTGTGTGTGTGTGTGTGTGTGTCATAATTACACTGATAAAAGAAGAAGAAGAAAAAAAAAAAAACTGTGAAGTTGACAAGTTTTCTGTTCGGCAGCCAAAGGAAGTGACACATCAAAAGGAATTCTTTGCTTGTGTGAAAATGTGGACCAGAACAGACCCGCAGAAGACAGGGGTAAGGATAAACCTCACCACACGTGACAGGTTTTTGTTTTCTTTGTTGTTTTACTACAATTAATTACAGATTGATTGGTTAATTGCTGATTGAATGATTCAACCCGTATGCTCTGTCTTAATCATCCGATTTTTGATTGCATCATTTGAACCATTATTGAACACTGATATCAAATTAATCAAGTTTAAAAAATATGTATAATTAAAAGTGATACATAATAAGCGCAATGTGCACTTAATTGGAATTGCAGTGTGAAGGAGATGCGCACAGCTGTCAGTAAGATGTGTGGCATTTAGCTTGTCATAAAGCTGGTGTGTGTGTGTGTGTGTGTGTGTGTGACAGTCAGTGATAGGCCTTCCCAGGGATAAACAGCAGATGGCGATAACTGAATGCAGGTCCTGTAATCACACAGCTTTTTCATTATGTGGCTCTCAGGAGGTCAGTGTAGTCCAGGGGCAGCTATGAGGAATCTGAAGATTTCTTAATAAACTAACTTCTATTTATGGCTCAATTAAAAAAAAAAAAAAAAACATACAGCGGTTTGCCTCTGGATTTAGCCACACATGGATAGAAATCTACACCAGATGGCGATGCTTTACTGTTATTATATTAGTTAAAGGAATCCCTGCTGTTAAAAAAGCCTCACAACTGTAGTGCCAAAAAAAAAAAAAAAAAAGCTGCAATCAAGCTCTGATGAATGCAGTAAACACTCTTCCTCACAACAAACTCGAGTTAAAACTAGAAAGACTTAAATAACAGCTATCATTATGTTAACTTTACGCACGGGCATGGGTGGCTTGAACGCATCCTGCATCCAAATGGATAAAGTGGCACTCGGTATGGTGAAGGTTCCTCACGGTGGAGTCTTTCAATAGCATAATGTTGATTCTCAGAGGTAGACCAGCACCTTTGGATGTGCAGTATAGGGAGCAAACAACTGCCCTTACAAGTGGGGTTAAAGGTGACAAGTTCAGGGGTCTTAAGTTAGAGAACCACATCATAGAAGGGTATATTTAGTATACCTCTATAGCAGCAACATACATTATATATTGCAAATAGCATGCTCTTATTGCTCTATCATAACATCCCAAATAAATAAAATGAGCTCTTTAACTTATTTTCTTAAAATCTGAGGTTGATCCCTCAGTTTCTGCCTCTGATCCAGCAGCAATACATCTGCTAAACTTCTTCATTTGAAGGTCACAGCTGAGACATACAAGTCTGAATTTTATGGGAACATAAAGTCATTACAGACAGAGGGTCGATCTAAAAATTGGGCATTTTACTGCGTGACTGACATGAGGATTTTATGTCAGTACGTTTGGATTTTGGAGTTTAATTTCCATGAAGGAAAATGTGAGGGGACACATTAAACACAGGATGCAGAGCAGAGAGTTGGAGTGAAATAGTCCTCCGCGGTTAAGCTCATGCCAACTGTGTCTAATAATAATAAAAAAAATAAAACAATGAAATGATCATATGACTCGCACTGACACGTAAAACATTTTTTTAGAAAATGGCTGCAGATTTTCTGCGCCTGAAAAAACAAAGGTAAAACATTTCAAAGAGTGACGCGTCCACGTCAGCCTGCAGAGATGCGCATGTTTTCATGAACGGGAAGGAGACAAGCACGAGAGGCGCGAATCATCACCGAGCTGCTGACCGACGGTGATTAAAAACATGTGACCGCTGTGTGCTCGCTCAGTTACTCGCTACACCTGCCGGGATTACACACACAGCGGAGGTCTGTGCTCCATCCATCCACCCATCCACCCATCCATCTCTGTCTGCTGAGAGGAGGAAGAAGATGGACACCACGGATCAAGGTGCTCAGATAGAGCCGCTCCTGCCTACGGTAAAGAGCACCTCATCTCTGGGGACAAATATTTACTTATGTGGATTAATATTTCAGGATATTTTTATCCAGACTGTCAAGTTTAATCTACGTATGTGCTATGTAAATATTAGAAGACCATTTCTTCAGGAGGCAGGTGCAAAATATTTCTCCAAAGTACCTGTGGAGCTCACCTGCAGAAAGTCTAGCAAAGATTATTGACAGCATGTCAGCTTATGACATAATGAAATGATAATTGTAATCTATTTTTTAGTGAGCTAACTCAATCTTTAGAAGCTTGATTAAAGTTACTCTCTGACTTGAAACAGTCTCAACTAAGAGGCGTTCTTTTATCTTTAAGTATGAAGCTGTTTCACAGTGATTAAGTAATGCCCTAATACTCACTCTGTGCTATATCATTTCATATAGGCCTATGGCAAATCCCTGTTCTGACAGCTGTCCTATTAATACAGTAAATTCAGACGGAAGTGACCTTGTGTCAGTCTTTGTTGTAATGAAATTGTGACATAGGTTAAGGTTTAAAATGCAGCAAATGTATGATGGAGTGATGCTGCAGGCTGCGCAAAATAATACATAATAATAAACTATCTCTACAAGCATTTTTGGAGAAATCCTGTTGATGTAAAAGAAGTCTCTCAGGGGATATTGTCAGAGACACGTGGGCCCATCCTCACTGGTCTTTGCTGATCATTTCGGAGGAGATTTGTTGTCATTATCCACTTGCTGTTTACATCGAAACAGATTTCTTTCCCATTTAGCTGAAGATTTAAAACAGACGGGCTTTTAGACTGAGAGTTTTCTTTGCTCTGGTACTACTTTGAGAGCTACATGCCTTTTGATTTCAAAATATAAAGGTCGCAACATGACCTTAAAAGTCGCTGAACATTTAAGTGTCTAAGAATAATATGTCAGAGTTAATCTTTATCCGATCTGGGGGGGAAAAAGTCAATGCGAAAGTGAACCTGTTAAACTAAAGTGATGATTTTCTTTATAATCTTTCAGGTCAATTCTTCCTTTGGCTCATCAGTTGGCAGTAGAAGTTTGGTGAGTCACACACCCCCCAGCTTCCACTTCAAGGATCACAGTTATTATTTAAAACTAGCACATGAAATGTATATTTTTGTTGCATCGAGGTAGATTAAATTCTAAAGAGTGCAAGTCACTAAACTCTCCTTGGAGTGACCAAATGGATTTGATGCATGACAAGCTTATACGGCTTTACTTTACAAACATCTAAAGAGGAAAGAGAGGAGGCACGGCATGAATTTAGCTTTGATTTTGGCCAGCAGCGGCCAGTGATGTCACAGTTATAATCTCACGATGAGAGATTGGTGGCGCTGTCGATAGATGCCCAATCGCAAATTACAGTTGTTTGACACAACAGAAGGGCATCAGCGGCTACCAGGCATGGTGTGAGCAGGGCAGCAGGAGTTTACACTGCAGAGCTCAGCTTTTAGACCGTGTTGCACTCTGTCTAATCTCATTATATAGTAGAGGACGCAGAGGGAAAGCTCATGCATTCTGAAAACTTGGAGGCTCCCTGGCCACTCAAATATCAGGTAGGACAAGACTTGATCATCATCTTCACTGCTGTAACATCTCGTACTCACTGGTTTATTGATGTAAAGTACCTGTTTGTTTGAGGAAATGTGGTTAGCAGAGGGAAAGTGAGATTTTCTGGACGTGTTATAGACAGGGACTTTTCTGTCCTAAGTGTCCAAAATGAGTGTAAAATACTGGCAAAAAATGCAAAAGTGGAAAAGAGCTTTTTCCTACTGACCACCACTGATCTATCTTGAAGTTTGGAGATGGATGCAGATATTAAGTTTGCCAGAAGGAGAACTCAAATCTGTAAAACATCTTAAATAGCATCTATTCAAAAAAAAAAAAAAGTAGTACTAATGTGTCCTCTTACAGGATGTTGAAGTTTATAGCAGACACATTTAAGGATTACAGTGCCACATGAAAGCCTGTGCAGTTAATGATTTTGCTGCCACTGATGGTTCCAAAATTGCCACAGCCATCTGTAGGGATCAGATCCAAATATGTGCCACATCCTGTGATATCACTTCAGCTGCGTGGTTTGCCAGTCCTCTAGTAGATCTGTCATGGTTATGTGTTAATGTTACATCCAGGCATCTCTTTGTCCAATCAACTCCTTTAAATGGCAGCAAACCCACCAAAACAGCTTTGTGCATAAGTCTGTTCATATGGTTTCATACAGGAGAATTATGAATTATGTGTGGTCCAGACATTAAAATTCAGCATTAAGGTGATGGACATCAAAGTTATTTAGAATTGGTATATTTCTCCTGTTCACGCCTTTGAAGTATCTTTTATTTATTTACTAGCTTTGCATAAACCAAAATTCCATTACAACAAAAATAAGGGTGCTTCTTTATTGTATGGATTGTGCTGCCTGACACTATGTCACAGAAATGCTGCAATTTTTGCAGAGAAAGTTCCAAGTTCACAACTTATTACAGTAATAAAATGCAAACTATACATATTCACTACACAGACTTGTATGGAATATATAAAATATAAAAAATACAAGAGTGCTAGACAGCCCTGTCTTCTGCCATTGGCCATTTGGTTCATTCCTGTAACCCAAGTGGGATATAAACTTTCCACCTTTCCAATTTTCTGTGAGGAAAAGATCTCCTTTATATGGGGCTGGCGAATAGAGAGTAAGGAGGGAGGAAAAGTGACACCATCCTGGGATGGTCTGTCATCCATGAATCGCTATGTTGTCCCATACAACTGCAAAATGTTCTGGAGCACGCCTCACCTTGCAACCAAGTCTTTCATTGAGATCATATGAAGGAAAGATAGATGCTATGTCCCTGAAAGATGTGGTTGTTGAATGCATTTTGTCTCAAAGAAATGAAAAGTGATGCTCAGTTTTGTCCACATTAACTTCTGTAGTGCGCAACAGTGATATAGCTTTCAGAAATGTAACCATCGTACGTGAGCACAGTACAAATTAAATATGGATTATGTGTCTGGTGTGTTAGTAACAAATAGGCCTACTGGCAGTTTAATCTGAGCGGGGATGTTGATCCATGCCCTGTATATTTGCAGACAGATTATCAACATCAGCCTTGTGGCCTGGCCAGCCCATGTGGCAGCGCAGCTGTGAACAGCAGTGCCCTTCATTATCATAATGCTTCGATGGTCAACTGGTGGTCAAGATGGCTCAGGGAAAAGCTGATGTCAAGCAAGCTTTCAGGATAAAAATACCTACTGTTATAAGTGCTTTGAATCTGTTTTGTAATTTCCAGGACACAGGATTGATCCTGCAGAACTCTCTCCAGTGGTAAAGGCAGTTGTACTGCATGCATGTTTGTTTTGCTTTCTCAGTCCCAGCTGTTGCTGCTTGGATTTACAGTAAATGACAGTGCCAAATGAGATTTACTCACAAGTCCATACCATTGGTGCACTAATCAACACCAGCACGGTCCGATAAGTAATCACGTGGCAGTGTTTATAAGTCACACATTTCACAGATTGTTCAGCAAACATTATAGGGAACCAGTTGTATGATGAATGTTTCTGGTAGTAATGGTGGTTTTCCTTCTTATTTTATGTATGCATACATTGTTTTATCGGCTAAGTGCTTAAAGTGTACAATAGGATATAGTCTGTCTTTAACCACACTACCTGTGTTGCTCTGCAATGCCAGTTGTTCAGTCTGTCAGCCCAGCTCTTTGATCAACTACAGGATTCTCATGACAGTTGGTGAAGACATCAATCCTAATAACTTTGGTGATCCTCTGACTTTTAATCAAGCACAACCAATAGATCACAGTGGCATATGTCCAACTCTTCTGTGTATGACCACATCTCTCGTGAAGGAGAAACTACAGTGGCCTGCGAAATGCGTGAAAAATGCAAAAGGCTCTATCTAGAGCCAGTGTTCAGTTTGTCTGTTCTACTGTAGAAACATGGATTAAGCTACATGGCAGTATATATTCATCCATCCGCTGGAAGAAGACCTGTGGTGTATGCAGATATAACATCCATGCATCCATTTTCCATAGCTGTGACGCGGGTTATACCCTGGACAGGTCGTCAGTTCATCACAGGGCTGACATAAAAAGACAAACCACCATTCGCACCAATGGAATATTTAGAGTCACTAATTTACCTGCATGCTAAGCTAAGCTAAGCTAAGCTAAGCCAATTGTCTCCTGGCTGTAGCTTACAGAACAGACTTAAGATAGCAGTATCAATCTTCTCATTGAACTCTCAGCAAGATAGTGAATAAGTGAATTTCCTGTGAGAATTACCACCAAAGCACTACAGACTTTTACCCTCTGTTAACTCAACTTTATGCTCTCATCAGACCATCAAGCAGCAGAAATGTTTGTTTGTTGGGACTGTGTCTGGACAGAAAACATCAGGGGAGTGGATGGATGTGCACTGTGGGCCTAATTTAACAAAGGTGGGGCAGTTAACCAGACATATATCATCGCCATACCAACCAGTTAGTACACCTCCTTTAAGTATTTTCTCTTGTGAAACCTAAAAAAATACAGTTTGAAAACGTCGGTGCTCCGTGCACGCAGTGACTGAATGTCACGTGCGTACTGTGCATCCAACAGTCAATAGCTCTCCTTTTTTTTTTTTTTTTTTTAATTTCTATGCTTAAATATTTATAGGTGTTTCTATCTGCTTTGTGTAGCAGAGCGGTTCTACAATTAAGTTAGTACATTCAAATGCTGAGTCAAATGATCCGACTCCATAAAAAGAACCGAACTTCCCATCAACAGTACCTGTGTGTGTGTTTACCGTCCTCTGGCACTGAGGGGGCAGTAACGAGCCCTTAACGGCTAGTTGTCATCACAACCAGACGAAGAAGGTGCTTACACTAACTTGGGCAAGGGAGGCGAAAAGGCGAGATTTATGCTTTATCCCGTGTACTTTCTAATTGTAGTGTTCGGTTTTACATGAGAGAAGACCTGGGGGGTGAAGACTAAGTGCACAGCCGTTTCCCTGAGCCTTTCTATGGAGTCCTCCGGGACTGTCTCCCACGAAATGGACATGTTAGTCCCAAAGCTGGCTAATGTTTTTAACCCACAGCACACTAACTACATTGTACTTAAGTACTGCACTTGTATGGTCCTTGAGTATTTCCATTTTATGCTACTTTACACTCCTCCACTACATTTTGGAAGCCAGTATTGTACTTTTTTCAGTTTGCAACACTAATTTTTTGCAGTTTCACACAATTAATATAAAACATAACCAGCAAATCCTGATGTATTATTATGGATTAAGCTTACATGGCAGTATATATTCATCCATCCATTATGGACAAATCTTCAGCTCATCGCAGGGCACATAGAGACAAACAACCATTCACACTCACATTCGCAATTTAGAGTCACCAATTAACCTAATAAGTGCATGTCTTTGGACTGCGGGTGGAAGCCGGAGTGCCCAGAGAGAACCTACGTAGACACGGGGGAGAAGATGCACATGCAGCTCCGCACAGAAAGGCCCCAACGAAGAACCTTCCTGCTGTGAGGCGACATTGTTAACCGTCAACCCTGGCAGTATATAAAGAAGTAGAAATTAGCTCCACATTTACCAGCTGCATGTCAGAGATCTTGTTAAAAGTAACCGAGAAAGAAGAATAAAGTTACCTAGATTAAAATAAACATATGTAGATTTGCCTTTCCCCCTTTGCGCCATGTCCATTGGCACATTCATTTCACGGGTAGAGAGTGTGCTGTTGGTTGGTTGGCAGTGACCAGTGACCTCACCTTATCCCACCACAGCCTCTTCATGTTCCTGTCCACACTGGTTGACACCTTTGTGCTGCCTGGCCCTTTCATTAGTGTGCTTGTTCACTGTACAATTTAGCTGTTAATATCCATGCTGAGTTGTGATAGCGTGCTAGTGTTCAGATTCAGAATTCATCCATGTAATGTTGAAAAGTTGAGTTTTGATCCTTGCATGCACTGACAAATAATGATTTCTGCTGGTTTTCCCTCTTACCACCTACTCCCTCTCATCTTCTTTCACGAGTATTACATAAGCAGCCCGACATTCACACCACAGAGTGCTGTTTCTCTCAGTGATCTGACTCTGATCAAGTAGATCCATGAGCTCTAAGCCATCTCCTGCAATGCAACGACTGCATGTCCTGCTAAAGGTCTTATGTTGAGCTGCCAAAATTTAACTGGCTGAGGTTAACTGCTAATCAGCTTTTGTCACATGTGAATCAGATGTTCATTACTTACAGTATCACGTTGGTTCTGTAGGACAGGAGGGCCAATGGGAAATCTAGCTTAAATAACCATAATAGTATTTTTAATCATTTTAATTCAGTATTTTCTCTTGTAATCTGAAAAAAAGAGCTCTGTGTAAAGGTTCTTTTTGCAGTGCTTGATTTCTGTCTCCTCCATTAACCTCCACATGATCCACTCCTATAACTTGCACACCCGTTCCAATGACAATTAGTGGCATCATATCAAAGCTGGTAATGATAAAAAAAACAAAAAAACATTTAATTTATTTGGAATACAGCCTGATGATTTGTTTTATCTCTCTCCTCCAATTAAGAAGAAGTCTAACATGTTGTTGTAACTGGATGCGTGTGGGTGGTTGAACAAGATGGATAAATGAAAAGGGTAAAAAATAAATAAAACAACAGCCAGTTAAAGAGAATACAAACTAACTTTACCAAACTTTTTTTGTAAATGAAGTCAAGCAGTGATTCACCTTTAGCGCTCGGGTCTCTCTAACAAAACATAGGTCACCGAAAAGGAAGCAAATTGAACGGAAGGTAAACTTTAATTGTAGGTGAGTTATTTATTGTTCCCATTATGAAAAGCTTTCTGTTTGGACTAAGATGATACTTTCCTCTTTCCTCAAGATGAGATGTGCAATTAGTATCCATGGCAACGCGCTATTTGGTTGGATAATGTGTTTGTTCATAATGCCCTCGACTGTGAGACAACACCAAGTCAACAAAAACTGTATTTCATGCTGTGTTCAGGACACATCAGTATGCTGGAAGATACATTCATTTTATAAGATATAATATATAATATTATTATTATTGTCTTATGCTCCACCTCCAGCTGTGTGCTCTTGAATAATGTTTATAGTGTGTTCATGTGTCCAACAGAGGAATGATGACGAGGCCGTGGTGGACAGAGGAGGAGCACGATCCCAGCTGGGAACCAACTTTGAGAAGGAAGATCTAGAAGGTACCTGAACTGCCACTGAATGCATCTGGAATACAAAAAGCTCCAGGCACTGAAAGGCTGCTGCCGTTGAGTCCGCCTACTCTGTCCTTTCTGCTCTTGACAGCTTTTTTATAGTTAAAAGATGAGAGCAGAGTGGGAGGTAGAAAACTGTGGGTGAGCTGAGTTTGCATCAGTAATTTCATAACCACTGAAAAACATGGACAATCAAAACAAAGATACAAACAGTATGATTGAGTAACTTTGGGTAACTGAAGGCCAGCAGCTTTCCCCATCTGTGCTTGTAAACAAAGACAACAATACACAGCTTTTCAGCTTTTCAGCCAAATTAAAAGGATTCAGCTTTTCAGTTTCACAAGCCCCTACAATAATTGATCAAATATGTAATGTCTGAATAAACTTTACTTTTAGTATGACACTGTAAGTGTGGGTGCGGTGTGCCTCACTCATGGCTGCTGCGTGTGTGGGATAAACACATTGCTTCAGTAGGTGTATAAACAACTTTCCTTAAGACATTAAATGACACTCAACTCAACTAAACTTTACACCTTAACTCACAACATATTATTTGATCTGTAAAATGTTTCACGGCTCATTGTTAGGCTGCTCTTTGCAATTTCTTGCCAGAGCTCAACAGCAAACAAAGCCTCAACACTCTGTAAAATAAAAATTGGCCATCACCTTTGTATTAAGCTTTTGAGATGCTGTGAAACATGAGAATTATTTGGAGATGTGTAAGCAGAAGTGAAAGAGATTATACTGTGGATGGCATTTCTTATAAAGACTGTGTAAAGGTAATTCTGAGATTTCTTTCAAAATATGTTAAATATGTTACATACATACATTAAAAAGTTGCTGAAAACATGTGAAAAGACTTTGAACTATATATTACTGAAATGTGGAGTTGGAGGTTAAAACAGTTTTTCACCAGTTTTCAGTCCAGGATTTTGTGGGCGGTCCTAAAGGGTGGCTCGATGACACGCTGAGGCCACCCTGAGCATACCCCTGCACCCCTAGCAGAGAGATAGAGATTAATTAATCTCGCTCAGAGTGTTTCAAAGTTAGTCATGTCATTTTATGAACTGATCTGACACATTTCAATCGCTTCAAAATGGCTGCTTGACTGCTCCCGCGAGTGGGCGTGGCTTCAGCACATTCAGAGGACACGCCCCCACAGTCCTGCTGAGAATTCTGCTCATTTTTACCTGATTTTGACACCTAATTACATAAACTTAAGAACACATATTTATTATTGCTTTTCACAGGCTATAGAATACGTTGAATTCACCTAATAAGTGAAAAGAAAAAAAAAGCTTCAGAGAGTATCGATGGTGAATAACTGCTCTGAATATTCAGAATAAATAACTAAATACGTGTTTGTTTCTTTGTGCATTTTGCTGTAGTTTCTTCTTCATGCTAGGAAGGAGAGGGTTGCAATACACAACTACACCGCTAGATGCCACTAAATCCTTCACAGTGATCTTTTAATTACTTGTGGTATACGTATACACAGTATTGTGGCATAGCTGTGCCAATCATTCTGAGGAGCGCTGTATGTGCTGTACAGTATGGGCTTGTCATACTGCAATGAGCTGAGTGGGCTGACTTACAAGTGCAAACACAGACACGCTCTGTCTTTCTCTCTCTCTCTCTCACGCTGTTTTATATCTGCAAACAGACAAACACAAACATGGATACACATAGATAGTGGTACAAGGCATAACAACCAGGCAACACAAACTCACAGAGCAGCTGGAATTTATGCATCGCAATTTACAAACAAGAACAGTAGATACAAATGCAAATGCCTCTTTATAGATAATTGCACCATCACATTTTACACATTCCATCTGTAAATTCACACTTTAATTGTCAAAGCCACTTCATGCAGTTTGCTTTCATATATTGCCTGCATGAAAAGGATACTATATATAGTACTGATACAGTACTATATAAACTGTAATCTCATGCCATACTAATTGCCATAATTTCTTTGTGAATCAGATCACTGATCACCGGTATGCTTTCATTACAATTATATTCCCCTGCTGAGCAAATTCTGAGACATTATTGGCCGATAATGAGAAATTGTGATTATTATGTATTAGTCTGGTTATTAAATGATAGATGCTAAAATAGCAATTGGTAATAATAATAATTATTAGTAATATATTTGATTTGTTCTATGAAAGCCAAAGTATGTCTGTGAACATTTATAAATAAATGAACATTTGAAGTGAGTCTGTTTTTCTACAGTTAATAGTCGTGATGTCAGTTAGATATTTAGGTTCAGTTAGCTCACTACATATTAGCCTTTCTTACCCTCAAATGTGCATTAACTACAGGTATTGAACTTATGAATACAAAAATGTGAACTTGTCAGTTATCTTATCAGTATTGGCCATGAAAAGTAGGTTATCGACTGAAAAAAATCCATATCCCGCATCCCTGCTGTGGTGCTCATTTGTACACACAATGATTCATGTAGTAATTGTTAGTAAAGGATCGCTAACTCAGGAAAAACCTTTATGTACTCAATATGAAATGTATGTATGTATGTATTATTATTATTATTATTATTATTATTATCTGAAAGACATACCTCTTAAATATCTTTTCAATAAATCTTTATTTCTTGTTTCTCATAAAACAAATCCAAACCTTACTTTCATGTTGGCAAGGTAACTCTGATTCAGGTTTATTGTACAGCTGTAACAGGTGCTATTATCTGCACATGTGCTGTGTGGAAATGGTACATTATATAGCAGCAGTAAGCATTATATTATTATATATGTATCATCTGTGATGCACTTTATCATAGTAAAAAAACACTCAGGATGTAGCAGTCGCCTATAATAAATAATATAAAGCTTAATGGAGTAACACAAAGAAGTAGTGCTAAACCCTGATCAGCAAAATAATAATGATTATCTGTAAAGCTCCTGAAAGCGCACAGACACAGACAGGCACGTTGCAGCTGATCCTCCTCTAACCAGTGTGGGATGTGTCCCCAGGCCACAGGACTCTCTACATCGGGGTCCACGTCCCCTTGGGCAGTACCAGGCACCGCAGTCATCGCAGGCACCGTCACCATGGAAACAAACACAAGAAGAGGAGCATTGACCGGGCCCTCACCTTGGAGGAGGGTAGTGAGTCTCCTGTTTATGGTACTGGCCACACTCATGGACGTGCATGCATCACAGCACAGACAAATAGTATTTTTATGCACTGTCCCATGACTCACTGTAATTCCTTGCGTTCCCAGACACTCCCTCCCAGAGAGTGCAGTTCCTGCTGGGCACTGAGGATGATGACGAGGAGCACATTCCTCATGACCTCTTCACAGAGATGGATGAAATCTGTGTGAGGGATGGAGAGGATTCTGAGTGGAGGGAAAGCGCCAGGTACTGTCATGACATGAACGTACTATTTACGCACAGCCATGACCTACATGTCACTGCTGAAAGCTCTGATTGAATGGACTGGTCATGCCCGTGATCCCACTTACACTGATGAAAGATGTAGCTGTGTGTCTAATGTTTGAGTTCCCATTATGTTAAGTAATTGCAATTCATCGTAATTGCTAGGGGGAATACACTTTTCTTACTTTCTTTCTTTGATAAATGTCAATGTTAAGATGTAGAATTTATTAGATGATGTATGGTCTTCTGTTAAAATGATAAATCAGACATATTTTATTTACAGTGATGCCCTGATGAGAGGCAATAAGGAAAGGGCAGTAAATGAGTAAGACTGAGAGAGAGAGAGAGAGAGAGAGGATCCAGAATGTATGAGCGTTGTTATTGCAGCGAGAGCAGATGGCTGGCCAGTTTGCCGTCTGCTGGCCTCTCCTGACTGGTACTCAAACTGCTGTTACAGGTGGCTGAAGTTCGAGGAGGATGTTGAGGATGGAGGAGAGCGATGGAGTAAACCCTACGTAGCCACTCTGTCTCTACACAGTCTGTTTGAGCTGCGAAGCTGCATTATCAACAGCACCGTGCTGCTCGACATGAGGGCTAATACCATCGAAGAGATTTCAGGTAACTAACTATAATAAGACGCACAACAAAGTTTGTGTTCCTTACAGTTGTTTGACGTGTATGTATCTATAAATATGTGCACACTCATTCTTTTGCACTCGACAAAAGCCTCAGATAGAACCCTGACACGTGAATCCAACACATCTGTTTCTACCTTAGACATGGTGTTGGACCACCAGGAGTTATACTCACCGCTGGGAGATGAACTCAGAAAGAAAGTGCGTGAAACACTGCTGAAGCAGCACCATCATCAGAACCAGAAGAAGCTGGCTAATCGCCTGCCGATCGTACGCTCATTTGCTGACATGAGTCGACGGACGTCGGAGCTCCACCTGGACAAGAACGGTGAGAAAACCACAACCAAAACATTCTGAGAAGAGAGAAGTAGACATAACTTTGTTTTAAGGGGTCACAGGTCAAAAAGGTTAGGAATCGCTGCTTTACTTGGTTCTGGAATGAATCTGCTCAGTGGTGTTTAAGTGTGGATACTTTGTAAATATGCAATATGTATATGTGTTTTCTGAGCATATGGTCCTAACTTGTGTACGTTCCCATCTTTTCTTCATCCTGATTCTATCCACCACCCACCATCTGCCCACCAACCTGCCACAGCCCCACTGAAGTCAACAGGTGCTGGTTTATACAGCATGCCCTTGTCCCTCTACCAGCTTAAATAACATATTGTAGAGGGGAGTGTTCTCATCATTTGTGTTGATACTGGCAACTTAAAAATAGGTTGCTTTTGCTGGGTCGAAGTGATTGAGCTAAGATTAAAAAAAACAATATTCAAAAGTACTTTCTATAAATATACATATTTGTTTTCTGTTCATCTTCACAGTACAATATCTATTTGGTTGAATTGTGGGCTAAATTTAGTCCAGCTTGTAATTGGAAGTATTACTTGTCTATATCTTTGCCAGCTACATTTGATGAGCTTCAGGTTTGCCAACAGTCCACATGACAAAATTAGTTACGCAGAACACACCAAACTGTTAAATCATTTTCTAGTTTACTAGGAGCAATTTAATTTCACTGGTGTGGCATTTCTAAGCTAATTTCAAAGCAGCAAACTCTGATAAGCTCCACATCTTTGTGAGTGTATCAAACAGTATAATTAGTGTTCATTTTTTGACCCCGCTGTTTAATGCAGAAAGAAATTAGGCCAAGCCTGTCAGGCAGCTTGGCAGTAATCACGTTAACATGAGTGTGGATTGTTTTTTTGAGAGTGATGAGCAGTGATGAAAATCTGGGTGGTTTTTATCCACAACAGCACTGAAAGCTGTCTCTGTGTGATCCTCACTCCTGTTTTCCTTTCTAGAGATATTCTCTATACTTTCTCTCAGCTGCTGAAGGGCTGAAATGTTGAGATGGTTTTGGAAATTATTCACAATTCTCACTTCTGGATTATCCAGGTCAGATAACGTCCTCCCAGTCTCACTTAGCGTGTCCAGACGGGAAAGGAGACACCAGCAGAGAAAACAGTTCTGTGGACTTTAGCAAGGTATAGTACACACACTGTGTAGTTACACTGTAATACATACAGTACTTTGTTTCTGAAGTTATGAGCATAATGTCAGAAAACTTAAGTTAAGTTAAGTTAAGTTAAGTTAAGTTAACTTTACTTAACTTTACTGTACTTTACTTTACTTAACTTAACTTAACTTTACTTTATTTCATACTACTTTAGACTTATACTTCACCATACCTCAGAGGGAAATATTGTAAAACTGTTGTTGATTTTACATGCATAAAAATGCAGAAAGAGACTAAATGTGGATTTTACATGCAAAAAATAGGCCATCATTTAAATGATGATTGTTGTCATGGATAACATGCTGCAAAAAATAAACAGTAAAATACTGTGTAAACATCAATACATGAGCAATAATATATAAAAGCACTGACCTGGCCATTTTCCTGCATAATGACTATTCTAATAATGACTTTCCTCAGTCATTCAAATGTAATTCTTACTAAAAGTAGGTCATAAATGACGAACATAAACTGATTGTTATTTTGTTGTGTCTGGAACGACACATGTTGTATTGACTATCCACAGGTCATAATTAGCCACTGAGAGACACACACACACACACACAGACACAGACCTTTACTCCTGCAGTCATCAAGGATTAGGATTATAACCACGTTAACTATTTTAAGTCATTCAGCACTGATGATATCTGCATGAGAACCACATACAGCAAAGACAAAGATAAAATCCTCTGCATAATGTATGTGCATTTAATCTTGTGTTGAGGTCAACATTTGCTTTTTCCTGTGCACTGAAACATTTAGAAAATGCACTCAGCTTATACAGAGGGTATTTTTAGAAATGGTAAATTCACAGCATCCACAGCAGCCTTTTTCTCATGCATACAACTTATCTTGCAACTTATACACTATATTATTATTTACTTGACGCGCACAGCACAAAATAAACAGCACTACACCAGTGTTTATTGTTTTAAGTTACAACCCATCAATATATCAAAAAAATCAGCCACCCTAGAGCCATATGAAGGAACAAACAACACTCTAGTCAACACTTGTCAACTCCACATAATTATCGCTGAAAAATCAACACCTTTAATATTCCAAAATATTCTGTACAATGCAGTTCCACTTTCTAGAGTGGAAAGCAGACAGAGCTACTACAAGAGTATCGTATTTTGGGATCAGCTTCAAGGCGTCATGAATGTGGGAAACAAAAGACACTCCATCCTCATGACAACAGGTCAAACTGACTAAATTAGTTCAGTCAAACTAAGTTCAGCCAAACCATTTTATGTGGGGTTAATGTGAGGATCAAATAACATCGTATTTATAGAATGCACTTGAGTGATCTGTTTTAACTTTTCAAAGCGTGCTCTCAGTCAAAGCAGCTTAGACGATAAGCTAACCGGAAAATGGCGTTGAGTTCTCTTATGTTATACTCTCAACACTGTACTTTTGTGTCCTCTTTCAGATAGACCTTCATTTCATGAAGAAGATCCCGTTAGGGGCCGAGGCGTGTAATGTCTTAGTGGGAGAGCTGGAATTTCTGAACAAGCCTGTGGTGGCGTTTGTCCGCCTTTCACCGGCGGTCCTCCTCAGTGGGCTGACAGAAGTCCCTATCGCCACAAGGTTACTGCAGGCTGATTCAACTAAATCTGCTATAAATGTCTCTTACTTATCCTGCTGAACTCTATCTGACATTGAGAAAATAGCAAATGAGTTAGTCCTGATCCAGATTTGATATTAAAAAATGATTTTTTTTTTTGCCTTTAGGTTTTTGTTTATTCTTTTAGGGCCTCTGGGTAGAGCGCCTCAGTATCATGAGATTGGGAGGTCCATTGCAACACTCATGACAGATGAGGTAAGTCACTGAAGAACAGCTTATTACCATGTTAGTGTCATGTAGGGTTTGTTTATTTATTAATGATTTAAAGAGGGAGGATTGTTTTGAATGTCAACCAGATGTCGATTTTCTGCAGGAACTTTGCATAAATTAACAGGCCCAGCAGAACTCAACAAATTCATGAAGTGATGGAACATTTCTCAGCATGAAACACAGCTCAGAGCTTTTATGACATGTCTTCGGCAATTAGTCAGCCCTCATGTCCTCCTCCTTTGTCCTTTGACAAAGATCAAACTTTATTATACACTCTCCGGAATGAGTAGATTTGATGAAACGGCATATTACATCAGGGAGAATTGTGAGTCAGTGGTTAACTTGTTGTTTCATAGTGAGCTTTAAGTTTGAATAGCCTAGCCTTGGCTCTGTCTGTGTTTGTATGTTATGTTCTGCACATGTTTATACGGGGTTAAGTTAGGCTAAAGAAATAAGTGTGAATGTGCCTGTCTGTTCGCTTGCAGTTGGCAGACATTCCTGCATTTTATTATCCATAAATCTGTAAGATAAATCTATGCATCTTGAAGGATGTCACTCTGGGGAGTGGTGAGGCTTGCATATACAGTACCGTGCAGCATGTGCACTGCGCGGCACTTAGTCAAGGTTTGAGTCAGGAGTGCAGCTGCCATCAGCGTTTCATATTTTTCTGTTTCCAGGTTTTCCATGATGTCGCCTATAAAGCTAAAGACCGCAATGATCTGATTGCTGGGATTGACGAATTCCTCGATCAAGTGACAGTCCTGCCTCCAGGAGAGTGGGACCCATCCATACGGATAGAGCCACCAAAAAATGTACCTTCACAGGTTAGTAGGGTTTCAGTTAGCTGGTTGTCTCCTTTTGTTCTCTTTTCTATGACACGTGAACCTAACTGCTGTGTATTTTCTGTTAAACAGGAGAAGAGGAAGAGAAGTAACATTTTACCTAATGGATTAGTAGAGGGTGATGAGGAAGAGGAAGACGGTGGCCATGGGGGTCCAGAACTGCAACGAACTGGGAGGTGGGGAATCACAACAGTGATGAACGTGTAGTCAAGCATAAAGTCTTTACTGTATATAGATACGGCGATAAATAACGCCCAACAGGTGGAAGAATATTAAATAATAAGTGACTGAATGTGACATCAGTGTTTCCTTATTTGTTTTCTAAAATATACATAGAAAAATAAACTGTTATGCTGATCAGCTATTTCTGGGTAAACTTTTCCATAGAAACATCCTGCCTTGAAATGTCTATTTGCAGCTAGACTTTTCTATCATAGGGCTCTGTCACACTAAGAGTTGAACATTGGGAAGAAGGCAATGGAAGAAAAGCAAATTAGGAGAAAAAGAAATGAACAAATTCTGATCTGTCAAAAAAAGAAAATGAATTTCTTTTGCTGTTTTAAAAAAGTAGTGAGAGTATCTGCCACGAAATGTGAATAAATGACACGAGTGACGAGTTTCTTTTTATATTTCCAGGTGGTTTGGTGGCCTGTTTGTAGACATCAAGCGCAAGGCACCCCACTACCTGTCCGACTACACTGATGCCATTAGTCTACAGTGTGTGGCCTCTTTCCTCTTCCTCTACTGTGCCTGCATGTCCCCTGTCATCACCTTTGGAGGACTATTGGGCGAGGCAACAGAAGGACGCATCGTAAATCACATGCCCTTTCCTTCTAAATGTTCACAGTGCACTGCTGTACACTGTACTAACCTTACAGTACATTAAACCAGGCAACAGTTGTAGGTCAATATAGTAAAGATTTTTAAAGTAACTATCCGTCAATAGTCTCTCTGTCATTTCCTATTCCCCAGAGTGCAATTGAGTCGCTGTTCGGAGCCTCGCTGACTGGAATAGCCTATTCCCTGTTTGCCGGGCAGCCCCTCACCATCCTGGGCAGCACAGGGCCAGTGCTTGTGTTTGAAAAGATATTGTTCAAATTCTGCAAGTATGTGTCCTTTAATGTGACTGTGCACATAATCACATAAATTTACCAGATGACTTTGACTTTGACTTATATAATTTTGTGATTGCATTGATGTTTATCGGCTTAGTGGGATAAGTTCCGTCGACATGAATGAACCGTCTCTCAAACATCTGGCCACCTATACATTAAATGTTCTGATTTTATAGACAAAATACCATTTAATATCACTGCCATAATGACTTCCTGCAATCCACCCACATTACAAGCTAAATGAATCAATATATAATGTGGTCAGATATGTCCCACAGTGATTTTCCCCTTTTGTTTCCACTTAGGGAGTATGGCTTGTCCTATCTGTCACTGAGAGCCTGTATCGGCCTGTGGACAGCTTTTCTCTGCATTGTGCTGGTGGCTACGGACGCCAGTTCCCTCGTTCGCTACATCACTCGTTTTACAGAGGAAGCCTTCGCCTCACTCATCTGCATCATCTTCATCTATGAGGCCTTAGAGAAGCTTGTCCACCTGGGAGACCACTATCCCTTCAACAAGAACAACAACCTGGACAAACTCACCATGTACTCGTATGTGGACGCTTCTTCTCACACAATACACTGTTTAAAGTTGTGGAAAAAAAAGGATAATTACTAAGTATACTTCTTGGAGGTGCTGTAAATCCCTGACAGATGAGGGATTATTTACCCAGATGTTCATGCGTTTCCACAGATGTTCATGCGTTGAGCCTTCTGACCCCTCCAATGGCACCCTGAAGTATTGGGAGATCAACAATGTTACTGCCTCAGAAATCTACTGGGAAGCACTGGAGGTCAAGGTACAAACCCACGGCCCAAAAAAAGTACAGAGAAATAAAAAAACAAAAACAAATCCATGAGTCATGATTTTTTTTCTTTTATACGTACACAACAGCAGGATTTATTGAGTTACACAAAGACAGACTGAAAATATTACATTTAGGTTTTCCACCTTAAAGTGGCATGCTTTCACAGATGGAGGAAGCTGAACAGAGGAGATTAAGGGCATGTGAGCTGGATTATATTGGATTACTCATTGCAAATCACTATAAAAGCAACATTTTGTTAAGTTTTTTTGTCCACATGGATGCTCATAAACCCTGTTTGTAGAAACATAGAGTCTGCTGACGCTGATTTATTGCTAATCATGTGATAAGTATAGATAACTACCCCCTTCTACCTGTTGTTGCAGGATTGTATTGAAAAGCGCGGGGAGTTTGTGGGCAGCGCCTGCGGCCCCCATGGTCCCTACGTTCCTGATGTCCTCTTCTGGTGTGTCATTCTCTTCTTTTCCACTGTCCTCATGTCCGCCTTCCTCAAGGAATTCAAGTTCAGCAATTACTTTCCTACAAAGGTACATTATCATGACAACCAAGCATGAGGACAAGTCTTCCACAGCTGCTTTGGTTATGAGGCATGGTGCAGTGGTGCACTCTAGTGGTCAAATATAGATACTGCAAATGAGGACATTTTGAAAATGTGGCGTTCTGTTTCCTGTTTGGGATTAAATTGAGTAAAATAAATAAAACTGAATGATTAAGAGGTATTTTTCATGTTTTCCTCCAACAGGTGAGGGCCATCATCAGTGACTTTGCTGTTTTCTTCACCATCCTTACTATGGTCTTAGTCGACTACGGCTTAGGGATCCCCTCTCCAAAGCTACAGGTTCCCAGTGTGTTTAAGGTGAGCTTGTCCACAAAAGAAATCAAATTTTCCAGATTTTAGTCACAAATATGTTACTAATAAGTAGCATTGTCATTTTTCAGCCAACCAGGGATGATCGAGGTTGGTTGATCAACCCACTGGGGCCCAACCCCTGGTGGACTGCAGTCATTACGGTGGTCCCAGCTCTGCTTTGTACCATCCTCATCTTCATGGACCAGCAGATCACAGCTGTCATCATCAACAGGAAGGAACACAAACTCAAGGTAGTTCTCTGTCCTGACATTTAACTGCATTTATAATATATCTCCTGTAGCATCTTTGGTTGATTGTTGATCGTTCAGTTTCGTCTTTATTTACTGGTGGTTTCCACTTTCAGAAAGGCTGCGGTTACCACCTGGATCTCTTCATGGTGGGGGTGATGCTTGGTGTGTGCTCTGTGATGGGCTTGCCGTGGTTCGTAGCAGCCACCGTCCTCTCCATCACCCACGTCAACAGCCTGAAGCTTGAGTCAGAGTGCTCGGCGCCTGGAGAGCAGCCCAAGTTCCTCGGCATCAGAGAGCAACGCTTCACCGGCCTCATGATCTTCACCCTCATGGGCTGCTCTGTCTTCATGACATCTGTGCTGAAGGTCAGACACAGTCTTTTTGTTGTTTGTATGTTTGCATTTTGATTTGTGTGCAGTTATTATTGAGACACATGAAGTATCTGTCTGTAATTGTTCTATGCATTCCCGCTGCTTCATCCTTAAGACATTAAACACCCTATTTACACCTGGTATTAAAATGCATCTCTATTCAGATGCATCATCCAGATAATAAACTTGCCTTTGCACCTGATATTTATAATGTGTTCAATCAGATCTCTGTCCCTCAAACCTGAACCTGCGCGAGTGATTAAAGGCTCACTTCAAAATGTTTGTGAGTTGTTGAGTTAGCAGAAACTTTATAAACTTTGTGAAACACTGTCTATGGAAAATTCTTAATTATTTGCCCCCTCTTGTGAATTCAGAAAATGCACTAAATGAAGTTATTCCTTTCTTTGTATTAAAAATATTGTGCCAGCTCATCCTGGTGTCTTGAAGTATGTGTAGTGTGTGTAGATTAGTCCTAGTCTAGATAGATTATATTCCTTAGTATCAGCACATCATCTGAACAGATGATTGAAACACACTTTGTTGCACACACAGTTATTTCTTCCTGTATATCATTAATGTCCCTCCTGTGTTGCTTTTATTTTTCATTTTTCATGCAGTCCTTTTGATGTTTTGATACAGAATAGATGTATAATCAGTAATCCAATGCTTTTGTCTCTAAATCTGAACAACAACCTATATTTTATGTTGGCTAAAAACAAATATCTGTATCAGCGTTATGTCGTGTGGACTATGAATGTCAGCACTTCAGACAGATTGTGTTTACATAATATCTGCACACAATGTGAGCCAGACTACCTCCAGATGTAGTCTGGAAGATTACATTCTGATCATGACGCATCAACACATTACATTAATATGCATTTTTTTCTGCATTTTATTAAAAGGTGTAAACGGGGTCTAATGTTCCTTGGTTAATTATTGAGTGCAGTGCAGCAGGCCTGCTGAAATAGAGAAGTTACTGATTTACATAATTGCGTTACTGACACTTTTATTGTTCTTCAGTTCATTCCTATGCCTGTGTTGTATGGAGTATTCCTCTACATGGGAGCATCTTCTCTCCGAGGCATTCAGGTAATTTGAATTATTCTAATTATTTGAATTTCACTGTATTTAATCTTTTTTTATCTGATGTTGAAAGTTAATTGCATAACAGTAAATTGTTTATGACATCGACCGAAAAATTCCCCAAATTAAAATATGCCTATCACACACTTTAGAAACTGTGCCATTGTAAATATGAAACTTCTTTTTTAGATTATCTGCATGGCTGAGATTAGACAGACAGTTGGTCTGTGTGGTTAGTTTTTAATTTGTAGACCCTACGGATAATCTGTGTTAATTCTCACCGAGCCATGATCGGGAATCGCCTCCATATTGTCTGGCTGCCCAGATAAAACGTGTTAATTGGCCTCTAGTGTGTTCCCAGCACTTACAGAACACCTGACTGTTATTTAATTGCCCTGTTTACTTCTTATTTTCTTCTCTCTGAAATGTGTTCTATTATTGTTTTTGAAAATTCTATTTAAATTAAAGCAACATTATGTAACTATTCTTCCATAAAATAACAGATCTTAAACATTTTGATGCTACACTCACGTGTAATTGGATGAATAGCGCCTCTGTCATTCCCGCTCTGCGCCATGTATGCCTGATCTTGTACTAAACAGCACCACACACAAGAACTATGCAGCACTAAGTCACAAACCACCAACTATTTAGCTGATTTTGGTGAAACTGGATCATATTTTATGGAGAAAATGTTTAATGTTTTTCCCTCTGATGTCCTCCGGCTGCTCTGCATCAACTCTGTGTGATTTACAATAAACTGCTGTTAGCTAATGTTAGCTCAGTTTGTTTGCCAGGCTGCCTGGCTTGTGAGTCTTGTGAACATCAAGGAAGTGTTAGTATTTGTACCACAGACGTTTGGGACCTGTGTGAAGTGGAGGTTTTCAGGCCCAGGGTGGTGGGGGTTACAGGCGGGGGAGCGATGCTGAATGGGCACCAGATCCTGAGCCGGATGAGTGGGCAATGTAATGTTTTTAGCTTGGTAGCTTGATACATGTTTGACTTTGTCCACCAGCTAGTCAGTAATATTCGCTCTCTGATGCTGGGGAGGCAACAAGATTTAAATTTTTTTTAAAAAGTCACCAAAACAATGACGCATAAAGATGCTTTCACATATAGTGACCCTACATTTCATGTGCATAGGTTGCTGTTTCTGCTCTCAAAAGGTGCATTATAAGGATAGATGAGATAAAGTGACTCTAATCAATGACAAATAATAGCGACCCTACAGAATATTATCACCTCTATCTGTTTACTTCGGCTTTATCGAGCTTTGTAATGAGTCTCAGCTCATTGTTTAACTGTCAAGTCTCCAGCTTTACTATTTTGGCAGGCGGCACCCGCTGTACAATACTTGCTCAACACCAGACGACAGACAGATACAGTCAGTGACTAGTTGGGGAACATAGTGGAGCATTTAGCAGCTAATATTTCTCTCAGGAGTTGATAGAGACCAAAAATGGAGCTAGAAAACAGTAAGACTGAGTGACTTACGTTGCTCTGTACAGTAGCTACTGAATGTATAAATAAGTAACTGTTTGCTAAAAAGTTCACAGTATCAACTTAAAAGGTAATGATATGTCAATTTTGTGTTCACAGCATCTGTCTGATGCCCCCAGGTGGCTTATTATTGTTGTTTATTGCAGTTTCAAGACTTTTTTTTATTATCATTTATCCTCTGCAGTTCTTTGACCGTCTGACACTGTTCGGTATGCCAGCTAAGCACCAGCCGGATTTCATCTATCTACGACATGTACCCCTGAGGAAAGTGCACCTCTTCACCATCATCCAGCTCAGCTGTTTGGTTCTGCTCTGGCTCATCAAGACCTCCAAGGCTGCCATTGTCTTTCCCATGATGGTGTGTAAACAGTCCAATTATATCATCTGCAGGACCATTACACAGGCAGCACACGTAACTGAAGTGTTAGCAGGGTCAGTGTGTGAATGCAGGTATGTTACTGGGGTCAGTTTGGCACCTACATCTGCTCTGTGATTAATGCAGGAGTTATTGGAGGTAAACAAAATACAATATTTGTCCTGGAGCATAGCTCTGTGGGTGTGTTTCATCTTGTGACAGCAGTTCCTCTTCTTGTCTGTTTTAATTCTCCCAAAATAACACATGGAACATGCAGACCTGACATTTAAACTGATTTGTTCTTCATGCTAACAGTAATATCTGCTTCCTATTAGTTTAAATCCGTCTGCCTCATCAGCACAGCGTACTGCTTTATCAGGACGTTGGATTTTTTTTGTGATGTTTCAGTCCTGTTTGTCAATTCTGCAGGTGTTGGCTCTGGTGTTCATCAGGAAGCTAATGGACTGTTTCTTTACCAAGAGAGAGTTGAGCTGGCTGGATGACCTCATGCCAGAGAGCAAGAAGAAGAAGCTTGAGGATGCTGAAGAGGTGCTGTAAAACTACAACTAAATGTATTTTTATTTATATTCACATATATTTAAGCTGTGTTTTATTCAATCTTCAGGAGGAGGAGGAGCAGAGTATACTGGCAGAAGAAGAGGGAATAGTGCAAGTACCATTAGAAGGGTACAAGTAAGTTTTTTTTTCAAGAAACATTTATACCACTGCTAATATGTTTGTTTTGTTAATTTTATAAATGTGAGTGTAAATCACCTTTAAGTTACCTGGCTTGTCTTTTCACAGAGGAATACCTATCATCAACATCACAGATGAAATGTCAAAAGGTTCTTTTGGAAACACCTGGACTGCAAACAGCTAAAATGTTGGAGAAAGACCTCAAAACTTTATAGTAAGTAACTTTTTGTATTGTTTTATTTACAGTATATGCACTCATAGCTTATCTAGATAGTGTTGTGTTGACAGAGATGAAAATATTTCTTTTAATTTTGTGATTATTAATATATTATTAATTATAAAAGAATAATTCTATAATTTTCTTTCTTTTTTAATAACTCTTTAGACCGACCACTTCAGCTCCAAAAACTAAAAAAGAAAAATGAAGTACCTTAAAGTTCAGTGATTCTTGGGTCTGCACTATGTGTGGGCACTAATAAGCTTAGATAAATATTTAAATTGGGAAATTGTGCAACAGCATTATTTCTCTACAGGGTTGGCGCTCATTAGCTCATTAAATCTGTGGCTTTTTGTTGTGTTCATTTATATTTATCTGTGTGCTGTTTTTAATTTCGAGTAATCTGTAAAGAAAGCATTATGAGAGTCTTTACAGAAGTCAGGCACATCGTAATACTATACTAGTATTGTTATTATTACTAGTATTTGGACCAGGAACACCAGCCGTTGTGTTGTTCCATGGTGTCTATATTTGAATGAGACTTAAACAGTCAAGTATCTTTTCTATTAACTATTGTTTAGTCGTTTAGGTTTTTGAATTTTGGATTTAAAGGAATAGTTCTACAATCTGGGAAGTATGTGTATTCACTTTTTTGTCGGTTGTTGGATGAGCAGATTGACGGGGGTGGCTGTACTTTATCTGACTTTATACTTTTACCTCATATAGTTTCACTGGGGTATTTATGTATTTCATCCCCCCTACACTGCTTTTACTTTTTTTGTACAGCAGTAGTTACAGTATTAGTTACTTTTCAGATTTAGAGTTTGAATTCACAACACATTATATAGTTATATATCTAATATAAATAATATAATATACAGTATATAATAATATGCAAGTCTGGAAGGGGCTATTGTACATAATAAGTTATTTTAATTTTGATATTTTAAGTACATTTTGCTTTGATATTACTACTTCTTCCACCACTGCCAGTAACAATAACAGTGTTCTTGAAAGACAATATATGCTTATTATATGTATATCTACTAATTATACACCTGTCTTTTTTTTTCTTGATTTAACTACGATGCTCACAGTATGTCACGACACGAGTGTGCAAGATGAGAAACGTAAGATGAAGAAGGCGGAGGACAGCTTTGTGAGTCTTTGTAACTGTCCCTTCTGTGTGTTCGTAGACAAGTCCGCATTTCAATCAACCTTTCAATATTAAGTCTTATAAATCTCTGTGTGTAAGTGAATAATTGTGTTATCTAACGTGTCACAAACCTGCTATCTTCTTGTGTTAATGTTTCTGCTCTCTAAATCTGGATACTGTGTTGCTCACACTGAATGTAAGCTACGTAAATGTAAAAGATTGGTATTGCTAAAAGACTGTTTTCAAGTTTCTGTCTAAAAAAAAAACTTGTATTCATTTTGTTATAAACTTTGTATTTTGAATTGCCATCATATCAACTTATCCCTGGATTCCTTATCTATTTATACACCGATTCCCTCTCGTTCTTTATTCTTTAACTTCTCTGTAGACATTGGTGTGAAACTGAATGTGAACGTCTAGTAAATATATTTAAAGCCTATGATCATTCTTGATCATAACCATATAAAAATCCTCTGAAAAGCCATACAGAAATGTGTAAAAATCTCAATAACGTGAAAAGTAAAATGCACATTTGTGATGTCTGTTTATCAGCTGAGACCATTTTGAATCCCATGTAATAATTGGGACTGACAGGACTGAATGCTTTAAAGTGATCGATAAAGGGCAATATTCATATGTCTCTTGAGAACCAAATGCAATAGCGCTTTTTGCCAAAACTATTTATTTATATGATAAATTATTTTATTTTATGGAATAAAATGTTTGCTACCAAAAACCTTGTAGTCTAACAGAGACTCGCAGTATTTTGCTTCCTGGTGTCAGTGTATTGCTTATTTTGTAAATGTAAATTTGAATACAAATTGTTTTAATGTTTCTATAAAGTTTGGTGAATCATAAATTAAAAAGTGTCATCGTAAACACAATTAACCTTAAAAACATTTCTAATTCTGTTATGCATCTGAGGATTACAATGAAAAGTGGAGTTTGAGAATAACTTGGGATGGGCTTATTTTTAAAAATACATAAGAAACACAATTTTATTATTTATTATGTATATCTTGTCATTGTTATTTTAACTTAATAAATTTCTATGAGCAATGCTGTTTGTCTTGTCATTGCCACACACACGCTGAATCATCATGGTGTGCTCACAGCAGAAATAGAAAGATGGTTAAAAAACATGCACAACTAATGCAATTTTGAAGCGACTGAAACGTGTCAGATGAGTTCATAAAATTACATGACTATCTTTGAAACACTCTGAGCGAGATGAATTCATCTCTCTGCTAGGAGTGCAGGGGTATGCTCAGGGTGGCCTCAGCGTGTCATCGAGCCACCCTTTAAGGACCGCCCACAAAATCCTGGACTGAAAACTGGTGAAAAACTGTTTTAACCTTTCTATTATTTCAGTAATATACAGTTTAACGTCTTTTCACATGTTTGCAGCAGCTATTTTCCAACATATTTAATGTATTCTGAAAGAAACATGTCTGCCCATTCTCCTAGAAATGTTTGGTTCAGCTCAACATTCTTCCACTCTTTCAACAACACCCTTTAGCTCGTAAATGTGACATAAACAAAGACTGCAGCAGCATGTAAATGTTTGCATCTGGCTGCCTAACTGAGCTTGGACAGAAACCGTTCTGTTTTCAGAGTGTCTGAGCAAACGCATCAGTCTTTTCTATGTAACTGGAGTCCGGGTAATTTGATTGAGTTAACATTCTGTAATTCATTAAAACAGTCAGCATCACTGGCTAAACGTGTACACATGCGAGGAATTTGAGCTGAGTAAAGATAAGTAAACATAAACTTAGAACTATTGTAACTAGACTGGTCCAATGAAATAATGTCCATGAATCATGGAGCTGCAGGTCTTCTCTCTGCATCCATGCTCTTTCTCCTACGATGTGACCAATTACTCTCTGTATTAAACAATATAACTTAATGCATTAAAGACTATTAATGTTCCCCTTTTTAACAAACTTATTTATTACATTTGAATCCTTTTTATGAACTAAATAGGTCTGCAGTGAAGTTTCCTGTACAGAGACGCTGAGAGAAACTTTGTCTTGATAAATGCTGTGTGGCATTCACAAGCAGACAGCAAACATGGACACCAACATACTTGTATAACAAAGCAGCCACATCAAAAACGCAGACAGGAACACTGAAATGATAAAAAAAAAACTACAGATCTACTGAAGCTTATTTAATCAGAGATGTAACTGTTCATATGAGACTGTAAACTGTAAATGGAGAATCAAGGCAGGGAGAGTACAGTGCTTTTAAATCTCAAAACATTATTTACTAGCTATATTACGTTACTTAGATCTATAACCAAATCACACACCCAGTTGTACAATTACTGTCACTGTACATGCCAGTAATTGCAGTTACCTTATGTACTCTAGCAGTAACTGGTTGAGTTGAACCCTGGGACACCCTAAAACACCTCAGTGTGCTCATGTGTGAGAGATCCAACCTGTTTTGCCTTAATCGGGGGGGTTTGAAATAAGGTTATAGACATAATATTGATAAACAGTACTGCAGCCCCCTCAGCATTGCTGCTCCCCACGTTTCCTGACACTGGGGAAGTCCTGCATGGAGAGCAGGTTGGCACCAAAAATGTTTTTTTCTTCTGTCCTCACTGTGTCATAGTGAAGTGAACAACATGAATTAATAATGCGTCCTTAATGTATGCATTTAACATCCTGAATCATGCAATAGCTATGCATTAATTAAGCATGTTTTTGTACCCTTATAATATATACAGTGTTATTGAAAGATGTTTAACATTTCTACAGATTCTTTCCCTGTATCCCCGAGACTCAAAGGGAATTATTTAGGCTCAAATCACATCAGATGAACTGTCAAATGATTAGGCGGGTGCGGATGACACGATAGAAACATCTATTATCAGTGCTGCTAAGCATAAATGTCCAATTTATAACCCTCAGAGAGTTGGCCTGCAAATAGACTGAAGTGGGCAGAGGTTTTTGTAATCAACAGATGGTTTGATGTGCTACAGATGACAGCTTAGAGAGGTGGCACATCCCAAAGCATGTCAAGCTGCTGGCTCATGTGAATTAAGTTTTGTCTCAGTGCCAGGGGGAACTCAGGAGTGTCGACCCAGTCATTGTTCCCAATGAGTTCGAGTTGATTGACATGATTTCATGTTCTTTCGTTTAGCATAACCCTCCTTGGTGTGCTGTCAGGGCGTCACTTAGAAATCCCTCTCCAGTGAACAGCTGACAAAGTGGCACACATCACTGTTACCTGGTAGAAATCCCACAGCACATTTCTCCCTGGAGGGTGTCGTGTTTATTGATTTTTGTTCAGCCGCCATATAATTAGGAGCACATGACAGAAAACCAGCAGTATCTTTCTCCAAAGTTACAATTAACCATAATGCTGGATTTATCTCAACTATCTTTATATTCTCAATTATCAATCGATTATGTAGAGTATGTTTTGTGAACTACTATTGATTAAAATGATCATGTATTTAAATTCTTTTCTTGGTGGACATTAGCCAGTAAACTCTAAACATCACCTCCATGTAGCGTGCATCCTTTCAAGGAGATTTAGTTAAACCAATATTACAAAAATTGATTCATTTTCTTAAAGAGAGAACTCATAGGTTGTACACATTTCTTTATTGAAAACTAAATATGACTTTTATCTGAATAATAAGAAAATTGAGACTATCTACAGATGTCATTTTTGTAGTCGCAAATCAGATCAATGATGTTATTCTAACATGTTTCTTACAATTTCATGTGAGAGGGAGGATGAAGATGCCTAAATGTGAAGTGAGTTGAAAGAAAAAAATGAATCATGACGTGAATACTTGATAAAAAATTCACGAAGCATTTATGATTGAGACACATTTCAAACATACTGTAACTTTTCTGCATTTTGACAACATTTCCTTCAACCACTGAAGGCCGGCAGAGCTTTCTTATGAGAGGAATTTAATAGCATAACCAAGAAAAAGAGGCTAGCACAGATTGTGAAACATATAATAGCACAGAGTCGGTGTGAATTGTTGCATTATTCGGGGAGCTGTAGGGGCACTCTGGTTGAGTTTACTCTCTTCTGCCTCGGCCAGTCTTCAGCCAGGTCACAAACTCCTTGGCTGCCTGGTCCTGCAGGTAGGAGCTCACGTCGCTGGTGTAGGTACCGTCTGCATGGCGTCTGATTAGACTCCTGCAGAAACGGATGTAAAAGTCTCGGTAAGTGTTACATAAAACATGATTTTGGGATAAGCTTAATTTGATTTAAAGCCACAACAATGGTTCTTAAGACTAAAGCTGAAGAGATCCAGTAAAAACAAAGGCACACTCACCCGTTCCTTTTTGAGTTCTTTAGCCACTGGACAAAGTCTTGTGCTCTTCTTGTCTCCAGATATTTACTGTAGTCGTTGGAAAATGTTCCCTCTGAATGTCTCTTCATGTTTGGGAGCTCAATGGGTTCGGTCAGGATGGAGTTTTCAGTCAGTAGCCTAGAAATGATGGAGATAATTAAGCTGATGGTGAAACAATCTCTTCCTGTGATATGTCTCATCCACCAACCATCACTCATTTCAATTCATAATCAGTCATCTTTTCTGTAAATTTGGATCTGCATGATTGATGATGTGAGCCTTACTCAAAAGAAAGAAAAAGATTACACTATGCCGTACTTTTAGAAATTTAGATTTGCACCAACAAGCGTTGGTTGCTAATAAGCAACAGGAGAAATTACATTTATTACTAGAACATTTAAGCATTAAAATGTCAATACATTAACCATGATAAATCCTCTATGACACAAGTTAAAATGAGCTTTCCGTACTGGTTTTTGCATCAGGAATTTCAAATAACATAGATTACATGTGCTCTATGTGCACTGTACATCCTTTTCCCCTAATGTCAACAGCTGATACTCTCTGTGCTATTATGCTGCAAAACTCAGAGTTTCAAAAGATTTCAGTCCTTGAATAAACTAAATTATTTTGCATGATTATGCTTAGCCCAGAATAGTGTCTGCCTGATCCTCTCTTCTGTGCTTAAGGAAGTTTTAGGCCAGCGTGAATGAGACAAAGCGTAAAGAGTTGATCTTACATGGAGTTTCGGTCTGTGTCTTGGTCAGGCACCTGCCAGCTGCTTTGGATGATGATGAGGAGCAGGAGTCCAGCCAAAGAGTGAGCGCTTTTCATTGTTTGAGCTTCTGAAAGAAAGAGAGAGAGACACACACACACAGTGAGAATATTTCAATACAGCACGAGAGAGTAAAATAAACGTAAATATTCATTCGATGTTTGACAGGAGGAAGGTACAGATATTCTCACCTGTGCTCCTTTCTGTCGAGCGTCCGAGAGCGAGATTGTAAAGTGCCTTGATTGGTTCTCTATTGGCTTCTGGAGCTGTTTCATGGTGCCCTCTTGATGTGCTCAGTCTTATATAGAGGAGCTGAGGAGCATCCTCCCAGGTGACTCCCCCCGTCACAGAAACCTCAGCATATCCTCTGTTACTCTCAACCCATTAGTCAGCTTCCGTCTCAGTTCACTGAATGTATTTGACTTTGTTTAAAAAACACACACACACACACACACACACACACACACACAAAACAGCAGTATCTGAGAGGTAAAAGCTACCACTTTAGGTGTTAGAATCAAACATGACCTCTACCCTGACAAATAAATACTGGCACCCGGTACCCTCTCAGTGTCACGAAGCAAAAACTGTCAGTCATTTCGAATATTTATGCACAATAATCATGCACAAACAGACAGTAAAGCTATATTTCCATTTTATTTTTTACAATATTGTCCAATATTTTACTACTATAATATTAAAATATATTATATAAAGCTTTAACACTTAGGAAAATGAGGGAGTTATGTTTTTATAAGGTTCTCTGTGATTTAATTTGACTATATTAAAACATGTTGGGTGTTTATTAAGATAGAAAAAATATGCAATACTTCTTTTTTATTTGTAATCTATGTGTATACAGTAAGGACGTGTGGAAATATCATCTGGACTAAATATGTATTATACTAAATGAGAAAAGAAACTGTGATGTTTCAAAACAATGTTTATTTCACTTTCATTAGAACATGACTGCAGCACACAACAGATCAGTGCAGTGGAATTCAGCTATTGTATGTTTATCATATTCACATAAAAATGTTTTCAACCATAAATGCATGCAATGGCTTTTAGTATGTTTTAAATGTTTCATGATCTCACATACAATACAAATGCTCATTTGTACAAGCAGTCGAATCCATTGCACATAAAAACAAAGTTCAACCTGACTCTTTAGAATATCAGTAAGATAAAATATTTTACAAATTAGGAAAAATTGTAATGTTCACTTTAAATGCGGTCACATTCTTCACATCTATTTGGGATTTACGAGACACTTCTGCAGGAAGTGACTCATGAGGGTGTATGTATGACGGGAGGCTGATCCTCTGAGAGCGTGATCCTTGTCAGTGTACCACTGAAATAAAACCAGAATCAGATTAGACCATAGACTCTAAAATTCAGACAAAAGAAAATTATAAATCCTAAATATTTAAGACTGTGTGTGGCAATATACATGTAATGCATGTCAGTTTTTTTTTTCCTTTTAAAACTTTCATTAAACCAACGTCATCAAGGCCAATATTAGTCCCACTTCCCAGAGCCAATATTTACCATGACCTCGAAGTCCACTTGCTTGTCCACCAGAGCTTTGGAGATCTGTGCTGCCTGCTGGAAATGGACATTATCTGCAGGAAAGACAGTACGTTCACTACGTGACCAATCATCAAATCTCAAGATCCCATTCAGGCAAATAGAGCCCATTTGTGCAAGGCTTTATTGCGTTACATGGTTCACTTAACCACATGCTCAAAAACAGAAAGAAATAAGAGTATCTGGATGAAATGACTAAACCCACCATCCGCTGTGCCATGAACCAATAGATAGTTTACTGATTTGAAGTTCTCTGCTCTGGCCGTCACCGAAGAATTCTGTTAAATAAAAGAGAAATGTTGCTTTTAAAAACATACAGTATGTGTCAAGTCAGAAATGTGCAGTATATTGAAAAGGTTATTGTATATTTACTTTGTAAGAGTCTGAATTCTCTGTGGGCGTGCCCATGTAGCGTTCAGTGTACACTGCATCTGCAAAAGAAAACTTAAGAGTTATTACCATGATTGAGCAGTACATAATATAAAACCCCCAAAATAAATCACGCTTATTCAACAGAAGGAAAAAGTTGACACATATTGAAATGGGGATTTGAATAGAGGGGGAGTTTTACTAAACAAAGTCTGTTTATATGTGTTGGTGAGTGATACTGCATATGTTGGCCGGTGGCTGAAGACTACAAGTTTGAAAAAGAAAAGAATCTGTGTGTGTTGTGTTAGAAAGACGTGTAGCCAACTCCTCACCTCTACTTTGAGGCTAGAGACTTGTGGCTACATAAATCTAGCATAACACACCTGAATAATTTCTGATTGAACTGTTGCACTGTGGGTAATGTAGGCACCAGGGTTTGATAAAGAAGAAGAATGCATGGAAAAAAAGATGATATGTCTGGTTCTGCTGCATCGATTTTGATACTCAAAGAAACAAAGAAACTATCTCGATTGTGAGTGCGACAATGTCATAGAAGTGTCATGCTAAATTGGTGGAGTACTCCTTTAAATACACTGTGGAAATGACATCAACAGAGGACTTTTATTATAGTCAGTTTGTGGTACTCAAGATTGGTCTGAAGACCACTTTTCAGAGGTCTTGATCTTGTTTCAGAATCGAGAGAGTACTTAAAATTTCAAGATCAGGCAAGACTGCAACTGTGTTGATGTCACTAAATGACCTGTGCATTGTCTGATTTCTTAACATAATTACTGTGTTTCAGTGTAAAACTGCAATGCAACCAGTAACTTGACTCATTTCTAATTGAAATTTTTTGCTTAAGCCCCTCTTCACATCAAGAAAGAGAATGTGGGAAGCAGGAGAAGAAGCTGTGGCTGTGTGCGAGGAGATGCCAGCCCGAATTTTATAAAACAAAATCTTAAACAGATCACATGACAAATAATCATAAACCACAAAAAGTTAATCTGCAAAACAGCGTCCAAAAGAAAACACACAGCAGTGTGTAAATTCTGCAATGCCACACGGCCTCACTCAAAGAGATTTTGCAAATATTGACTACATATTAGCTACCTAAGTGGGCAATATACTGACTAGTCTAAGTCCTGACTTGGTCTTGGTCTTGTCTCAGGGTCAACCCATCAAAGTCTTGGTCTTGTCTCAAATCTTGACTACAACACTGACAATACTATGCGTGTACACCCACCATAATATTCCCACTTGGCTACTGGGGCAACTGCTATTCCACACTTGAAGAGTCCAGTCCCAGCACCCAAGGCCATTGAGGTAACATAACCACCGTATGACTGAAGGTCAAAATAGAGTGAATTTAGTGAATGCAACAACACTGAATAAAAATATTACAGTAGGTATGTAATAAAAACAAAACTTACCCAGCCCCATATTGCTATTCTGTCTTTGTCAATAAAACCCATGTCAATGAATTTCCTACAACACAGAAATCATTTATTAGCTTAAAACATATTCAAATGTCCCCACAAACCAGATATTAACCATTATTATAATCAGATTTCTTCTGCACATAAGACATTAACTTATCATACAGTAGGGAGCATGTCATATCACAGAGGTGATTGTATGTTCAGACACACTTTACCTCACAGCTGTTATCTGATCTTCCACCTCAAACGTACCAAGACGCCTGTAGATCGCATGCATTATTTCATCACCTTGGTAACCACTCCCCCTTCCATCAAAGCTGGCAATGATAATCCCATGTGAACTGGAGAGGTACGTGCCCCAGTTCAGCTTGAAACGATAGTCCACCTGCTGACTACAGGGGCCACCATACCTGCACGGATCAGCAGCAGCATATATCATCAAGTGTTGACGAACGTTCACTGGATTATATTTGGGATGGAGTGCCGAGGAGTGTTGTTTACTTACACATCAATAAGAAGAGGATATTTTCTAGACTTCTTGAAATTTGGTGGTAACATCATTTCATACCAAAGATCTGTTGGGCAAAAAAATAAAAAAATAAAATTAAAACAATAAAAAAAATGATAGTTTCTGCTCCAACAGTAAGATAAAGAAATATAATTCTATGTTTGAAGTCACTTCTTAAAAGTAAAACCTCATTTAAGTGATATATATTTGTGTAAAAATGTGTTTTTCTTGTTGTTACTTCACTTTGATGTTTGATCTTCACAGTGCAGAATGACGTCTGTCCAGACTTTTTCACATTCATCTGTGTCTCTTTGCTCACTTTAAATCCGTTAACACGTGTACGTACGAGCAAGATTTTGTGACATCACAATCATGGTCCAAAATTGAAAAACATCTTGTGTCCGTGAGTTAGACTTTTTTAATAAATGAAAAATATTTGTATATTCATTCATATATTTTTCTTTGTGTGGAAAATCATGACAGACACAGATAATTATTCAGACCAGTCGAGGTACAGTAAGGGGATCTTTAAACATGAATTGTCTCACCAAATCCTGCAACCCTCAGTGTGCCGTACTGCATTGTTGGCATTTGGAATTCTGACAGAATATTTTCCAGAGCTTTGTTGTCTTCAAGTACAGAGATCTCTGAAAAAAATAGATAGATAGAAATAGCAACCATTGTCATACTGGAAATGAATGTATCAAAATCCAAATGATTTCTTTTACATCAAAACTGTTTATGACCTTTAACCTGCCTGATACATTTTGTGTATCCAGCAGGGCCGGCCATTCCTTTCCCTGCAGCCCCCCATGAACCAAGGCATTTTTTCATAGCCCATTACATAGCCTAATCTATAGAGAATTGTAAATGACAGGGATGTAAATCCACAGTCTGCATTGTAAAATGTCAAATATTCAGCTATCATTGGCTACATGACACCACGACAAAAAAACACCTAGTATGGCTTGCGAGTGTGCATTTTCACATATTTATAACACTTTGCAAGCATCTTAATGTGTGAAAATATGAACAATAACAACAAAAAAACTGTTTGAGATAGAGGCAGAGAGACTCAGGAGGGTTTGTTAAAGAGCAGAACTTACACCATAACACTTTTGTATAACTGATGGCTGTGTCATAAAAAAAAACTGAATTTGTGTAATTTCTTTTTTAAATCACAAGAACAGAACTTCTTCTAGTGTACACAAGAATATTATACATACAAAAATCGCATCATTGTACACTGTAAAATGATGCGATTTGCGTACGGACCTTGTACAGGGCCCCTGTTGTCCATGAGTACGTAAAGGGGAAAACCAGGTCCTGGTAAACACAAAAATAGAAAATACACAAATAGATGATTATACAACATCTATGGGAAGTGACTGTTTTAGCTCAGATTATTGTTCACAGATGCTCCCCACCACAGATAATCCCAACACACTCATGGACCGTGGATGACTTATTGCTTAAGAGTAAATGTGGATGGGTAACTGACCGTAGCAGTCCATTCGGTAGAAAGAGGCGTCAAAGCTGAAGTAAGCAGAGTTGTACTGACACCTGTCCTTATTTACGGTGCAGGTGAGGCACTCGGGAGCAGAAAGGGTGCTTCCAATCATGACCCTGATAAACACACAAGCAGAAACCCGGTTATATCATTCAGTTCACGCCAGTTCATGCTAATGTTGTGATATTTGGTGTCTTTGCTCTTGATTAATGTTTATAGGATCCCTGGGGTTCGTGAATACATAGATATAAGGGTTAGGGTTTAGGGTTAGACTGGTCAAATGAATAAAAGGAATATAAAATTCTAAAAAAATGAACTAAAAATAAAAGAAAGAATTAAAGAAATTAGTTTAGCTGTCACCCAGATGAGAAGAATTCCTTACTTGTAAAGATTTCTCTTTACGGGTGTTCCTTGGTACTCATTGCTCACATAATATCTGTTGAAAAGAATTTCACAAATGTCAGATTTACATGTATTTACTTTTATATCATGTTATATTTCTATTATATTTTCAAATGTTTATGTAGTTTTCCGGTATCATCACTCACATGGCATCTTTTGTTAATTTGGATATGTAGATGACTTCCCACTTCCCAGAGGTAATAGGTGTTGCTTTGCCCTTAACAAAATGCCCTTAGTGAAAATAACACTCAGCACCAAATACATAATGAAAGCCACTGCGCATTTTATCTTACATAAATATAATAATAATAAAAAAAATACTTACATCTTTCACATAATGAATGTGTTTGTAGCCCTGAGAGTCACTCATCACTTTGTAGAAACTGAGTTTATCTTCAGCGAAGAATAGAGGTAAGGGCACATACTGGAAAAAAGGTGATATTTCATTGGAAATTAACACTTAATTGACAATTAACAATATATTGTGGTACCTTTTTAGAAACTTACATGGCCAACCCAGCCTGTCTTGCTTGTTTGCTCAAATTTCTAAAGAGAACAGGGACATTTATTGCAGTTAATTAGCATTTATTCTCATAACTATGGATTTAATACATAATCCTTGAGATCTAATTGAGAACAGCTCGTGATTTTCTGACCAGATAAGTAACCAGAGAAGTGACAGCTACCTGTTTTTCTTTCCAGCTGCTTCCGTCAAAGTCATAGATCTGTACAATCACGTAATTCTGTTTTCTTGTGAGCCACTGCACAGCGAAGCGTTCGTCTGTAGGCCAGGTCACTGAGCACAAAATGTGATCACTGAGCAAAAGGCAACAGAAAGTGACAAGGTTTTCACATAAGACAGAACATGAGGATATTGTATTTGCCTCAGTTTGATTTGAGTCATGCTTTAAACTAAAGGAAAATATACAGACCCAGAAGCAACAGAAGCGGGAGGAACCACCTGTGCGCGGCGGGATGGATTCATGGTATCAACCACAATCAGTTTCACCTTGGTAAGGGTCGATCCAGCCTGCAACAAACACAATAAAATGTAGCATTCTTGAGTGTGAAGAAAGATAATTTATGAAGTAGAAGATGTGAACAGAGACCTGCCATATAATTTGTAGTACATGAAGTAATACTGAAGTAATTTCTTACCTTTGGGTATGGAACAGACACTGTTTGAGGATATTGCTCAGACCCATACCAAGAGAACTCCACTTTTTGCACATCTGTATCATTAAACTCTGCATAAGCCAAATATTTTCCAGTTGACGACCACCATATCGCCCCATTTGATGCAAACACTTCCTCTGAGATTGATGGAGACAAAAAAAATAAAAATAAAAATCTGTAACCACCTTCCATATAGTGATGCAGATGCACACCTCTGGAGAAAAGTGAACTTACCCTCATATGCCCAGTCGGGGATACCATTGAGGATCTCATGCTCTTTCCCATTGTGGGTCACTTGTACAACTTCAGCAGTGACGTCGGATTTCAAAAAGATGTTGAAGTCTGAGACGTAAGCCTGAGAAAGGAAACTTTGAACTTTGATTCTTCATTTTTAATTACAAATCCATAGTCAGATTTATAACTTTACTTCATCAAACACACTTTCCGCAGACGTCTTGCAGGACCTGATATTTATTTTGCAAAACACAACCCACGTTTCCTCACACACCAAAGTGGCATATTGCAAAGCTAGTGATGTTGATGTAGCTGTAATATTCACTTCAACTGAATGTGAAGACAACATGATAACATGGTGTGAACTTACATATTTGTTTCCTGTTGGGGCCCAGGAAAAGTACTGCACAAGGGTTGGAAGACTCACAGGCATAACAAATGTTCTGGAAAGAAATATTAAAATAATTTAGGGTGATACCAAGTCAATCACTCCCTTTTAGTCTGGGATGTCTGTCCATATAATGATAGATGATGTCCTTTATGAAATCCTGCAGTTTATGAGTGATACTATGACAACAAAACGTGGCAACTTACGAACGCTCCCTGTCATAGATGGAGTAAGAGGCTGAGTATGAATGTCTCCATTTCTGTTGTATTGCAAACACAAAATTTGTTTTCAGACTTTCAGTTTTTAATTTTCAGTGAACGGCTCAAAAAAACAAAACAATTGTACAGAAATTCAGTTTCTCACCTTTGTATAATTGCTTTCCAAAGCGATGTATTTATAATCACCTGACAACATGTAATCTGTGGCGTCCACTTGAGCCTACAACGACAACGAGTACGATAATATTAGTGTAAAAACACGAGTTATTATTCGGCATTGACAAAACTGTGCTCAACGTTCATATTTGAATATATATGTATATTACAAAGGTTGAATTGCTCAAATAGAGAGATTCCTCTCTTGTTTCAGCATTGTGGAGGAAGAGATTCCCATCTCTGTCTTTGTGCAGATACTCCTTGTCTGCAGATATAAAAGACAATAAAAACGCTTAGGAGAGAACATTCATAGATTATCCTGCCCAAAAGAACAACCTGTATAATAAGAGTGATACCTGATATCCAATACAAATTGTAGGATTTCCACCTGATGGTGTCATTGAAGTAATCTTCAAAGGTGTATGGCCTTTTAGCATCAGATTCTGAAATGATGCACAAGCTGTATTAATGTATTTGACAGCAGAGCTTGTTGCCTATAAACTCGCGTCACGCGGTGGCGCTATTAGGATTGAAACTTTCAGCTGCATGCCATCACACTGATAATCCACGTAAGAGGAATTTATCATATCATCGGCATTGTCTGTTCATTCACAAGTTTACAACTGAATCGACACATTAAGATATAACAACAATAAAGGCTGCTGACAAAAAAACACAAAACAGGATAAAGTTGACTTGAAATGACTCAGTCAAACTCAAAGTAAATTTACAATCCATGATTTAGAGCTTAAATGTTCCACAGGCTGTCTTTCGGTTATTTTCACGCTGAGCTCACAGAGGAAGCGCAGACACAGACAGAAATGCACACACACAGCCTAACTTACCGCTGAAATAAACCGCTGGGATTGTTATTAACGTGATGAAGACAGCCGCCCCTATCACCCCCCACAGCATCCTACTGCAGCCCTGTAAAAAAAAAAGGTGACATAAAAGTTGCAAAAAAAAAAACCCCATCTGAAATAAAACAAGACAAACTGACGCTGCTGGTTCTCACTTTGTATTCATTTATCTTGATTAAACAGTTTTTGTCCACGGTAAGTGTTTTTTATTGATTTATTTTATAACTTTTACACCCCTGGAGTTGACGGTAAATAGATTACTGACCATGATGCAGAAGAAGAGGGTCGCCTTGAAGCTCTGGAGTCTTTAATAATCCTGAAAGGTCGATGATGTCAAGTTTAAAGTGACTTCTTGGATAAGCAGCCTGGTTAACATGCTCTCACTACAAAGAAAAAAAAAACAACAACAACCCAAAACCTCTCCAAAATAACTTTACACTAAATCTCCGTCCTACTTTAGTAGACTTCACACACTTCCCGCTGCATTCCTGAGGAGTCCAGACAGAGATGCCTCCCTGAAGTCAGCAACGCTGCACAACTTTCCAAGGGCGCACAACTTTGCTGAGATTTAGGAAGTGGCTTATTCACCGAGGGTGAGTTATTCACTCAGCAAATTTGAGAAAGCAGGGAGAGTCTGCTGGAGCTTTACCTCCCAGTTCACTTCTAAATTTGTTTATTTATTTTTTTGGGGGGCATTTTTTCTTCATGTTTTCCACCCAAATCAACCATAATAATAGAACATAATAACCATACAATGCCTTTTTTCCCTGCATGTGATCACACAGGTATCTGTGTCTGTATGAGGAAACAATGATTTAAAAAAAGTTCTAAAAATAGCAGCACGGACTTACTCATCACAAGTTGCATTTTAATGGAAAATCACCAGCAACTTGTGTGTTGACAGGTGGGCTCTGAGGGGCTATCACAAGCTCAGTGGCTCCCATCTCATGAGAAAACAAGAGGTCTGAGAGGAAATCTTTTTTTTTTCTTTTATTTCTTCTTTTTTTTTGTTCATCATAGAGACATATGATTTTTACATTTTATGATTTTTATAGAATATCGATGCAGCAACAAGGCAAATTCATGAATAAGACCAATCATAGTGAAATGTATTTCTGTAAGCTCCAACAATTTGTTAATAAAAATATTATGGAGAGGTCACAGCAAACACCATAACATAGTGCAAAAACCCAGAACTAACCTTAGCTGTGTTGTGTTAGCATACAGGAGGACGAGATGCTCTTCTACTACTTATGCCTCTTACTCATAACTCTCCAGTAATTATGGCTAACATTACAACAATAGGTTATCTTGGCAAACTGGAAAGTAGGCTGTTTGTCTGTAGGCAAATCATTTAATGCTGCGTGACAAGCCGGGTTTCATTCCTGGCTGCAGTAACAAGTGGCGTAGTTCTGTCTTATCCACTTTGTTTTAAATTTGCACAGCCAGGGCTGCGTACAACCACAAAATTCTTTTTTATCAGTGAGCACAGAGCAGAAAACTAGAGCGGCGTGAGTAGATATTCACTGAATTTGAAAAGGATCTATTGGATTAGAATCACATTATCAAGAATCCGTCACCACACCTTTAAATCTACCACTTGTAACTCCAGTTATCATGACAAAGACATATTGTATTTACCAGTATGGTGAGTGCAGTAATTCATGCAAGACACATTGTTGATTTTGAACAGAAGCCAATGTCTTCTGTCAACGTGATTATCAGTGAGTCTAAGTTTCTTCCTCATCTGAGCTGTCTGCCACCTTGCTCGCGTGTTCAGCGTAGTCAAAGGCAGAAAACCTGACGGAGAGCTCGCTCCACTTGGTGCACTTGCTTATCTTCTTCCCGCTGAATGTCACCACAAAGTTTTTCACGTGGAGGCAGGGGCAGTCGATCCCGCGGTAGAGCATCATGGAACCCCATCTCTGCAACAGGAAATCAGATGTCAAAAACATAAAACTGTACGTAGAATAAGCAAAGGCATAGCTCAGTGACGTCACAAATTCATGTTTACGTTAGTTGAAATCTTTGGGAGGAAAATAATATAACAATTCAATTTAGGAGTCACAGCATTAAATAAAAAGATAAAGACTTTGTATCTCATGAGATTCTCTGACTCATTTTTACTCCCATTTTGAATAACCGCCTTTACTGTTGATGACTGGTCCTGACTCCCAAAAGCAACTGAAATACATTTACCTGCCCACAGTCTTTGCATGCTATGTAGCCATTGGTCTCATAATCTAGAAGTCGCTCTTGAAGAGTGGTGTTTTCTCTCAGAATGTAAAGTTTACTGTTAAAAAAAAAAGAAAAGATTTGCAACATTGTTTGATTTGATTTTGGACAAATTTGCTATCATTCATCAAGAGAACATGATGTAAAATGTAAAAGTGAAGCAGTTCGTACGCAAACTCGGCCGTAACGTTGACTCTGTGCATGTTTTCGATGATCTCGATGTCTTCGCCGGTGCAAACATGTTTGCTGCATCCTCTGCAGCTGAACTTCACTTCAGACGGGTTCTCGTTCTTCATGGTTTTCTGCTTATTCTTCGTCATTCTCACCCTCTCCTCCATTATAGCCTGAATCTGAAACTCTAGGATCTGATGAAAGGGAAGAAAAAACATCACTGGGATCAGTCGTACAACAAGGTGGGTTTCAGTTTAACTGAGAAGTGAGGTGAACATACCCGTTTGTCATAGTCCACTTGGCTTAAGGCTCTGATTTTGTCAATGGCTTTGTTCATCATGTCCTTGCGGTACTCATTGACGCACTCCTTTTCGGCCACCCCGGAGTTCTTCACCTCGACCAGAGTGTAACTGCTGTCCTCAGCTCTTCCTCTGCCTCGAGCCTGCAGAAGGTAAAGGTACAGTCGATGGTAAGCAACCATGTAGCAGCCTATAATGTAATAACTAACGTTAACGCAGTAACATGTGGAAGAATTGTTCCGCTCTTCATGTAATAAAAGTTGAACCAATTACATAATAACTTTTTGTGGTTGATATAATAAGTTTTAACATTATTAGCTGGGTTAAAACAATAACTAAAAACTAACCCTTTTTATTGCTGCTCAAATAGTTCTACTCTACTCTGGAAAACACACACACACACACACATAAAAAATAACTCAATAGGATCAAAATTAAATTATTTACTGATCAAAAAAACACCCACAAATTCTTCCAGGAGACATTCCTTAACTTTGTACTGTCCGGACACTATGTGACTGAGCAGAATCCAGGCTTGTCCTCATAAAAAGGCTCTTCGTGTGCTCATGGTCTTTGTATTCCAGGACAAAGCATCTTTAAAGAGGTATCCATTTCATATTACCCAACATAAGAGTGATTATCTGTGTTTGTGTGCACGCTCTTCATTTGGTACTTATATGGTGCAGAAGGCAGGGCTGGATATAAGTCAAACAATCAAGTACCACCAGCAAATAAATAGTTATTTTTTCTAGAGAGATGTGTGTGTAGTCAGAGTTTTCAGCAGCTATTTAAAAGAGGCAGCAGTGAGGGTAAGTGTCATCGAAGTGTGACACACACTACATTACTACAACTTACATTATTGCATAAATGGTAGTTATCACATTATTGGCTGCTACAAACCACTTTAATAAGTTCAGTAATTTAATAATAATGGTGCCTTAATTACTGGATTAGAAATGATCATCGTTAACACACACACACACACACACACACACACACACACACACACACACCACATGGTCATTTCTCATTACGACTGACATCACTGACCTGTATCATAGCAATCTCATTGGTGACGAGGCCGTATCGGATAACAAAATTGCACGCTGGTATGTCCAAACCTTCCTCGGCCACTGTGGTAGCAATCAGCAAGTTGACTTGACCATTGCCGAATTTGGCCAACACGTCCCTTTGCTCTGCCTGATTAACACAAATTTGGTTAAGTGTAAATTGGATGTGAAGTGCGTGGGATGCTAGAGGCAAATGCACTGCGATTTGTAACGCAATGTGAACTCACAGAGGTCATTGGTTTAACATTGCTCTGGTCTCCTCCTCCAATGACATATGAGGCTTTCACTCCAATATCAGCAAACTTGGGGTTTTCCTGAATCCACTGACTGAGAGCAATAGCGCTGCGACGGGTTTTGGTGAAAATGATCCCTCTGGCCTCCTCCCTGGTGCTGAACTCTTGCAGAATTTTACTTCTTAGTTTTGTCAAGCTGTCATTTTCATACTCTGGAATCGCTGCGAGTTTCTGCAGCTCTTCCTTGTTCTCTGCAAACACATATTTCAAACGACTGAGGTAAATTCTTCTTTGTTCAACTTTGTAGGTTCAAAGAATAATTTGGCATTTTTGCGAAGTGAGCTTAATCGCTTTCTTGCCAAGAGTTACAGATGGGAGAGGTATCAATTTTCTCGTCTGTCTCGTAAATATACAACTACAGGGAGCAGCTGGCTTCTTATTTACATGCCGTAAGTCATTTGTTGTTTCTGAACAGATTTTGTTTTTTCCAACTTCCTTAGCCTTACCTAGGCTAGCTGTTTCCCTCTGTTTCCAGTCTTTGTGCTGAGCTAAGCTAACCAGCAGCTAGCCTTTTCATCTAGCTCCTGACAAGAAAGCAATTAAGCAAATCATGCAGCTATTGTGTTAGAATGTCACATGACAGAATTAATAACAATAAAGCCAAGAACTTCATTGTTTCAATTTTCTTGGTAAAGTCAGTACCGTTAAACAAATTGAAGAGGAATCTCTCAGTTTCTGTGATTTGTATTTTCGCCTCATCGTCTGGTGTTGTTTTTTTCTTTGTCTCCTCCTCGTAGTATTTGTTCAGGAAGTTGAAGGAATCACACATACGAATGGTGTTGCTGAGATTCAGGCCCTCGCTGTACTGCCGAAGGTGCTCTGCGCAAACCCGCACTTTCTGATCTTCCTCCGTCGCAGCTAAAATAGATCGAGACACGTTTTTAGATCCTTACAAGCCAGGTAGTTTCCAACAAAGGGTTGGATGAGCATAAAAAGTTGTGCTCACCTTTTCGCTCTTTTTGAACAACCCACTGTTCATAATTCTGAGAGCCAAGGTCACAGGTGGGGCTCAGGTCAGCATGGGTATGAATGGCATTCATGATTTTCTTGATTACATCACCAAAGGGATCCTGAAAAAGATATTTGGTTGTACAAACATGTAACAATCTTAATGTCATTGCTTAGAGAGAAACTGTTGAGCCTGCATGATTAAATAAAGTTACTAGAAAAAAGAAAAAGCACATGAAAGCACATTTCCTGTTAAACGCATGTACCTCTTTCCTGTCTTCAACAGTTTCAACTATTTTTCTTGGTTCCTTTTTGAATTCCCCGAGGTTCCCCGTCATGATTTTGGAAGCATCCAAGTTTGCACAAATCTATGTCAGAGACACACAGTGTTAGTGGTAATCAAAATCATACATCTCTATCTTACTCATACACACCATTCCTAATAAATTTCTGCATGTCGTACGCAGAACTGAAGCCAAAGGGCTGTTTTTAATTTTCTCCTCTTTTGTGGCAGTGGGAAACTTTATGGCTGCCCTGTGTGCAGGGGCAGTATGGAACATTGGAAACAGCTTGACTCTTCGGTGACTAAGGCAAAGAAACTGAGGAGTTGGACGAACAAAACATGAAAAAGTTCAACTAAGAAGAGGATAAGATGATTTATGGTGTGTGAATATAACAGGTTTGGATGCAATTAAAACAATAGCTATTCAATGCAATCCAATAAAAATACTCTGAAGCAGATAATGACTTTACTGTGTCATAATTAATCTCATCAGTCATTTTTAAGGTCACAGTCTGATGTTGCTATTCTAGATTGCCTGTGCTTAATATGTGCTAATGTTCTTGTCTACACAGGCGCAGACAGAAAGCTGATATTTTGGTATTTACGCGCAGTATGTGCTCCTCAGCTTTCTCCATTTTCGTGGCTCCCCCGACCCCTGGTGAGGCAGTCAGGCCCAGGATCTGAGGGAGGGGCATGGGCTGCTTCTGCTCCTTCTTCAGCCTCCTGTTCTTGTGCTTCTGCTTCAGGTAGCGCATCATTATGTGGTTGTAGACTCCTCCCTTCTGAGTGTGGTGACACTCATCTATTACGATCAGTGTCAGATCTACAGAAGACATGACAACAAATATATTAATAAATGAATTGTATGCGATGCAAAGTAGTCTCTGGATAATATGTTGGGTGTGAAACGCAACATGGAGGAACAAAAAAATCCGCTTCACTGATCACAGGGTTACAACAAGTAGAATATATAGTGTGGGAGAGTTTCTAAGTGCTTGCTTTGTTGAAACAATAACATTTACATTTCTGAATTTCTCACTCAGAGGCAAAATTGCATGCATCCTAACAAACACTGCAATTTTCTCAACCTTGCAGTGCTATTTTTGTATAATTTATTTATGTTTCCTAGATAAATAGAGGTGATTTTCACTCACATAACATCTTTCTGTAAGAGAGATCCTCCCACACAAACCAGCTCTTTTCTAGGAACCTGATGCAGCAGTTTAAGCCACACAATAACATATGCTGGAAAACTGTCCACTTCAAAAAAATTTGACTTTGACTATTTTTTTTTATTATTTTTTTTATTTTTACTAAAGTGTAAGTAAGCTGAATTATAAATCATTCACATGTACAAGTTTAACCAGAGTGATACAAATTTGTCCCTGGAGAAAAAAGAGCATGGAGAGTGGCAGCTTGATGTACTGTGGGTGATAGAAGCTCTCATGTGAATTTGATCAGCCACACACTGATGGCTTGAACAGACGTGTGGCCTGGAAAGCTAGGCGATAGGAAAAAAGAAAAAAAGGACACGCTCTCAGGCGTTTCAACAAACAGCATATGTTCCACTGAGGTGGCTATTCCACCTTGGACTGGTGAGTGCCAACAAGAGTGAACAGCAGAGCCGGAAGACTTTGACAAGATCCTGTCAGGTAGTATCAGGGGAGATGTTATGAATCCTCCGGGTAGCTTTCTATTCCAATACCTGTCAGTGTCTGTGGTTTAAGCCTGGACAGATTTTAACTAAAGGTTTTAGGAAACCTTTTTTTTATTGTGATGTGATCTAATTTAATTTTGAATGCTGGTTTGTTTACTGAAACCAAAGGAGATTATTTACATTCTTGTGTCATGCTGGATCTATGACATTTTGTAAAAATGATGGAAGTGGAAAGTCATACCGCTTAAGTACACCCCTTCGTCCTCTCCTGAGTTAGACCTCTCCAAGTAATTTTCAAGAATCTGGGCTGTGCAAATGATGACGTCATTTTTCTTCACAATCTCTGTGAAAGAGATTTTGAGCTGCGAGTCTCCACTGACTCGCTCCACTTTATATCTGGGCTTCAAAAATGGCAAGAACTCTGCATCATAGTGCTGCTCAACAAGAGGAATCTGCAAGGACACAAGAGCATGTTACTTTTGTTGTTATTGCCGCAAATAGAAGTGAATCTATTATAAAGCACTGAGTAAATCTGCATTGTTTCTATTACTACAAACCTGCTGATTTGAGGGTTTGTTTGTTTTTATGATCACAATAACCTCAGGGTTATGACTTTGTTGACAACAGTCAGATGAACATGTGCAGGACTTTATTTTTTCCACTTTGGTTAAGCCAGCATTTCAAAACAATTGTGCAATCATTTGAAAGTTTTTGTTGTCCATTCTTTAGGGATCAGGGAAAGATACTCCCTCCTCTGCAGAGATAAAACCTAAGTTATTGCTCTGTTCTTTCCAGTGCTGCAGAATGAGCCACTATTATCACTTTCACTCCCATAAAGTCACACAGTATTTCTCAAAGTAAAAACGCAACTAAGTTGTTTTATAGCTGGAAAACCTTAAAGTCGTGATCTTTTTTCCATTGCAGAGCAGATCACATGCAGGCCAAATAGTTACAAAGTGCAGGGAAATGTCTCAACCTTATGGCATGTAATTTGTGGTGAGCTGACCCACATGTGCAAATTGACTGAAAGATAGTATGTTTTCTTTGGATTTGAAAAGGACGTAAGTAGGTTTCCATAATAGTGCAAAGCCATACTGTAAGTCAGATATATCAGACTTGGGTTCTAGTACCTTGTTCACCAGGACGACCACTTTCCCTGATTGCTTCTCGGCTCTCCTGTTGTCCAGATGTTTTTTGGTAATATAAACTGCAACCCTGGTTTTACCACTTCCTGTCGGGAGGCATATGATGATGTTTTTCCCCTCCAAGGCAGGTCTAGCAACGTCCGTCTGATAATCTCGAAGAACAATCTCAGCTTTTTCTTGGCTTCTGGCTGTTGCTACTGCTTCAGTGACGTCTGTAATGCAGAACAGAGTTTTAGATGGACAAAATGCCTGACCATGTCAGCAATCCACAGCCATTACCGGAAGGAGAAGACAGTGTGGGTCATTGTTTGTGGGTTTTTGGTGCTATGGTGAAATGTTTATTTTAATGCTGCTACTAAAAAAAGCTAAACTTTTCTGTGTGCGTGTGCACTTGATTCCTGAAATAGGCTCTATTTAAAACACTTTTAAACAACAATGAACCTTTTACAACCCAAAGATAAGCACTGAATAAAGACCCTACAAACCACATCCACACCATTCAAACACTGTGCACTAAAAAGAATGTCACTGAGAGCCACTATTGTACCATATTTGCTTAAGCCAAACCAAAATCTCTGTGCCAAAAACAGGCCAATATGTGCAACAGATGTCAGTGTTCAAGTACAAATACATGTATGTAATCCGGCCTTTTATTACCTCATTACAAGGACATCACATTAAAAATGGGGCCAATTTAAGTGCCTCAAATTTGAAAATAATCAAAAACCAGGTAATATATTTCCTTTGCACAAGCACAAACATCTGCATGCAATTAATCAATCATTAGGCTTTTCTCAAATTGCTTGTGAGTGTATCATTTCATCACATGTCATGTCCATAATGTTTTCGCTGTTCTTGATGTCTAGTGTGGCAACATTTTGCAACCTTTTTTTTCCTGTTTGCAAGGACAGCGGACTTAGCAGTCAGACTTTAAGTCGCTGGCAGGCTATGACTCATTTGCTCTGTCTACGCTGGGGATAAAACATGACTAAAGCACCCGGTGAAATGTGTATGTACCCCCCTCTCTGCTACCCTTTCCTCTCAACTCTTAAGTTCTACATTTCCCTCCAGTTATGAGTTCAACCTCCAGGAAAGTTGTTTTTTTTTTCTCAGTGCAGACAGCTTTTAATTTTCCTTCTCAGACTTGGTATGCCAGAGGTTAAAAGTGACATTTCAAGCAACTACATGGAAGTAAATTCGTGTCTGTACTGATGGAGAAACAGAGCTTTAACAACAATACGAAGTAAACAGTGGCCTGTGTAAGACCCTGATTTTTCACTAGAGGTTCCCAGATGTTAAACTTATTAGAGGAGGAAAGTCAACAATCAGCAATGTTTAATACCATTCCGATAATAACAAAAAAGCCCACAGGCTTATTGTTCACTATGATTCAGAGCACCGAAGACAAATAATTCTGCTGCACATGCAACTAATTTCACAGGCTAGTGGAACAATCTTACATGTAATATGTTCTGCTTAAACCATGCACTCTGGCCAACCAGCCAGGCTCCCGGCATTACTCAAATTAATGAGACAAACTGTGCTGTAACTTCATATTAAGAAAATAAAAGACACCTCCTTCTTTGTTTCTTCATTTTCATATAATTACTTCCAATGCCTCATTAGTCCACATGCATCTCCTTTTGTGCAGCGTCTCTGCTCTGGGTTGATTATCCCTAAAGCAATCATTTATTATGAGAACACACTGTCAGAAAGGAACTTTATATGTGCACAGTGCTATGAGTGAAGATGTGGAAATATTCAAACAAACTATGATATAATACTAGAGACGTAAAAGAATTTAACTTTCCCTTTACATTACTTTACAATCTGCCGATAGAGTCAGCATGTGGTTTTAATTTGAAGTGCTGGCTTTGCTCTGTCCTCTTTGACCTCTATGCGGTTCATCATGGTACACACATGGAACATATTCTTTTGGTGTCAGGCACGGAGGACGGGGAAATGTTCCACTTACAACACAACACACTCATTCTGCCTATATGATATCTACAGATCTAGTGGGTGTGTGTTTTGTTTTTTCTCACCATGAATCAAGTTTAGTGTTTATGTGAGGTCCACGGAGGCAGAACAAGTACAAGCTTTTTAGATTGCTAACATAGTTTAAATACTTGAACAACATCAACAGTATCAAGGGTGAGGGAGAATGAGTCCCACCAGGTTGCACTGGCTCCAAGTTGTTAGGCGGTTTTCCGGATTCAGTGCTCGCTCCTTTGTAAAGGCCTGAAAAGACATCAGTCGAGGTATAAAAACGACAGTCAGGAAAGGCAGGAAATAAGTCGTGACCTTGTTGTGTTGGGTTGAGTACCAGATTCTAAAGGGTCAGTTCACCCAAATGACCACAAAACAAATTTAACCACCCATCACTTGGTGGTATCTAGTTTCAGATTCACTTGCTAGAACTTTGAGATATCTGTCTATGCCTCTCGGATACAAGAGAGGTGAATTGAATTATGTGTGCTGCTAAATTCCATTTGGAAAATTTGCCTGTAAAAGGACACATACCACTGAGGGTAAGTGAGAAAATATGTGTTGTGTGATCTGTTCTGAATCTGATATATTGTTCGGTGCTCTCTAAAGACCTGTAGCGTCATCCTGAGTGTCCTCAGTTGTGCTGTTGTCTGTTAACTGTGGGCTATCACAGCTTTCAGCTGCTGCTGGACTCCCATTTGTAGCAGCTTCGCCGCTTCCTGTGGGTTCATCTTCCTGTGAGGGTTGTTTCTCATCTGAGCCTATTAAGAAACAAATAAATCACAATTAGGATACTGTAACCGCTCATGTACATGCTTGCATGCACAAAAGGCTGACTAACGGGCATTCCCTGTGATGGGTGTGTGCACCGGGTAAGGTGAGTCACCTTTCTTGTCACAGTCAGGTAAGCCACCAGTCATCTCATAAAGATCCTTGTGTCCAGTTTCACGCAGAATTGAGAGAAATTTTGAAAACCATCCTGGTCGACATTTCACGATTCTTCTCAGAAGTTCACTGGCACCAATCTTGCGTCCTTGGTTTACCGTTGTTGTTTCAATCTAGAGCAAGAGCATAATAATAATGATAACTGGAGTAAACTGGTTATGCAAGTGTGAGAGAGTGAAGTGCAGTGCTCTGCAAAACAGATAGGTGCTTTTGTCTGCCATCTTGTGGTCAGTGACAGCAAAGACATCTACAGGAAGTTTGCTTTCTGTATAAAACAACTTGGAAAGGGAAAAAAGGTAACATTACACACACTGAAGCTGTTGTTGCTGCTGCTGCTACATTTATTGTAAATGCACATTGTGACTGTCATTATTCTCTTGGATCACAGCTGATATATTTCTAATGAAAAATGGTGAGCTGTGGATTTTACCACCGTGTTATTACTCACAATCTCAGAGTCCTGTTGTGTGAGTAGATCCTCAGACAGACAGTGTACTCGCACTTCTTCAGTCTTCATATCCATAAGACTGGGAGCCAGTAACTGAATAAGCCTGACAGAGCAATAATTCTCTTTCTCCACCTCAGGTTCCGGGATATTGAGCTGCATGTAGTCCGCTGCATAATGACAACCTGATTGTTCCAACGCGTCCACAAATGCCCTAAACCAGCCAGGGGCATGTGGCTTCTTAGTGACAGCGGTGAGGAGGAGATCCGCAGCCGCTTGATCACCATCATTCTCTGCCTTTTTTAGGATCCGCTCCTTTTGGTCAGCTTCGATCAAATGTAAATAAACCAGAACCTGCTGCACCTTAACAAGCTCTCGCAGCCTCGGTGTAAAGTCTTGAATAAGACACACGTTTAACTCATCGTTATCAGATGCCATTATGAACTATCTAATACTATACCATAGGATACCTCCAGTGTGTTCAAGAACTACTGCTGGCGAAAAACGATGATTCACTGTGTCGAGGAAATTAAAAAACTCTTTCAGTTTCGTTTCTCCAAGATAAAACTATGAAATTAAAACTCACGAATTAAACTGGGCACTAGGTGTCAGCATTAGAACATAAGTGTCCTACACGTACACAAGAGCTTCAGACTTTTTTTACTTGTTTTCTATCATTAAACACAAAAAACAGACTAATATATTATTGTACATTATATACAAACTATACTATACTATTGTTAGTACACAGCTGTTAAGAGGTGTGTTGCATTTGTGTATCTTTCCTTATATCCAGTGCTGTTTCTATCTGTTTGGGGACCCTATGCAAGATAGGGGTTGCAAAATTCCGGGAATTTTCAAAATTGGATACTTTCCGTGGAAATTAGCGGGAATTAACAGGAGGGAATAAATGGGGAATACATTTACAAAATTGAAGGTTGGCCAGGAAACTTAAATATAGTTGGGGGAAATATATTTTAGCATAATCCTGACTAAAACAACCATGCAAGTACACTTAAATATCTGCTATTTCTCCATCACATGCACACAGCATATTATGGGCTAAATATATCTGATGTATGGTATTAATGTTTAACTTGCAAATAGCACATGAAAATATATTCATACAGTAGATAGCTAGCTGATAAGTTAGATGCCAAATAGGCTATAGCTAGCATCATTTCATTGACCATTTATGAGATCTTATCATGGTGCAAGCTTAACCCCAATTCTAAATTTCCAGTTAATTCCCATTATTCACATTCCATAATTCCTATGGAAAGTCTCCCATTTGGAATATCTCCAAAAATTCCAAAATAACTTCCCATGGAAATTTACCGGACACTCTCCACCCCTTTGCAACCCTAATGCAAGATGCTATTTGGGGTTCCCCATTTTGTCAAACTCCAAGGCAGAGACTCCTAACCTTTTCAGATGATCTGTGGCGATGCAACAGTCTGTTACACTTTAAAAGGAAAACAGGCTAGAGTACATTAATACTGTAAGTGCAACACATACAGCATGTTCCTGATTAATGTTTACATTAAAAATCTACATGTTGTACATGACCACATGAATATTTTTATTCTTATTTCGTGCAACTTTAACAGGAATACTTCACTGAGAGGGAAATTCTTATGCAACTGTAGTAATTGTAGTAAATAGGACTTTGCAGATGAAGACATGACAAAACTATGGATGTTGCTGTGAATACTCCATGTAACATTGTCTGACACAAAACCATACAGTATTACAATGTAGAGATATTTTTAAATATATATTTTGAAGATCTGTCACTTTTGATACTTGTTGCATGTATATCTTGCTGCTAAACATCTATATATATTGTGGTTTTGTCACTTAGATCCTCCTTTCACCACTGCTTAGTAATGTGGCCTAGTTCTGTTTTTCCAAAGGCAACAATCAAGAACATATTTACCAGAAAATTCTACACATAAACACCTCAAAAGTATGAAAACAAATGTTATTTTATTAATATTATACTAAACATAGCATCATTTATATTCCCTTTCCTTTACACGAGTATATTGCATAACTCTCTAATTCATCTTACAGTATAGTTTCATTCTGGTGGTGATTATTGTGAGGTTAGCACATGATATGATTGCACACGATAAAAGCATCTGATGTTAGCTCGTCCTCGAAACAACTGCTACCAGCAACAGAAACAAAGTGTGTATAATACAATAATCCCTAGTCACCTAGATAATTGTGTAGACGTAACAGTAGTATTTTCATTGTTAATACACCAGTATGGACTTAAAAAAAGGGAAATCCAGTGACTCAGCTATAAGTGTATTTTCATTTATTGCTCCCACAGCTTCAAAACAAACATATGTACTACATGTTTTGCTAAAGAGTTTCTCATATAATTTACTCAGTTAAAAAAAATACTTTTTTTTTAAACATCCGGCAAGATGATTTATTTTCTAACAATTGTCTAACAACATTTTAACTTTATTGTACATTTCCAACAAAAAACAGTACAGGGAAACGATATGAATCGTTGATGGTTAGTTATACATGAAGTCTTAGCATTTGGATTGGTTGTATAGGCACAAGACCCTCTCTGGGGCCTGTTTATGCGCAAGTACTAACTTCCCATGTGTTCCCCCAACCCACCCCTCTCCCCCCCGTTTCACCCAGCCCATCCTTTAAGTGCATCCTAAAAGAGACAAGTATGCTGACATCATTTTATATATTAATGTGCTACTTTGGGCTCATAAGCAGTGCAAAACAGTAAATATATAGATATAAAACGCATGCACTGCCTTGTAGAAATACCTACATCATACTTGTTTGTCAGAGGCCTAGCTCTAGGAAAACATCAGAATACTCTTAAATCTGCATGTTATGATATCTGCCCAGACAAGCATGTATGGTGTATTCTGTTGGCTTAACGTTGTACAGTAGGTGCACGTCAGTGACCGCAATAATAATGCACATTGTTTAAAGAAGAAAACTACAGTATACTTGATACTGTACTGTATATTGCAGTGCAATTGTCCATAACCCCTGAGTCACACTTCAGAGAAGACAGGCATACAACAAAGGATAAGAAACTGTTCTCGCACCTTTGCGATAATGCTGTATTACACTAATAGCTGCAGAAAATAGTTTGTATAATCAGTTCATACGCAGGCTCAGGGCCTCTAAGTGGTGGAGTCTGTATATGTATTGCACGCAGGCTTTAGACTCAAACAGGCTCTAACAGAAACGGCCAAGTTCATCAGTGACTGTTAAGGGTGTCCATGTGGCCTGATCTTCCGTCCCAGCAGAGGAAATTCACCATATGTGCCTCCACCTATAGTCCTGTCAGCGCCTCACAGTCAGGCGCTATAAAAAGATTTCAGCAACTGGAGGAGAAATGGCTGTGTCATCTTTTTTCCTCGTGCTTTAACTACTCATACATGTTCCATGGCAATGAGGACACAAAGCAGTGCAGAGTCTTAGCTTTGGCTCACGTTTTTGCCTCCAACTTTCAGCCTGCACTTGAAAACTGCCTGAACAAGAAGGCTTTGTCTAATAGCTACCGGACTGTTTTGGTGACATTGTTGGGGGGCGCTGCTATAGCCAGCATTTACAATCTTTAGTCGCAGCCTCTGGAGTTAAGGAAGCCCGAGCGATCAATTGCATTGTCCCATCTCTACGGCCACTTAGGCAGTGAGTGGTACAGTAGCTGCTCTCTGTTGACACTCAGCTTCTGGAGAGATAACCTTTCCCCCTTCAGACTGCAGGCATGAAAGAGAGGGGAAAGGCTTGACAGGGTTGTTGGCAAATTCCTGTCCAAAGAAATGATTGCTGTTATCTATACTGTTAACTATGCAAAAGGCATCTCACAATTCTATCAGTCGATGGACAGGAATTCTCCCGGCAGTGTTTGTCCTGGAATCCCAGATCTCTGATATGTACAGTGGGGTCACCTAAAGTGTGCCTGTGTGACCTTTTACTGCCCCCTCTGCCCTACTTTCTGCACAGGAGTACTGGTAGTGAAGGATTGGTGGCTTCTTACTGTCACTTCATGACTTTGACTTACTTTTGTCTTTCTCTTGGCCCTCACTCAGTACTTGTTGTGAGACGTTGTGGTGCTGCTGTCACCCTAACCTTCTGTTGGGCCAGAAAAGACAGGTTTTTGAGTGTCTTTTTGTCATAAGTCCCTGTTTTTTGGTCTCTCGCCGGATCCTTGACAAGCATGCTCAGCAGCACCCACAGGTACCTTTGCCTGGGGTATATTGAGGAGCAGTTGGCTTGAGTCATACTGTGTATGCCCTTCCTGGTTTGTTTCGCCATCCTCCATCTGCTGCACAGACTGGTGAGCTGGGGCCTGGGTGTTGGGGAGCCAGCTCTGCAGCTGACACCAGGAAGGAACCCACATGATGCACTCATGCATGAGTACTGAACCCGTCTTGTGTGAGGTAGGTCAGTCAGCTCCTCATGCTTTGCAAGTAATGATGGAGGGGGGTGAGGGACACATCTTTCTGACCTTCAAGGTTTCAGGCCTTTTTCCTGTGTCCATAAATAAAGCTGTAAATGCAGTTAGACTGTCGCACTGGTACTTGTGTGACAGCGCAATGTACCGAGACCCGATTTGTAGGACAGATGTAGTGCTCATTATGGCTGACTATAGCCTTGTGGCCTACTCAGCCCAGCCTAGTGTAACCAATTGTGTGTTGGGACATGAAATGTTGCTGTGGAGTCACAAGAAGGGCTACGAAGCCCATTAGAGCCAATCAGAGTAGAAAGCCTGGGTGAAACATAAAGTTTGGTGTTGTAGTGCTTATTCTATCAAAAATGGAGTGGATCCCTGCTTCCCTGCCGATTAGGTAGAATTTAGTTAAATAGTTGTAGACTTAGTGAAGAGCGCTGTGCCCCAATAGGGCCACTCTCTGTGTGGTTGAATAGGTTCATCCTGATTGGTTGTGGCATCTACATGTAGATTTAGAGTTGCGTGTAAATCTGTGAGGATGAGCGATGATGTTAAAAGAGTCCATCAGAGGGCTTCTGTGTCGATAGAACTACTGTTACAATATGTAACCATTGTTATTACACTGATAACAGCAGAAAACAGTTTGTTAACACACTGTTAACAGTATTTTATGCACATGCATAATGAAAAAAAAAGAAATCTTACTTCTATTACCAAGCCATTGCAAATTAACAATACAGATGTCAGGTGCCAGCATGCTGATTAAAAAAAGCTGCTACTTAGTAATTACAGCATTACAACCCAGATATTAGAACACTGTGCTGCCAGAAGGTTTATGGCCTTGGAAACTCTGGGTCTGAGGCAGGTCTATGGAGTCCAGTGTTGAGGTTGGAGTCAGAGGGGGATGGGGAGGAAGAGGACGAGGAGGTGGAAGAGGTTTCAGTTGGAAGAAAGATCAATGCAGACTGTTGATGCCCTGTGATCTGTTGTTGCTGCTTCTGCTGCTGCTGTTGTTGTTGTTGTTGTTGTTGTGGCTCTGTATGTCTTTGTACAAGCAATGCGGTAAGGCTGTCCTCGATGGGTGCATTCACGTTGGCCAAGCTCGATAGAGAGTCTTTGGATTCCTGAATGGTCCTCTCCAGTTTGAGGTTGTGGCCCTAAAAGGAAGAGTAGCAGAATATATACAACTTTAGTTGCCCGTACTGAGGTAAACTGAATCAGGTAGTTATACAATATTTAGTTTCAACTTGGTAACCTATTTGTAGTTCAGAATTGAATGAGAATTGTCGAGTATGAAGTTATAATTGCCTGAAAAAAGCAATTATTGTAATATTAAAAGAGTAAATACAGTGTAACAGTACAAAAACATATCACACTGCTACTTGTTTTAGCCTGTATTGACTCCCATATGGGTTACGTATACAATTCAGAGGGTCTGAGGTAAGACAGGCTCAATGATTCTTTCCTCTTATTTGTCAGATTTTCTGGCAAACACGTTGGCAGACAAACCAATCAATCAAAACATTCAGCAATAACAGTGTGGCGCAGGTAGGAGCAACGAATTACGAAACAGTGGGAGCTTGTCTGATTATAGAGACTGCCTCACTGTCTCCTTGAACATCACTGATGACTTGGTGAGAATGTGATTGGTGATTACAAAAGCCAGCTGATGCATGACTTCAGCGCTCTGCCGGTAGAAATGCAATGCTTCGTGTACGGCTGTGCAAAAACAGGCTCTACCACCTAAAACCTCCCTTACTTGAGTTCCTGTATGGCTGAAGAAATGGCTTGCAGTCAGAGCAACGGGCTGAACCTTCACGGCAGGTCTGTGATAGTCCGGACTGGCAGTCACAGTGCTGTAGGCCGGAGGTCCCAGCGTCGGCTGCCTTTGCAGCAGCTGCAGGATGGTGTGAATATCTGACATCAGTTGAGACTCCAGCCTCAAAAAGAACAGAAAAAAAACAACCCAGAGTGAGAGATAATCACAGACAAGATGAGCTGAATACATAATTCTGACAGGTCTGATCACGTAATGGCTGAAAACACACTCAGCCGTGCTTCAGTGAGCACTAGATGGAGCTTGTGCTCCTCGGTGGACAAATGAAGAGACGCTAAAGGCATGGAAACACATTCTGCCAGAGTAGTAGACGAAAAACACCGCTCCTGCAAGGAGTGATAATGAGCTTTGTGTGGGAGGTGTGAATTCAGCGTTTACTGTGGAAATGACTGTATCACACTCATTTGGTCAATCTAATTATGAGTAGATTTCATCCAAGCTCTATATATAGGGCATCAGGCAAAATCGAGTAATGCTGAATAACGTTTTAATTACCTGTATTCCTTCTAATGAATGCAGACATTGTCAAATTAGTTATGTTCCTGGCTTACTGTGTGGCTCTACTGTAGTGAGGCAGCATTTGTTTATTAGGTTACGGCTGATGAGAAATAAAGTAAAAGCAGCCACACACAGTAGAAATTCATTGCAGGTGCAGCAAACAGATTTTTTTTTTTTCCTTGGCTATTTATATGGTTTGTTGAAGAGAATGCTGCACCAACATTTTTTCCCCTGTCATATCCTTTCAGACTAGTCAAAGCCACAAAAACACAAAATGACAGAGAAGTGCTGCTCATCCTGCAAGCCAGCTAGCATTAAGGGGAAAACAAGGTCAGGTAGAGTGCAGTGGATAAAATCTCTTATTTGTGCTAAATAAAATGAGCGAGTCCGGTATTTCAGGCTGCTGTCTCTCTTTCTCTGTGATAATTCCATCTAAAAATATCACCTGCTGTTCATTTGTGTGTCTATTTCAGGTTGCCTGCTGGCTGCAGGTGTGTTGTTAAAAACTATGGCCAATGTGTTTCTCCGCTACAGAAAAATAATGACATGAAATGGGATGCGTTTGTTCAGGAATGTTGGTGCCATTGCATTTTTATTGTTTAAATTACAGTGTGTGTGTGTGTGTGTGTGTGTGTGAGAGAGAGTGGCTTTTATTCCAAAGTTGCCTCAGACATACTTTGTTCTCATCAGTCTTAGATTGTGAGGACTACTCCGCAAAATCGTCCAAACAAACCTTTTGTACCAGTCCATTCTCAAGTTTGATATGTTCCGGTTCTACAGTGGTACATCCTGCTTCCAGTAGATCCAGCCACCCACTCTGAGTCCAACAACAGCTTCTGCCAGCTAGCTCCCTTTCCTCCACCTACTCATGTGCATTGGCAATTGAACTACACATTGCCAGTGATCGCGGTGGGAAGTGTAGCTTACTTTTAGCAGTGTGGGAGGTGACAACTTTAAAAAAAATAATAAAGCACTCCATAAGCATTAAGTCATCAACCAAAATCAAAATGTAATGGATAATTAATAAGAAAAATCACAAATTTAATTGTTCCTCAGAATACAACCAAAAACTACTATTCCCTTGTCCTCACGCCTAAAAAAATGCTTTTCCTGTCCCGCTCTGGTCCGATTTCCAACCATTACTATTTATTTAATTTGTAATTTTTCTATGAGCACGGCCAAAATGTGTGCTACTTTTACCACACAGGAGGTGTAGACAAGTTCATGGACACATGTAGCACTAATATGCTATGCTAATATTGATATTCAACTATTTACAATAATAAGTCACCCTTAGAAGACATGAACTAAACATAAGTCTTACTGAATTCCTCTAAAAAAAGACTTAAATTCACCATGAGTCATAAATGTCAGTTCAGTTTATACACATTTTTCCAAAATTCAGCCTCATGTTTGGTATCCTTGGGAACTTTGGGAACTCCCCACAAGTATTAAAATAAACTACTGTGGGTCTGAATAACAAATAACCTAGAGAGTCACACAGTGTATAATACATTCCATTATTAAAACCGAGAGCAAACTGAACTGTCAGCGCACAGCAGGCTACAGCAGAGGCGCATGACTCCGAGTTTATGGAGTCAACTGTGCCTGCTGGCTCTTCCCGTTGGAGCCGATGGACTTAACATGAGACTTAAATACACAATACAGGTGCATCTATTGGTGTATACCTAAGTCCAGTAATGTAAAGACACAAAAACAACATCTACTTCAGTATAAGAGTGACTTTGACGATAAAATTTTAGTCCTTGTCTCAATGTTTTTTGTTTTTCCAAAGTGGAGTCTGAAGAAGCAACCGTAACCAACAGAGTCAAAGTATCAACTGATTTCCCACCAGGCTACCTTGTCAGACAAACAGTAGAGGAAGAAGCATTTTGATTATTTCCTTTAATGAAGGTAGAAACCAGGTAATATAAAAATACTGTGCATGCTACACTTAAAGGTCAAGTGTGTAAGATTTAGTAGGATCTTTTTACAGAATATGGCACAAGTAGAATATAATATTCATGTTTTTACAAGTATATAATCACCTGAAAATAAGAATCACTGAGCCTTTTATATCTACAGAGAGAGCGAGTCCTCTTCTACGTAATCCACCATGTTGCACTGCCTTGTTTTTCTACAGTAGCCCAAAAAGGACAAACCAAACAAACGCTCTAGAGATGGCCACCATAGTTTCTCCTTCACTCTTGGAAGCGGAGGGTGAGGCGAGGGGTATTCAGTTGATCGCAACCTGCAGCCTTACTGCTAGATGCCACTAAACCCTACAATACAATACTACAATAAAATCTTTTGTGTGCAGTTAGACCAAAGTAAGAAAAAGCCTTCATGTATCACCTTCGTGTACACTGAAATACATACCTGTTTAAGTGCTCTTGAAGCTGACCTAAGCGCTGTTCCACCTCTCCATACGTGATTTCGCTGGCAGAATTATCGTCCTCTCTCAGCTCCTGGAACTGTGCTGACTCATCCAGGAAGTCCGTAGGCTTCTTACAGGCCCATTTATCACAGCACAGATCTGGAGAGCCAAACCAACACGCATGCTTTACATCTTTACATGTGGGTCAGAACAACGTCATCACTGAACAAAAAAACCCCCACTAAAATAGAACGTAATTAATCTCTACAGGAGAGCTGCGTGTAGGTTCTTTGTTGTAATTTATCAAGCCCTCCTTGTACTGGGAGATTTGTTAATGCAGTGTTTTCCAGTAGCAAACTGTTATCTCTCCTGGGCACATGCTAGTATTCAACTTGCAGTCCAGTGATATGCGCTGAGCCTCTTTTGTGATTTTAAACACAGACATGGTTAGTCCTGTGATTACACTATCAGCTGCTGCAGTCTGTGCAGGTTGGTTTGCACTACCATAATGAGCCGTATAGATATGAGGATCCTTGTGTGCCTTTGCAATAGGTGGCACTTACCTTCGCCCAGATGACGTCTTATTTTTGGTATCCTTCCAGCAGTAGAATTTAACAATAGCTCCAGTCTGTCACTCAGGTTTTTTTTTTCCTCTGCATACCCCCAACTGTCTGTCATGTACTACTTGTATTTTAGATCTCTGAGCTAGACTCCTCGGAGAAAAGAAAGATGGCTATAAATTTGGAATTTCCACTTTCTGTATTCTGTTTCTTTTTCGTTGGAGCAACCGATGTTGCAGATCAATATCAAGCATACTAGTTTAGTAAGAGACATTATTTATTATTACTAAATCTATCTATTTAAAGCTTGTCCTTCTTGTACTGGTGTGTGTATTAGAGCCCCGAAACTGCCACATCAAAGAATCACATCTTTCTTAGATGTATGCCTGCGTCATAGTCATGTCTCTGTTGTATAAAAATAGGTCAGTGGACTGGCTGTTGTTGATATTTACAAGGATGGACACAAACACATGAACAGCTGTAAAATATGATGCTATGCATTGCAATAGTCATGCAATAAAAACGGCCTTAGCAACGCTTTGAATGTTTGGCTTTCATTGACTGTGTAAGATAATTGGGTGATAATTATATTAAGCTATTGATGTGATGGAACTTGTCACTCCTAATACTGACTAATATTATTAATGTCAATGAGACCACTGCATTGGCTAACCAAATATATGTAAGCACGCACTGCTGGTTGATTACTTAGGGATTCTACATTTACCTTGAAATGTTGTGGAATAAAATAATTGTGTGTTTTGGAGTAAGACAGACCTTTAAACTCATGAATTTATTACTCAAACAAGCCTTGAAAGCCTGGGAAGAACCCCATTCACACATTTGCTCAAACCATTGCTATAGCAGCAGCAGGGACATGATCCCCCACTGGCTTCCCACTACCACCAATTATGTTTTTTGCCCAGTACCACCTGGGAACCCGTAGCAACACTTCTTGTTGAAACAGTAAAGATTGTGTTCACGTTATTATTCATCAGTAAAACAAAATACCTTCAAAAGATGGTCTTCTCTCCAAATTCTCTCTGACAACAAGATTTGAGTCCAAGACTGCGGCACTGGTTGGAGATGGACCCAGGGCTTCTGAAGATCTCTTTAGGCACGAGTTAGACTCCCTCTCCCTCCCCATGTCTCGAACCACTTCCTTGTTTTCCCCTGTGGAACGGCAATCAGCAGGAGTCAGTGGAATAACACTGTACTGTATTCCACGTGGAATAGATGTTCTCTGGGAGCACCACTCAGTGAACAATAACAAAGAAACAATTTGCAAGCATGAGGCATGTGGAAAGAGGCTGTACAGGACCTGTGCAGATCAGCTTCTGCTTACCGTTAGACAGATCTGGTGTGAAGGAGATCCGTCTTTTAGGGCTCTTTGCGGCTTCCCCATCTGAATCACAGTCTTGTGAGCCTGAGGGCTGCAACAATGTGAGCAGAAGAATTGATTCATTAGTGGTCAAGTTGCTAGAAGATTAATAAAATCTAATATAGTTAAATGTATCACAACAGTATTAACTGAACATTAAATAACACCGGTGATCTATCGTCTACCTTTGCAGACTCGTCTCTGAGGTTGAAGGTGAGCTCCAGGTTGTTGAAGAAGTAGTCAGCGAACTCTGGGTACATGTCTATCACCTCCAGCAGATCTTCTCTCTGAATGGTGCTCAGGTCGCAGTAACTCAGGGCTCGCACATCAGCGTTGGACTTTCCAGGCTTGGCAAACAGATGGATCATTTCACCAAAGATGTCATTTTTTCCTGATATCAACACACACACAAAGAGACAATAAATCGACTCGCAAGGTTCACTGGGGTAAGGAAAAAATGTCAACTTCACCTGCAATGACTTCTACAAATAGTCATGCGCATTGCAGAGAGGAATTTATGTCGTGATTTCTATGGGGACTTATCTCGCTGTTCCTCAGGCTCTCGTAAAGGGCACAGACGTGTTTGTTTTTGCGGATAATAAAAATCAAACAGCCTTTCCTCTCTGTGTAGATGTTCTCCCAAAGCCTGTGCATCAGTTGTCTTTTTATCTTTGATCCATTATTCACGCCGAGGAATAAATGCTAACTCAAAGTGACTTTGAAGTGAAGGGAAAGGAGGGTTGGATTGTGATTGACACACTTGTTGTGTACTTCAAAGGAAAAATGTGTTGATATTGGCTATTTTACAGTGAAGCCAGTTTTTCAGCAAATCTCTAGGTAGTCATGGTTAGCTTATAGTTTCAAAATGAAGGGATAAAAGCTGAAATAAGGGTAAATTTTGCAAAGAAAAAAAAAAAAAAAGAAGGACCAGAGGTCTGGTTTAAAAGCAGTGATGAAAAATCCCTTTGTTGATCCTGGGGTTCACTAAATGCCAACACTGTAAGCAGGGGTTCAGGAGAAAGAGATATGATATTTTGGCTGCCAGTGTGCCTTTCACAGCATGTACCGGACACCTTTCTGCCACAGAGGACAGCCTCACACAGAGTGTTGTATCTCACCCCCACATACAGCTTTCAGCACGAGGATTTAGACAGTCATTAGCCTGGATGGCAGTGCAAGAGACTAATTCCTCACCTGTGGAACAATGCTAATAGCCTTGTTGGACTTGGTATCATTACATGCACTATCAGCTGACCGTTACCTTGTTAGAGGCTTGTGCAATCAATTGTAGGCGATAACACAGAAGCAAACACAAGCAGCATTCAAGTTTTCACAAACAAACTGCAGCCAAATGGTGCTGATAGAGCGTTATGTTTGTAATATAAATGGGCTGATCTATGAGATCGGTGACTTTTCCAGTGTGTTTGTTAATAATGGGTTTTGTGTGATGCAGCAGCTTTTGCTAAGCTTAAACCCCATTCTGTCAGGTGCAGCTTTGGAGAGCATTCATCTCATGAATAATGGCAAGTTTAATCCAGGCTTGGCCTGCAGCACCTGGTCGTGGTTCACCCGTGAAGAAAAAGATAAATACTCATTATTCTAATATGAGTAATGAGTATTCAGTATCACTATATTACTAAGGCAAAATATTATTAATACATTTAAAGCTGGCAATTGTTTTGGTGTGTTTAGTCTTTTACTGTCCTTTTTTTTATAATCTCTATTTTGCAGCTTTAACTCATTTCCCTGTGCTGTCAGAAAAGTGACAGCTATTTCACCGTGTTCTTTGAAATTGCCAAACAACCTTTCATGGAGCCACTTAATAGAAATGTCAGAGTCTCAAACCTGCCACATGCACAGCGCTGTTGCCCAGAGGACAGAAATAGAGGGGGGGGGGGGGGGGCAGCAGGCACACCTTGTCATTCTTGTCGAAATGTGTGAACACGATGTGGTTTAGCTGCTGTAATGACTTCAAAATTATTCACGTTAGGACTCAAATTATAACAGCTAATTCTTTTATACGCATTCGAGTCATGCTGAGGTTCCTTGTAAGTATTGCTGTGTTAAAATAATGTATGTATGTGTGTGCGTGAACTGCACTTGCTATGCTTTCCTGAGCTTATCTCCACATATTTGAAAACATTGAGCATCCTGGGGAGATTAGGAAGTCATCTCAATCAATAATTCAAATCAGAATAAACTACATAATTAATACCCCTCACAAAAAGTCAAGAGTGGAAACCTGCGTGTGTATTAAAGGCAACTTCTGTGTTTTCCAGATATTTTCTGACATTTTAAATCACGGCATCCTGATAGCGCTAGACAATACATCTGCTTATGCAAACTCACGAAACCAGGAAGGGTTTTTCATCTTTGGCTCAACAGGTTTCATGCTGACATTCAACACAGTCAGCTGAGAGATACACAATAGGGATGTATCTTTTACAGTTGTTTATACCTCACTGTGATAGGTGGAGGTTTTAGGAACAACAGTGATGATACGGATGATGGACTCTGGCAAAAGGTCAAACAAAAAAACAATCTGTCTTTGCTTAAAGGAGATAAAAGAACATTTCACAGCACATACATAACAATCTCTTAATCTCTCAATTCATTTAGCACGCGCCACTCAGGTTGCCCATTATGATACTTCACATAATCAACAAGGGATTGTATTTACCCAGGATGGCTACCACAATGTCATCTTTCAGGATCTCAATAGAGCCGCGGGACAGAAAGTAGAGAGCCGTGAGCACGTCACCGCTGTGGACCAGCGTGTCTCCAGGGAGGGGCATGAGTCGTTTTGAAGTGCATGGCCAAGGCCCTCAGGCAGCCTTTGCTGGCTCCTTGGAACGCTTTGCAGTTGTGAAGAAGATTCCTGTTGAGGTGAAGGCAGATATCTGCCTGCAGGCACTCAGGAAAACCTTTTAACACCTGTGATGCAGACAAAAATCAGTAAGTAATAAGTAAAGTAAGTAATATGCTCAAAGAGATCCATTTAGATAATGGTTCTGCGATCCGGTGGAAGCTGTGCGCAGCAAATGTGTTAAGATGAATGTACTTTTTGTCAGAGAAGTTGTTACTAAGCTCGACAATAGCACAGAGATAAGGACATGACATGATGTATCTTAAGAAAAAGCTCACGTGTAATAGAACATATGGGATGTTGTTGTTTCGTACACAATGTTCCATCTGGTCTTAATGGGTTAATGAAGATGCCTTCATATAAATAATACCAAGATGTAACATTTGCTGATTTTGTAGGATTTTCATGACAAATGTTGCATGTAAAAATAACTGCCACCTGGATTTATGTAACCGCCCCCCTGAGCTAAACACAGCACAAGACCTGCTCAGTTTTGGCTTCAACTCTTTCTTTTCTTGAACTGGTAACACATAATATCAAAGTGAGGAGAAAGTCTATTTTGTGATAAACTCAAACAACACCACCACCGTTTTTATACCTTAAATCAATTCATTTGTAGAAGCAAGGGATTAAACGCAGACTTTTGATGTATGCGTCCACTTTAAAAAGGAAAGAACTGACTTAGTATTTTTACATAACGCTGTTAAAGCAGAAAAACAGACTTCTCTGACCAGTAACCACATTTAATAATCACAACTTGTATGCTTTATCCTATTTGTTTATAGTGTATATCACATACTAAATGCCATTTCATCATTATAAGATTCTTGCTAATCAAAACAGTTTTTCAAGCAGGTGGATCCACAAATCACAGCGATAGATGAGGAGCTTATGTATGGGAATGTAATTCTGTAATTAATTAATTAATTCAGACTTTCATTTAATCTTTATGGTTATCATCATAATGCCTAAACTTTAATTGCTTGAACTGATGAAAAACTGAGAGGGAGCTTTGACCAAAATCCATAACATTACCTGGGAATGAAATCCTGCTGTAAACCTATATTATTATAATTATAATTACAATATATTTACTCAAACATAAAAGTAATAAATATGCAGAATGCACAAAAAACACATTTCTTGGTGAGGAATATAGTTTGTTGCATGCTAGTAGTTTTACATTCACATAGTTTGCTCTAAAATATGACTTCTTTGCTTTAAGATATGAAACTATGCTATAACAATGAGATGTATTCACACGTAAGTCATACATAAGTGATGGAAATTTCTAATATTGATCAGAGACGTTTTTAGCCATAATAAATAAAAAATTGTAGCCTACCTCCTGTTCTTACCAATGAAGAGATCCAGACGAAAAGTGCACAAGAGAAAGAAAGCTCTTTTTAGAATCTTGTAGGACAGCATTTCTATAATAATTCAGTAAAATCAGAAAAATCTGTTGGGTATCCAATCCAGTTACAGTAGCAGGATGATGATGATGATGATGCCAGTGATCCTTTTTATTTACCGTGTTCATATCGATGCCGTTGGTGTAGGCCCAGGAGTGTTGGAAGTATTCCTCCAGCCTTTGCCTCAGTGGGTTGGGAATCTGGTGAAAGCGTATGAACTCCTTCACCCGTAACATCTGAGCATGATAGCGGGCCGTGCCAGAGTACAACCTCTGGATGATGGCAGAGACATTTCCAAAAATACTGGCATACATGAGGGCTGAAATACCGACAATGAGACACACTGTTAATCTGAACGAATGCTGCTATACATCAAAGTTTAAGCCTTAAACCATTTCAAGTGCCGTGTCAGATAAAAAACAAAATGAAGCTATGCTAAAAGAAAAGAAAAATCTGTAACATACTCACAGCCAATCAACATGACACAGATGGAAAAGATCTTCTCTGAGTTGGTGTTTGGGGAAACATTTCCAAAGCCCACACTGGTCAGACTGCTGAAGGTGAAGTAAAGGGCTGTGACATACTTGTCCTTGATAGAGGGACCAGAGCTGGGATCGCTGTAGTTGTATCTCTTTCCAATGGACACGCCCAGATTGTCCAGCCACCCAATCTTGTGCTCCAAATAGGGCTTTTCCACATTGCCGATGGCGTACCATATACAAGCTAGCCAGTGGGCAATGAGGGCGAAGATGCACATGAGCAGCATCAGGACTGCAGCGCCGTACTCAGAGTAGCGGTCCAGCTTCCTGGCTACACGCACCAATCGCAGGAGCCTAGCTGTCTTCAAGAGGCCAATCAGAGTGGTAGTCTAAAAATATACAGCAGTAGTTTGAATGTTAATATGTCAGACTATTCATACTGCGACAACAGGTTAATACAATAACATGCATCTCATTTAAGTATTGGACATTTGTCATGCAGTTCTCTCATCAATCTTTTGTTTCATATCTACCACAACTGTGTGTTCTCTTTGTTAGCGACACATCTAAAGTTGTGACAAATTATAAGAGTCACTTCACAGACTGAGGTGATGACTGTGTTGTAGCAACTCCCCACAGTTCTTTGGTCAAAGGCAAATGAACACAGGAGTGAAGACAGGAGCAGTCCACAGATAAATCCTCATTTATTCAACACCGAACAGGAAACAACACTCACTCAATGAGTCCCTGGGAGTTTGTTGCCTCTTCTGTGTCATCGAGAAGGGCTTTAGCAACACTAACCACCATTCCCATTAGCGTGGTCATTTATCTACCTGACAATTACTGAATGACCTTTGAAAATGAAGTTAAAGTCTGCACATGAGAGAGACCCTCCTCCCTAATGTTGTATTTAATCTTGATTTTCTGGAGACAAATGAAAAACAAAACCATTCTGGCATTTTCCTCATTCTGTTTCTTTACTGAATGAAGTTAAAGTTGTATTTCATGAGTGGATTCATTTTTGGAAAGACTAACGTCTCACAATATTTTCTTACTATTGTGGAACCATTCTTTGTATTTATATCTCTTTGTTACAACTGTGCCATAAGCCGGGATTTGTGCTAAGCAGAGTCAATAAAAATTGATTGAAAGCAACCTTTATTTTTTCAGCGTATTCTAACTATACTGCAGGACTTTCTGCTTTCTTCCATAACCTTCCTGAATGAGTTTGAACAATATTATGTAAAGCTCTAAAATTCTTTTCTAATGCTAATGTGTACTTTATCTGGTTAAAGTTTGGTTTGCTGATGCCAAAACTGTTGAATATCTAGGATAGACATAACAATTGGTTGTTCCAAGTAAATGTCTTGTTTTTTATGGAAAACTGCACATCTAAAAGGCATTTTATTCAGTTGTGAGCAATGACAGTTGGACCTGAGGTGGATCCAAATGACGCCTGGGCACTCAAATAAGCCATCTGTAATGGCATCTACCTGTCAATCAAGCGGTCACACTGTTAATTATGCGCAACTTGGAGCCTTAATATCATCTGAACCAGTGAGTTAAAAAATAATCACCCCCCCTCACAGGTGTTATGGACGGGGAAATAAAACATGTTTATTTCTGCTGTGAAGTTGGATATTTTAATACGGGCACTTATGTAGATTGACTCACTTCTGCAGCCAGCTTCAAGTGGACGCTTGAGGAATTACAGTTTTTAGCACTTCCGCATTGACCTTTCTGTGTAGGATTTACATATTGGAAATCTGAGTGCGAGTACTTTTGTCTGTTGGTATGTTAGCCTTTAACTTGAATTTAAAGCCTTACGCTGACACAAATGTGAGGTATAAAATATGTGCACACATATTTGTGGAGTTTAATGGATGATCAGGATTTTGTGCGCTTCTCTGATCATAATATAGACCTTTTTTACTGCTGCATTTATTACTCATCTAACAACACTTAAGAAAAAAATAGTTAGGACAATCTAAACATGAAATATTAAATTTGGCCTTTAAAATCTCATATTGATTAAACCTACAAGCACACTGCACTCTTCAATCTAATGAAAGTTATGTTCAATTAAGTCTTAAATGTACCTGCACAAGCAATTATGTAACACAGCTGCCCTCCCCTCCCCTCCCCGTGTTCCTCTCTAATGGGAACTCTCTCTAATGTTTAAGGGGTTCAAGTTGGGACAAAGCACTCAGCTTCTTTTCCACCGCGTTCACAGTGAAACAGCTTGGAATATTTTTTTTGTTTTTTTTATTTCTATAATTATTATTATTATTATTAACAAAACACTGCATGGTGCCAATTTTGCATAATGCCTCTCGCAGTACGTTCAATCTTCTGGCAGGGCAGAGTTGTTTTGAAAGCAACAAGACATTGATTGAAATCTATTTCAAATATATTTCTTTGCTCTAATCAAAAGGTTTACTTAAGTGCTTGTAGGTTAAAAGCGTCTTATTAAGCTGCTAAATTAAATGAGCCTTGTGAAAACCATCTGCCACTGTCTCAGTTGCTTTTATTTTCTGAATGAGAATGCAGTTGAGCGGAACTTTGCGTGTTCAGTCTGAAAACCATAAAAACAAAGCTGGGAAGCTATAAATGCAACCAATGTATCAGGATGTAATCAGGGTATATATGCTGTCCTATTTATAGCCCTGAAGGGGAAGTGACGAGTTTCCCCCGTCAGTTAATTTATGAAATGGAAATCAAGTTAATAGCGTTGATTTCCCTGAGGCAAAAAATATGTTTTACGCACAACTTAACACGTAGATTTGCCAGGATTGTTTTGTGATTTGTTCTTGTGAGAGAAACAAACGTCCATTTTCTTTTTGATTTGTTGTCATTCACTGACTCAGCAGCAAAAGCAGCCACAGCAGCAGCAGCAGCCGCGGTGGAAAAGATGATTATGGTTTATAATCAGGAGCTTTTCTGGTGTAATGGAGTGCCTACAAAGAACGATAAAGCACTGAAGTGGATCCAGAGCCTGAGGGGACATATCCTACCAACAAACAAGCCAGCAGGCCTGGCAGCCAGCCTACCAATGGCCATCTCACATCTGCATGTAAGCTGTGCACACAGCCCTGTTGGCCTGCTCCTCACATAAATGCATCATTGATTGCCATTTGGTAAGCCATTAATCCGTGTAAATGGATTCTAGAATGAGGACCATTCAAAAAAAAAAAAAGGAAAAAAAGAGGAAAAAACAAACAAACATGCAATTTAAAGTAATCCTTTCAGAGCAGAGACAGAAAGATTCAGGCTTTAAGTAGTGGCCCAGGGGCACAAGTCTGGACTTAGTAAAAGGATCACAGTGCAAGCATGGCTAGCATGATGTGCAGTAAACCTCCCTGGGAGGAAAGAAAACAGGTAAAAACATATACAGTAGAGATAACTTACCTCATCTGATCCTGAGCCAAAGATAAGAAGGTCAAAGGGGATCGCCGCCACCATGTCTATAAGGAACCAGCCTTTAAAGTAATGGATTGCTATCTTAGCTGGATCGCTGACCACCTCCTCGTTCTGGTTCACGTAAGTGGTCCTGAAGTTTATGAGGATGTCAATGATGAACATGATGTCCACGATTAAATCCACTACATTGAGAGGGCTGCAGGAGTATCCACATTCACGCCTCTTCTGCTCCCCTTGGTCATTGAGAAGAAAAGCAGCAGAGTAAGGGGTGAGGATTGCTGTGTAGATGACCAACAGCAGGATTAGCCAGTCCCACACAGCTTTGAAGGGGCTGTAGTGGAGGATGGTGAACTTGTCGATGCGCGCTGTCTGGAGTTTATACTCTGGTAGCACATCAGCTCCAAGTGACAGGACCTGAAGGAGTATTAAGAGAGGGTCAGAGCAGTAAGGGAAACCACCTGATTACACCACTTCATGTGCGCTTAATTTTAATACGGGTCAAAACTCTTAGCTAGAATAGTATCACTGATGATGAAAACTTTTTCTGTCATCTGTCTAAATTTATAATGCCAGTGTTTCCCTTTGTGGTACAAAGAATCTGTTTGCTGATCATCCTTGTGACAGTTTGATCAAAGACACCTTCATGTACTTAATTCTTATGGTAATTACCGCTGAAGCTCACTGGGTAATTTAGCTTACAGACTTCAAGGACTGATTTGACAGCAATGGTGACACACTAATGTGAGTGCTTTGCAGTCAAACAGTATTAAGTAAAGGCAGCCACTCTAGTATGACAAGTAGATTGCCTATGACCTGGCACCATGAATAATGTGACTGCAACTGACTCGTTCCACATTTGCAAGAGGTACATTCTGTACTCTTGGTAAAAAAAAAACAGTAAGCACTTTACTGTGCAGGTGATAAATTGGAGAAAAGGTGTATAATAATATTTAATTACATATATTTTGGGTGAGTAAACACTTGTTTTAATTGCCCCACATGAATGAACTCCGGCTGGATGGTAAATTATTCAGTGTGTGCTCCGGAAGGCCAAGCTGTCCCCTGTTTTTGGCTTAATAAGCAGTGGCAGACAAAGAGAGAGGGCTCTCTTATAGCAGAAAATAGTGCAGGAGTGAGGATGAGGGCAGCAGGTCTTTCTATTCATTTCAGCACATTCCTCTATCTTCAACACATGAATTATAGATTTGCCCATGCTAGCAGTCAGGAAGTAGATGCAGTGTTCACGTCTCAGTGGTGTCTCCAAACTAAAGTCAGCAGGGAGGGAGATCATTTAATCATGACGATAGTTTGCCTTAATTTATGAATGAGAAAGCTCTGTTGAAAGAAGTTTGAATATAAGGTTTCCTGGCCTCTGTTGTTCCTAACGTTGACCGTACGTACAAGCAGTATTGTTTTTCTGTTGTAGTGTGACCTACAAACAGTTTTAAAATTTGCTGCCCGTGGCAGTTTCTACCCAGAGAATAAAAGAAATGTTATTTTACAGAATGATTCAAGTTTATATGGGCTATCTAATCAAAGATGAATCATGGGTAATCATTAATCAAATGTTGCAATGAATGCCTGTACTCTCAGCCGTCCTTGGCAAGCTGGCATCAGCTGTGCTGCTAGTCTTGTCAGCAGGGAATTCTGCCACCAGGTAGCCCTTGTTTCAGCCATATGACAGGAAGTGTTGGTCCTGCTGCATTGTCCTTGAGCAAGAAACTAGATCCCCACTAGAATGAACCTGCATTTGGACTTGCAAGTAAAAAGATTTTACGAAGGATCAGTGGAGTGTCATTGTTCTCTCTTTCGGAAACATTGGCCTTCAGCTGATGTTGATGAGTAGGAATTCTCAATTATCCCTTCATTCTTGATGATGGCAACATGTGCTGTGTATCACACTATCCCACAACTCTCAATGATGGCGCGTATTATTGAGAAGTATTTTAAAATGACCCACTGCAGATGTTACAGGATGACGGGCTACTAGCAAAGATATGGTTTATATGGTTCAGAATAAGCAACACCGAGCAAAGTTGAACTGCCTGGCTCACCTGTGTGACTTTTTCTGTGACGTTGTGAGTTCTGTCTTTGACCTTCGGTGCTATGATGGCCGTCTCGGATGTTGGCGGAGAGTGAGTCTTCTTATCCGTCCCCTCAGAGAAGTTGAGTGCAATCAGAGGGATCTTGTTGATGGTGCTATACTTGTTGATGTTGGAATCAGAGGTAGAGCCGAGCAGGCTGGACTTCACGTGATTATAAGGGGCTGGTGGTTTAGAGCAAATAGCGGACACGTTAGCACCTATTTCAACTGTATCCATTGACATGAGTTGAAAGCTTAGCTTAAGAACTAAAGCAGTTAATATTTTAGTCAAATAATGATGTCGGTTTTTGGTTCTGCAAGCATGGACTTATAGGAATGCTTCACTGACTTTAAACTTTATTTCTTTGTTTTATATATTAGAGTAACATGACAGTGATACATAGTGCTCTGTATACTATAGGTACTTTTTCTGCAAAAAAGGAATCTACTACAGTTCAGCTGGATTATGTTGTTGAAAATTGAGTCGGGTACTGAGAACTGTACTTGGCTGCAAATAAGGACCAATTAGAAATTTAGAGGAACTGGTGATTTATTTAAAAACACAAACCTTTCAGTTTTTTTCAATGTTCCTAAAAGCAAAGTTTTGACCTATGGTGCTTCTTTTTTCATCACTGGTTACACATGCATCAACGCACATGTGTTAACAGTATGGTGGACTGCAGCAAGTGCATCTCTTGCTAAAATCATTTTATAGGAAATGTGTTTCTGTGACCTGAACACAATTTTTGTATATAGACAGCAATGCATTAGTTTAGGTTTTTCCCACAGATACTTAATGGCTAGCATAGCTTGGAACAATAGCTAGTTAGCAAAACTACTACACTATCATACAACACAAGCATACATTCATGCAGGTTGATCTAAAAGCAATGCTTTGATTAGTATATGATGAGAGCAGATATGAGCCTTATATTATCACATTATATGACTGCTGATGTGACAAAATCACCACATCGGTGTAAGTATACAACCGTTACACGTAGCCTAGTTAAGTGCAGTAAGCCCTCTCAACCTGTCCACCAAAAGTGGATCTGTGAAGAGCATTTATGCTGATTGCCTTGCTTGAAAGTCATGCTCCAAAACAGCACCAAGCAGTGAAATCATGGGCAGAAATACATGATTACCTCTGACAAGGCTACCATTGTCTAAAGGCAGCATTTTATGGACAGAGCAAATAAAGAAGAAACATTTTAATACTATAACTAAAACTATAAACATATAAGAACAGACGAGAAGAGCAAAGATAAAGTAAAGTTAATTAAACAAAAATAGTGTCCCATAAACATAACATTTGACGACCAAATCTGTGTACATTGTGTTTGCTGACCCCAGTGTTAACATTCGTCTGTATTCTAATGCAAACTAAACCATAATGTGATGGTTGGGCTGTAGCACTGCAGGCCTACTGTAATACATACCTTCACTTGTATGACGATCCCTGAATGCGCTTTTGGAATTGGAGTAGGCTTCAATTTCATGGACGGATGAGGCCCGCCTCATGCTATTGATGCTGCCTCTGGGGAAGGTGTTTGACAGGGTGGTGGTGGTCTGGTGCAGCTCTGTCTGGTACAGCTTCTCCCAGGGGAGTTTAGGGGACGAATGGTCAGCTGGTTCAGGACCGATGCTAGCTTGGGAAGAGTGGTGGCTAGAGCTTATGAGGCCATGCGTGTCATTGGCCTCAATGGGACTGCAAAGGCTCTTGGTGGGTGAGGGGAAGTTCTGCAGGGCCACTGAGTCCTCATTCTCTTTCGGTGAGTCCACCATCACAGCATCTGGGTCCTCTTGTGGAAGAGATTGCTTGTTGGTATTCATTAGGCTCAATGCGGCCTGGCGGAAGCGAAAGAATCTGCTCCTCCCTAGAAAATGGGAAAAAATTGAGAAGCATCGTCATGTTTTTTTCGGACTCAAAAATCTAAAACTTGCAAGTAACTAACCCTAACCGTACATTAATTTACTACTGACTGTATGATAATGTATTATTATATCATTTTTACCTTGTACTATTGGTCATTTTTCGTTTTTTTGGTACTACAATGGTAAAACAAAAAGTATATAGTGGCCCATCATGGAAAAAAGCAGATGTTGAAACGTGTCTGCTAATAAATAGACTGTATTTGTCCCCAGGCAAACAGGGCATAGAAATTCTGTAAATGAAGCGTCAATATTTTATTAACAAAGCTGTGTTTAACAGAACATTACATGCCCTAGTGTTAAATATTGTCTGTGTTAGGAAATCAGTGAACTAAACCATGAAAATGAAGACAAATTAAAAAGATCCGGTTTTGCCACATTGCAACATATCTCCATTCGGTGCCCATGAGAATGAGAAAGAGCAGATTGCACAGTTGATTTATTATGCCTCAATGATTTGAGACAGGAAGACAATTTTTTAGCCACATTTTCAGAATGGACTCAGTAGCAAATGTTAACGACCTCTTGGGACGGAGCGAAAGTTTTGGATCATTAACAATAGAATAGAGGGTGAAAGCGAACCTTGCCTCACTCATGAGGCACCCATCTTTCAGCACCCTCCTTACATAACGTCATTGCCATCTGTTTCCATTCCCTGGCCAAATGTGCTGATGTTACAACTATAGCAGCTTACAATAGAGCCGTGACACTCAACAAGTTTCCTGGAGAGGAACCTAATGACATCCTGAGCTGAGATACGGACAACCTTTCTGTCTGTTCTCTGCAGGGAGAGATTGCGTCATCTGTGCTGTTGCGCTGGCTAAATGCTTATGTAATACCTATATAACATATTTTAGTAGTCTACCTCACAACACTCAAGTAAGATTGTTGCTATAGTGGCTAAAGTAAAATATCCTTGTTGTGGTGTATACATGATCACAACTGACATAATCACCAGCACACATACATTACTAAAAATATATTATGGTAATACACAGATAAATTATACATTATCCAGTACTATAAAGCTTAAAATATCCATATTTGACTTCACTTTTTCAGTTGGAATAAAATTTATCTTACCAGATACCTCCAACGCAAACATTTCCTTTAGGTTCAGCTGTACTTTGTGTTTATTGCTAATTAGCAAATATTAGCATGCCAAAATGTTCAACTAAAATGGTAATCATGGTCAACATTATACATGCTAAACATCAGCATGTTAGCATTGCAACTGTGAGCATGTTAACATGTGATGTTAGCGTTTGTTAACCACAACTTTAGCTTCACCAAACTTGAATTTCTCAACCTGTAAAGTGAGTAAACATGCATTTTACATATCTGAGGGAGAAATAGTGAAATTAGGACAGGAGTCTGAACAACCAGACTTGTTTTTGAAGACATGTCATTACTCATTCAGGAAGCTTCATAGATTCCATTGATTCGTTGGGTGTCTGAGCATTTTAAACATCTTGGTTTTTCCACACCTCGTTGTCACATGAGGGTCATGTGAGAATTATCAGTTACATGTATGTAAGAGATTAGCAGCCTGGGAGGGAATATCAAGGTGACATTGTAGGCTGCTGATAAGTGGTGATGCAGCAGACCTTCCTCTGTTCACGGTTGTTCCAATTTAAGATAGATTGCTTTCCCCTCCATCAAACCTTTTTTCTTCTGTTTCACCTTGGTTTCTCAAAGGAGTGTCCCTTATTGTTGTTCATACATAGATAGACTGCTGAGACTTGACCTGAAGAGTTATCCCTCCAATATTGGATCATATTGGGTTTGTTCACCGGTTGTTTTGTCTCACTGACGTATGGGTCTTGGTTTATGGTCATTAGAGTGGACAGGTATCTGCCTTTGTGTGTTGTTGGGTTTGATATAACAGGGATGCTGTGTTTCCTTTGTGCGTTGCTCTGGAGTCTTGCTGCTATTTCACACGTTGATTCAGGGGAAGCTGATGACTCACACACACTGTCATAAGATCTTAACAGCTCAGATGTGGCCTGAAGTGTGTGACTTTTAAGTGTGATTAATCAAGAGAGGTTCACCTACTTGGGACTTCCTACTAGTGAGTAGACTGATTAAATCTCTTGGTTCACGTCAACCAGTTGTCTATGGTTAAATATTATTAAATAACCTATTACCTGGATGACTGAGAAAGTATTACAAGGGGGGCTGATTTCTCCTAGCACTGAAGGAAACATGTGGACCTATCCTCCCCAAAATATGTTTATTCTTGTTACTGGGATGTTTTACAGCTGAGGGTGAAGAGTTGAGGATGAGGATCAGTACTGCTAGTACTCTTGGTGGATTATCGCCCTTTGCATGCAAGTTGCTGCTTCAAGGAAAAGAGTTGAAGTATCTTGGGGTCTTGATCACAAATGAGGGTAAGATAACATCGATGCAACATAAGCAGGGTTACAGACTTTGTATCTTATTGTTGTGGTGAAAAAGCAAAGCACAGCCTGAAGACGAAACTCTTGATTTACCAGTTGATTTATGTTCCAGCGATCAGCTATGCTCGTGAGCTGTGGGAATTATTTAAGACAATGAGATTGTGGATACAAGCACATGGATGGGTGTTTGGGTTCATCCTCTCAATAGGAAGAGGACACAGACAGAGCTCAGAGTGGACGTGCTGATCATTTATATTTAAAGAAAGTAGCTCGACTGGGCCTCTATTTTGAAAGTTTGTTGAATTTAATAGACAAGATTGCAAATTCAGATTTGTATATTTACTCCGCAACTTAAAAGTGGAGCCAGTGTTCAGTTTGTCCAACATCTATTGACATAAAAGGCCTCATTTTAGGGTAACAAAACTCAAATATTATTATTTTCAAGTGATTATACGCTACTGAAAACATAGTTAAGCACTTAATATTCCATTTATATCATATGCTGTAATCTTTCACACTGAACCTTTAAAGAATTCAAAGAGAATAGTGATGGGGAACCTTTACAATCAAAGCCTAAGTTACTGTATTGTACAATGTATGATATGCACCCAGTTGTGGACGGAACAGTAAAACAAAAGTCTCTGTGCACTGAGCAGTGTATCTTTTTCGCAGGGTAATTTCTAACTATTGTCTCTGGTTGCCTTGAAGGCATGTTGAGGTTGCTGAATGGGGTGTTCTAGATGGCAGCTCAGGGAAAAAGGGATTACTCTCTTCCAGGCTCAATATTGTGCTAGTTGACACCTGCAGGCTTATTGCCTGCTGTCAGCACCAGATCATAATTAGCCCCCCAATGTCCAAAAATCACTTTTCACAGGCTGCTACACTCAAATATATGGCCAGGCTATTTGGAAATGTTCTCACTGATAATTTCAGGTAAAAAAAAAAAAAAAAAAAAAAAAGCAGTGACGTGTCAAGGTTCTTCCTCTGCCAATGAGACAATTCTGTCATTCTGGTTTAAAGGCCTGATATTGTAATTTGTAAGCATTGCTGTATCTAGTTATGGTCTGAATGCTGTTAATGTAATGTATTTGTCATACAGATATTAAAAAATACAGAACACGTGGTGTGTAACAGTCACTATGTGCACATAATATAGTCTGATACCATGCAGCTTCATGACAAAATTATTATCATCAGTGTTTAAAATTACACGTTTATGCCCTGGTGTTACCTAAGCACAAAGACAAAAACAATGGTAAGGTCATACTTTAAGTGTGATGTGTGCATGTAGCCAAGACTCTTTGTAATGTAAAGTCACATCATATGTTTATCTGCACCATCTACCCACAGATCCCCCCGCTGAAGCGCTGTCACAAGCACTCAGCTCTGATTAACAATGCTAGCAACGGACACAGGCACTCACTCACACATGAACAGATACGCACGTGCGTGCGCGCGTGGCACACATATGCATGCGTGCGCACACACTTAAAGTGCACACACATACAGACAATAACAGCACAAGCCGAATGCCAGTGCCTTGAAGGAATTCATGCTGAGTGAAGTGGATCGCTGAGCTCCGGTCAGAGAAGAGATGCTGAGTGCCTCCAATCAGAGAGGAGCTGGAATGTCTCATTGACATTTACACCTACTGACACACATCCAAATAAAAAATGAGGGTGCAGTACATGTATGCATGCACTGTATATCTTCTCCCAGAAGACAAAACAGACAGGACGGTAAAGAATTAAACATATTTTTTTTACAAGATATGGTTATGTAAGCAGAACACTCCAACTGTATTGTCCTGGCAAACTAAATAATGCAGACTTTTTGGGAATAACAGGAGCTGGAAGCAAGAAGAAACATGACTGGAGAGTTACACTGAGCATGTCAGGAATCAAAATCTCTAGTGCTTAATTAGTGTCTAACAGATGTAGAGGGTTATTTTAATGAATTATCTCAATTACAGCACACTTATACAACTGCCCTTTGTCAAAGGAGCGAGGAATTAGCTGTTTAAAGAATGGCGCCATCTCAGAAAATGTGCACAGGTTTAATTTGGAGGAAAAAATATGTGACAGATGCAATGCCATGCATATTTCTTTGGTAGCCAGAATTTCTGCCAGAAAATACTGGTGTGAAATGACTTATCAGAATTTAATTTATTCCATAGCAATGATTTTTTTAGGTACTTCTATATCATAGTAAGGAGAGAACAGTATATCAAATACTCACTTTGATCTGACTTTGTAGGGGACGTTGGGCTTATCTTCTCCGTGGAGTTGTCACTCTCCTCATCCACGACGTAATCAAAATTTAAGATAAACATCATCACCACGCCGTCCTCATTTTTCACCGGGATTATGTGAATGTTGCACTGAAAGTCAGACCCTGAAAGAGAAACAAAGTGTTGACCTCAAAGTATAGAAAAAAATCAATCAAACAAGTCATTGTAGAGTTCTTGATTTAGAATGATACATAAAGGGAAATCTAAAAATGACTAACACCTCCCTCTGGTTTCATATTAATGCTGGAAAAACGGAGGAGAAGTTGATCCGATTTAAAGGTCAATGCCTGCATGTCAGAACAAATGAAATAGTTGAGATAAAATAAGTAAGCCCAGGGGTTAAACAAACTACATGTTTATATGTGTGTTCATGTGAGATGCATGTCGATTCGAGCCCGTATAGATGTATGTGTTTCAATGAGCAATTCATTTCAGGCTTGCAGAAGTTGGATAAGTATGATGCAAGAGCCACACTATGGTACAGGCATCAGGGTTTAGTAGAATAGATCAAACACGCAGGACAGATTACAGCCAATTTAGAGGATTGCAATATGCTCATAGGAATAATGACTGGAGCAGAGAAAACAATCTGTGATCTAAATTCGGTCTTTAGCCCAGAGCATTTCTCAATTTCCCAACTGCATTGGTTATAGCTGTGTTAGTAAAAGCTACTGATGCCTGCAGGCAGAACTGCCCACCAACAAAACTTTCTAGTCCCTGGGCCCTAAAAAATAACAACACAATACCAACTCTATATATCACAGTGACCATCTCTGGTGAGCTCTGAATTTAATAATCAAAAATCCACATTACAAATATTCAAAAACTGATTTTTTTTTAGAGGTTATAACAATAGCGGTATTCGTCACCTGGCCTACAAAATCAAAATGTCTGAGACTAAATGTCCCTTTGTCTCTCTACATAGGTCTGTCTGTCTTCCTGTCTGGCTTGTTGTGTTGCTCCTACTCACAGAGGACACATATTACCAGTGTTCACTGTAATCTCCGCAGGGCTCACAGACACCCTGCCAGTAGCATTCATTAGCAGTAGACTTGCTGTCTGACTAAATATAACAAGCTCGGTCTGCCTCAACATGCCAGAGTTTTGTTGGAAGGATTTCTGCATCAAAACTCCCAGAAGTAATGCAGCATTGTCACAGCTGACAATATGATAACGTGATTTTAATACAATGGAAAACTTCAGACATGTACAGTATTTGAGGGGACACAGGTAGAACTTCTCAGCTGTACCAGGTGAATTAATGGGAATAAATAGCACCGCTGCATACACTTGTGTCTGTGTGTGTGCGTGTGTGCTCTATGTGGATAAAAGGACCAGCGGGTGTGCACTCCACACCCATCTTGTCTGGTGTCATGGGTGCCTGGTTGTGTTATGTTGTAAAGTAGAAGAGCGGTGCTTAGAGAGCTACTGTGAGTCCTTCCCCAGAAAATCCCCTTTTTCATAAAAAGCACTTTTCTGCATTTCCCAGAAAGCCTCCACTTAATTCTACATAGTCCCTGCTATAAAAGGGAACATTTTTAGTTTTGACTTTTATGTGTTTGATTTAACAGTATGCTCATTTTTCATAGTGAAGGAGAAACTAAGTGAGCCAGAGAGATATTCAGTATCGACTTTTAATTATCTATTAAATCCCGCAGGAATTAAACTTGTTAGTGATGAATCCTTAAAAAATGAATTCACTCCAAAGAATCTGCACTTATTGATGTTATTTTTTTTTCTTTTATTCAAACGCGGACCCTGGAGTGGTGACAGGAAATGAGAGAAGAGATTATAATTATCATTACATTTCTAATGCCAGATTTCTAACCACATAGTCTTGTTTTCTGATTAAAATGTGCAAATGGATTCCGACAAATCCTGTCGTTGTTCTTGTGACAGTTAATGAGAAAGGTATGTCCAAATACATTCAGACAAACATCCACTTTTCTAATGAACCACTCAAGATAAGCAAATTATATGCATGTTATAGCATATGCTATTTATTTGAGTTCTTCATATGTCATTAATCAAAGATAAAAAAATATTTAGCCTTGTGTGTTCTCAGTAAGACTATAAGACACTTCCCTGTCTGAAATACATTGCACAAGACTCGAGCAGATAGGAGCCGTTTAGAGATGAAAAATGACAATATGAGAATTGAACATTTCTCCTCCTTATGATGCAGATGTCCGCTTTGCTCCATTGTTCAGGCATGCGAGTAGACTTGATCTAAATGTCGCCCTGTCAAGGGTTTTCTATAGGTTTCTGAACAGAGCAATAACCTGTGCATTAAATATAGTATTAAGGGTTCCCTGCAACATGGTTGCATGCTTACATGTAAATATAAGCATAATCATAGTTTTAACAGAATATTTTAGACAACATAAGCATTGTATGCAACAGCATTATCAGCTGACATTCACACATAATGTGAATGAAATACTGAATAAAAGCTCTAGAAAGATAGCAGTAATGCACTGAATATCTATACTTGTTAACAGAGATCTAGTGCACATTATGTAAAACTACGCTCTGTGCGGCCAAGATGGTAAATTCAGCAGAAACATTTCTGGGCTGCAGTTTACCTCACCAGATGGGAAAAACAATAGTCATGCTTAAAGGCTAAACCATGGGGGTCTCTTCTCATCTGGTCCCCTGCTGAATGTCACCTCTGCCGAAATGGATCAAAAGAAATCGTCTTCATAGCATCTATGTTCTGATGATATGATCTGATGATATGTTCTTATCACTATTCGTAAAGACTTGCGCATTTGCCCACAGTGGTCTTGCCCTGGTGAGCAAGAGGAACTTTTTGTGAATAAAACAGGGAGAGCTTTTCTTCCCTTCACCCCAAATCAGTGGCAGTAAGCCATGTGATCAGCAGAGCTACTCATGACCTGAAGAAAGACGGCCTCTGTCATTGATTGGGAACAACCGTGTTATTCATCTTCTTCATGACTTCCAACAAAGGTCAACAGCCGACTGAAGGTATTTTGGTGGGGGAAATGATTTGAACCCAAAGCTTTGATCAGATTTTCTCCCTGTTTGTGATTCTCCTTAGTCAACTAAACCTTATTCAACACTTACTGAAATCCACGGCATCCCATGATACAACTAACTGCTGGTTATACAAGATTATTATTTAAGAGGACCCGCGGCATTTCTAGATATAAAAGACTCATTGTAAGGTAACAAAAACAGAACTATTCTTATTTTAAGGTGATTATACACTAATGAAGATTTAAGATTATATTCCATTTCCACCATATTCTGAAGAGTAAGAACCCTAAATCTGAAAACTGAATTCAGATGGAGAGTTCCCACTTTCTAGATATGTGATGCGCCCCCCTGTTGACTAAAAAATTGCCTTGGCAGACATGACTTCTCAGCTGAAGTGTCACGACAAACAGAGAAGCTGTGATCTTTTTCAGATTCATTGGCAAATAAGTCTGGACTGGAGGGAAAAACAGCAACAAAACAGAATAAAAAAACATATAAAATCAAATGTATGACTATGACAACAATATGCACTGGAGACATAAACCACCAAACCATTTTAGACACATTGAAGTTACTTTTTAGTATCCTCACAATTCATACATGAAGTGTTTTGCATTCATTCATACATGCATTCATTTTATTTGGTCTTATATTTGAGTTTTTTTTCCTCACTTCAGTTTAATAGCTTGACTAATAGCACGCTCTCTATCCCATCTATAGGCGTCAGTACACTTTAAGCAAAGTGCCCGTTGGGTCATCAAACAGCATCTGAAAGCACCTCAAAGCCTTCAAGAAGACTGTTCAAAAGGATGCGTTATCTCTTTTATATAATTCATTACGTCTCGTCCCTCACTATGATGGCAGGCTTTTCACGCCACCTTTGAGTGTCGCTTTTTTGAACAGGTAGGCAACACTTCATACAAGCTAGTTGGTAACAAGCATACCCGACCTTTATGATGGCTGAGAGAACTCAACGTACTGCAGTGTAGGAAAAGGAGCACAAGAAAATGAAAAAACATCTTCACTTTGAGAATGTGTACGTGTACCTGTAACAGCTCTTGCTCTTGGACAGTGGCAAATAAAGACAAATAGGAAACACATTCACCAATTTGACAAAACATATATGGCTTATAGGACAATGCAGAACTGAGTTTCCTGGGGGCCGCTAATGAAAATGTAATTAGAAAAAGGCAAATTAAAAGCCAATATTTCCAGTAATATCAGAATCATGCAAGCACGTTACTGTAAAACTAAAATATAAATATATATATATCAGTCAACTCACAATCCAACATCAAATCACACTTCCAGGCATGTTCAGCTCTTTTTAGCATCCCTGTGAGCTTTTTTTGTGTTGTAATTTGGTTGCGTGCTTGTGTTTTTTTGTATGTGCAGATTTCTTTAGGTTGGATTATTTATCTTCATATTGGTGAATGTGTCTCTCCTTCACCTTTACATTTGACATGATTAACGTAAATATGAGTGCAAACAAGTTGTAGCGTACAGTATTTGTGCTCCTGGAGACTGCTGACCATTTGGGTTTTCAAGGCTATCCAACCTTCCTGTTCTCCTGCAACACTCAACTAAGCACAACGTAACTGTCCAAACATGGCTGTAGCTGCTAGACATGGTTAACATCATTGACAGTGAGAGCAGTTTGTACCAGTGAGTGTCCATTAATTCCCTGACCTTTATACAGCGTGCTTCCCTGCTAGCCAAGAAATGTTATTTACACCTGCTTGAATGAATGGACAGTGTATTAAGACTAGCTCCCTTTTCATGATGGAAATTTCATTACTCTAGATTCTATTTCCATCATCAATTATTAAAACATTGCTGCTTAATCAAGCGATCCTTTGGACACTGTTACAATGATGACTCACAGGTCAAACAGAGTCGTGGTGAAACTGGAAGATATCTTTAATATACAAAAATACAGTATGTATACACATTTTTTTAAAGTCTTATTTAAAAAAAGAGAAGCTATTTCTGCTGCTCGAATCTGATGTATTGAGGCTTCATATTAATCTGCTTAAAGCTTATCTACTTTAGGGAGAAACAAAAAGTAATATTGTTGAGCGCTGATTTTATGTTTGTATCTTTCTACTATCCACAACTGCAGCTTTTAAACAGTACAGCTGCAGACTACAGCCTGGTAGTAACTCTTGTATAATGAAATCTGACATGTTTTTCGTTTAGGGCTATTCTGCTTAAGCCAATACGCAACGTTACTGGGGCATAGCCAATCGGGACTAGGGCATGTAGGGAGAGGCCATGCAAACTAACCCTTTGTTTAGAGTCCCTAGGCCTTGTGGCAATATCTCGCCTGAGTGAGACCGCTGTAAGCTACACAGCCTGGCCTAATTTCATCTTCAATCAGTGTCTCCGGAGCCATCAGGGATAACTAGCAGCTCGGGCTCAAACTACATTTCATTTGTGTTTATCAATTCATGATATTTTGCTGCGCGATCTTTTTTTTTTTTGTTTGTTTGTTTTTCTCCTGTTTAATTTAGCACAAATAATGTTGGACTGAATGCAATGGATGGTAAAAATTGGAGTTAGCATACAATAACTGAAAAACACAGATGGTATGAAGAGAAATATTAGATTACCACCTCCAGTTTAAGCAACCCATGAGATAAAAATAGGATGTAGATGAGCATTCCTGTATTGTTATAGTGTTCAAAGATCAATCCACCTCTCTACCAATAAACGTGTTTCATATTGTAATTACGGGCAGCAATGGTATAAACCATCCATTATCTAATAAATATGCAAATTTCCTTGTAATGATGATGATATTAATGTCTTCTCTTTCAGATGGAAAGTCCCACCCACCTGCGCTTTTTAATTTGTTACCAATACTTTGACAAGTTGATTTCACAAATGAAACCTGATGAGCAAAGCTCTGTGTGCGTTTCACCTCATACTGCGGGACACCAAAGAGGGCTGAACGTGATGAAAAATGGATAGGCTCTTTTGGAGGGTAGTCATCCAAGTGTCCTGCAGCACACCTTGTGCACTGTAGGCACTCTGCATCCCCCTCCGTCCCTCCGTCCCCTCGCTCTGCTTGCTCCCCTGCCACTAAACCCTCAGCGGGGGTACACGGTCCTTGAGTCTCCTATGCGGGGAGTCACCTATGAAACCCTGCACCTACGCATACCACATGTCCCGGATCATTCAGCACGCTTAGCTAAGCTGCCGCTGTTATGTAGCCATTATCCATTTAACTTCTCTCTGCACGGTGTCAGCTTCCTTTTGTTAACACTCATTCAGGTACAAAGTATTATTACACCCCGTGGAATAGGATAGCTTTACAAAGCCATCAAGGGAAAGCATTTACCTCATTGATTATGTATCATCGTTGGAGGAAGACTGCGTGTGTGGTATCTCCTCTCACAACCCATCTTGGTTGCTCACATAGAGGGGAACGCAAAAATGAGAAACGAAAAAAGGCCCTTCTGCTGAAGGCCATCGCTGTTTTCCCATGGTCCCCTTTGTTCCACTACTTTTAATTTCGAAGCATACGCATAAGCAGCTTAACTTTTTGCCTTTTTAGTGAAAAGAGCCAGAGCTTTGTTGCTCCTGATGTCACATGGCTTCCTTACTCAAATCCTGATCTTACTTTTTTAAGATTTCCCACTGCAGTTAATGACGGGTGAGCCAAAACAAACTACAATATGTCGCACCGCAATCCCTCTGAACACAGGGCACGAGAACATTTAGAGTGAAAAGTGAGGAGAAAAAGAAAGAGGGACTACTGGTTACGTATCTGAGCTGGTTTATTTGCCGTTCTTTCATAACATGCCTGTGTGACATCCAGCAGGTGCGTAGAAAATGGAGGGGTTTAATACAAAGGATTAACTGATTTGCATGAGGACTGATGACTTGAAACAGTTAGGAGAGGAGACACTGAATGCATCCACTTTGCACCCATTAGCTTCAATATGAGGAGCGACTTGAATCAAAATGGCCATCGCTCTCAAGGATGCCATGAATCTTTCATTCCCCTATAGCAATGTGGATTGTGTCCTCCATACCAGTTTAATGCATTTACTCTGTAAGCTGCTCATTCCCAGTCACCGCACTGACAGCCCTGACATCTTTATTCATGAGCACACACGCTCGCTGTAAATTCCTCTGAGGAGTATTAAGAGTTGTGTCTTCAAGCCGTGATGCACACCGGGGAGGATTGTGAAGAGACAGAGAGCGATGATTATGTTGGAAGGTTTTCTACAGCTCTCATCCACCGCGCTTTAAACATTACACAGGCGCGTGGTGTTTTCGATGGAGTACAGCACATGCATGTAAGATGGGAGGATGGGAAACTAAATGAAGTTAAAATCCTGCTTGTCAAATAGCAAGCTGTTCTTGCTTTCACAAACAGACCCTAGAGTGTTTTGTGTAATTGTCTTGCAGGTTTCTGAAACAATCTATTTTAACAGTGTGGCAGCTGGCTCTTGGTTTCTTCCTGATTAGCAAAAAAAAAAAAAAAAAAAAAAAAAACAGGACCAAAAAAACAAAACAGTCTCGGCTGATGGCTGCTGATGGTAGATTAAACATGTATCCATGGCCTAGAATCTAATCAAACTCATAATTAAAAATTAAAGCCCTGGCTCCTTATGATTAAATAAAACATTGCATCTCTTTTTTTCCCCCAGCTCAGACTTCTCATACACTGCTGTTTGAACATGCCTCGGAAGTTACCACAGAGTCAAGAATATGAGTTACAAGCAACAATATCACACACAGATGTTGGCCTCTGTGCTGGCACAAAAAGAAGAAAACATGTCTTTGTTGTGCTGCTCTGTAAGAGAAGTACTTTGGGATTGACTCTGTCCAGCTATGTCATGCTGACCATAAAAAGCTCATGTGAGAGGATGGTGGGTGGTGGTCAATCCGGGGATTTATGCCACTGAGCGGTAACATCGTATTAATTCTCTGAGTCAGGATTGCTGTCTCTGCAGTGCACCATTCATAGCAAGACTAGGATTGGCCAAAAATGAATGACAAACACTAGTCTAGCATTAAAAGGAGATTTGTTTATGCAAAGCTGGCAAAGCTGTAGCCTATCACATGACATGTATAGCAATTTTACAGATTAGCAGATTGGATCCACTGTCTGCTAAAGCTGCGGTACACCTGTGCGGCAAACCACAACATGGCCAAATGAATGATGGATCTTCAAATAAACAGTGAGTGTGTTTTATATGATAGGTGTAAAGCCAGAGTCAGAAAACATACTGTACTTTACAGGACAGGAGGTACGCTCTGCCTCTCCCCCCACCGTCTCTCACTCTGTCCATAAAAACTGTATCATGTTATCACCTGACACAGCACCTACTGTTTCATCCTATTTCTACATTAAATCCAAAACTAAGACATCATTTTGGCAACCAGACTTTCTTTTAATGTCACCCAGGCGCATGACGCTATGAATCAAAGCAGGTGCCAAAAAAACTCCACTGCTGTGTTTCTTCTGACTATTGTATCTGAAATCCTCTGTGATACATCCAAACACTAATAACTAATATGATATAAAACCATTTTATCTTTTGAAAATCTGTAATCATAACGCTCCTGACGTGTGAAGAGGATCAAAGTTATCTGTATCTATTTGCTTTCACCAAGTACATGAATACCTCAGGCAGAAACTTATACAAAAGAGTTATTTCAGAGCTGAATGCCCTCACTGTGTCCCTCCATCAGGGGTAATGTCTCGGGCACATCTTGTAACTGACTCTGGCTGGTTAGTAACAAACTGACAGGCCACATTGTGGAGTGGACATAGTGATGAGCTGCAGGAGGTGCAGACCTGTCTTGGCACACGGGCATTGCTGTGACAGCTACACTTTTGTGCCAGGACACTGACTCACCATCCTTCCTGTAGTAGGTGATCTCCACCTTGCGCTCCTCGGACCCGAGCACAGCCTGAGACACCTGGCTGATGGCCTCTTTGTCGGTCAGGTCACCGTGGAGGAAGTCACAGGTGCATGGCTTCTGCATGATGTCCGATCTCGAGAAGCCCGTCATCTCGCAGAAGCCATCGTTGCAGTATATGATCGCACAGTTCTCCACCCTGGCATTGGCTATCACAAATTTCCGGTCTGTATAGAAAGAAAAAATGTGTATGTGTATGTGTACTGCCTGCTGTGGCACCTCTGACCTCAGAGGATACACCAATATAGTCAGCTCATAAATAAAACCAAACAGCAATCAAGTTGATTCAGTTTTCACTGTCAGTTTTTTTGTAAAAATAAGCAGCCTACTGTGAGATTAAGAATTATTTATATATTAATTGCATAATATAATAATGGTCACTCCATATATACACATTATATTTGGTTCTTACACTACTAATAATACCAAACAACTCAACAAATTCAGTATTTTCTTAAGAAAGAAAGTCCTAAAATGTTTTTTTTTAATGAAAAGAAACAATGTAACCACAGGATAAACTGAAATCTGAGCTGTGTCTTTGTTATATCATTGACTTTCTCTGGCAGCAGAAATTGCACATCAAGAGGATACTTACTCTGACCCTCGAATTTCCGAATAATTAATCCAAGAAATGTGTTTTGTGGCGCAACGTGACCTCTTCTTACAGGCATATTTATAGACAGAATATCCCACGATCTCCAGTTAAAAAAAAAAAAAAAAAAAAAAAAAAGCGCCTTTACAAGTAAATCCCGAAGTTACAGATGTTGGCTCTTTGTGCTGATTCCTTTACCACAGACCATAGTCGACGCGAGCGCTCTCTTCCCACTTTAAATGACCTTCCCACTTCGCCGAGGAGTTCCTGTTTGTGTGCCTGAGCATGCAAATGCCTCCTCGCCGAAACGCACGGAATCGGGGAGGATTGCTGGAGTTACATTCAGTTCGCAAAGCATTTCGCTGCTGAGGATGGGTGCGATCCTGACGTCCTCTGTGTTGGTGGTGTGTTTGGGCGCATGCAGCGGACAGTGGTTGATATGCCAAAGGGAGTGACGTTGCTCCCAGGGGGCTTAGTTCCCTCCACCTCGGGTAAGGATAAGTCCCAGCCTTGAGCACCGACACTGAGCCTTACAGGAATATGCGCTCATTCGGAATTTTATGCCCCATAATATACTGCACTGTATGAAAAATCACAATGTACTCTCAGTGAAGAGTGACAAAGTACAGTATGTAGTGATTCTTCTCATGTGGGTTCACACTACAACCTGTACTCAAGTGAACATATTGAATTATTATTTTTATTTAATCATTAAAGGAATAGTGCAATATTTTGGGGAAATTAACAGATCACATTACAAAAAACACAAGTGTGGGGGGTTACAGTATGTGCTGGACTATTTCTTGTTGGAAACAGAGCCAGGCTAGCTGTTTCCCACCATTTCTATTATTTATGCTAAGCTAAGTTAACTGGATGTTGGTTGTAGTTTTACATTGAGTGGACAAATATATCAATTTCCTCATTAACTGTTTAATTAAATTGTCCAACTGTTCCTTTAAGAGCCAATTTCAAAGAAATGGAAAATTATTTTGATCAGATATTAATAGATATTACATTGATGTAATACATATATATGAATACAGCTTATGTAAAAGGGATGGCAGTGCTCTTATTTTGAAGGCAAGACTGTGATAGCTCATACATAATGTGCAGAACATCATGTCCAGGTTTTTATGAATAAACTATTGCCTGTAACATTTACAGGTGAATTATTAACACAACCTCAATTTTTTAAGTAATAGATTAGTTTCTATAAAGATCTGTCACATATCAGAAATGTATTTAGCTTGAACTGATGTTCTGTTGCTGTGATTAAATGCCAATGATGGCTCTGAGTGTTTTTGAAGAGCATCTCTATGAACGCACTACACTCACTTCAGATTTACCAAATACACTCATACACTGTTTCCACTTATTTTCACCTGAAACAGTCTTTTCTCAGGACTGCGTGGGTGTGCATAGACTTCACTTGACTGACATGTCCCTGACTCTCCTGTTAGTTTTGTTACATCTGTAAGGGCGGCTCACAAATTACAAAATCACACCTAACAAGTGTTAATATGTGTACTTTTGATGACCTCATATTGCTGATGACCCTGCTTTAACCCAAGCAGAGGTCTATTCAGTCAGAACAACGGAGAACAACTCATTTCGGTCATGCTGGGCCTCAAAGAACCAGCTCAGGTTTGACTGCCAAAGTTGCTGTCAATGGTGCTGAAGAGGAGGATGAATTCAGGTGATAATGGAAATCCTGATTAGATTTATATTTGGCAGACGTGGGCTGAAATCTTACAGCACCAATCATATTTTTCTACAACCGTGTAGAAAAGAAAACAGGTGCTGAAAATCTAGTGAGCTCCTTAGGATTCAGGTCATTATACATTTGTTCTATTGTGTGTTAACATGAATACTGGTGAGCTGATGTTCTTTTAGGAGGACCTGTTCAGTTAATAATTGAAGCTAGTGTTTAGTTTAGGGAGTTCAGCCTTGTTGTAACTGTAGAGTCTCCCATGTGAATCACATAAATCAGAAATCCAGTATTGAGAGGTGTTTTAGCCCAGGTTTGGTCCAGTATTCCCTGTGTGTTTTAGTACTAGATTGGTCCACCAACTCCTGAGAAAAAAATATAGAGTAGCTTTTATTGGCTTGGCTTGTTTCCCCAAAGTAAGCATTTGTTTACTTTTGGGTCCAACTAAGTGGAAGCATCAATTCAGTTTTCTGAGCTTGTGTTTTGTCCACAGTTTTATAAGGGGTTTGCAGGGACTGAACCAGAAAGACTGGTGATCTAAAACAATCAGCCGAAAGCTGCACAGAGACTGAGCTGTTGATTCTCAGTGACAAAAGCATGTCTAGGAACACTTCAAAATTATATAATAAAGGTATACAGTCATTTGATTCAGGGCTAGAAATATCAAAAATTCACAATGGAAGTGCTATGCACAGTGTTTAAGTTGTAATAATTGCTGACAGGCGCCCACTCTGTCATTTTACTAGAAGAATCAATCAACTTTGACAGCCACACTGTGTAGGTAACCAAGTTTTTGGGTTTGTTTTCTCAACCTGTCAAAGTATTGGTCAAGTGCAGTCGGATTTAGTCATCCAGTCCAATATAAAAAAATCTCCCTCAAGGGGAATCATTATAATGTGTATAGTACACACCACCCTCTATCCTTAGAGCACAAAATAGCAAAATCTATTTATACCCCTGTCCAAAAAAAAAAAAGGGAACATATTTAGGCATTTCTTGAGAACAGTTTTTACACCACAACTTCAAAGGTATACTCACTAGATACTACTGTAAGTATACTTTCTTGAGCTAAACTTTTTTCTAAATTAAGGCACATTTAAAGTTAGGAGTTAGCTATTCATGAAATGTTCTTCATACTGTTTGTTAGGCGCCTTTTTTTATTTATTTTGTGGATTCCACAAATTGGTATATGTTTCCAAACAACTTTCCAGAAAAGTCAGCACAATTTGACTGAGACGCTGTCCATGGTCCTGCAATTTCAGGACCACTCTGTATCCTGTGGGAGCTGCAGAAAAAGCTGGTATACTTCACTGATGTGCAATTGCCTGCTCGCAGTCACACAAACATAAACAAACATACACACACTTTCTCTCCAAGCCATTCTTTTTTCTTTATCATTCATGTTTTTTTTTTATGAATGGGTGCATGTAAATAACAGTTCAGCTAATATTTTAGACTATACAGCCAACAGCCAGGTGGTGGAAAAATGAAAATGTATGCGTAATGCAAAACCTCACTTACAGCCTTGAAACATCTGTCCCAGTATTTCAGCTCGAGCTCATCATCCATCTGGCCGACTGAGACTGAGAGAGAGAACACATTGATTGAATGCAAAATACAGACATGAATATCAGGAGGACTTGTGTCGTTCTTAGTATTTGACAAATTACCGCACTGAGGTTTTAATTCAACTGGCAGTCCATATCATCATGTACTATATAAAAAACAAACACTATTGTTCAATACTAACAATACATATACACCATGGCTGGAGTTATATTTTGTTTCCTTATAGTTTTTCTTCAGTTTTGTTGGCCTACATTTATAAGATTGGGACAAGGGCTTGTGCCAGCATCTGTTCTCTTGTTTTGCACTGCTCTGGGAAAAAAGTTTACTTTAAAAGTGAGCTTGGATAGCAATTTTGTGACTTTCCAAGAACCATGTGAGACCATCTTGGTCTGTGTGTTTTGTCCTCCTGTACTCATAAAAACAGATCTCCCCAGGCCACAGTGCTTGGTCTGCTGTATTTTATTAAATCACTGTTGCATTAAGCCAATATGCAGCTCGTATCCATTACTCACAACACAGGAACAGTTGAACCTTTTAGAGGTCGGCCATTGCTCAATAACAATTAAGTTAAAAATTATGACTTGTGGGTTTTTTTGTGGCGTTTGTTTACCTTAGCATCCTAGGATGAAAATTCTGTAGATAAATTGTCCCTTCTAGGACCTGGAGTCTAAAATTAATACTTAGAGTCTAATGACTAATGTGAGAAATATCATTGCTGTATGCATCTCACTTCTAGAAACATACTTCATTAATAGTGACATATATGCTGAGTGGTAAAAAGCAAAGGGTAGCAATGGGTGGGTGAGGGGTGATATACCGAGAGCTGCACACAATGGAAGCAATATCCCATGGAGGGCTTTGTGCCCTTGGGTAAAGACATACTGTAGCGGTCTCTCATCTCACCATGCATGTGCATAAAGATATCTTATTTTGCCAGATGGATTTTTCCAACCCGGGTAGTTGAGATAAAAAGAGCAAAAGTTTACACAAAGTGTATTGATTTGAATTCTTTAGCTAAGTTTAGTTAAATAATTCAGTCTATGCGCTATATTTCCAGTGGTTTGTGAGGGTTAAAAGTATTATACTGCATGATGTAATGTTTACTAGCAGTGATAAATAAAATATCTGAAATTACAGTAAAGAGAAAAGAAGTTGGGATCAGTGATCTGATAAACAGACAGCACTCCACTCAGCTATGCAGAATGAAATTAAGTAAGTGAAACCCCAAACCCGTACTACGCAGGTCTAATGATGCTGATGTTACTCTAATGGCATGGTACCTGATCTTTTATCTTCTAATGGTGCAAATCAAACAAGATGCACGGATGCATTAAGTCTTCCAGGCGGTAGGGAGTTAGAGGATGACATTCATCACTCTGTGGTTCCAGGACTAGTAATTGTACTGTCAGGTTACAATAGTTTCAGCTTTGAGTGATTCAAAAAAGGGAAGACGGTGCTTTAGTAAAGAAGGAGCACCTGGGTTTAAAACCTGAATGCCAGAAAAACATCCATCTTTTGAGCAAATAAGTGAATGTCTATTTGCTCCGGCAGAGACTGTGGACTATGTGGAAACATAATTTCTGCATTAACCTTGTGTCATATTACATTACATGCTTAAAAAAACGGGTGGCATTGATGGTACAATGTACTGCTTCAACACTAACGCTATCTGGCCACTGTATGGTTGTTTTGAACATAACGCTGCCATTCATTCATTTGGTCATTCATTCATTCATTCCACATAATCTCTGAGAATTTAGAGCAATTTGAAAAACAGCTGCAGCCGCAGCAGCATCCACTGTCCAGAGCCTAATCCTGGTCTCACGGTAGTATAGCTCTCTGTCTCTCTCTCTCTCTCTTTTTCCCTCCCTCACCGTTTCCACTCTCTCTGCTACTGTGGTCCATACACAAACACCCCCATGGAGCACAGTTGCAGGGCTTACTCATTGTCCATATAAACCATTATGGCCCTGTCCCTGAGAATAATCCACTAGTACAAAACACTAGAGTGCTATTGCTGCTTTTGCTGCTGTGCCTTACCCCATATGCCACTGCACACATTCTCCACCATCTGCCGTCAATGAGAAAAAAAACAGAGCAAAAAAAAAAAAAAAAGAAAAAGGGCCACCATGCACTTTTGGCTTAGTATGTGACTTCACAATATCATTTAATCTGCCACAGGTCAGTGCCTTTTTCTCCATCACATAGGGTGGAAACGTGCTTTGTGAAAGGGTTTCTCAAAGACACGAAAATGTGAGATGATAAATTAAAGCGTCAACTGTTATTTTCTTCAGGTGCCATGGGGTGCAAAGATTGTTTTGAACCACCTTGTATCATATGTTTACATTAATCTGCAGGGTCAGATATACTGCAGCATCTGGCCCCCCCTGTGGCACCACTGCGAGGAAACTAGTGCGCGGCCCCGTGTCAGTGCAGCTGCAGACTCTAGGCACATGTACCATATGTTGCCACCCACAAATAGGCTACAAAGTCATCTGACAGTGTAGCGTCGCCTGTGTGGCTTGCTTTGCTGTTTGCCTTTGTCGAGGCTGTGACTGCTGATTCATCAAAAAGCCAGGCATCTTCTGTAGGTCAGCCATCCATTGTTGTTTAATCAGACTGAGAATGGGAGGAGAATTAGTCCTGATACATAAAGCTTATACAAATCCTGCCGAGGGAAAATTGTATTTACAGATTACATGGCGTTGAAGCATCAAGTAAATAAATGTATAGGAAATATTAGTTTCAGTGAAGGATTACCTGAACAAAAGATAATTAGGATCAGAATCGACATTACCATCGATCGTCCTCATTCATCAGTCACACTTCGAAATAATTAGGATGCATGTAGACCAACTTGGTGACATTAGAGCCTTTCATCTTTTCCTAATGGTAGAAGCCACTGAGGTTGTCAGCTGTATCCTTTTTTTCCTCCAGCGGAAATGGCTCTTTGAGGCTTCAGCTAAACATCATTATAGATCATTTATACAGGGGCAGCGTAAAATGACATGCAAAGGGCAACGCCACCAGACTTTTTCACAGTAACAGTTTATCTTTATGGATAATTAAATGTCAACATTGAAAATCTGACACCAACTAAAAGAAAGCCGTATCGAATCACTTTGATGAGCTTCTGATCCGACTGCAGATTAATCAGTTGAGAAGAAATAAACAGTAACTGTTGTAGTTCTTCTGCTGCTACCACAGGAGCAACAAACGGAAACAAATTTACAGAGTGAAATTGGAAGCCATAAATATTTAAGAAAAATAGACAATAATAACAAGTATGTAAAATATAGAGATGTTTCTACTATTCTGGACCTTCTCACTTTGTTTCTCACCATATGTATATTAAATATTAAAGAGAAAAAAATGGCAATATGTCTGTAATAAGACAGAATATGACTCCTCTCAAAACTTAAACTATATCAAATCATCAATAATCTATCCTTAAAGGATGCAGTGACATCCTCCTAAAACAAATGTCATCAAGATGTGGAAAATCTCCTGCTACTGCCGTCCTCTTGGCAAGTTTTAGGAGGAGCAGTTCATTACCACTGTTGTCAAAGTGCTGGCAGGGCTCAATGGAGTGATTACCTCATTTTAGTTATCCCCTCTGTGATCAGAGGTTACCATGGAAACTGGTGTGCCCCAGTAGATGTGCCACTGCCCCTCTCCCCCCTGGCAATGTAGGCTACTTTAAATACAATTGTTCTGTGGCAGTGTTATCCTTATTAACATTTTCATCATAACCGAGCCCTGCTTGTGAATCAAGTGAGCATTATAATATAAAATACACTAGGCTAGACTTTTATTTTAAGCAACAGGCTGAGCTGGCTAACATTAAAACTGTAGATATAATAGACAGAGCTTTATATCTGTTCAATATAACAAAATATCTCCCTTTATGCCACTGTCTGCTTGATACAAACAGTAGTTTGAGGGTGTGTATGATGTTTAGACTGTAGGCAGAGAAAAGCCTCATCTCTTCTTGCTCTGTCTGCTTGGCAAAGCACACATGAGGGACTCTCACTATGAGTAGTCTGACTCCACAGCTCTGTCTCTCTGGAGGACAGCCAATAAAAAAAAATAATTAAAAAAATCCTTCTCCACATCCAAACTAACCAACACAGATGTCGTCATGCATCACACAAACAGCCTACACACCCTGCACGACCGTCTATGACTATTTTTTCTTATATATAAGCCATAAATACTTAAAAAATGAACTATCTATAAAGTTTAGGTCCACAGTTTATTCATCAAGACAGGCAGGCATTTCCACTACAGATCCACAGATCCATGCACCACACTAGCAGATTTTTTACATTTCAATGTCGTGAATCACTGGAAAATAATGTTGAAGAAAGGAGCCCTCTGAAGATTCGTATGTTTTTTCCCTTGAAGGAGACATATTTGTTTTTCTACAGCAATACAGCCTGCCTAAGCATTTACTAATGAATATTCCCTTGAGCTATACTGTACTACTCTCTGATCTTCACCGTCAGCCACTGTGGTATCAGTGATGCAGATGCAATTATCTATTCAGTTTTGATGTCCATGGAAAGCTGAAGACACACTCAGGGGTGAACTCAAGATAAATTTCTTAGACGAAAGCAAGGATGGTGCACATCACTCCCAAAGTTCACCATCTTTTCTATTACAGCAATTCAATCTAATATGCTAGCCATGCAATAAACACTATGATAATGTTCAATTCTGTGTCGTGTTGGTTCAAGTCTATAATAATTTCTTAGGCCAGTGTTGTATCTAATATTGTTGTGATGTTTGACAACACCTTGAACATTGTAAGCTTCACAAAGATGGGTTTTACTGCATGTCATGGGTTTGTGTTTCAAGCAGATTTGTGCGCAGCAGCATGTCAAAATACTTTTAAATCTCACGCACAGGCCAGCACTAAGTTGAATTCTAACTTTAACTGTCTCTAAAGGAAACAGGTCTTTGATATATAGGGAGCCTGTGAGTTACACATGCTGGGGGGCTCATGAGGAGCTGTCAATGAACCCTTACTGGGTCCAGGTTATTCAGGACACCTTTTTCCGAGGTTGGCATGGGAAACAACAAACAGCTACACAAATAGCTGCACTGATAACCTAGAAATTACTTTGGATTAGCTCAAATATAAATATAGGCTGACCTTTTTTAACTTTGAGAGATTTATTTGTGATTAAAAAACATTTAATTTTACCAAAATAAGTTATTTGCTCATTTTACTAGTCACTTCACTACAGCAATTACATTTCACTGAACTATGAAATGTTACCTTAAAGTGATCTTGATGCTTAGAGAGTTTTTGGTGGTTACACAAATTGACAAAGTCAATAAATGTATAGTAGGGATCGTGTATGCAGGAATAAATGGCTGTGTGCTGACATCATGTGGTTGCTACAGCAAGTTACATGTGAGGCTTTAGGCCCTGTACAAAACACACCCACAACACATGACACAAACATGTGATCGTCATACAAAAGCTGGCAGAATACGTTGTATATAAGTTATATAAGAATAAGTTGTCCTTGTGTATTCCCATTCTAATAAACAATAAGATAAACATCAAGACCTAAATAATGCTAGACAGTGATGCACAGTTAGCACTTCATAGAATTCTGTACATACTGCAATGCATGCACACTATTTATCTAGTTATCTAGATTAACTAGTTATCTGTTTTAATACCTACTGTGATGATATTTCCATATTTATGGACCTATTATTGTATTTTAACAGTTAAACTATCAGTAGATAATTTGTATTTGTTATACCCACTTTCTGCTTTCTGTATTTATGGATGGATTCATCTGAATTCATCACATATATAATACATTTAAAAGTACATAATCTGTTACATTTGTGATGGTATATTGATGGTAGTAGTGAACAGAAAATGGTTGGCTTCAAACAGTTAGTAACTGAAATAACTACAGCAAATAAGAGACTGTGCAGTGTCATCATGTCTGTGGGTTTTTAAGTTTTGGCAGCTCATAGGATGGGAGGAACACATGCCATTAATAATACTAAAAATAAAGAGACCCATGAGTTAAATGATAAGAGGTTAGTAAGAAACACAGCCAAATGCAAATCTGACATGCATAAAGTATTTTAAATAACAGGCGCCAAAACACCAAACATACTCTGGCTGTTACAGTTAAACATTACAGTGGGTAAATCCAATTGCTTCCTACGTAATATATTTCCATCTTAATCTACCAATTCTGACATGGAGGAGTAAAGATTGATTGCATTATACTGCTGTATCTTTCTAAATGTATCTGTAGTAAGTATATCAAAGTTAACACAAAATTGTCAGCAACACTGTTCACCATCCTCATCTGGCTCATCATCTGGCTCAGCTCTGCTATCCCTCTGTTAAACAAGGTTGCCATCACTTATGCCATAACCTATAGTTCTGCTAAACATCTCGTAATACTTCACATATAACATGCAACCTTAATGAAATTCTCTCTTTACAAACCAACAACATATTTTCACACCTGTGCGACTACTAGTCTGAATTCTGCACACAGTTCTGTCACTAACCACTTTACAAGTTGAGAATCTCGCATTTACTGGGTCAACTCCTATAACCTGCCTATTTCGGCTGGCTGGGTAATACAGTAAATTTCTGATTAATTTGAACTCTTACAGGCTCTTGTGTTTCATTCTGCTAGCTAATGGCCTGTCTGTTATTAAGATCCATGCCTTTTACACAGTCTAATTGCATAAAACAGTTTATGTCACAGTAAAATCAATAAAATAACACCACCTGAGCTACTGGGGTTGGTCTACATTAACTTAAAAAAGGTCCAGTGAGTAAGATTCAGGGGACTTGTTTCACAGCAGAAATTGAATATAATTTTATAAGTATATTTTCATGAGGGTATAAACACCTGAAAATAAGAAACCTTAGATTGAGCTGGACCTCTTTCACATAGCCCAGAAGAGACTCTAAATAGGGCCCTTCCCGTTAAGCGCGAGTTGCTCAACCATTGTAGGGTGAGGCGAGGGATATTCAATTAGTTGCAACCTGGAACCTCACTGCTAGATGCCACTTAATCTACACTGGACCTTCAATATTTAGAGTTATATTTAAGGTTTACTGACTGTCACTGATAGCTGTTAGCACTTTTACTAGCCTCTGAATAGTTTAAGATAATCACAAATGCTAATTGCTATGTCCATCCTGTTAACTGCTAATGCTAATTGTCAGTGCTAATACTACCAACACACACACACACACATCACAGCTTTGCGTGTAAACTCGAATTCAAAGTATTATCTCCAACCAAAACATGTTTATTGTTAACAACGGCCCATTTCCAGTACTCTTCCCTGCAAAACATATTGAAACTACTTGTTATGGTAGAACAGGTTAAACTGCAATTAAATAGCTACATACCAGTATCTTGAGTCCAGGTCCTGTAAGGAGGATGATAACACACAAACACTATTCTTTGTGAAAATTGTCAGAAATATTTATTTCCAAATAAAATGATGTAGAACCAAATCCACATTTCACACACTTAAGTTAAATGTATCCCTTTTGTTCAGAGCTCTTATCCAAATACTGAGCCAGAATTAAATTAAATTGTCAGTCCTTCAGTTTCTGTTAATACACCTTGGTTGTATCACATTGAGTTCAATACATTCTTTTTAGTTGTGTTTTTGTCCTTCTGTTTAGTTAGATTTTCTTCATTCAAATATGAAAAGTTTTACCTAAATAAGTCCCCTCCTTATATACTTTAAAGCTTATCTGTAATCCAAGTGGAGAATCCGGCAGGTGCAGGGAGCTGTAGCAGCTGTGGTCATGCTTCGCCTCCTGCTTGCTGAAAATCCTCTGTTGTCCTGGATCATATAAAACACAAACCTGCATAATGAACAGTTCAAACTACGATTAATGTTTTAAGGTCTTTTATCAATATGAAGATAGATTTCAGTTATCTCATAGTCATTTATCACTCCCATGACAAGTGTTCACAAAACTACATCACAAAGTTTATCAGCGACTAGTATAATGAAATGCTACAAGACAATTCTGAAGTAATACAAATTTCACGCAGCCATTTTTACAGTGCGGGGTTTCTATTACAGGCTACCTGTGACTGCTTCATTGTTAAACTAGGACAGAAAATACACTCACTTCTGCTCCACAAGCATCAAGACACATCAAATCCTGGTCCTTGTGAACCACAAAACACCAAAACATGATTCCTCTTGTCCTGAACAACTTAAACATCCACATTTAACTAGTAAAACAACTTTTTGTTTCCACTGTAGCTAACTTTGCGTATTGGTGTTTCGGTTTAACGAGCGACCGTGTTAACTGGCGACCCTCAGTGGAACGCGCATCTACGGTTGAAAACAGTTAACAGGGTCGCTCGTTAAACCAAAACACCGGTACGCAAGGTAGCTACGGTAGAAAGAAAAAGTTGTTTTACTTCTTAAAAGTGGATGTGACAGTTGTTGAACTGAAACACTGAACTATGTTTGTTTACCGTCTCTTTTCTCTCCTCTTTCTTAACCTTTGACCTTGTAACTGCCCTATTTTTACCGCCTGCCTGATTGGTAGTGCGCATGTGCAACTCTCAACAGCGCTTCGAAGGAAGCTAGGTGGCGTTAAACGTTAGGTAGCTAGTTAGTTAGCTTCCTTTCCTACACTTCTCTGTTGACAGTTACACATGCGCAGTCCAGACTGACAACCCCTATCTGGACATGGACCCTTTCTGCAGGTCTCTGTGTGATATTCTTAAAACTGCAATATTACTCACAACTATTCGTTTTTCATACATTTATGGATGTCACAATATTTATTACAAAAGTCAGTAACACAGTCAGTATTCTTTGCACTACTTCCTGGACTCTCTGTCATTGTCATTTCTGACTACCTCACTAGACCACCATTTGTAGTTCTTTCTCATATTTGTATAAAACATTTTTATTTCTATCGTCACTTTCTATTTTTTTATATAGTTTTTGTATAGATGTTTAGCACGGGTTAACTTCTTAACACAGTCATATATTTTCTATGCAAATGTTTAATTCCCCTGCACATTTATTAACTTTTAGAGTTTAACTCCTCTGCACATTTTTAATTCCTCTGTACATATTTAAATCTATCTATCTATCTATCTATCTATCTATCTATCTATCTATCTATCTATCTATCTATCTATCTATCTATCTATCTATCTATTTTTGTTTGGTGCATTACCTGTGCCATCGCTCTTGACTGTGAACAGGGACTATGGATGCCACGAGAGATAAGAGTGGACATAACTAAGCTCTAAACACCCTCTTCTGGCCCTTTTCATATTAGCACAGACCAGTCTTTGGCACAGACATGCACAGGCTACATTTAACATTTAGTGGTTTCTAATATACTCTCGTCACTACACTGTAATGTTCATCACAGATGTCCTGAAAATAGTCCCTTATAGACAACATAAACGACTCTTAATGCTTAATTAAGTATCTGTGTATCTATGTATGTATGTTTGAGGCTTTGTGCAGACTGTGGCAACAAATTTCCTTGTAAGGACAATAAAATATCTATCAATGTAACTGATCCCTCGTCTCCAGGTAAATGTCACATGGCATGAGGTGGTCAATTTCAGAGCTGCAAGAAGCTCAGATGGCAACAGAAGCGCATGTGTTGTCAGATTGGTAAAGATGTTCTCTTTATTTGCAGTGTTTGGTCTATTTGCATGTGTTTTGTTAAGTTGCTGTGCGTTCAGCGCTCAGGGTCACCTTATTGTAGTTCTGCCTACACTCATAAGTTACACATAATAACCCTACATTTATTGTATGAATACATGCCTGTAGGGCCAGTTCTAGTGTTCCGCCTGCTAATGGAAATATGGTTATAATGTTTAGCATTTATTCATTTTTAATTCACAGTAGAGTTACTGACTATGTAGACCTTTCGGTGACCCACAGTTTGAATTCACACTTTATATTGTGGTTCAACTGGGGATCTGGCCCTGGTCATAATAAGTCCACTTTAAAGCCAATATAAAAGGTTCAACCAACTCATCTTCTAAACATTTTGGCCTGCTGTGATTTGAAAATATCATTGATTTTTATGGTATATTTAAATTAATTTGATCTGGTTTAAAACTTGACTTTTCATAGAGCCAACCCGTAGCAAAAGCAGTTGAATAGATACAATAAGATTTTTGTTTCATATGGTTTACTGTGGTCCTATAGGTTGAAGTTCATTTTTAACTTTGGATAACATTTTTCCTTTTTCAACTAACATGTTTATTTATGGGTCAAAAAAAGTTAAAGTTGCCATGTGGTGTATTATGTGTGTATGCAGATGTGTTTTGCGTGTATTGTAAACCTAATTTTCTTCCACATGCATCGGCCATATAAACTCCAAATTTACGCAACTGTCAAGCAATTTAAAGCCTCATAAACAATGAGGGCACATTTAATGGATAGTTCACATCCACTGACATAAAATCAGATATTTAGTGCTTTTGTTTTGTAGGTTTCTTTTTGTTTTTTGTTTTTCAAAGAAAATGTATGACATTAACCAATTTGATGTAGTTCATTAAAATGATTTAACATATTCCTTTTAGCAAACAGTATTTATGGTATTCTTACAGACAAAGTTGGGAAGTCATGGCATATGCATTAAATACATAAACATGTATGTACATAAATGCATGCCATCTGAAGTCATGCCGAATGGAGTAAAGTTTGTTATGTGCGCCTTCATGTGCTATTAGGAAAAGAAAATCACAGAAAGTCTTTTAGAGAATGTGTGCGTATACGTACTGGCATGCACATGTAACACCAAAGGACTGTGCACAAAGACAGGACTGTGCAAGTGTTGGTTGGTTTCTGCTCCATTAAGTGATGTTGTCCTTGATATATATATTTTTTTTTATCAATATAGCCAACTACTGTGCAGCACATCCCTGCAAGAACTCTCTGTGCAGAGATGTAGTAATTCACCAGGACAAACCCTTTCTTAGAAATATTACAATCACATGTTAAACAGAAGAGGGCAGTGTTCACCAAGATATAACTAAGAAGTCAAAGACTACAACTCGTCAACCAGTTTTATTTGTTTTATTGTAGTCAAAATACTGGACTGTACAGCCTTCTCTATAAATTGTAGGATTATCTGAATTTCCAAACTTAAAAAACTTAAAAAAAACAAAACAATATGAGAAAAATATGAGATCATTTCATCTTCTATTACAACCTACATCACCATGGACAACACTTTCATGACATCTGCGCCAGCTTTCAATACAAATAAGCATTCTACTGGAAGCTGACACTCGTTTCAAGCTTAAGGTCCTTATAGCTTAGGACCGATACTCTGACTGGTGACCTGACTGGAAAGACAAAACCTGTGGCACAGTGTGTGTTGGATTACCACACTGGGAATTAACAGAGGAAGGTTATAAGCCTGTCTAGGCTTGCCAGAGGCAGGGTGAGAACTACAGAGACAACCAGAGACATAACCTGACAAAAGATGTGCAGATGGAGACAGAAATAGATAGATAGATAGATAGATAGATAGATAGATAGATAGATAGATAGATAGATAGATAGATAGATAGATAGATAGATAGATAGATAGATAGATAGATAGATAGATAGATATTTAATGCTATTTAAAATGCATTAAATAATCATCAGGCTTCTTGTCTGGCTAAAAGCTGGTGATTAACGGCATCAATGTCATGTAAATCCTTCCTAGTTGGGTTCATTCTTAGTGAGAAATCTATGTTAGGGAACAGAGTAAGTATACTTTGAAGTTTCCTCTCCAATGAAGAAAGGTGGATGGTGTTAAAAGTCATTCTTAAGTGTGGCACTGATGATAGAAAGTTGTTCTTGTGAGGGGGGAAATGGTGCCATACCTATGTAACATTCATATCATTTGAATTATGAATCAGAGTAAGAAGAACTCTATGTTCTAAGCTGATGAATATTTAAAGGATCGAGTATACAGATCATCATATTGACAAAGGAAGAATACTAATGTCCTCTTCTCAGAGTCTGATTAGAGGTTAAGCAGAATGCAAACTGCATAATTTATTTTCATTCTTGCATTTTTGCACCTTTTGATTCGGTTACTCTTTTTTAAGGTTTGATAACTTCTTTGTGCAGAAGTCCGTCCCTTTTTAAACTAAAATATGGTAAGGTGCAGCATGCAAATGAGGGATACTTGGTGTTGCTTTCAGTACGTTAAAGAAACTCAAAGATGTATTCCTACTTTCATTGTGCCAAATGCTTTATGTGCAGCAGACCTACTCAGTAACGTTAAGTACAATGTAAGTCTTCCATTTTCGAGGCCGATGCTTTAGTAGTTGACATACACAGAGTGCCAACTGTCCCCACTGACACAGACATTGTCCACAGTCTATTAAATTGAATGTTGTATTTAACTGGTTTGGAGCCAGGGCAAAGTTACATGCTTTTGTATCATTCTAACTCCTCTCTCTGGTGGAATGTGCTTATTTCAGGGAGAGACAGGCAGAGAGAAAGTGGGAGTGAGAGCCCATGCAGGTGAGAGTGTCTAACAGTGAGGAAATCAATATGATGTAAATTATTAAGAGCTCAGGAATGCGTCTGACCCCTACTGTCTTGCAGCAGGCTGGGCTCTGAAGGCTGGCAGGTGGACGCGAGCTTGGACTCTCCCTCTAACACTCATTAGTGGCTGGGAGCTGGGGCTCCTTGTGAGTGGGAAGGCAGGGATCACAGCGGGGAAGTGATGGCCCAGGCCTCTCACATCCCGGCTCAGCCTTCGCTCTGGCTCTGCCAGCCTCTCCCTGGAAGCTCATTAGTAAGTGCACTGATGCATAAGAGCTAGTCATTAGCTGGGCTTTTTTTCCGTCTTCATCTCTCTTTCCCCCGACACCATGTCTGATCCTGAAGACCGGTGGCAGTGCTGGTTTAAAAGACGAGAGAAGTCCACATTACCGCAGGTACTCTAGACATATGGATATGAGACAATGGTTGCCATCAGATTTTTTTCCCCTTTTTCTTATATGGGGTGTAGGGTGGGGGTGTCAATTTGGAGTTCTTCAAATGGAGTCCATCCATAGCCCTTCAAACCAAAGAGTAAACATTAGCGCTTGACCAGGACTTTGGCTGAGCGCCCCTTTCTTCCTCCATGGTTGGTTTTGATCTGGGGTATTTGCTTTTGCTGCTGGCCAGATCCCCTCAGCACCTGATGGTTGCCTAGGCTCTGAGTAAATAAGATCTGGGGCCTAGGCCTCTTTGGGGCTGCTGGGTAAATAAGGTCTCTGGTGTGTGTAGCGTGCCTGGCAGCAGGGTGAGCACTGGTGTGGAGGCCTCAAGAGACACGGCATCCCCCTTTTCTATATCTAGCTGTTTAATTCTGTTATCCTCTCTCTCTTTAACTTACTCCATTCTCCCTCCCTACCCACCAACACACACACACAAACACACACACAGACCTCCCTCTCAGCAGGCGTACTGATTAATGTTAGCCAGTTGTACTTGAACATTTATGGCTTCCAAAGCCCTTGCAACAGGACCCATGTGTGTCCAATATCATGATCACAACTTGATACACTTGTTCAGGCAGATTGTTCAAAAGAAAAAGGGAAACAAACAGACAGATTTACAGATTTGCAGCATATGAACTCTTTAGTCAAGACAATACCCAAGGTTATTCACACACTTTTTCATAAGCTTCTGTTATGCCTGGAGTTTGCAGATGGACACCATTAGAATTTAAAGATCCTGTAATTAAAAGTGTTTGAACATCACATAGGATCAAGCTTCTGTCTCTGAGGAGCAGTTTGGCATTTAGTAAGTCTTTAAATGTCAGAAAGATAAATGATGATGATAGCACCTGTAATAATGTAATTACGTTCTCAATGGTAATCTTCCAAGCCCACAAACAAATGGATTTAATATACTACTGAAAGATTAAACAATTTAACACCTGATGTCTTCATGACTTATTGAAACAAAAAGTGGCCACAGGGGACCTGCAAAATATTGTAGTCATTATATTGCTCAACCTACATATTGTGCACCTCGTTGTCTTCAGCTAGTCTCAACAAAAGCTAACAGTGGCCGTTTGTAAAAGACCGTTAAGTCCAAGTTTCCCCAGTAAATGTATACTGTTACGCAGCTGATATAATACTGTGTTTAAGTCTTTTCAGGAGTGGATTTACAGATAAGAAGGTACGTTTATATGCTATAGTGTCATTCAGCCACTGTAACGAGGGATTTGCCTTTGTGGAAGTTTACTGAGTCAAATCTCATCAGCTTAATGTGATCTGGCGCTAGCCATGCTGGATCCCCTTATGCCAATTAATCCAGGTTGTAACTCACAGACTCCTGCTGACCAATTCACATCCATTGTTGATAGTTTTTGGCTGCAGGAGCCTCAAACCTCCTTGTTAGAGCCAAAAACCACAAGAAACCCACCACCTCTTTCAGCCCCATCATATTGTCTGTTGATTGCCAGCAATTAGTAAAGCCAGGCAGGCTGAGAAATGACAAGATGGGGCATGGCTATTGCAATGCATGGGCGTTGTTGGCTCACACGCCAGCTGAAAGCCTCGACAATGTTTGTTAACCCTAGGGGTCACGACTGATTCACTAGCGCAGACAGAAAACAAGATTTATGTAGCACAAATCAATACGCAGTCAGACTTTTACCATTGTGGAGCGCCAATCCAGGCACTTCTCTCTATCAGTCTAACATGACACTAATGTGTTTTTATTCCTGTTTAACCCAGCCAGTGATGAATCTGTTGGCAGGCTAAGACGGAGACGGTGAGAAGCAGGCTGCCCTTGATTAGTTGGGGAACACATGGCAACATGCAGAGGCTGATGCAATGGCATGTCACGGAGGCAATGGCCTATCAGTCTTCACGTTTCCTGCTGGGGGTTGTTTATCCACTGTTTATCCATTGTGAGAGAAATCAGCTATTTACATCCCAGCACCTGACAGTGTATCAAATGGACTAATGACAGTGTACTTAGGTGCTGATCCCACTCAGTGCTGTCTTAAGTAAATTAGAATGAATGCAGTTCCTCGAGTTCTCCTCACTAACCAACCACTAACTGTTCCTCTTTATTCTCCTCTGCCATCAGCACTGATTTCATTAACATTGCTTGTCAACCCAACACAAAGGGGACACACACCTGGCAGAACACTCGCTGCAAACAACTCCAGAGTAAATTATTGTACAGTAAGATTCCTTCTCTTACAAGCTGGCAGGCCAATAATGTAAAATTTGTTTAATGTCCCTCCCGCTTAGCCTGTTAAGGGGGGGGGGGGGGGATTGGAAAGTGACATGAGTGACGGGTGGTATTCTCTTAGCATTGACCAGCAGGCACAATAGAGGAGTTGAGTCTGGTGCCAAGTTCTATTTCAGGGGCTGCATTCCAATTGATTAGGAGGCTTGTGAAACAAACTCTGGTGACAGAAACGAGAGTACAGCCCTGGCAACTGTTGGGCACCGTGCCAGGTGTACAGTCTTTCCTTGTAGCATCTCTCTCTCTCTCTCTCTCTCTCTCTCTCTCTCTCTCTCTCTCTCTCTCTCTCTCTCTCCGTTTCACACACACATTAGTGATACACATTAACGACACCCAAAATGTGACCACTGGGATAACTTAGCCGCATTATCTCTCTGCATGTGATTATGTATTAGACCAGCTTTTGCTTGTTCCCTTTAATTCCAGTGATACAATGGTTGTGAGCCAGGGCTCACTTCACTTCACGTGTATTACCTCTATTTAAACAGATTTTTTTATTTTATTTTACAGGATTTCTGGTATACATAAATATTCCTTGATTTGCATTAAACTCAGTCCTTGACAATGAGTTCTGAATTGTGCTTCAGTCAAGTATAGTTTTGAAGTACTTTGAGTACTTTTGGCCTGATCCTCAAACTATATTAATCTATGTATGTGAGCGTGTGGCGTGGTATTATTGACTGTGAGTTTGTGCATGTGTGTGTGCAAGGGCAAGTGAGTGCATGTGTTTGTGCATATGCCTGGTCTTAGCAGCAGCACCCTGTAAGCTTGTTTTTATAGTGAAGTTGATGATTGGATAAACAGTCTGAGTCTGGATTATTGTACTGGAAAATGAAAGCATATGCACAATTTGCATTTTAATGAGCAAGTGAGCATTATAAAACAAATTGTCCTGGCAACAGCAACTCTTACAATAAAGCTTTGGCTTGATTTAGCAATCAAATATTTTATAAACACATTTGTAGATCAATTATCATTACACTTCCATTGTAAACACTTAGGATGCATTTAGAGTTTATTTAGAATTAATTTGAGTTTTCTCTCTGTTTCATCTGGTTTTGGTTTACTCTATATTTAATATACACCATCTTGGTCTTGGCAAATCTGCTTTGATTGTGACACATATGAGGAAGCCATGCATAAAATTTATGCAGGCTGATGCAAAGTTCAGTAGGCCTGTGCCAAACAAAACGCTGTTCAATTAAAAGGGAAGTAATGGCATCCTATATAATAAAGGATATCTGTGCATACATAAACTGACAGAAAAGCATGATGGCTCATTCATGCCATGCTATGTAATTTAGTTAATGCATTTCCCCTTGGTCTTTAAAACACTTGCACATTCAAATTTGCCATCATAATCTCTATGACAGAGGACATTAATTATGTTCGTTGGCTGATCGCTGTTTCTTCACAACATCTCTGATTAAAATTTCACACATTGTAATGATGTGCTTCAGAGCTAGAAGCTGTGAAATTTACTAAGCAGTCAGTGGGCTTGAATCCTTATTCTTGGGAGGTTCGTCCAGCACAAAAAAAAGAAAAAAGAAAAAAAGAGAAAACGCATATTACCCAAATCAAAGCTGTTAAGTGCTTGAGGAAAAGCTTTATTTACATGCAAATGGCAATATATCTTAGCAACTTGTTCATTAAAATATTGTGCAAATGAGGGAACAACAAAGCAGTAACTTCTCTCCAGATATGTGGGTTCAAATTTCATATTTGGGAAGTTTAATTAAGCAATAGATTATATTTTGAAAGGAGTGTTCACTTTAATGAATCCCCAGAGACCGCAGATAAACACTGCAATGGTATCAAAGCATTCATCTCTTTAATGGATGTGAAAATTAGGGATGTAAATGGATTTGAGCCTTTATTTTCATTGCTCGTGGGAATATTTACCGGATAAAGACGACACTTATGTAACCTACATTATACATATACTTTCATTTTTGGAAAGCGCATGAAAAGTGCTCGACAATTTTCAAGGACAAACACTAAACACTTATTTAAAGCATGCTTTTAACAGCTGCACCTGTCAAAAGAAATTGAAGGAAGTAGGCTTTCCTGCTTTATTTAGCCCGGTTTTATGTAGATTTGATTATGTGTGCACTTTCTTTAACATCACTGTACAACAGTTTTCTGATTATCTCTCTTTTGTTTTGGGTGAGCTCTTGTTCAACCAAAGAGCATATATCTTGAGAGAACCACTGGCCACTTTAGCTTTTTCAATAAGATGTTTGCCTGAGTGTGGCTCTATATTCTGCAATCCCGAAACAGTGCAGAGTCAGTGAACCCTGGTACATTGTGTGATGGAGGAGTGCTACGTGCCCAACATTCACCTCTGCGAGGCCGGCTGTTGTTTTTCCCTGTAATGTCCATTTTATTGGGAATCTCAGCGAGCCTTCACACTACCTGCTGTGCTCAGCAGTGTGGAGAAGCCAGGGCCAGTAGAGTGGTGGTCAGTGCCTGTCAATCACAATCACAGGGATCAGTTAGCAGCCATCAGTCTGAGAAGCCGTACCCAGATGTTGCCTGTCTTCCATCCCCTCATGTTCTACCTCCATAGGCTGTCCTTTTCCCATTACTTCTTGTCTAAGCTTTCTGCCTTAAACTCATAAACTAATGCAGTCGGACTGTGATTGTTTTGTGTAATAAATTGGTTAGAAATATAGAGAGAAATATATTCCTTCAGCTAAAAAAACTATAAAGAAAATCTGTTTTTTTCAACCTCAAGGGAGGCTGTTTGTTTCTGTGTTTGTGTTGGAGTGTATACAGGGGAGGGCTGATGCTGGGGAAGAGAGCAGTCAGAGGTGATAAGAAGGGAACACCACAATATACTCTAGCCGCTGGAAAACAAACACAAAACATTGATTATATCATCTTTACAGACACCCAAAGCTCACCGTGGTTGATGTTTACCTGACACAAAGAAAACAGCATATTGGACTGTAGACTTCTACTCTGCATTTCATTTGTTGCTGTGCCCCCGGTATATGTACGCCTATGACCTGTTCCCACCCCTAATTTCTCCCATCACATTCAGAGCAGACCTGCCAACGGTCAGCTTCATTACAGCCAATATCTTAAATCACCTCTCATGTGTTTCCTACCAGTTTGGAGCTTGGTCTCCTCTGAATCGCAGTCATTTAAATGTTCCTGTGCTGATTGCGGGTGCAGGTGGTAATACATTAAGGGACTGAGACAGCCAGTGGCAGAGTGCTGAAAGACCTTTATCCATTTGCACTAAGTTTCCCCTCACATTCGGAGGCATGTCGTTCTAATTAGGCCAATGGTTTTGACTGTGGCCATATTCATATGGGACAGCTCACTTTAAGTTGTACAACAAGGTGATTCCACATCATATATACTCCACCAGGCCAATAGATTATCCCTTGGTCTGGGGAATTTCAAGAAGAAATTGTACATTAATGAAAGCAGCGAATGGCTGTGGAGAATTGCGACAGGGTTATTGCTCTTTTCCTCTCCATCTTTTTAAGGAAAGGAGTCTCAGATCTCATGAGAGGTGAAGATATATGGGGTGTAAAATACTACTGATGGTGCCTTTTTGTTTCTGTGGCAGCTCAAATGAAGATGTGTTTGAAACTACTTAAGCAGACAGCCTATTTACAGATTTGCATGTGAGTACCTTAATATAAAGAATCCGTGCTGCATGTCAAATCAAAGGCACAAGTTCAATTTTATAAAAAGAACTTGTCTCTGTGTTTGAACCACAGTGAGTTCCCAGTACGTCTCTGTCTCTCAATGATGAGCTCTTCTAGCAGGTAAAAGCTTTAGAAAGCCCTCGGTCCATTTCCATTCTAGCTTCCAGCAGTGTGAGTGGTGTGACAGCCTCTTGGGGCAAAGGGATTATTGAGATCAGGCCTCCCCCAGCTCTATGCCTCTGGCCCAGCCAGCCAAGCCAGCCCAGTCAGTTCCTCAAGCCCCCCGGTGCCTTACAGAGCAGCCCACCAGGCGCACAGAGAGCAAAGAGGCACCAGGGACCCCTCTAATTGTCCATGCTTTGGGCGGCTCTCTGGCAAGCCAGCATGAAGAGGGCCCCCAGTCCCAAGGCTGTCCCACTGCTCCCCACTCAGCCCTCACTCAGAGATTCTGAGGATGATATATCTGCTTTGAGGCTTTACATTTCTAAGGCCATCCTATAGTACAGCTGGAAATTGTGAATTTCTCTCCTTTTAAAATGGTCAGCGCTAGTGTTACAGCAGGGTCATATTCTAAACTGCTCAAATGATCTATGTGATTCATGACTTAAATGTGTCTTGAATTTCATTTAGCGTTTCTCCCAAAAGTTTTGTGGTTTTTGCTGTTAATCTTCAATACAGACCTCAGAAAAATAGTAAAACTGACACTATAATAAATTTTTTTTGTCTTATAGAGAATCTTAAATAAAATAAATAAATTATAGTACTTTAGTATAATACTTCCAAAAGCATTTTGTCATGAAACACCACCAAAATATTTTTGCGCATGTACATAAAACACACTAGCCCAGGCCACTTTACTAGGTACACCCATAAAGTACAATGTAAGGCAGTCCAATACAATGTATTTGCAGCAAATGAGAAACACCTCCCAGTATAATGCAGCACAGCACTTCTCTGACAGTGTCAATCAAACTTGAACATTATTATCTTTGTAAAGGTACAATTTATGGAATCAGCACAGGTTGTGGCAGGCAGTGCATGTTCGTCTATGCTGCAGATAATATAACTGTAGCATTGGTCTTCAAACACTGGCACCTTCATTAGATCCTGTTATTAAAGTAATCATAAAAAACAACATATATTCTGTTAATTTAATTTATTTTTGTTGTGTCTTGGAAGTGTATTATAAGAGGAGCTGCTGTCATCCGAGAGCTTGAGGTATTGGGAAGGCCATGGCGGCTGGCAACTCGATGAGGACTGACAAGGCCACCCATACAAAGGAAGGGTCAGCCTCTAGTCATCCAATGGGGGGAGGGGAAACAAATACAGGCACACACAGCCCCAATAAATAATATATAATAATAAAACACGATTTCTTTGATATTTCTTGTTTTCTTCTCTGTTCACATCTCTGTATGTGTTGTCTTTTCTTATTCATTTCAATATATGTGACCGCTTTATTATTTTTATTTAACAGCATCTACTTCTCCTGTTAACTTCCCATGAGGTGTTCACAACATTTGCCCACGTTGAACTGAATATGTGCAGAATTTTTCAAATTACAACTGTGCAGCAGAAGACAGTGGAGCAGTGCCCTGACAATGCACTAGTCAGAAGATGTTGAAAATCTGTTACAGCGTATGTGCTGCTATCTAACTGCATGATCAACCAAATGGAACTAAAAGCAATTATGAGCCACGATAACAGTTAGGTAAGCATGCCATTTCTAAGACTGACAAAACATCACAGTTATTGTGTATGTATTAGCAACTCATTAGCAACATACATATTTCACAATATCCACAGCCATTTAATTAAAGTGATTTCATCAACCACCTCCCCCTCGCACACACGCACACACACACACACATGCACACACACATCCTTTTAATTCATATGCAGAAATAACACCTACTATCTTACAAATTCCACACATTTGTTTTGTTTTTCTAACTCATTACCTCATAAATGTATCGTAATAGTGCTCAAATGATTTTTAGCCAAGCTGTGGCTCCTGTTTTGTTTGACTTTCTCTTCCTCTACAAAATATCTGGAACAAAACAAGACCAAATGTGCTCATGTTGTTCATATTGTGCAACTACTGAAAAAGTTATGAGCTCAGTAAATAGGTAGTTAGGCATGCTGGTCATGCCAGTAACAGCTATGCAAAGGATAGCTAGACAATAGCCCCTAACTGGACTGTGACAGGGTAATTACTGAGCGCACATAATAAAATTCTCTTTACATAGGTCACTCGGAAAGTGTAATTAAAAAAGCGTTATAGATTATTTTTATTGAAGCAATTAAACCAAAAAGCAAAAAGTAATTAAGTGCGGAGGTAATAACAGTGTTGGTCAACAGCATTTGTTTTTAGAGAGGGATTTGTCAGCCTCACCTCTCTAATGCATTACAGACATCCTTTAATTTACACTCGACGATTTTATTATGTTAAACTGTTTTTTTTTTACTGTGTAACAATTATTTTTATAATGCCAAAACTGAGCAGGATTTAATGAAATCATTATCATGTGTGATAATTGTGAGTAAATGCTAGATTTGAATTATCATCTTCCTCTATGTACTGAATTAATGAATCGTTACTATTCAAACTACTGGTTTATAATTATGTTAAATTGGCCGTCTTATCAGCAGTCAAAGACTTGGGATTATCAGCGTCTTGACTGTGTGGACTGTGCCAAATTCCTTGTGGATGTACGCCTGTTCCCTGCACAAAGAAAAAAGGAAAGATAATAATGGGAGGTTAAACTCCACAATTTTCTCTTAAAAGATGTAAGGAGAGCTAGTGCACAAATGCGCCCCTGCTTTATGAGAGAAATCAGACAGACGGGTCTGTGGGGCATTAACATCCACTTGACTTTGAGTGCAGCCGATTTTACAAGCCAACACATACATGTAGCTGACACATCAACTGTGTTGATCTCTGCAATTGTGTCAGGTAAATGAATTCAGATGATATGTTAATGTGAAGGGGAAATATGTTGCCCTAGTTAGCATATGGGCCACTTGCATTTCAGAAACTTATTATCATTCAGCCTGCACATTTCTGGAAATCACAGTACTAATCTAATTGTCAGGTTGGAGAAAAAAAATCCACCAATTTCTTCATACAGTAAGGTCAAAGACAATTTGGTAAAAAAAAAAAAAATGAGGGAAGATGGATTTATTTGTAAATCAGATACATGTGAATAAGGTTAAAGATTTTTCCGTTAGTGTGCAGTGTTCAACATAAATTAAAAGAATATGAAAGAACACGTGAAGAGAAAAAAGAAAAATTAAGATAGAATCAAAGACAATTAAAATAAAAACATGTACTGTCTGTCTGTGTCAGATATAAATCAAGAATCTGTTGAAGCTGAATTACATGGAAAACTAAAAGCTTTATCCATAGGTGCCTAATCAGCCACACACACTACACGCTTCAACTCCACGCCCCCCTGCCCACCACCATTATCACTTACATCTACATCCCTGATGTCACTTATGTGTAAGAAAAAGCAGTGATAATAACCCTTCACATGTGTCCCTTTTTTTATTGTTCTATAAATACCTGTGTAATCACAGCACAGAGTGAAGGAAGTTTTACATGTAGCATGAAAAAAAAAAAGAAAGAGTGTGGTGAGTCAGAGACAAACAAGGGTGTTACAAGCAAAGGGACACGAATCAAAGTGGAGCGTTGCGTCAGACTTTGGGGTAAAACTTTGTGATTTCCCTTTTGTTCCATCTCCTGTCATTGGGAATGCGAACAGCAGAGGGCAGCTTGAATACATAAATACAAACTAGAAGAGTGCATCTCTCAGTCATCAAAGGCATGCACTCGTTTACATCTCTGGGTTCCCAGCACACCGCTCAGCTCCTGTCTGACAGTCGGCTGGACCACAGAGATCCGGGGACTGTGATCAGCATCAACCCTATCACAAGACCACACAGGGGACACAGTGGAGGAAGTGGGGAATAAAAGAATTGTGGAGTGACAGGTAATTGACCAACACCAGGCAAGTAGCAGGTAATGTTTTGAAAGCCCTGTATCAATTTGTAAGTCCCATAAAATCTTGAGCTCTCTCTGTCTATTTTGTCTCTCTCTCTCTCCCTCCCTCTCTCCCTCCCTCTCTCCTGCAGGTTTCAAAGAGAGTTACAGCACCTTGCTGCTGCAGAACAAACCTCAAAGACAACTCTCTATGCTGTTTTTATTGTTAAACCTGTGTTCTGCCATTGTCTGCCCTCTCTCCTGAGCTCCATCTCTCTCTCTCTCTCTCTCTCTCTCTCTCTCTCTCTCTCTCTCTCTCTCTCTCTCTCTCTCACATTGCCTCTCTCTCTCTCTCTAACCCTCTCTCTCTCTCTCTCTCTCTCTCTCTCTCTCTTGCTCACTGTGGCTCAAGATGAATCTGCCAGCATGTGCCCATGCTCTTCATCACTGTCAGGTGCCCCATGGTGGTCCTCCTCCTCTTTCTCAAACTGGGCACCAACCGCTGGCTGGAATTATTCCTCACCTCCAAAACTCTCCCCACTGTTTCTAAATAAATGTGGCTGTAGTAACCGAGGAGTGTTGCTCATCCATCTTTACCGTGTGGTGTGTGGAGTGTGCAGTGTTTGCTGAACTAGACAGAGAGCCTAATAAGCCACACAGTCAGTGTAAACACACAAAGTGTGTAATGTAATATTAGATATCTGGCAAAGGTTTAGAGTGGCAGTTTATTCGTTCCCTGAATTAAAAGAAAGGATATGTGTCAGTGAGAGTTTTCATTCATAATTGACTTAAGCATTCACATCCTTAAAAATCACCGGCGTTCACTGTCACTTTTGTTAATTTAAATCATTTTTTCTTTCAGTGCTGTAGTAGCTCGTTTGCACATGTTTGGTCAGTAACATTAGACACATTAAATGGGTTGATACTAGATAAGGGTTTCACTTGACACAAGAATAACTGCTGATGTTAAATTTGTAATTAAGGCACAAAAGATAGCTGCACCATCTGTTGGCAGGGTACTGCCTGCATAGTGTTTGTGAGTGTGAGAATGTCTCTGCTAGGTGGGATGTTGGTTGTTAGAGTTTACAATGAAAGCGCGCTAAAGACACAACACAGTATGCTCCCGCTTAATGTTTAAGCACACCTACACGTGCTGCATCATGCTGTTGAACAAGGTGTGTAGTGATTTCTTTCCTCTGCGTTTGTTATCAGGCGACAATTAAAGAGGATGCGCTAATTTGTTTTTCTTTGAGGTAATTAAGCTCTTCCGCATGAGTGATGTTGTCCTTATTGTACCCTGCCTCATGCAAATCTGATTTTCTTCCACTGCTTTGTTACGTTTACTAAAATGCCTTTCCAGCACATTCCATTAAAGGCTGAGACACACAGCATGAAGTTGAATAGTTTGATTTTCACTTTTGGATAAAACTTAAAGAGCACAGAGGTTGTAAGTGACTTAAATAAGGAAAGCACCTGCAATACAACTTGATTAGCGGTTAAATCAAATGACCTGCAATGCTAGACCTTTGGTTGATCTCTTGTGGAGCACATCAGCCAGGATTCTTTCCCTTTTCAGGCTGAATCTCATTCCTTCACACAAATATGCACTTATTAAGTTCCCCAAGTTCAATTTGAAATGGTTTTGTAATTAACAAGTAAGCCAAGCTTTAAAATGTCACATTTATTGTATTTTCATATCTCTGAAATTCAGTCCTGAAACAGAATGATGTGTGTTTTATAGCAGTTATGATAAGAGGCTTACACAGTCAAAATCTCAATATAGATCATTTGACAAACGTCTTTGGTGGCCACTCGTTAAATTGGTTTCACCCGCATATTTGGGCCTTATTTAAAAGATATCTTTGAATAATGGTAAGCAGTTTAGCTCCTCTGAAAAGAAGAGGGTGATGCAAATGAACTCCATTTCACTCTGTTTTGTTTAATCTATAACATTGTAGGTTTTCTGCAGTCTTTTTCTCAGAGAGTTTATAGCTTCTATATTTTAGCATAGATTAATACAGCTTAGGCATACCTATCTTGAATTTAAGTCAGTCTAATGCTCCTCATTGCATATCAAGGACACAAGAAGAAATTATCTGATCATTCCTTGCATTCATTACATTAATGAATCAAATATGACTAAGTGTTCCTCTTCAAAAAAAAAAAAAAGTTCATTACCATAAACATTAATATTAATGTCATTATGTGGCGATGTTGAGTTAAAATATCTAATGATGTGTTTCAATATGCCAGTGTTTGCAAAAAGAAAACAGGAGACCACCAAAATACTATTTTTTAATTGTTCCTTTAAATAGCAATTTTGGAAACATTCGGAAAATTGTGTAAAAATATTTTTTTTACAAAACAAAAACCTGCTTCACTAATCATAATTAACATGCTGACAATTTGCAGTCACTGAGTTGCAGGTAAGATCTAAAAGGCATTGTCTGCTCTTTATATTTTTTGCTTCTCTCAGACACATCTGTTTGGAATAACAATGTACATCTGCTGAAAATCACTGGATTTAAAGCAGCTGCATTTTGCTCTGTTCTGTTCTGTTCTTTTTTTTTTTTTTTTTTTTGGCAAACAACATAACACAGTCTATGATGGAAAAAATACCATGACATTTCCAGAGATTTATCAAAAAAAATAATCATTATATTTCACTGTCATGGAGCTACTTGACATGTAATCGCACTGTATATCTTTGCACTTTAACAGCACGTTATGGCATACATCTCAATGTGCTCAGAATATTCTGAAAAGCTGTTGCATGGTCACTTCTTGATATCAAATGCATCAACAAGCTGGTTGTATTTTAGTCCGACTGAAACGTTGGCTGTCAACAGAGTTCCCATCAAAAGCAGCGGTACCATCCAGCGCCTAGAGCGTCTGGCTCTGTCCTCTTTTTCAGCCAGACCGGTCTCTGGCAGCTGCACGCATGCACACTGGCCGAGGTCAAAGCTGTCACTTCAGAGGGCACTGTCAAATCTCAGCCAGCGCTGGATGATGTGGGAGTGCTCCCTACAATCACCCAGATGTTTCCAATCAGCTGGGCTTCTCCTATCCTCCTCACCCGCTTTCGGCACAGTCTGAATTTGGAGTGCCACCATCAACCACTGGAAACATTTTATGAAAGTGAATGAGAAAATCTGATTAATTGAAACCTGTGCTGACATTTTCAATGATAATTTGCATTTTTTTTCCCCCCCTTCCCCGACTCATCACCTTAACTCTTGGCACATTTCCATTCCTTTTGAAAGGATGAAATAAATAAATAAAAATATTGTGCAGATAGTGCAACTGTATGACAGATTTTCAATTGGAGAATTTCAAATATAATAAATAAATATATAAATATAATTCTATATTTCACATATATAAAAAATAACAGCAATTTCAGGTTCATTCTAATTGCTTGACTCTGTATGCATGGTTTTGTGTGTGTGCATGTCGGTGTGCATGAGTGTTTGTTGCTTATGTGTTGTATGTGACTGAGGTGTGTCTTTGTGCCATATCCAGTTCCTTTGCATGCTAACTGTCTCTTTAACAGTTCTCCCTAACTAATTAGCTTGATTAATTCCATATATAACTGTGGTGTAGCACAGTTTGTTTATTGGTTTCTGGTAAAAATGTGTTTGACAGCTTGCAGACGTTGGGAGCTGATATAATAATAGGTGTATTGATATTACCTGTGTGTGATATAAATCTGAAACTACTCTATAAGGAATAAAGTGTCTGTTGACAAGCTCTTCCCAGTGACTTTATCTCCAAGTCAAACAGAAACAGCAACAGTACAAATCATTTATATTAGCACGATAAAGGGACTGACAGGTGTGATGTAGACCACTTAACATCACCTTCACAGTACCAAGAGACAGACAAACTTCAAAGTATAAACCAATGGTGCGTATAATAGTGCTGTTTAAAGGACTATACATCGCTTTGTGCACGAAAATATTTTAACCCCGTACAAAATAAGAAATGAATAACAATAAACAGAAAATACAAAAATTACATCTTCACCTACAAAATAGTGGAGTTATCACTCTGAACTCTACCCTGCCTTAAGGTAAAAGTGGAAACACATAATTAAACATTATTGGAGTGAGATTCTCAGTAATCTGCACCAAATATTCTGTTTATTCTGAGCTACTTTGACACGTGCACACAATGATATTCTGTAAAACTGTTGCATGGTCACTTTTTGGTACGAATCAACAAGCTGGTTGTATTGTACGCCTTTTGAAACGCTGGCTGTCAACAAAGCTCCCATCAAATGCAGCAGTATCATCCATTATATAGAGGGTCTCGCTATATCCTTGTTGATGGTGCATATTTCAAAATAAAGTTGTATTTAATAAAAGATACCCCTACTAATTGAGACTAAGAAAACCCGGGGCACGGAAGTATAATTCCAGCACAGGTGCGGTGGATGTTTTCTGGACGTCTGGGTATATAATTAAGCTGCCATATAGCTATAATGTGTTCAATGTACTTGATGCGACTTTGGAGGCAACAGGGTACCAAACACAATGTATAGAGGGTGGTAGGTGGGAGGGTCAATTGGGGCCTAACAGCCACTTTTTGCCCATAGGCCCCCTAACAGGTTAATCCAGCCATGCAAGCATCAATATTGTGCCAAAGAAGGTCAGCTATTCCTGTTACATTTGATGGTTACTGATTCTGAAACAAATCTTAATGATGTCCCATTTTTAAACAACTGTAGGAATTACTGCCCCGGTAAAAGCACATGCATTAAATGTGACGGATGACATTATTTAATTCTGGATACTTGTACCTCAAGGAGCAAAAAATGAATCATCCTTGACTTCACAACGGCACAACAGTGAGACAAGGCGTGCCGCAACCATCTAATGCAAATTACCACAATTTAGAGTGTTGTATTCAGCGGGAGACCATTGCTAAATGGTCAGACAAGCTAGTCACAGATATTAAAATAAATTATGTCTAATTTGAATTTTAGTCACGCTACATTAACTAATAGAAAGTTATTAACATTTCAAAAGACAGAAAAAAGGCTTGTGCCTGCAAAATTAACAGTGGCTGGGCTGACCTGTAAGCCATGCAGTCTGATCACTGTAATGACAGCATAATGGCATATTTACATTAAAATCTGGGCAGCTAATATGGGATTCAGAATGGGAGGCTCAGTCAAGGATTATTTAGTCTGGCCTACTGGCCTCTCGCTGAATGTTTCTTTCTTAACTTCAATACAAAGCAGAAAGTTCTCATTTCATGACTATTTATGTGGCTGGTCTCTGTGGCTTGCTTTCCCTCTCACCACCCTAATGTTCTCTTTAGTTCCAACCTTTTATCTTTCATCTCCTCTCTCTTTTCCCTCCTTGGTCTTTAAAGGCAATTATCATTTCACTTCAGAAATGTCAGAATCCTACACTTCAGTTGTATCTTGAGGATCCTCGTTGGGATGAATGGAATTCTTCACCGACAAAGATGAGTGGCTCTCTCCCACCAACCCCCCCGAACCTTCTGATATTACAATCTTTTAAACAAGTGAAGAATTTCTTTGCATTTTAAATATTCCTAATTCATTTCCCCCCAACTTTGATATTCTGCAAGAAACTGCTGTGCTGTTTCAAGATATAGGATGTGAGCACAGGCATGATATGATTAGGTTTCAGGTTTAATTGGTGTGAAAGCAGTGATGGAAGGAAATTCTTGTAACATAGAATATATTTTTGCCTTTGAATCAGCCTAGCTGTGTGTGAGGGCATGGCTGAATATGATCTGTACAAACTTCAATCTCACAATGCAACTACTAACGGCTGACCAATCAACTATTTTGTCAAAAAAGTCACGATGAAACAGCCTACGATGAAATATCCAAATGACTTTTTTTAGATATTCCATTTACACTCAGAGAAAACAGAAAAAGCAGTAAATGCTTTTTGAGAGCAAATGTTTAGTATTTTTCCTTGATAATTGGGAAACATTTACTTGAATATCTAAATTCAAATTCAGACTACTTCCCTAAATATCACTTTTTGGTTATTACACATTACATCATCAACACCAAATGAAATAAAATAAAAGCTACAACCTAAAATGGAGTCTCATCACGTGCACTACACATCGCAGCGTTTGTCTCAAAAACAATATAACACACAAAAAATAATAAACAAATAATTATAATTGGCAAGCATGTCAATAAATATGACAGAGATAATAATAATAAGTATTTTTTTAGATATTTATTAAAACTTAAAGCCAAACTCATTCACCTATGATCACACACAGTATGTTAGATTGGTAACCCACCATATTTAGCATTTATAAGCAGTAACAACTGTATTTGGTTAGTTAAGGCTAAGACCCACATCACCCACATTTGCTATGGAAACCGTAGAGACACTCAAAATGTTTGATTTCACCTATCACGCCTAAAATGACAACAAAGTTACGAACATAAATTTAACATTTAGTTGACATGTTAAATATCAGATTTACACTGGATCAAAGCACATATAATTGGTATTGAAGTTGTTTTGAATCCAATAGTACCAATCGTGTGATATAAGTCTTCATAGTTAGTTTGAGATACGCCTATTTATTTATTGTACTATATTTAGTCATTAGTCACTAGGTGTTACTCAGTTTATCTTGCAGGAACTAACTAAAATGTGTCTGTGGTTTGCACAATGGCCTACCTTTCCATCTGTTTAACAATTGGCCATTCAGCCTGGAAACTTTAAACGCCTTTTCTCAACTTCACTGCTTCTATCATTACTGCTTTGTGTCTTTGTCAGGAAGCTTGTTGAAGCTGATGGGTCTTTAAGATTGCTGAACACAATGATAAACAGCTTTAACCATCTGTGAATGATTTGTTCATGTGTATTTAAGTTTAGAAATGTTTTAAAACACGCTGTTTGTTTCTTTATTGCAGCTCTGTTTTGTCATCTTCTTATGTTTGCTTGCAACTATTAAAAATCATTCATCAATCATTATTATCTGTGTTTATATCCTGCTTATTAATACTGAATAGGGAGTGCTAAAACAAAGTGTTTCCATGAACCCTCTAAAGCTGCTTTCACTCTGCTGTCCTCACTTTACCTTATGACGAATTTTTCCGAGTGTCTTTTAGAAACAAAGCTATTACTGCCACATGCACTCCACATGACTGCTGGCTGTGAATATTGGACTCTGACATCCTGCAGGTGGGAGGAGGTGATATGTATTTAAAAATGCAAAATGACATCTAATGTTTAGCGTTGCTGCTTGTTTCCCAGACCCGGGGTGGACCTGACCATCTGCTCCCCTGGTCAGATGGAGCTATGCTTTTGGCAGTGCTCAGAGCTGTTCCATTGGCCTCCATCTCAAAGGACACCCAGTATTATCAGATTTCTCTTCCCTCGAAAAACTGAGACAGTGGCGCTATAAGAATAACAATATGCTTAGAGAAGGAAGGGGGGTGGAGTGGGGGTGGAGAATAAAATGGGTGGAATGGAGGGAGTGGGACAACAATAACAACAAGTTGTCTTCCTAGCAGCCAGATACTGTCACATTACAGATGGAATCACTTCAGAAACGTGGAGAATTAATATCCTAATGAAGCTTCGAGTGGCCATTAGGTGTGTGTAATGTGGCTCCAGGGGGCTGGGATAGATGTCCAGCAGCTTTAGGCCCTTATTTGCGCGCAGTCACCTCAGCGGTTGCTTTTATTAGGGTAACATTAGCGGAAAAGGGAAGATGCCACAGAAAGATAGCGTTTTATTACTCTGGTTCCCAGGGAGCCATGCTCTACCTGTCAGAGGCATACGAGGCATGCTGTTTTAGTTCGTTTTACAGCTAAATATCTCTGTTACAAATATCTCTGTCTATGGAACAACATTTGGGCAATTATCACCAAAGTGTTGCAGTGTTATCCAGAGATGAGATATTTTGTACGATGTTTCAAACTGTGTGAAAGTATTTCTGTGCAGACAGCCGTGAATATAAATTTCATTCACATTTTTCATTCACATTAATATACTCCATTTCTCTCTTACTCTCAGCCCCCTCTCTCTTTTTCTTTTGACAGGACTATTGCATGCCTCTGCTTTTTATCTCCTTACATTTTCGGGGGAATGAATTGCTCTCCACTGTCACTGGGCTCTGGCCAAGAATTCATTTTTAGCAGGTCAAATGTTTCAGAATGTCATCTTTGACAGGAACCAACCAGCACGATGAATACAAGGAAAGACACGGCCTGCTGATCTATTTATTTATTTATTTTGTATCACTGCATACACTTAAAGCATGGTAACCATGCAGTACACAAAGCACAAGCAGGCACAAGCACAGGAGTTTCTATGTAGAAATCAATATTGAATTAAAACACTCCCCACTCATGAATAAAAAAAAAAAAAAAAGAAAAATGGTAAGGGGGCTATTGGAGCTGCAGGACTCTACAGTCAGCTAATGAAGGTTATGTTGCATGGCAGAATTCAGTAATTGCAACGCACAAGTGAGGTATTAGACAGGATGTAGCTAATGGAAAACAATCACATTTAACATGGCTCCTTGGTTCTAGCTGCTCAATAAGTGAGCAGCAGGCTGGCTCACAGCAAACAGGAGGCAGGAGGGGGGTTCGCGCGGCACAGGGTTTTAATGTGATCGGACTATAACAGACAATCTATTTACAGTGTGCTCTGGGGAGCTAATAAACAAATGTTGAGTAATTTCAGCCAGCAGTAATTACCCTTGCAGCTGACAAGGAGAGTGTGATACTCTCTCCTTCACCTCCGGCTCGGTCCAGGAGGTGTGGGCTCTTCGGAGTGGTCCTCCTCTGCTCATATAGATGTGGCTGCTGGCCAGCAGTCAACCACACAGGATCATTTACAGTACACTGCTTCTCTCTGTGCACCATGGTGTCAGATTCGACACCATTGTTCTGTTTTGCTTTGGCAATAGCCAGCCACAAATGAGTGTGATAAAACGGCAGCATATAACGATTTGAAGTAGATGTAGAGATTCACAGCTTGTTTGAAATTTTATATGTATGTGTTAAAATACTTCCTATGTAATCCAATTAAACAGAAACTCAAGCAGCAGGTTACCAGCTTGAGCGGTAATTAACATTTGTACATGATTTTAGTGAGACTTCTCACTTCCTTTAGCCACATGCTATTGCACTCTAACCCCATTTATAAACCAGGGGTGGGAGAGAACAAATATTAAGTTTAGGAAGCAAACAAATTACTTTGCAGGTTAGATTGGCAAAAAGGCCAAAGGCATCTTTATCCCGAGAGCTCAGTTTTGATCCTTCAGTTACGGTGAAATAGATTTTTATGCAAATATGTCTCTATCGATCGTTGTGCCTTTCTTTGATGGGATGGGATGGAGAAAACCGCATGTAATTAGATAGAGATAATCATTACAGAATAATCATTAATGGAGCATGTTTACATCAGCGTAGAAAAGACAATCTGTTGCATACAGCCACTCAACAGTTTCTAATATTCATTATTTAAATTTGTGGATAGACTATTACTAGTTTTAGTATACTGTAACGCAAATTACATTTATGATCATTGTCCTGTTACAAAGTGCTTACAGGGTTTTGTGTTGTAAGCTGCTTGTGCCAAACAGCAATATTTTCTGCTGCAGATCGTGCCTACAGTGCATTAGCCTTAGTCCCCTCTGTCATTCTGACCAGTACGGCACAAACAATGCCACATATCAGATCCCTGCGTTCTCTCCAGAATAACAAGGAGGGAGTGGAGCAATGACGCGAGGGGTCCAGTCTGAGGGGCTGACAGACGGATAGTGAGGCAGCCTGTCCCTTATCCTCAGACAGGCAGATGTCCCCTCTCCCTGCGTGGCCGGCTGCTGACCAGGGGAGAGCCAGGCGGCTGCTGAAATGAAGAAACTTGAGAGCTCCTCAGGGGGTGAGCTGGTCATTTGATGTCCAGCACAAGAGCAGGGTGTGATGCTGAATGAGCTGAGGGAGAGAGGCAGCCTCTGCAGTCTGTTACAAAGGCCTGGCCTGATGGGTAGGGAAGGAGGGGAAAATACTGAGCACAGACAGACCATTACTATATTTCATCTATTTTGTCAGAGAGAAAATGGTCGTGAAGCACATGTAGGAATTTGATGTGGGGCAAACATGGGGATTTTTTTTGTTTTATACCGCACATTAATCTGTTCACTAAAAAGTCATATCCAACACTGTATCTATCTAAATAATCATGATCATCTATGAGCGCTTATAATTTTTGTTTTTTAATTCAGAACTTTATCTATTACCAGCTACATTATGTGCAAGAACTGTCAATAATAACACACCGGACAATGGGGGAGTGATACTGACACAATCTACAACTGAAGTCCCATTGAAATATGTGAAGTACAGTCACAATGGAGCCATGGCGTCTTTCTTACCTGGCCTAGGTTCAGTCTTGCAGGCAGTGGAGAGCCCTTTGAAGGCTACAGAGAGACTGAGATGAGAGGAAGCCCTGCCTGCAGAGGGATCAACCATGTCGAAGTGCCAGCACCACAGTGCTGTAATTAATCGCCAGCGATGGCAGCCTTAGTCCTGCAGCCCTGCTCAACTTCTCCCTCACGACAAAACCTTGCGGTCAGGAGACGTTAGGCAACATTAACTGCTCGTACTATTTCCATTTTCTGAAAGGGGGCGGTGGAGTGTGCATGTTGTGGGGGTGGAGGTGTCCCGGGGTAGGTCTGTAGATATAGGACTACCGTGGGGGCTCAGGCAGGGAGAGCGACGGTGCACAAGCCATGGCTATGTACCTTTCATCTTGAAGGAGATTTGGAGAGGTTTCAGACCACAGAGACTTCTTAATTCTCACTAATTCATTTGCGTTCCAGATTCACTGGGCCTGGGATAACCTGAGAATGATAATGAACTCGCAAGGGGAGTGCATGGTCCCTTGCCTTTGAATGTGCTCAGAATAGATTCAGATAATCTTTCCTTGTGAATCTTTCTGGAGGAGAAGAATCCTATTAAGAGTGATTGCTTGTCATGAGATGTTCTCCAAGTTGGGGAGATTTAACTTGGGGACACACGTACCCTGCTGTCTGAGGACGTAACCCTAAAACACAAGAAATGCAATATGGATGTATCCATGAAAAAATAGATCTGTGCAACATTTCGATTTCAAAATCATACTTTATAATGAATATTTATTTGCAAGCTGCATGAATCCTCAATCAATAAACTCTACCCACCAGCTTATATAAAAAAAATGTTTTTTTTTCTCCTTGGAAATCAAGCATCATCCAAACAATATATTATCATTACAAATGAGGGAGCAGGGTATTTACATTTATGGATTGAAATGCCACATTTTCAATACTATACCCAAGCAACTAGACCTACATGTTTACATCCTAAAGGCAAGCAATGCTTGCTGTCCAAAACTTAACATTAGCATTATTTCTTTACTTCCTTGGCTGCATTTAGTGTTGAGATGTTTACACTCACAGTTCTTTTAATGTTTGAACAAGACATCCTTTAAAAATAAGACACATTTTTCAGGGTGCACTTTTGACATTTTACAAGCAAACCATGTTTGTCCTTTGCTGTCAGATCATGACTGAAATTTGGACTGAAGGAATTTTTCATATGCTTCTTTACAGCAGGCTGACAATGAATAGAGAGATTTTGAAGAGATTTATAGGTCTGCGGAGTTCTAAGGGATAGATTGCAAACTCTTGTGAGAAAAGGCAGGGAAAGCTGCCTTACTTCAGGGCTGGTCTCATCTTTGGTCAAACAGAAGTGAGCTTAATTTGTGGGTCTGCCTGGGGAATTTCAAAGGAAAAAAGCTTTGAGTGACGCCAAGCTTGAGCTCCCTGATGTTAGTGAGATGAATGAAAGCAGGGTCTATAGGCTACAGGCCTTCTCACACTCCCACATTAACAGAAGTCTTTCAAGTTCTCATCAGGATAATTGTATAGGATGCAGTAAAATGCAAGACAGAGGAGCCAGGCAGTACTTGTTATCTGCCTGATTAGAATACATTCACTTGTGTGTTAATATGTACACATTTTAAGATCATTATAAAGTAATAAAACACAATATTCCTGTTGTAACATAACTAGTGGTTATAGACAGATAAAAGATATACAAAGATATTACCCACTTTAATTTAAGTTCCCATATTTAGCATTTAAAATCAATATAAACCATAAATGGTTTACAACACACTGTAATGAAGCTGTAAGCAGATATACTGATAGTGTTTATTAATGTACAGTAGTATAACTTCTTATATCAGCTCCCACTGATGCCCACAGGAGGAGAAAATACAAATAAACACTTATATCTTCTATATTATGCGACATAATAGTGCATTATAAACCATTCATATCATTATACAGAGGTGATCTAAGTAAAGTGTTGCAAAGAAGTCATACTCATTTTAATCAGTCTATACTTGCACACCTTGTGTTGAGAAACTGGATTCAAAAATGTCAATTTGTATTTACTCACAGTACTACGCTATAATATCTAGTGGACAAAACAAAGGACATTCATTTCTTTGCAGGTTCCTATTGCAGAAAATACAAGAATTCATTCTCTGCCTCTTGGTGTTTTTCAACAGAAGACTTACTGTGCTATTGTATGGAGCTGGCTGGCCTTGATGGAATGACCTAACATTTTGACAGGACAAAATATAAAGCTGCTCTTTATTCTGTGGACAATTCACCAGATGCAGGCATGGGAATGGCTTTAATCAATAGAAATGTGGGTGTACTGCATGATTTATTCCAGGCTTTGCTTTATGTACAAAGAAATCTCGGACATTGCTAAGAGTGCAAGCAATAATGGGACCCACTCAATTTTGCCTGAAAGCTTGTGTTGTGATGGTTGTTGCTGCGAGTATTTACAAGTGCTATCTGATCAGCCTCAGAGGCTTCCCAACGAGACAGATGATTAGGTACGGCAAACGAGCCTCATCACCAGCTAAAATTGATGACTCAATGCTGGATGACAGACAACTCTATTTGTATCAAGATAAGGCGCTGACAGTTGAGTATCAATCAAAATTGAGTTATTATTGAGCATAAAGAAAGGCATTTGTAATATCATTAAATCCAGATATGCCTCTCTTCACATCTGGCAGGCAGCCATGCGTGTGAAGGAGGGGGTTGAGGGACAGAAAGAGAGAGGCAAAGCAAGAAAAAAAAAAAAAACACTTGGGGCAATCATTCCTGGCAGTGCGCTGGCAGCTGCAGTGTTTTTTTGTAATTTCAATATGTTTCTCTGTACCTCAAGCTTGGGTGCAATAACAGCTTACAGATTGCTTATGTCATCAAATTTTGACAAACTTCTCAATATGTTCTGACCTTCATCTTTAGCCATCTGCTTTCTACTCTCCTTATCTCCCCCTCAGTTTTCACCCTACAGTAATTGTGTACCCTAAATAGGTTATGTTTGAAAGATGGTATTAAATTACTTAGACAAGAGCAATTTAGTTTGGGCTAGACTCATTAACCAGTATAGTTATCTTAAATGCAATAAAAAAATGTTTTAAAAACTTTGCTGAAAACAAGCTGTAAACACAACACTACATATTTACACATTCACATTTTTATTTTTTATTTTATTTTGAGAAGTGTTTCCAGCCACGTGATGAACATAAGTTTAATATCTGTTCGACATTTAGTTCTTTTTTTGGTCTTTGGCCAGAAGGAAATAACTGTCTCTTTAGCTAAATACTAAAATGTGTTCACCAGCTAGTCTGTAGTTTGGTGCTGAGCAGGGAGCACACAACAGTTTTGTTTTTAACTGTTTTGCCGAAAATAATTCCCTGCTGTTGCTGAAATCATGCAAATAGTTAAAGGTAAATATACAGAATTAGTACTATGCATAACCATGTTTTCATTGGTGTATAATCACCTGAAAATAAGAATTGTTGTGTTTTTATAACCTCAGAATGAGCGTTTTCTATTTCAAGACCCTGCAGGTCCTCTTCCACGGAGTCTGCCATGTTCCTACAGTAGCCCAGAATGGACAAACTAAATGCTAAGTTCCTGACTTTTCACACATGTCACAGCCATCGTAGTTTCTTCTTTGAGCTAGGAAGAAGAAGGTGTCACGAGGGAGTTACAATCAAACAATGCTACTAAATCTGACAGACCGGTGCTGTAAGTCAGAAAACCAAAACAATGAGCTGAAAGACCTTTAAAATCATACATTATGTTAATCATATTTTGGTCAGTCGAGTCAGTTGCGTTATTCTGATGTGAGAAAACTATCCTACAGGTCAAAAGCTTAAAAGAGATCTCTTAAATAGTCTACTGACAACGTGGCATTATGAAGTATCTTGTTCCATGAGCCGGTGATCAAAGTAAACAACACGCTGCGTATAATATAGTCCCTCCACAGTTTGACATTTCCCTCTGATTTTCATATCTTTGCCTGAAATGACAGTCTATGTAACATGTGGAGGCCTTAAAAATGCCATGGCTGATATGAAATCAATTTGCATTTCCCCAGTGCCTGGATAACATGGCCCTGTCAGAGGACCCTGCAGATATGCTGGAGATAATGACGTTATAGAGGGCGGCTTGCACAGTGGAAAGGATGAAATTGAAAGAGTGACGTTCTGTGTTTCCCATGATTGCCCTGACTGGAGGATGTGCGGCTATCGGACATGCACTCCTCTGTCTTTGCTCCCCATTAGCTCCACTTGTTTCCAGACAGGGGTTAAGACAGACTAAAGAGATCCACCAATGCAACCAGTCAAAGCCTCCTTGTGTCAGCGATGGTATTTCAACAGTATCAACTTTTAGGTAAAGAAACTATAAAACTGTAAGAAAGCTCATTAATTCCACCCTATTGGTCAACGTGTTGAAGGTTTGTGACCTGCAGGACATTAAAAGCTTTACAATTAATTAGGGGTTTTCATTTCGTTGTTAAAATATTAAGAAAAAAACTGAATTCATAGACATTAATTTATACATTAATTGACTATTCAACAGATGAATATAATTGACACTGATTAGAACGTGATGTTATTACTTAATGGACAAAAGAGGAGAATGAAAAATAAAAAAATCTCCCCGTACTGACTGTTACTGCATTGACTTTATGCTGCAGCACTGGCCTGGTGTTACAGGAATGGTGTGTAATCCCATATTTTTATAAAGAAGACCACACAGTAATGGTAACTACATGCCACTTTGGCCACTTTGCGAAAATGTGAAAAGGAATTATCTGAATCGTGGAAATCACACACGGGAGTGTACTGCATTTGTAAAGCCATATTATGGTGCACAACCCAGAATTTGTTATAAACATAGGAAGTGGATAGTTGACAGCACTGACCTGAGGACATTTAGACGTGATCACACTGGTGCAGGAGGCCAGCTTGTTATCGAGCTCCGTGTATGCTGAGCGAGAGGGACATCTCTCCCGCTGCTGCAACACTAATATACACTGCCATAAACTACAGGTGATTCCAGCAGAGTTTTCCTCACTTTGCCTATTTCAGGCTGTTGAATGTGAAAATGTTGACCTCTACGCCCCGAGTCAGGCGGCTTGCTCCCTCTGTGGCGGCTGAAGACGAAAAAAAGTTGTGAATGTTTCAGCTGCTGTGTATTAAATTGTGGTGGGCAGTAATGAATAAAATGGAGGCCAGGATCATCAGATGGTTCAGATTTCGTCTCAATTTTACCCGGACACAGAGCCTTTTATATACTGTATGTATGTAGCCAAATGTGAAAATCAGCACTACCGTTATTATAACAATGGAAAACTAAATGGAAATTTAGAAAAAAAACTAAAAACATGAAGGGAATAGAAAAGAAAGACTAGAGCGCATTTTACAACTTAAAATCAATCAGCGAGTAACAAAGTACACTTTTCAATTTAATACTACTTTATACTTCATCTCCGCAGCAGTTATGAGGGAAATACTATACTCTTTTATACTCTACATTTATAAAACACACAAACATATGATCAGTCTATAAATTATGACTCATTGTTATATTTAAACTACCCAACATTATGTCAAGTTTTTACAATTTTCTACACTTTGACAAAATCAAAGTGCTGCTTACGTGTTAATTCATCAGTCCAGTAATATATGATACACGTGATATGATAAATATATTGCTTATTGTGCTTCTTTACCTGTACAGAAGTAAAATTCAAAATGCAGATGTTTAACGTGTAATGGGATATTCTGATACTGTAGTATTCCTACTTTTACAAAGAGAAATATCTCAAGACTTCCACTGCTGAAATGAATATTGTATATTCATACAAGTACGTATTACCTGGGGTATGAAGATGCTTTCATCAATAACATTTATAAAAATATTTCATCTGAGGCGTTGAAATGATGTCATTGGGATGTGATTGCTAACATGTAGGCGGTGAAACGTCAAATATGGATGAACAGCCTTACTGTGTTTTCAAACTGCAGTTAAAAATATGTACAGAAAATATTTCAATCCTTATTTTCTCACTTATAGGTATCTGTCGAAGTTAAAAGATTTGCGACAAGATTGTTCTCTGTAATTACAGCTGGATGGCTGCAAGTAAATATTTAGGTTGGCTGGAATTTTTGCAAACAAAACAGAGAAAATAACGCTGAAGACATTCAACCACTCTAATTATATTCGTGGGTCATAGTTTGACTTGCGAATATATTTTGTCTTTGTTTCCATACAACTCATTATTTTTCAAATCAAGATAAAATTGCTTCGAATGCCTGGGGATTAACAAGGTCATATCATAAGTATCTAAGAGTATATGGTGGGATTGATGTTGCAGAGGGATTAGTAAAGTACAAAATGTGCTGTTTTCCACGTTGTTACAATAAATAAACCACTCTGTTCATGCAAGTGGTCCATTGGGTCTAATGTCCACCTTTTGCAAGCTGTTGTCTGCATTCAAAATACACTGCAGTAACCTGGCGTGTCCTGTGTATATTAAAGAGTATACTTACTCTATATGAAGGAGACAGGCTGATAATGAGACATCCTGGCTTTAATCAACCTTATAAAAGTCTGAAGAGGAGCAGAAATGTGTCTGCCGCACCAATAACAATTTTCAATTAATAAAAACATAATTTTGTCCAGTCCCCGAGGATGGGGATTTGGTATAACTTGAGGGCCTTCCGTCACATGGTGTGAACAAACCTTTATGCTCTGTAGCTGTGTGGATGTGTGTGTGTGTGTGTGTGTGTGTGTGTGTGTGTGTGTGGGACACACGCTCAGACAGTCTCTCTCCATTGTGCTCACACACACACAGACACACGCGTACACACGGCAAGGAATTATACTTGTCTGTATGGTTTGTTAGCACTCAAGAGATAAAACTTTACATGTTGCTCCCAATTAGCACAGCAGTGACCGTGCACTGTCTCCTGTGCTCAGCTTCCCTTCTGAAGAGGGGCTATTTATGTGAAGACTCATGAGAATGTGAGAATTGAGGCGAGAGAGAGGAGATATGGACTGTGTGAGATAGTGTGTGTGTGTGTGTGTGTGTGTGAGGAAAGAGGGTGAGAGAGAGAGAGAGAGAGAGAGAGAGGGAGTGAAAGGAAGAGATAGAGGGAAAAGGGAGAATTGAAATGGCTTAAGCATCCATTTTGAGTGGAGAGACAGGTCCTATTAACATTTAACAGCATTTGTGCAACTTGGTGCCGAGGTTATGATGCAAATGAGGAGGAATTAAAACTGGCCAGAGGTTTGTCATTGATGGATTGCAGTCTGGCAGTGCTCACACTTCCTAGTGTCCATCAGAAGCGATTACTGTGTAATTAAACCTTATTTCTGGACTCTCTAGTGCATAATTACTTTGTGAATGTAACCATCATCTAAAAGCTACAAAAATGCTTTACCATTTAGTCTAGCAGTCACTTCCACGGGCTTGTGTCAGATATAGCCATCAGACAGAGCAAAAGAACTGTCACTTTTAATAAGAGGAAAAAAATTAAATGAAACAGTATGCTTATTACAGAAAAATTAGGCTTTCAAGAGTCTTTTCTGTTATTTGCATAATTTATCCCCCACCCCCCCACCCCCACCCCCCACATATACACACACCGCAAGCTTTAGGCAATTTCCCTCACATTTAAATAGATTGCACATTTAAGGCTACTTAAGGAAAATTATCACTTTGCATATTTTAATTGTTATGAAGGAAGTGATTTGAGAGAGGTCTGTGGCTCATCCTCTTGAGCCATGTGGTTGCGGAGCTGTCTGATTCGTCTGCTCAGCGCTGCAGCTCCACAGATAACCTCCGAGTTCACACACATCCACTCCAGTTTCATCAGAATGCAAATGAAGCACAGAACAGTGGGACAAGTGGATCTTTGATATTTACAAAATAGCCACTAATAACTTGAGTGTAATTTGTTTGACTCAACTTTATTTTTTCTCTTTTATCAGTCCTGATTTTTTTTTTGTTCTGTTTAAAAATTCAGTGCAAAGAAACAAAGGGCATGCTTGCTGCTAGTAATTCAGAGACAGCAGGCTGGAGAAAGGATGCGTACTGTCTGCATCTCTATATGTACATATATCTGTCTATCTAGCTCTCTCTTCTATAACAGACATGCTGCTGTGGCACAAGCCCAAGATAGACACTGTGAGGCGGTAAACAAATGAAAACAAGGCATGTGCGTGCATGCAGTGAGGTGTTTTGATGTGTATATCCAACAACAACCATCAGTCACACTTAACACTGTGAAAGGGACAACCTGCTAAAGGCACAATATTGTGGAGAAGCTCGACTGTAGACAGTTTAAAGTGTTACTGACAGTCGACTGCACTATGTGGTGGCTACATTGTGCTATGGATGGAATGGATTCAGTTGTGATCACACGTTTATGAATTGTCTATAGCTACTTACCTGCTTGTACAGTATGAATTTACAGTATGAACATGGAGCTTCCTGCGTTGGTTTAATCACTCAATGAACATGCAAAGCGAGAGTTAATTTCGCATCATTAGTGTTTCTTGACCTAAATTAATAGAATGCAACATGTTTAAACAGACGCGGGTTACATTTCTTACACTGTGTTGTTTAACACAAGACTAAGAAATATGCATCAGAGGAGTAAAATCTGGTGATTCCTTTTTATTAAAAATATTAAGAATTGTCTCTTCATAACTTTTAATATGCTTTTTTCATTCAGAGGTGAAATTTCTACAATTACTTTGACTGAATTAGTCCTTTTTTCTAGTGTAGATAATTTATCAGGCAATGTTCCTCAGCATAATAGCGATGCTGAATAAGACTAGTGAACAAGTCCATCCTCCAAGGACAGTTCTCCATGGGAGACTGCAATGTTTGAAGTGTTGGTGTTCTCGCCTTGACAAGCTTATCAATGCTTGTGGGGGAGAGTACTCAGACGCTGACAGGCACTGATAATAGGAAATTACCTTTTTTCACACCCTTTAGTTTTTGTAAATTTGTTGATTTTACTCATCATCATGTACAAGTCAAATCTTTATTAAGAAAGGCTCTATGGAAATGAAAACATGTTTTATTTACAATCTTCAGTGCAAAGTATGAATGTTTCCCAAAATGATTTGGCATAAATGACATAATACATGTACAAAATTTATTTTATTATTTTTTCTTCCTGTAAAACCAGTGCTTTTCCACTCAGTGTTTAATCATGAAATCGATATATATATATATATATATATATATATATATATATATATATATATATATATATATATATTTGTTAGATCTGATGACAAACTGCACCCACAGCTGATACTGATGTACTCACAGGATAAAAAAAGAGAATTACCAACACTGACACAATATACTGTGTCTTTTCTCATTTATGTTAATTGCACAGAAACTTCCCACGCATATAACACCTACTACTTAATGATACCATGAGAGGAAGAGGAATTTTAAACATGGCTGTTCATTTTCTAATAGAAAACAGCCAGTATGGATTTATAAATGATTATTGGGTGTATTGGAGGTGTATTTGTGGGGAGAGTAAAAGTAAGCCTCTGTAAACTGAATTACTTTCACTATAACACCAGTGCAGTGAAACAAAGAAATGATGATTTAAGTTGTCATGGACTGAACATCGTCTTCCACAAGAAACTGCTTGAAACGGAAATAGCACAGGCATAAATCAATCACACCATTGCAAATTTAATCAAGTAAAGGTACAAAATGCATCCAGTTTTCAGGAAAAAAAAAGAAAACATCTTTATTCAGTATTTCAGTAACCTTTATGTACCTTGAAATTAAAATACATTTAAACTGACTGTACTGTAAGTATGGCGATACATACACACATATAAACATGTATGTGGTGCATTTTTCGTATGTATGCTGTATATCATTAGCAAATGTACAATAAGTACAGCTATGTGCAAGTTTATTCTCTGTACATGTATATGAAAAGTAAAAATGCAGATTTTTCATATCTTAATGTTACCCCTCATACTTGCATGTAGAATCGCAAGTGCACATACATACACATTAACATGCGCACTACAACAATTAACAAAGGATTAAAGCAATTTGTTACTGTACTTTTTTAGGAATTTGCATTGGTGACCTTGTAGAAGACCTACACAGCCCGCAACAATTCAAAGGAAACATGGTACTGTTAATAAACCGTACGTCAGTATGTGCAGGTTAACTTCATCTTTGCCCTCAAGGTGCCTTAATTTTTTTCTGTGACTTGTACTTGACAGTGTAAAGACAGTCTTTAAGAGGTAGACTGCTCAGATTCAAGGGCAAGCTTTTTATTTTTTTGTTCATTTTTTTTGTTTGTTTTTTTGTTTTTTTTTTTTGTTTGTTTTAACTTTTTATCCACAAATGCATGACATTCAAAATGACAGGACATAAGTACTACATGTACAATATGTAGCAATGAGGTAGAAATGGTTATAAAAGAAGAAGCCAGACTATAAAACTACAGAAGGATGGAATCAAAATCTTAAGCAGTACAGAAATACTGACAGATTAAAAAAAAAAAAGCGATTCAAGTGACTGAGTTGGCATCACTGTGAGACTCGATGTGCTTATCATAGTTTCTGCTCAAGTGTTGTTTGTGACTCTTGGCCCTTCCATCACCTCTTCGTCAACAATGAATGATTATTTATAATACCATCTACAGCATGTGAAATATACACCCTATCTGAACAAATGCGTAATTGTTTTCCTCAGATAAATCTTTTGACTGTCTAGTTTGTGAAATTAAACATACGGATGTAACTTCTAATCCGTGTGCCTTGTGTTACACTGTGCTCTATTGCACCGTTGGGGAGACAAATAAAATAATAATAAAAGAAAGCAAATATGTGACAAGATCTGTTGTTATCGGAGTGATTACAAGTACTACTTCATTTGAGTGGAACATTTCCCCTTTTTAGCGTACACCTCTCTGTCAGTTCATGAACAGTCAACCTCTTATACTCATGATATCTGCGCTTGTTAATGGCACTTAGGGCTTCTTATCACCTTCTTGTCAAAAATCTTGCGATGAGCAAAATTTGCAATCGTGGACACAGAAACAATTATATTCCAGTGTGACATAACAGAGTGTGGTGTGTGACATTTGCTAATATCTTTTCAAAGATAAACAAATTAGTCATGTTTCTATTTGAACTCAAGGCAGAGGTGCATGACTGTTCATAAACTCAGACAACATAAAACTACAAACGTTTCTCACATATTTCTTGAACGTATTTGACATACTGTGATACAAGTACTTGTATCCAGCCCAGTGAGAGTGCTGTAAAGTTTGCCAATTTCAAATACACACAGCGTGCACTGTTGCATTAAAGACACTGAAATTCAAACTCCTTAAAAAACGAAAGCTGTTTTACTTTGGCTTCAAGGAAAATTTCAACCAATGAACAGGTCAAAGTGTAATAATAAATCGCACAATATTCAAGGGGAGCTCTGCGATCGTTTAAGCTCTCTGCTCAAACACCTTTCAAGTTTGTGCAGTAAAAACAACCTTTTTAAATATATTTTCCATTATTATTGGCCCGATTTTCTGTCTAACTGCATATTTCTTGTGTTTGAAGCTTTTAAACCGACACTTTTGTGTGAAAACAAATTTGGCTATTGACCCTCTGGACGTGGTACAGTAAGTCTCAAAAAGAAACTAACACTAAGTTTAATCAAACTACTTTTGTACAATACACCAACAATGAATCCATCTTTAATGTTTTCTTGTAACTTCACTGTATAACTTTGTAGTAATCCACCATGTGAAAAAAGTGACCCAGTTCATTGAGAAAAGTAATTTTTAAATCAAAGGATCCACATCAATATAATATGAGAAAACAATACCTACCAAGAAACATAAATCCATCTATATTCTACACTGTGGTCTATTCAGTAACATGTACAGTAGGTCAACAAAATGGTGTCACAAATGAAATGCTTGTGAGTTGATCTGCTTGCTTGAGGTTGGCTTAACGTTTCACCAATTACTGCAACTTGTGTGCATTTAATGAAAATGGATGTCACCCGTCTTATGACAGGAGTACGTATCTATAAATATATAACACAGATATGAAACTACAACAAGATATTAACGTTGGCAAGCTTGCTAGCATTCTCTGCTGCTACGTAGTTTCTGTGCTATTGTCTGAATGTTCTGTGTACATCCTAATACAGGTCTGGAAGAGTTAATGATACCAAACCAGGTGGCAGTGATCAATATGCACACTGTCCAATAAAAAAAAAAAAGACCAAATAAAACATGTGCAATAGGCAACAAACATGAAGGGACCTTCTTTGAAAAACAAACACAAGGTCCTTTAGTGCCTCTGCAGTATTATACGCCTACACCAGTGCTATCTACTTCAGTGGCATTTTTCAATGTGCAAGTGCTTTGCTTTCCTTACTGCTCAGAGGACGTAATACATTCAATAACATTTTTACTAGCCAATTCAGCTGTCAGTCCCGCTCTTTCGTTGCCAAAAATGTTGCATGGGAAATGCACTGATTAATGGCAAGCAAGTAGTGATTAATAGTGTACTGTAAACACAACAGTTTAAGTGTGAAAATGACAACATAAGAGTAAAAATAACAGTTTTGTGTACAGACTAGCCTTCAAGACATGTTCTTAAAAAGGAATGCCACTCAATTCATGAATGTTACAGTTATGGCCTGAGACAGGCAAACCAATTCTTCTGTAAACTTTGGGTTAAAATAATTAAATTGGTTTCATGCCAGCAAATGTTTATCAAACCTCAATGTGAATATCATCACATTTAGTTTTTCTATTTGACATCCCATATTCGGGGGCCAAATAAGTAATGGCAACAAGATCCACTGGTGAATGTTAGCTAATACAGATCAAATTGTCCTAAGGCAAAGGCATAGTGTATCCCAAACCTGATATTCAGTGGTATTCCCCTTTAAGTGCATTATGTGGTGATAAACAGTATTCTTGGGAGTTATCAAAATGTAAAGCTAATAGATTTTGCACACAACAAAATACTGTTTGGTGTTGCTCTCAAAACGTTTCCTCATCAAACAGGCAGAATAGGTTCTGACATTTTGCTGTCTTCATGAATTTGTCTTTCAGAGATAACTAACAAACTGAGGTAGAAAGGAACTTAGGCTATACATAATCCTTAGGTTTCATTAATGATAAAACGGCAGCAGGATGGAATGAAATAGCTCGGGGCAGTTGTCTTCCTCAACCCCAAGATGTTTGTCTGCACCTTTCGAATTTCACTCAGCTCTGCATCACCACAAGCTAAAGAAAAGAAGGTAAAGAACCCCAAACGAATGTTTTGTCTTGTAAATAAACCAGAATTTCTCTCATACATTCATTGTAAGAACCCTCTCATGTCTTTTTGAGCTTTTTGAGGTATTATATAGCCTTACATGGTTTGATGTTGAAATTTCAAATGCAAGCCAAATGCTCTTGTAGTGCTTCGACACAAGCTTATGAGGTACTATACATATCATTATCACTTTCCTGAGTTTTCATCAAAAGAAATAACGGTAGAATTTTACATTTATGTGAAACACTGTAAATTACTACTGTAACAATATTTTAACAGCAATTACATAATTAGTGTATTGTTTGGATTGAAGTCACCTTTTAAAATAATATTTGTTTCTGTAACTTCATCTATAGTGGAGAGGCTAGTACAGCAACCAAATTCACCTTAAGTTTGCTAAAAAAAAAAAAACTGTTCTGGCAAAAAAGAGAGAGAGAGAGAGAGAGAGAGAGAGAGAGAGAGAGAGAGAGAGAGAAAGTATGTCCTTGTTATTGTAATTAAAGGATTTACACATACATCAAACCTGTGCAAGGTAATGAAGCCCAACTGTAATTATGTCAATAAATTTCATTTAGCTCAAATTAACCACAACTGTTCACAGGGAGCACGAAACAGACACAGCTGTAGAACACCGTTCTAATGGAAAAGAGAAAGCAAGTTTTTTGTCTCATTTTAAAGCTTTTTTTTTTAATATTTATATATTAGCACGTCACCAAAGAAGATTGTGAGAAAAAATAAAAAATAAACAGCACCACCTCAGGCACTTGATAGCAACTAAATCTCAAGATCAGCAGAATAGTATGTATATATATTTATATATATATGTATATACAAAAATGGGGGGGGGGGGCATTGTCTCCGGGTCATTTGAGTTTTAGTGAGCACATAGCGTCAGACACATAAAGCATTTAATTACTTTATACCAATGGGTGATGTCAACTTCTGTCTAAAGCCTTCAATGTCAATCCCTTTGTTGTGTATGTTTATGTCACCACTGTTTGTTAGATTTCTTGTTCAGTGAAGGCCAAACACATATCTGTTTTTATCTGGTTTTATAGAAATTGTGTTTGATGGGTCTCTCTCATTGACTACAACCAAACATTTTATTCCACTCAGTGTACATGTCAAGTTCTTTTTGTGATATGCTGGGCTGGAATTTACAAAACACATTTTCAAAGTCTTGGTAGGACACCGGTCTCATCTGAGTGGGATGGATGGCTGACAAGTCGGCACCAGGAATGCCATGGAGAGGACCTACCACAGCTTCTTGACACAGCTGGGCCACGTCCAGTCCTGAAAAGCCCTCTGTCCTCTGAACCAGTAGTGACATCTCTTTGTCACTAAGACAGTAGTTGTGCTGTGAGAGCAGTTGGCTGATTATCTGGTGTCGTGCCGTCCCATCAGGCAAGGGGATGAGCAGTCGCTTGGTAAAGTACCTCCGTAGGGACTCAGGGATCTCTTCAGGCTTATTGGTGGAGCAGACCACGAGGACATGGTCCTCAGCAGAGGTGAGAATACTGTCAAGCTGCATGAGGAGCTCAGCCCTGAGGCGATTCACTGGGCTCTCGTCACTGAGCTGGGCTGAAAGCAGCAGGTCCACCTCTCTGATGAACAGCACAGCTGGCTGGCGACACCGGGCCACCAGGAAAGAAGCCTGGATGATCTTGTCCCCTTCCCCTAACCACTTGGTCACCAGAGCCGAGCTGCTGAGTCGCAAGAAGGCAGCCCCCAATTGGCTGGCCATGCAATGGGCCAGCAGCGTTCTACCAGTTCCCTGAGGTCCAAATAAAAGGAGGCTCCGAGGTAATGTGGCAAGTCCACTAAACATATCTGGCCTTAAAATGGGCCATAGTATCTCCTCTTTGATGGCTGCTTTGGCCATATCCAGACCCGCGATGTCGCTCCAGTCCACTGGAGGGCCCTGCTGAAGGATTTCTGTGGTCACCATCTCCACCAGGTTGGAGTCAGTGTTCTTCAGTTGTTCCTCTGCAGCATGGATGGACGAGGTAGCCGTACCAATGTCAGGCCCTGTTAGGGAGTGAGAGAGGTGCTGTCTGTGCTCTTCAGTTTGCTCGCTCATGATGGGGGAACCAAACTTGTTGTAGGGCTCACCAGTTCTGAGATCACCCACAGAGCTTTTGGTTGATCCATAGGATGGGGGAGTTAGTGCTCTGCCAGAGTGTATCATAAATTTTCTTTGTTGATCAGAAGACATTGGCTGTTTGGTTGGCTTAAACGCTAAAGACGATGCCTCTGCATTCCTATCAAAGCCATTGCCCCTGTTTGAGTCTGAGATACCACTGTCTGCTATTCTGTACATTGGGCTCTGTGAAGAGCGCTGTTGGTTGTAGTTGAAATTACCAAAGCTAGAGTCCATATCTCCATGTCCACTCATGTAGAAAGCTTTTCGTTTTAATGAGTTGGATGTGCTGCCATTCAAAGGTGTTGGTGCAATTGGTGTATGATTATGGGACTGGTAGGTGTAGCCAGGCAGTGTGGAAGGAGGGATTGGAGTAGGAGCTGCAATACCGGACGGCAGATAAGCAGAAGGAGGGGGCGCTCCCCCAGGGCTATAACTAGGGCCAACAGCAGTCTGAGAAGGATACCCTGTTGGAGGATAATTGTAGTTGGGAAGGTTTGGAGACCCAGCATTGTAGCTCGGCACTAAGGTAGGGGGAGGAGGTGGGGGTGGTGGTTGTAAGAGCCCAGCACTGTGCAAAGGAGATGGGTGTGGGGAGGGGAGGGCCGGGGTACTCTGGCCGCTGTAGCTAGAATGCAGGTAGGAGCCGTTGTAGCTGGCAGTATATTCCTGAGAGGGGAGGCCGGAGTGGAGAGTAGTGGCTGTGTGGCTCCCACAGTTACTGCTGGAATAGCTAGGCTCAGACAAGCTGCTGGCCACCCCTGGGGAGCTGCCTATGCTAGCCGACACATCTGTAGGGGGTAGGGCAGCTGTCATTCCAGCTTTGCTCACAGATATAACATCTGGAGCACAGTTCATTGGGTAAATCCCCTCCTGCCAGGACTCATTCTCTGACTTTCGTCCATTCATGAGTCCACCGGTGCTATCAGAGTAGGAACACAGCAGGGCTCTTTCATTTGGGCCCTCTAGGATCCCAGAGTACTTCTCTGCATATTTCTTCAGCAGATTGGATGCAGTCAGTGCAGAGATGTCATCATTTGCCCACGCATACTGGTACGTTCGCTGTAAGTGCCCCCGGTAGGCCTCTACTTTGTGTGCTGGCGAGCGGGTAGTGGATGAGATGTCAAAGTGTTGCTCTGCCCATTGTGTATGCTCTGGGGTCCACTGCATCTTTAGACCTAGATATTTCGTATAAGGAAGAAATATGTCAAAGTAAGCATTAAATCATGTTTAATAGTCATTTAAAAAACATTCTTACATTTCTATAATAATCAAATAGTGAATTAATAATTCAATTATTGTGAATGAGTCCATAATGCATGAATTCCTTTTTGTTTTTTCTAATTTCTTGGGTGGACAAAAGGTGGCAAATTAAGAAAAAAGCACAACCTGCACCCTAATAACTAAATGTCGCCCAAATGCCAAACAGAAAACAACTGAACACACATCATGTCCAGTGTGAGGATGTTCAGTATGCTGGGATGACCCAGCACCTGGTTAGCGTGGTATAATCCACCCAACACAGAGCAGAATGACACAGACATTGCGGGTCAGTCTATAATCCAACTCTCATCTGAGGCATTCTGAGACAGTTTCAAATCTGCTTGGAGGAGAGCAGCAAAGCAATCTTCCTTGGCAGCGCTCTGTTGCTTTCATCACACAAACCCCTCAGCCCAGCATGAATTACATCCACATCCAGTCTGCCTACTGCTTCCTAGTCCACAGAGTGAGGGAGGGGGGAAAAAAAAACATGCTTCACTTGTCTTTTTCTCTGCAGCCTCTCTCAGCCTCTCTGTATGGCCCTAAGGGTTTGAATGACATAAATAATCAAGTTAAATCCTAAAGTCAATCTGCAAATAAAAGTTTCCACACATGCTGTCATCTTTTCCTCTGCTTGGGATTATCAGAGGATGTACTATACCCCCAAAGAATATAGACTATTAGAGAGGTTACAGCTCAAAACAATCTGAGATAGTGTGCAGATCAACACTAATCTGACCAAAAGCTACAAGAAGATATGAGAGGAGATGCATTTACCCAAACTTCCCCTGTCTTACATTACAATGATGCTATATTATATATGTATTTCAGTAGATTAAGTTCATATCAGAGGATTTAGGCAACAAACAGCCACTGTCCAGAGGCAGATTACAAACACAGTGTTTGTCTGTAGATTCCCTCCTGACTCCCTCCCAGCTATTTGCCCACCCGCCACACTAGACACCAGGAGCTAATTAGCAGGATGATGCTGCACTAATTGTGTTAATTTACAAGGTTTTAGTCAAAGAGATCCATGCTATGGCTCACATGGTTGTCAACCATCCAAGCTAATGATTAAGAAAAAGTGCCTGAGGCAAAAAAAAAGCCCGGGCAGACAAATATGGTCACCATACTGTGCTGGAACAGAAAGGTTCATGAACCTACAGAAAATAGAATACGAAAAAAAAAAATGATCACAGGGGACAGCGAGAAAGATGAGAAAAATATATAAAAATAATAAAAAGTCTTTAATGTAAATCAAATTGAAGAATATATATGAATGACACCCATGAGAACTGACTACTGCTTTAGACCAACTACATTCTAACCGAGCTGTTTTATAGGTGTGCGTGCAATGCAAAACAACTTCTTAAGTGGAAGATTATTTTTTCCAGTGCAGCCTGTCATAAACACCTGATGTTTTCTCCACTTGTTACATTACCTTTTTACAATACCTTTTTAACTAACTGTCAAATATTAAAAAAAAAATGTCCCCACATTATTGCTGAGAAAAATGTTCCCATCAAAACAAACAAAAACTGTATTTGGGCAATAGCGACTAGCACAGTGTTGTCTGCCAAAAAAAATCTCAGCCATTCACAGCCTTTACTGACACCACAGAGCAAGTATCGGGATAATGGTTTTTGTAAAATCATTCAGCAGAGTTCATTAACACTCAAGGCACATTTTGTCAATAACAGCTTATTGAGTGAGATTCTTCTATTACTGTTAATCCTCTCTGAACAATGTGCCACTTTGGACAATCAAAGAAGTGCTATTCGCAAAGTGTACTTGAGATATTTGAGCATCAGGTATTTTATAAAATGGAAACCATCCAAGATGATTATATAAATGACTGAGAAACACTTACTTTCTATATCGAAAATAAATCAAACCTAAGATTTGGATTTGGAGTGGAGCATGATATTTTCTCTTTAGTGGCCTCCATTAATACAGAACCTACACAGATTAAACACTAAAAAATGGTTTTAGTGTTGCATTCAATAGCTGTACAATAAAGAAATAATAAATGGCATTGTGCGTAAGTGTAAAATGGTTCAATGTGTCAACCTGTTTTTATATTATTTGAATGAGAATCAGACGTTTTGGTTTAGACAAAGGTTATAGGAATGGACAGCATCCACACACAAACAGACATACAAATACTAACACATGAATAGACACAAATGCACCCACACACACACACACACACACACACACACACACACAGTACATTAGCATAATGATCTTGTACTTTGGTATTACGGTAAAAACGTTGTCCTTTATTCCACCTGCCTGGAAATTCAAATACAACATCCACAGGTTCCTTTGTCTTTCTTTGAAATGGTATAATTACAGAGCCGTCCATTAGTGGAATGTTTTCAGATAGCCTCGGGCTCGAGCTCAAATTCCACTGATCAGCCACCAACAAATACAGCCTTTGTTAGACTAATGTGTTTGTCAATTCATAGATCTGAATGAGCCTCTACGGTAAATTTGAGATGATGGTAGTATAGGAGTAAATAATCTTTTTGATCCGACATTCATCCAATATTTTTGACTTCTTTTATAGATTCATATCTAAATGACTGAAAACACGTATTTGTCTTAACAGCACAATTTATTTTAGAATCATCACTGTGACTATTTATTTTACATGTCGTATACTTTATAGATTATCTCGCTCTCATTGAAGACCAGCTGGAGCCGAAATGCGTTTGACATGTGATGCCATGGTGTTATGCTATGCTATGGTGTTTAATTTATGGTTCAGTGATCATCATCGATGAAACAGAGATGCTGACCTTTTTGGGAACTATTAATCTGGTAGCCTAGGCCGTTTTTAAGCAAACAAGAGCAGGCCTCCACTCTGTCCATCCAATTTCCCAGTGCGTAAATTGGACCGCCGCTTGCACAATTCTCTATTCATTACTGTGCTGCTGAAAGGAAACACAGAGGTGGCAGAGCGGTTTTCTTTTCCTCTTTCTGTGTGCTGTGTGTGTGTGTGTGTGAGAGAGAGAGAGAGAGAGAGAGAGAGAGGAAGAAAAAAGAGAGAGAGAGAGAGAGAGAGAGAGAGAGAGAGAGAGAGAGAGAGAGAGAGCAAAATGCCTTCCAGGAGGATTCCCAAGCATAAAGAGCTGGACTTTCCTTCCTCTTTTTTGGTTTGGGGGAGGGGAAGGTGGGAGGGTTGAGGGAGAGGGAAGTGAAAGCTGTCGTAATTGAAACGTGGCCTAATCAGACTCATTACCATTTTTACCAATTTGCACCACCAAAGATGCTTATTAGGTAACTGTGTTTAATAAGCCGCTCTTTAGAAAACTAACTGTAATGAGCTCTTTAAAGTCAGACTTGAGCATGATTACGCACTGGAAGTGTTTTGCAGAGCCGAAGCAGACTGGTACATTTAGTCATGTACAATGTCATAATTAAGCTGCACAAACTCTGCACTTCACACCACACAATAGTCCCAGCTGAGGCAGTAGACATGCTGAAAAGTATTTATAATTACTGATCATTACAACCCTGGGATTTTCATCGCCGGACGTAAACATAATTATGGGAGCTTTTGCTTTTATTCTGCACACACAGACCACTCTACTTGACAAGCGTGCAAATATTGCAGACAGACAGTAATTACGTTTATAAATAAAAACAAGCTCATATTCATATTCAAATTCACTGGAGATATTCTAAGTAGGGGTGGGGCAAAACATTCTAATACAATGTGAAATGGTAATCGGTATGGCTACAGAGTCCCATTCATCTCACATATCAAGTTAAGACTATTTAAACTCAATTTAGAGCTCCATGTGGCAGTAATTCCAATCTTTAGATGGCAGGGTGCCATTTAACCCCTCATTTAGAAAAGATATGCCTTCCTCAGTCACTGTCTTTTCCAGGGCTACTGAACATACATTTCACAGTCTGACCACCCATGGCAGAAAATTACTATGTCTGCACACTATCAAAGTCCACGGATCCTGGTGGATACTAATCCGAACATGAAAGGTGGAAAACGACTGCACAAGCATGCACTTACACTATGTTTATTGTAGTTGACCTGGCTGTCAACAGACACCTTCATGTGATAGGGCCTCTCTTTGTAATCATAATAATACTTGTGATTGTACAGGAAGCAAAGCGAGTCCATTGTGACTCACTTCACTCCAATTTAGTTAAGACATATTAGTTATTTAAAGCATGCCTGTGTCGTAAATGTCTGAAACACTGCTAAATGTAGCAGAATATCGTGATGAAACTGAGAGTCTGTCACTGCCATTTGGCTGATCACATGCTGTGTCTACTGAAAAAGTGCCGCCCCTCCAACAACTTGAAATGTCAACATGCGAGATATCAATTAACGATTATATTGATTAACAATAAACCAAATTATATCAATCTGAAAACATTTAAGACAAAAGATTAGATATGGAAAATGTTTGTGTATCCAGAGAGAGTAATTCTTTTAATTAGCCCATTCAATAAAGTAATTAATCATGTAATAAATGTTCATCACAACCCGCAAGTGCACAAGAAGTGCATATTTAGTCTGACAATGACATAAAACTAATCACTGAACGTTGTTAAGGATTTGATATAAAAAAAAACTGGTGAAGCTGCAACTATATCTGAGGCTTATATTCCTTGATTAATGACTAAGAATAATTAAATAACTTGAATAATTTTATTTTGGCAGATAAATTAACAACCTGATCAGTTAACTTTCTTTCAGCCGCAGATATTTCACAATGTGTGTTATTAATAAATGTAAGGGGAGTTTTTATTGTTTGTTTTAGAAGTTATATTGTAATACTTTAAGGAAGTGTGCACACTGAAAATGTACAACTTTTGTTTGTTGATTTTAATTTTTCAGACACAGAGTCACTTCCATCACAGTTCACTCAGAGTTGCACATCTTGCCAGGCGTATGCAAAGAATCGGATGTGTTGATTGGACAAAAACAGTGGCAGGGGGGAAAATACACAAATTCAACATTCAAGAAATGAATGAAAATTCTGGTGCAAACTCAGAAAACTGATTCAATTGGCACAGACAAAGCATAAGAGTGGGGGCATGCATAAATAGCATGTACACATGAATGTCATTACAATATATTATGGCAAACAATGGTTCCTTGGACGTGTCTGCAGACATCTGATTTGTAACATGTTAAGCCTTAATATGACACAATGAATGTTGTATTTGATATTTTTTCTTAAATGGGTTTTAATGGGAACATTTCCATGTCCATAATCTCAGTTAAAGCAGTCATTGTCATTGGGGGGGGGGGGGATCATGAGCAAATGAAACATTCAGTGTGGTTCCTGTATTGTCAGTTTGTGTATGAACCAGTGGTATGAATCACATGTTGCATTCCTGAACAGTTAACATGTTATTTCAGATGCAACTATTGCAGTGATCAACATCAATATATAATGATGCCGTTATCACTCTTGTCATTGTCTGACCTAAGTGGACTCACTGCTTCTGATCACCATTACTAAGCCTGCATTTATGCTGTATGCTAATTTAAATTAGTCATTAAACATACAGTGTTTTCATACATTCAATTAGAAATGCTATCAACCGTAGTGATTTTCATGTTTGCAACACAGAATCACAAAATGAAGGCAACAAAACAAGACTGAAGGCAGCAGTTGTTTGTTTTCACCACTGCGGGGACAGCCCAACAACGTGTTGGGTTTCGGTCACAGGTTTGGACTAATTTGAACACTCCCAATATCATCACATGAGATTGAGTAGGATGGTTCCTGAAGCTGTTTGGCAGTTCTTCAACTGACTAAATGAAATCAGTTTGATGGATAAAAAAATCAGATTGATTTAAATGGTCGAAATCATTACTTCAATAGCTCACCATCCCTCTCCATAGAGCAACAACCAAACTGTATGCCATTCTGCCAGGAAGATGATTCACTGCCAAATAATAAAGTATATAACAGCTACAGCTACAGCTACAGTGAGATGTGATCCTGCAGCTTAAGTTATACATGTCTTGTGTTTGTGTAATACACGTTCATGGTGGTTATGAAAAAAGAAAAAGAAAGATTGCTCCTCTTACAGTCAGCCAAAAAAAACCCCCTAAAACTGCATTAATCTACAGAGCTGCACAATATTTCAACAGCAGCTGTGAGAGCTTGTACCAGAGTAAAACTGTTTGCTGGCACAGAGTCGTTGATCATTTGAATAATTCATCTGAAATGTAATGAGAAGATGTAAATGTTCCCACTCAGAAATCATTTCATAATTTAACTGTACAAATGCCCACTTTGGATTTTGAATTACAGTTAAACAAGCCTTAAAAGAGGTAGTACAAAACACATGACTGTGTACTGTGTATATGTCCAAAGCAGTGGCAAGTGCAGGCCGGCGTTTAATATGAGAGCAGGCAGTACACAGAAAAAGTCCTGGGGTTGATGCTGCCATGTCTCTTCATTACAAAGAACATGAACACTGTGGTTTATTTGTAGTTAATCCTACAAACACCATCCTGCTGCTGTAAATACTCACAGCAGACCCCATCTCTGCTAACAGGCATCTGAAAATAGTCCCCACAGAAACAACTTTTTAATCCTGTTTGAGAAAGGTTTGTTACATGCTACAGTGCCCACGTGTTTAAGGAAATGACTTTACATCTTTAGCAGGAATGAATGGGCTTGGGTGGGGCTGAGTGACATAAACAGGGTGTTGAACAATGGATTAAAGCTGTTGGTTTTGTTCTTTTCACAGGATTTGGTGACAATAAGAAAATCTGTGCGCATGTGCAGCTGTTTCTTTCTATATATATTCAGAGTGATGAAGAATACACACAAGATAGTTACAGTTTTGTTGTTACGTGTGATATACTTTTCCAGATTATACACTCTTTTGCTACACGGTGCACTAATAACTTCTTGATTCGTTACTTCTAAACAAATTCAGAGAAAGCTTGGTGGTTGTTGTTAGTTACAGTTATATAGTTTTTTTGGGAGGGGCTGAGCTCATGATAAACTCTATAGGCTTAGGGGGGAACATATGAACATTTTCCCTGTAATACAGTAAATTGTGAGGTCCAGAGATTCTCTGAGCTGTCATTTCTCTGTCTCACTGATGCTAATTAAACCATGACTCTTCAGGCCAAGAGGCCCCCGAGGCTACATCTTCCATTACTACCCTAAGTATAGCTAAATCCACACACATGCTAAACTAACAGCTCTCCACACATAAGTAGAACTTGTACACTGAATAAAATAAGACAATTATAGGAGACAGGCTTTATAGTGTTCTGTAGTGCATAATACTGATGAATACTCAAATGGCTTGTTAGTTGAAAGAACACAGTTGTTGAATTCGAGCACTTGGTGAAACTTGTTTCACATGTACAGTAGAGGCAGCGGTTCTGCGAGCCTCTATGAACTTGGCTACTCTGCCTCTCAAGGGATCACTTACACACTTCAAAAGAGAAGAGAGGCAAATTGTGACCTCGCTACATGAAGGCTCATTGACCAAAAGCTACTCACAAACATCTTCTTCTCCAAAGTCCTGTTACCCTAAGAAGACTCCAATCAAAGGAATGGGGGAAAAAACCCAAACAGGAAAGTTTTGGTAGCATTTTCTGTTTTTTTTTAATCACATTTGGCACATCTTGACTTTTACTGCAAGGCAACGCTTTAATGGCACCAGGAGTCAGTCATCTGATTTTCAAACCAGCAGGCCCTTTCCAACAGGCACTGTTGGAAATTAACAGATTATCTTGTTCACTGGTCCGATTCACAACTGTGATTACTTCACACTTCCAACCATAAGACTTTACAGCCATGTTAACCTGGTTAAGACAGGAAGCAAATCACATTGTAAAAAAAAAAAATCTCATTCTTCACAGTGTGATTTTGAGACACAAATCAGAATGAAAACAGCTAGCTACACAGCCAGTGGCATTACGTCAAGCTTTTACAGAGAAGCTGCTCTGTTGTTTGCTGACAAAGAACTGTTGGCTGCTTTACACCAATGTGGAAGCTTTTATATATATATGATAAAATGAATATAGCAACATCTATGCTTTGATCAGATGGTAAACGCCGACAAAGACAACACAAAAGAACATTTACGATCTGATGTCATGATGTTCGACTGAACAAAAATAAAAAATAAAGGCCTAATTTGTTTGAATCGCCTTCAAATAATTCCACGCAGTCACAAAGAAATAAATGCAAATGCACACGAGGAGTTCAAAAGCAAATTTTGTTTTGCGTACACAAGGAAAGCCGTGGCCATCTGTCGTTCTATTTATGGTTTCCTTACACGTTAAACTGATTAAAAGTTTAAATTGAACTCTAATTGAAAATACCCAAGTGAACAGAAAAAGGATGTTTGCCTGTAACCACTGGCAGCTTTTCGTCGAAGCATTCTGAAGCATTCTGCGGTATCGACTGCAAGTCTCAAAGAAGGTCACTTCTCCAACACAGGCCAGGCAAAAGGTGAAATGAGACAACTGAAGCAATCTTAGGTCAATATGAAATAGAAATCTCACAGCTATACTGTAATAAAGTTACTGAAGTGAAGTAGTGGAGCCATAAAGGGGAACTTTTACAAGGAAAGAGCTGTCTAGGAGATTGGTTCGCCCACTGGCAAACAATGGCTTCTAAGAGCTAAGGCGGCATGGTCAGTGGAGCACCATGGTGCTGAATTACAGCATTCGCTTTTAAAAGTAAGTTTGGTTTTACAGGGAATTAAGTATTACTTATCTTTATGTATGTTATGTTGCAAACAAGACTTTAAATCCTGATATGCTCTTAAATTTTTCTCAAAGTTTTAAAGTGATAAAATCAGAATATCATGTTTATATATTTTGTACCTGCTTGTGATGTTGTTGTTTTTTATGGCTGCGCTGTTAAAAACAAAACAGACGCTAATGATCTGGATGTTTTTGTGCAGCATTTCAGGTATGTTTTATTGTATAATTTAACAAGATATGTGGAGTATCTTTTGGTTTTGAACAAAATCTGTCCTTCCTGGTTTGTGGTGAGGGTTGAAGAGGATATCGTGGACACCAAAGTCATTCGCTAAACAAAAAAAAGAGTGTGTTTAGCGAAAAAATTAAAGCGATTTCTGAAGTATGCTCCTGCCAGCATTCAACAATCATTCAAGTATTTAATAATTAGAAACAGACACAACTAGAATCAGTTCAAAGCTTAATCTGTTAGATAATGTGCAGAGAATGAATCATCTGTTGACTGATGTGCAGAGATACCGAGTGAAGCTGCTGTGTTCTTTTGAGGACTACAGTTTACAATATGTTGTCAGCATTGTGGTAATTGTGACAGTATGTGTTGTCAGAAATTGTTTCAAGGGAAGATTTTTTGCTCTTTAGTGTAATATGTTTCAACATGAAACAGTAAAGGCAGGGACATTTCATTACAATGATATCCACTTAACGTGACATTAAGGGTGGGGCATTTTTTACATGCATTTTTGCATATGGTAATAACAGCACGGGGCGACTATGGCTCAGGGGGTAGAACGGATCTGTCTGCTGATCGCAGGGTCGGTTCGATCCCCACCTCCCCCTGCCCACATGTCGAAGTGTCCTTGGGCAAGACACTGAACCCTGGTTTGCTCTCCAGCCACTGGGGATGCATTCCTAATTGCCAGTCCCAAGCCTGGATAAATGGGGAGGGTTGCATCAGGCCATCCAGTGCAAAAAAAAAAAAGCCTATGCCAAACCAAATACACGGATCATAAAATCTCAAACAAACCCCCATACAAGGACCAGCTGAAAGAAAAAAAAAATCAGAATAATACACTATGAAATTTTAGAAACCTATTATTTTGTGTAATTGTATCATTGTTCTTGAAATCTGACTCAATATAGTCCTTGAAAATGGCCATTTAAGCATAAAAGCACAGTCTGTTCTTCCTTTCAAACATTTACTGAAACACTTGCAAACACAAAGACATGAAACGAAACATGGTAAGACAGTAACAAGACAATAACCAGTGCAGTCTGTAGACCCATAGTGTTATCTAAACTGACTTTCTTGTTCCAAAAATTAACCAATAATAGTCAGGAGCTCTTTTGTGCTCGCTACTGACCCAAACAAAATATTATACAACTAGAAATATAGACCCATCATGAGGACATGAATTATTTCTCTCCTGTATGAATGGCTTAAACTGCTCCACAATATATCAGTATGCATGTTGTGGCGGGGCAACACTGTAATTGTTTCAGTAGTGTAATTTATATAAATGTCCATTGGAAACAGCTGTATAAAGCATGTGGATGAGAGAGTGGCAGCCTTCAAAGAGTTCAGTGCTTTGATAGAAATGAGGCGAGAAAAGCAAGAAGGGCCGTGCAATGAAAATTATTCCAGAGAATTCCTTAATAGATTACGAAATGAAGGAAAGAAAAAAAGGTTAATCTGTGGCACAAAGCAATTGTGAAAAATAAATGAGATAATTAATAGAAATTGAGAGGTAGGCATTTCAACTATTTCTACGTTGTCTTTGTTTACCTAACACCTCTCTGGTGTTATAAATCCACTCCTCAGGATGGTTTGGAAGGATTTGACACCACAAAACCAAAAAAATTAAAATAAATACACACAACAAACATGTTTCATTAAGTTGACCTCAATATGCAGTTCTTTATGCAGTTTAAAGTAATGATTGTTCTACATTGTGCTGCATTTGCATGTTCAGAGTTCAACCAATTAAAAGCTAATTAATTAGACACAATTCTATTAAGAAACAAATCCCACTCATCAATATACACAACCTAGGGTCACCCATTGCTCAAATGTGAATTGGCTCTTTGCACCACATGGACTGGAGAATAGCACAATAGCACTATTCGAGCTCACAATAAACAGTTTGGCACAGATATATTTGATGGAGCACAAACTCATCAGTGCTGATAGATTTTACTTCCCTGGATAGAAAGCAGGACCAGGAGGTGTCACTTGGACATAAAGCTTTCTCTCAAATGGTCACTATTAGGAAAAGGGCCAGGTGTTCAGTGCCGGCAGCAGGGGTCTGGTGGGGGGTGGTGATGTGGGTGGACGGGGATCAATGCCTGTCCAAATGAGCTTTTGTGCCCCTCACCCCACCAAAAAATATCAGAATCTTCATTATTATTATAGTAAAAATGTATTGATAAATGATTTAAACTATTAATTTGCAAAGAAATTCAAAATACATAATACACATTATAAAATAATGGCAAGGCAATTGCTGCCTGATGCTGCTGCTATACAAAACTGTCTGTTTATGTTGATGTTTCACTTTTAATGACGCTAACTAGCATTTAACAAAATGGATTAGGCACATAAGGAAACCCGACCTGCACCACCAACACAAGAATCTAACATCTAACAGATCTACCCCTTCAAACTTACAATCATCATTACTTTCCAAATCCCAGACGATTTCTCCAAGCACAACAATGTTTACTTCTGTCACTGCTACGCAGCAAGCTAGCCCGGCTAACATGAATCTTCACCGCCTGTACCATCCTTAACACTTTTTATAATATTAAATATTTGTAATTCTATATTCTTCTTCTTCCATCACTTAGACACACTGTGCAGTGCAGGCAGAGACAGGTAGAGATTCATAGTCCATTTGATTGTTGTTGGTAGCATCATTTTGTTTTTTTCTTTATGTGATTCATTAGAGTATATGTGTGTGTGTGTGTGTGTGTGTTATAATGGGATACAATGGCTTGGCCTTGGGTGAGCTTCAATTCTCAGAAAAGGGACACCTCCTCTGTCTCACCAAGCTTAAATTCAATAATGTTACACTAAAAAGAAAAAAAAAAACAAAAGAAAAAAAAAAAACGTCCGATCTACGACCATGCAAAAGGGGGTGTCCACCTGTGAAAACGCAGTGTCCCCTTTATGATAATTGTCTGGAGCCGGTGCTGCAGGTGTTCACTACTTCACAACTCACAAAGACTCATATGCTACTATATATACACCCAATACTGTAATCACACTGCACAGAATGAACACATGTTTAATATACGTAACACATTTGAAATACTGTTAATTTCTATGAATGAAACAAATGTCTAAATGTAATTATCTAAGTTATTGCAACTGTGAATCCTGCAATACACTGCCACAAAGACAAACTATAAATTGAAAAAGAGATTGAGTAAATAAAAAGAATAAATACAAAAGCCATATTTGGCTGCATTGATTGAAGTGCTGGAATAAAAAACAAATCATATACTTTCGGTATAATTAAACAAGTAGATTTTTAATGTGAAGTTTTATTGTGTCTTTTAATTTAAGTTTGCATTTAGCTCTGATTTGTGACCTATCATTGTACCCCACCGAGCTATTGACTTCTTGCCTGTCTTTCCAGGAAACATTAGTGTGAACGAGTATGTACAAGGAAAAAATAATTAATATTGGTGTGTGTTCATGTTACTGTTTTTATGAGGCATATTTCACAGCCTGTTCTTTCTGCAAACCCTTTTCGCAAATTTGATTCGTGGCCTTTACAGTGTGAATTTATACCACTACAAAAAAAACAGAACAAGGATAGTATAATACTCAAACACTGTATAAAAATACTGTATAATGCAAACTAGAGTTGTATTTTAAATGTAATCATATTGTCCTGGAAACACTATTAGGTAAACTGTTGAGTTAAACAAGATTTTTAACTGCTTTCTCTGACAAAAATAGTGATAAGCCAACAGTAACGGGGTGTGTTTCAGTGGCTTATAATCACCAGGCTTGGATGAGATCTTTAAAAAAGCTTGCTTGATTCTTCACTGTACACTGGTTGCATGTCTATTTTCAATGTGCCAGCTTTCCGTCTATTTAAATGAAGGCTTAAAAGAGGAAAATAGGCAAACGGCCTGCTGGCTGAAATATGAAATAATAAACAACTACTCCACAGTTTATGTGTTATGTTTTGCCTCCCGTACAGGTTATGTGTATACTGTTAAATAAATCTGCCTCTGGCTAGTGCGAGATCCCTTGATGAATTGTGAACAGCCGACAGTGAAGAGTCTAAGTATCCTGGTCCACTTTTGTACAAGGCAATTCGTACAGCCTTGCTCATTTGGGTATGCATGAAATAACAATATCCTACTGGGAGCATTCTGAGTTTCAAACGTTTGGGGTCAACTACACGAGCAGATTCCACATGTGCAGCCCGTGGCCACTGAGGTCTGGAATCTACCTCCCTCCTGGCTGGGTGACGTTGCATGTTCTATTTCCAGACCGAGGGTTGAAGTGAGGCTGCAGGGAGTGTAACACTGACCCACATGACCTGTGGCCTAGAAAAGCTGCCTGAAGCTCTGCACACTAAAAACTCCTCACTCCTTTGCTACAGCCCTTTCAAAGGAAAACAAAACCTTTGCACATAGCATGTGTCTTTTCATGCCAAATGATTTGCATCCTTTTTATTCACATCTTTGACTTGTTGTCAATGTATTCCGTGCTGTTGTGGAGCCTGATGCTCACTCTCTGTCTCAAGTCTCAAGTGGGAAGAGGGAAAGGAAGTCGAAGAGGCAAAACTGCTTTACTTTCAGGCCCAGTGTCTACAGGCCACATGTCTCCAGTCATCTGTCACTAGTTTACATACATACTATGACACTTCCTCTCTCTGTGGGAACCCGTTGTCACCACTTGGCCGCCAGGAGAGGCTGACTGGGTGCTAGATGGGTCTCCCCCAGGTACCTCTAGGGAGCCACATTAGGCCTTGCTGACAGACTGACAGGAATACGCACACACACACACACACACACACACACACACACACACACATATATACAGTCCATCCCTTACTCAAGCACTCACTCCTCCTACAGTACGCCAGCTCACATGCTCCCAAGGCATGGCACACTTTGCATAAAGCAGTGACTTTGCTCTACATCAATTTTTTCAGACACAAAATTATTTTTCACCCCTCTAGCCTCTACATGCTCCATGGAAGTTTTGAAATGAATAATGGAAACAACAGAGCTGAAGACTCGTGGGATCCATTTAAAGATGTGGGAGAGGTGATGCAGTCAGGGTTTGGATTGCAGAAACATCACGCTCCAAGTAAATGAATCTATTGTTCTGCACAGTATAGAAATGTTGCTATAAACCGTGTGCAGGCCTATTAATGTCTACAATGACATAATGTTAATACATTTTCCTTTAAACCAGGAGAGCATTAGAGGAAAAAAATATAACAATAAAAATACACTTTTAGTTTTTATTTCACCCTAGGAAAGAAATGATCTGCGGGCAAATGAGCTTTCAGCAACAACAAGCTAAAAACTTGAAACCATTCTGCAGACGTCTTATTTCTGCAGATGTAATAGTAGATTGCACGCTGCAATCGAAAACCTCTTTAAACAGAACACAAGCTTTTGTTTAGTGCACACAACATCCTAGACAGCGCAACTGGACAAATGGCTTGATTTCCGTTGCTATGTTTAGCTTTTCTCAGCAAAACCTACGTTTGGTATTTCCACCTTGCCTCCCCTGATACTTAAAGTGGAAGTGAGCGAGCGAGCGCGGGGCACTTCACTGTAACAGCTATTTTAGACCATGCAAAGTCAACACGACTCCCTGAGGTGATTTCCTGATAATGAACACAAAAGAAGTGTCAGCCCTCATGAAGCTTCTGTGATGATGCTGAACTCTTGAGCACTCTTTTTTTTTTTTTTGATTTTTTGCACTCTTATTTTTCTGATTTAAATTAATCTAATTCCTTGTGGATTCTAACAGAGACTGTCAAATAGGCCACACGCCAGACAACAAGACTTCTAATGACTATTCACTTACACTGTGCAAGTGAGACTTAAGTTAAAAAAAAAAAAAGAAACAGCTTTAGGAATTTAAATTGTCTACATGTATTAATCTACTGGTGATCATTTTATATTTAAATATTTCTGCATGCAGCAATTGTTCAGAGAACAAAAGGTTATTTGTGGTGTATGCAGTTAACTAACACGGTACCTTACACCTTAATAAGCTGGACACTGTAACAACAATACATAACACCACTGACCATCCCCAAATCTCCAGTCGCCCTGCCTCACTTCTGCGCATGCTGCTGTGGTGGTGTCACAGTGTCACTGCAGACACCCGCTGCCTTGCCGCAGCCTGACACCTTAAACCTCTATGGCAGCATATACTCACCCCTCTATCCCCTCTTCCCTTCCCTCCGCTCATCCTCCTCTCCCTCCTCTCCACACCATCAGGCAGACCTCAACCCATCCTCTCCCCATCCCTGGCACTCAAGGCTCCCTCTGCCAGCACCTGGCACAATGCCAACCTGTCAGCCACCCCGAGTCCACGGAGGATGAATGAATCGCTGAGAACTTTGCAAAAACCACTGATGGCTCACATCTCGTCTGATCATCGCTTTAGCTAATTGTCTCAGATATCAATTTGAGACAATTAGCACGGGATGTGATGAATGGGACAATGAAAAGCAGTCAAAAGATTCATTTTTATATTCAAAGCAAACCCTTGCATGCTCTTGAATATAAATAGCAGAGTTAATTAAAGCATGTATTCCAATATATGAATCGTAAGACTATTATATTGTCATACAATGACAAAATAAAATGGTTGACATACAGTTTTATTCTGTGAGAAAATGTGTTTAAATTCTTACAGTGGCATATTTTATCTCCTTTTAAATTTAGAAGCTACATTTTTGTAAAATGAAAGCAGTGGGATCACAGTCTCCCTTTGTTATCTTAATTAAGGGGTTATATTGATTAAGACAGGTCAGCATCAAGAGAAATCTGAGAGTTTGAATTTGAAGAAAATACACTTAAAACATGTAGCACTTAGATTAACATAAAATGAAGCTGACAAATGTGGTGTGGTGGAAAAAAAGTGGTTCTCTAGTTGCATGGGTTTTCAGTCTAGCTAGAATGGCGGCCTCGATTGCCAGATTAGTCAGACACTGTTATGTGTGAACACAAGAGGAATTTCAATACAGCGAAATATTGAGTTTTCTCTTATCCTCTTGTGAAACGCTTGCTGCTCTCTCACAATACTCTAGAAACTCCCCAACAGCACACAATAAAAAAAAAAAAACACCTTGGAAGAAGGACAGGAAAAAACACCTCTCTTCACCAAGGTTATTCAATGATAAGCAACAGTGCTCAGGCACACAATGACGGCTCAAAGTGCCAGCTATTTTCAAAAGCCATGTAATTGTAGATTTTGTCAATCATAGTCCTTGAGGGTTTGATATTCACTACCTGAGAGTAACAGTAAATAATCTCACTAAAGACATAATTTAAAGATATGAATGCAGATTCAGTCATATGGACTGTGTGTTATGATTTCTTATGGATAATTGCCACTCCATTCAGACCTACATATTATGCTCTTGGCCACAATATGTTATAAATCATTTTGAGGGGATGTAAAGAAGGCTACATTAACAAGACAAGATCTGTGTGAAATTACCTTTTTTTTTTTTTTTTGCAAGATGCACACACATACTGCAAGACTTCAACTTACAGCCATGCAACACTCTAGGCGTAGTCTATCTTTGCTGAACTAAAGATAAGAAAATCTCCAATCTTTCTGGCCACTAAAAAAAAAAATCAGGAATTTAGCATGTCTAATTAAAATGTAAACAGTGTAATGAGGACATCAGTGATTTAGGCAAATGTCTCTCTGGCTGCCACTGGGGGTATGATAATTACAGAGGCAAATCTATGAATGCACATGAATCTCCTACAAGTCCAGATTAAAAGCCTTAGTGCTAAACCTAGTTTAGTACACCTGGGGATTGTCTATTCTAGCCAATCCCCAACAGGCTCGGAGCTGCCTCGTCTCCTTATGAGTGCAGAGACACCTCATGTGAAACAAAGCCTCTGTTTCAATGTGTTGAAATGAGGAGACCAAGGAGTTTAAGGCAACAAATGCTATTCCCCGTGTAAATAATATGCCTGGCACACATGGCCTGAATAAACCAGCCCTCCAACATGAGTCATGAACATGTTTCTGTCATAATCAGTTATTTAGTAAAACCCTAAGCTCTATAAGTACATTGTGCATTATGGTATGGATCATAATAACAGCATAGGATGCATGTGTGAAAGATTAGTTTCTTATACAAAGACATAAAGAGAGAAAAAGTCAAAGGAAAAAGAAAAACATGCACAAAGACAAACAGGCATGCACACACACGTACAGTACGTGCACACATACATGCACATAATCCATAAATATAAAATGATATATGCTATCATACAACCAGAGGAGCACAGTGAAAGATTAAATGATTCCCAATATGCAACCTGTGTTGTTTTATCCACTAGAATGTGTTTAACTAAATTAAACTGGGAGAATTTTGTTTGAGTTAGAAAAAAAAATAGCATGACAGTCCTGTAGCTAGGAGACACATGAAGGCTAAGTACAAGCAGCCAATGGTAGGCACATGCATTTTAGAAAATGTCTATGCCATATGCTGTCACTCAGAGGAAAAAAAAAAAACAAGTCTGAGCAGACAGTCGCTGTGTCTAAATGAGATGGTAGGAGGAGGAGGAGGTGGAGGAGGAGGAGGAGGAGGAGGGGAGAGAAAGGGAGGATGTCAAGGATTCATGGTCCTTCATCTTTGCAGTAGAGCAAACACGTCCCTCAGTATAGCAACAGACAGCTGCCTCCACTTTCTAATGCAGTCCAACTTAGATCACTGCAAGAATTGTCAGCGTAGAGAGAAACACACAAAGATAACATAGCAAGCTGCCATGAGGGAAACGACAGAGATGTGGATACAAGAGAGGGAGACGAACAGCGAAAGGGAGAGAGAGAGAGTCGAGGGAGGGAGGGAGGGAGGAACACGTAGAATACTTAGAAGAAAGACTGGAGTTTTTTGTCCCTTCTGCTATGTTACTCCATTGGGAACTCCCTCGCTTTTTATATGAAAAACAGTGAAGTAACCACTTAACATATTTGCTTAAAGATGACAATCCTGCACTGATCTAGTCAAAGTGCTAAACGGGATTTCTTGTAGTTACTGACAAATAGATCCATCTGTAAAGATGAATATTTCATCGATTTACAACAGCATTGCAGACATCCCAGGGGGTGTTTACAGCTATAGGTATTCAAGGAGCTTTAATCGTCATCATTAGTGCACATATATAAAGTGTCGGCCCTGTCATATGCCGCTTCTCTCTGCTAATGGTTTATGTAATATCTGTCAATTTTAATGATCGTTAATAGAGAATTCAGATTATAGACAGAGCGTTTAGAGGTGCCAACTTCTTCACACAGACACACGACACTATCAAGTGCTTTTGTTTTTGTGCTTGGGCACAACTGTATTAAGTAACCTAACAATGAATCAAGCATATGCTGTATGTTATAATAGTCATAACAGTAGAAAACAGTGAATGTCTAAAACCCTAGTTTGATTTATGTGGTGCAGCTAGTACACAAAAATAAATATGAGCATTTAATGCAACATATTTAATAGGAAAAAATAAAATTTGAAAATTTCAGAATTACTTTGGAAATGGGATTTTTTTTTTTTTTTTTTTTTTAAATACGTCGTCGTCACATTAAACAAGGTGCACTGCCTGCAAGCAGTTCCTTTGTCAATACGACATGACTAAATATAACGAGTACGAGTACTTCTATATCCTGGTGTTAACTGGGAAAAATAGGCAGATGCAGTTATTTAGTTTATTCCAGACAACGTCTTGTTAGTATTTACAGTCACTCTTAAAAGTGTAGAGTATGTGTGACTTTCAGTGAAGAGGGTGATGAAAACAGGAGGGTCAGCATCTGTTGTCAAATTCGTCTCAGAGATTCATGTCAAGCAACAGCTTAGATTGCTATCATAAGTGCTATCCTATCAGAAATAAACAGAGCTGTCAGCTTCTTTCCATGCACACCGGAGGTGTCTGGGGTTAAGTAAGGACCTGCAAGAATCCCCTAACACGCTGTAGGAGATCAGACGTGGAACCCTACCAGGTTTTGAACTGTGATAAATATCCTCAGGTAGTACTTGATAATTAAGATATTTTTGATGGAAGATCTGAGAGAAATGTTTGATAAATGAAAGAGATTGTTTCTACTGCTTGTCGTTTTTTCAAGATTAACCTACTCTCGTATGTAACTTCCACTAAAATTAAGTGTGAACATATGGCAGCATGAAAAGACATCATTATGATTTTTAAAGTTATGCATATCCAGATATAAAACAGTTAATTTAGTTCAGATTGGGAGTATATGCAAGCTGTGGATACAGATTTAAATATAATTAATTGCTCCAAGCTATTTGCCATCCAGTTCAGTATCCATATCTGAACAGCTCAAATCAAAGTTCTTTTGTAATAAAAATACCCATCATGCATGTGTGTGTGTGTGTGTGTGTGTGTGTGTGATGGGGAGGGGGGGGTTATATGAAACACATAAAAATCTGACCAATAAATTTAATACCCACTTTACAAAAACACATTACAACCAAACACTCAAACATAATGAACGTGGTAGTAATGTACATTTTTTTTTTCCCCTCACTGAGTGACGAATGCTGCAATGCTGTTATTTTTTGAAGAGGAATGAAAACATACTTCAGCTCACTGCTGATGATGTTAATTTCCTCTCAAAGCAAAACATGCAAATGAAATGTGTGAACACAATTAAGTAAATTGTTCTATGGAGGTGGGAGAAGGTTCACACAGGACAACGTGTTTGCAAAAGAGAGAGACAGCACACAACTTGTTACTTCTCCTGACTTTGGATCCATGTTCAGATCCATTTACTGGCTTGTCACAAACCATTTACACTGGAACGTGAATAACAGCTATTTCTGACGCTGCCTTTGAGCTAATTTGTTAGCAAATCTCATTTTGTGTCACTGGTGAATTGTTATTGGATGCGAAACTAAATAAAAAACACATGAACTTCGTAAAATGACACTTAAAACAAGTGTTAGATTTCCTACATCACGTCATTACATATGCAATAATAATATATTCATTGAACACACGGTGTAGTTTGCAACCGGTACCAGATAATTGTGAAACTGTGACGCTGAAATTATTGCTGTATGCAGTTTTTTATATAAACAACAGGCATTTCAACAGAGGTAATACTTTTCTAAAGATTTACAAGAGATCCTGAACTACAGCCATGTCATAAATTTGAAAATGAATGACATTTTAAAGCTGCCCTGAGAATATCTTCTATAAATTCTTTTAAAGGCAAATATTTAATTTATGACATAAAAACTGTCTACAATCAAAATTTGCTTTCTGGATAAATACACATCCATCGTCTGTTAGGCACGATAATCTGATTGTTGGTGTCATGCATGCAAAAATATGAAAGCAGTGCAATGAGAAAGAAAAAAGTTAAACTGCACATAAATAATGTCAGTAAGAGAAACCAAAGCAAATTAAAATGAGAGAGGAGGAGGAGGAGGAGGAGGGGGGATACTTCAACCTTCACAATTAATGACATAATGTACTCTTATCTCTGGACTGTTTTTCATTATTATAACCCAGATTTAAGTTTTGAAGATGAACCAAACATGCACAAAGAAAAATAATTACAAAAAAAAAATCAGTGCAACCTGTTTTCAAAATATGACAAATATGGAACAATAACATTCATGAGAATTACAAAATGAACATACCATAAATACTGGTGCTAGTGATCATGTCTTCAAGCCTAAAAACAAGAGGAGAGGGAAAACAGCAGAATCGGAATTTTCACGAGGAGGAATTCCAAAGGTTGCTTCTCATTACAGGCACTTTTTTCCTGCAGCTATCGGATTTCACAACTTGAAAAAGAAAAGAAAAAAGACGCACGCTCCCTTGTCCTTTCCTCAGGTATTCATTTAGGTCATGTAATTAAGGACAACGCGGGGTAAAACACGCGAGGAAAATTTTATATAATAATTAAAAAAAAAAAAAAAAAAAAAAAAAAAAAATACAGCCCTGGACGGAGACGCGAAAGCCACACAGGCAGGCAGGCAGGCAGGCAGGCACACACGGCTGGAGCCTGTCACTTCTTCTTGCGCGAGTTGAAACAAGAGAATAGGAGGCATGTGAGAGACTGTAGATGACATAAAACACACATTCTTCATGCCGCCTATTAGAGGAAGAGGCTAAACCAGCGTGATGCACCCCCCCTCCCTCCTTTTACTTTTAAAATAGATTACTTGCCAGCAGTTGTCCCACTAAGAGCGCAATGACAACCCATCTATTAACCCCCCGCCTGCGGTTATCGCGGCAAGTTTTATTCAGCCTGACATGCAAAAACTTCTCGATGCAGAAAGTTATTTAAAGAGGCTGCTCCCAGCTGCATATATGTAAACCATCTCCTCAAACGGCAGAGAGTGAGACGTAAATTGTAATCTAATCCCGGAACTTCATATCCTTTATTTGACCCTTTATTATTATTATTATTTTTTTGCTTTGGAGAATGCAGAATTGACTGTCCGCAGACTGCGCTGCAGATCTGTGATGCGCGACACACACAGTCTCTCAGCGAGCGTTTGCGCGCACAGGGCTGCTCCGTTTCTCTTTTTTAATTGTCAACACATCACTGATAAGACAGGATAAAGACTTACCTGTGTAGGTGACAGGGGCAGCGTCAGGGTTTATAGTACCATCGATCCGGTGAGTGCGCAGATGAATGGCTCGCGGAGGTTAAGCGTGGCTGCTCGCGATTTGAAACCATTCCAAGTTAGTGAGGGGAAGACTGACCACAGCCTCTGCCATGTTGGAATTCCAAACCCTGGACAGCTGCTCCACTGACTGAAGGCAGCACGCTGCACACTGCGCATGTTCTCTGCAGCCGGAGCCAAATTCAAAGGGAATCAACCTTAATCAGCAGCAGTTCACAAGTAGCCTATTGTGAGTCGGCTATAGGTTATTTTAATGTATTAATAGTGAATTTGTGCTGTTTGCACGCTCTACAGGGAAATGCCATCTTCTGTGTGTACTGTATCTGCACCACATGGCACAAACTGTGTTGCATTATATGCATATATCTTTGTCTATTACAGCTTTTAAATACATTGTCTCTTTGGAAAAATATTCACCAACTGCTCAATAAGCCTGGTGTGTTCTAATATAGTTGCATATTTGTCTGAAAAAAATAATTAATTAAAGCAATAGTTCGACACAAGGAAATCAAGTGGCAATCTCCGTTGCTGTGAAATGAAATATGGAAGTGCTAAAAACTGTAATACCCTGAACGGCCACTTGAGGCTGGCTGCACAAGTCAGTCAATCTCCATAAGCGTCCATGTTAAAATGTCCAGCTTCACAGCAGAAATAAACATGTTTACAGCCTGGTACAAAAAAATGGTTTTGGTCTCTGTGGCAAATTTCACCGTCCATGACAACTGTACTGAGGGTGAATTTTTTTAACTCACCTGTTCAAATTATTATCTTAGCCAATATTTAGATTAGCCAGAAGGCAAAAAAGCAGTACATCTAACATGGCGGCGGCAAGTGTCACATATTTTTGGCTTCAAAACAGCACTTTGGAAATGTATGGGTGACGTCACTCGTGCTCTGTCCATCCTTTATATACTGTCATTGATGGAAATAAGTTTATTTGTTTTCTTGCCGAGAGTTTAACAAGAAAATTGATACCACACACAATATCTGCCTGCTAAATATGAAGACACCACAATTAGCTGGCTAGCTTAGCTTAGCATAAACAGGAAACAGGGAAAATGGAAGGACACTCCAGGAAGTCACTGGCCTGGCCAAAATATAGTTCTTCTACACCCTATTGTAAAATTTCAAGTTGTTGTTCACACTACGATTTTAGTGAGCTTTAGAGGTGCTGGTAGGCGGTAGAGCTAAGCTAGCAGTTTCCCTTTGTTTCCAATCTTTATGCTAAGCTAACTAGCAACTAGCTACATATCTGCATGACGTGAAAGTGGCATCAATCTTCTCATCTACCTCTCTAGAAGGCAAATAATCGTATCTGGCAAACTAACTCTTTAAAAAGGTTTTGTCCAGATTTATTAAAAAAATAAAAAATAATCTCTATTCCATTCAATGAGTGATATTCTCCAGCTCCTCTCTGTTGTCTGTACATGGCCTTGAAAGAAGGGGGTGATCTCTTCTCCTCTGGGGAAGTGTTGCACGAAGACCCTGGTTAGACACATGATATGAGGATCGACACCAAAAGTCCCATTATGCCCTCTCATATCCATACCCAAGGCCCTAGGAGTGATGCATTGATTCAGCCTTCAGTACTCCCTTGACTGTACCATGCTAATTCCAACTGCGTGAGCTCTTTAGAGAAATCCTACCCAAAAGGCAGGACGCAGAGTAGCCGCTGAGCTGCTCTGGACAATGACAGTTTAAGCTTGTACACTCCAGTATCATTCCCTGTCAGCAGAGTGTTTCTTTTTTTTTCATCTCTGTAATTCTCGCCATACATTGTGGTGTACATTGAGACAAAAGCGACTGCAGATTTTGTCAAAGATTTAAACACAAAAACGATGATCAGAAGCAGAGAAAATGATCATAATAACAGTATGTGTTTGATTTCATTTGCTCGGCTGCTCATTAAGCGAGGATGCTAGTGCTCATCAGAATTTTCTAACCGTGGTAGAATAATGTCCTGCTAATACTCAGCTGACTCGACCAGAAGTGAGTGTCCACGCTTGTAGGAACAGCCTGTGAAAATCTCTGTGTGCTCTGGAGGTCACGGTGAAAACAACAGCAGTGCATTTCCAGGTGTAGCCACGTCCATTGTCTCCTTCCTCATATGGGCATGTTCAGTCTGTGCCTTTGTCCTTGTGTCAGCAGGCAGGACATTCTAAATTATTTTGCTCAGCTGCCTCCCTGAACTCTTGCTACAGCACGTCAATACACACATCATGCAGACACCCGCACATACAGCCACGGGGATCACAGTTCATGACCATCACACACTTGAATCCTCCTTGACACATATCAGATCTCGAGGAATAAAAAAGTTAGCCAGCTGCTATGATTCTGTGTTTTAGAATTTCAGATCTGTCATTATTTTGTTAATGATTGCTTAAAAAGATTTTTTTAAAAAGTTGTTGATGAATTTGAGAAAAACTACAACACTGTAATCACTGTTTGAAAGAATAAAAGCTGAATGAATGTAAAACACTTCTTGTCCTGCGCACACACACACACACACACACACACACACATATATATATATATATATATACACACACATAGTGGAATTGTTCATTTCCCCAGGAATGAGGTTAGGGGTTTACACAGCACGTGACTGGCTGTTTTTTAACCTTCTGCCTACAGACTCTTATGTCATGTGTGATCACTTCAGCAATGTTGCTAGGCGTTTATTGTTTTTGCCATGAAACACTGACTTTGGTGAAACCAGCTGCATCGTGCCTTTCCTCACAGGAGCATGCATCTTGATGTAACAAAAGCTTTTTTTTTTTTTCTTCCCCTCTCGATCAGGTGTTTGTAGAATTATTGACTCATCTTTACAGCGGTTGTTGTTAAAAACTGTGTAATACTAACAGCGCGTAGCATCAATCTTTAACCAAAATAAAATTATTTATTGAGTGATTCCACTGCCACTGAAAAGTGACACTCTTCTCCTCTCCAAACTGTGTTTATATTTTCTATCATTACACAACTTAACCAAATCCGATTTGGGGCTTTTCATGGAGTAAACAACATAATTTGCCGAGATGCTGTACTGTATCTCTGGGCTATCAGAGGCAGTGATTCTCATCAGGAATAGAGATCTTTGAGTAGAAATAATACACACACTGAGGCTGTCTAGTCAGAGCAATGAAACATTTTTACTACAAAAGAGCACCAGCTATTATAAGAAAGATGTGCAAAAAGCACAAAATTACAGGCTTGATTTCCCACATTATTTCAAGATCTGTATCCAAGTCCCTGTATAGACCAGGGCTAAAATCCTAATAGGGACAAGCTTGAAGTGAATAGAGCCCACAGAGGATAAGCTACTAAATCTTGCAATAAAAGCAATGTGATTTACAGTAAATTCCACAAGGCTGACAGTGCCACAGCTGAGGGCATAAACACTCCTTTCAATGCTGCGCCTCAGTTCTGTCTGCTGTGAACTACAATCACACAGGCATGCTGCTCGGCAGTGGTGACTTTGATAAATCACCAGGAAGTCCCACTGTTGGCTTAAAACTAGAACTTGTTCAGTTGCAATTCTGCATTTGTCCCTCTTTAATGTGTATGGAAGTGGCTTTAGCAGTAATCTGTCAGTGATTGATTAGGTGTGGCCAAATCCCCTCTCCGTTCTCCTCTACTGGCTCACTGTTCAGCCACAGCTGTGTATTTACAGAAAGATGGCTGTATTAGGGGAGAGGCTGCCTTATTTACCTGCAACATAAACATAGTTACTTCCACTTGGACGACTATACACGCAGGATGACCACCAGTAAAACAAGAAACAAGAAGTGACATGTTCTTGTTGGTGGTGAATTCATGCACCGATGGATAAACAAACACACTTAGACCTAGGGCGGGTTTGTTATGGGAAGAAGAAATCACATCTTAAGCTGTCATCCATGTTTGTAACAGTCAACAAACTCACCAGTGTGAAGTCTAGACAGCAGGAAAAAAAACCCCCGACTATTATCTTAATGCGATGCAATCACCCTTTATCCTGTGAAAAAATATAACAGAAATGTATGTAACTATTAAAATATATCTTTTGTATGTGACACAAGAGGTTGAAAAAGCAATTTAGACAGGGTGCTGGATATTGATCACACTTACCAGCAGATCCATTTTAATTAAATATTAAGAGAGTGTGCTGCATTGATAGCAAGTGAGCAGCAACTGTTTCTTGCTTTTCTTTTGCCATCATTAAAAAAAAAAAAAAAAAATTATACAAACTAAAAAAGAAGACATGCTTTAATAACACTCACATGTAATTAGACTTGAAGTATTAAAGCAGAACCGGGTTATATGAGATGCATTTTGTATTCAAAGAATATTTTAGTTATTTTTAAAAAGAAGGTCTGAGTATGAACATCCGTGCATGAATTTTAATGGAGATACTTAAATGGTAATTATTCCACTCAGGCTCAAACGTAGGTAACAAATGGAATTCAATCAGTGTCCGTGCATAATGATGGTCATTAGGAGAAAGAAAATAATAATGACATCCTATCTGCATTAAACCTGCAGACACTTTACACAATGATCCTGCAGCCATTATTGATCTCCATGGAGATAAGCAATTGTCACTTTTCAGCATTGTGCCTGAATGTTAAATACAGCTCGTTTTGTTTTTCTGCAAACTATTTCAGCCGACACTAAATTTTCATTTAATTTACTTCACTACTTGAAATCCTTGGTCCCATTCCACATGATTATAATTTTGGTTCATTGTCACAGCTGCCTCCTACCTTACCGCTGTTTTCCCCTCCGATTCAAGGTTTCATCAGGCTCGCATAAAATGAACATCAAACCTGAATGCGCTACTCTTGCCTGATACTGTATGAAAGTATGCTATTTGTAATGCGATGGAGCCATCAGGAAATCAATGCACCTCTTCCTCCCCTCTTAATACTGCATTATGTTTTACAAAGTAAAACTGAAGGCAAAATGCCTGGTAGTTGAAGCAACATTCATTAGCTCATAAATTGGACTCAGTGACATAAAAGCAACAGGGAGAGAGAGTAAAATATCCAGCCTTCAAGCAGATATTTCGTGTCTACTCCAAAGACCCTTTAAATAACACAGTTTTCATCTTTTCTGTAACTCATTATTAGTTGAATATCGTAACAGTTGCTTACACATATTGTACAGTAGGCAGCATGTATTGAGTCTTCTCCAAGATGGCCACTTGGTTGAATAATTAAATAAGATCTCCAATCAAATGATCCATGATTTGCATGCCTTCTGTTGCCAACTAGCTCCATCTGTTTGGTTTTGAGAGCTCTGACACTGTGGCTCGTGTGAGTGAAACAGCAATAATGTAATTGTGGATGTGACAGATACACCAGATGATGCAGGGACTGTTCGAAAGTCTGGTCCAAGGCATACTGTACAGCACGGTGTCATATGGTCTGCAAGAAAGCATGACAAAAACAGTTTCATAAAGGTTCTCCACCGTCTCTTCTTCACTCTTAACTTTAAAGAGCCTCCTCAGTGACTTGCTCATTCATGCAAATGCAAGCTCCCCGATACTGGAACGGTGTTTAAAGCATCTCTTGAAGCATGCATCACAAAGTTACTGTGTCTTAATTGAATAGCAGGCTTCAGAGCTTGGAGGGTGAAGGACAATAGTAGCAGGGCCAGTTTGGCTGGGTGCCAGTGGACAATGCAGAGCAGGCCTCAGCTCTCAGCAGCAGGCAGAGCCCATGCCGGAGTCCACATCAGGAGAGACAGCCTCTGCTGCTTTGATGGATCTGTCATAGCAGCCAGTGTCTGCCCTCAGCTGGGGTTCAGGTATTCACCACCAATAACATGTTACTATCGCAGGTTAGGGTCTGAAAGTATTTTCTCTCGTTTGTCTCCCTTTCCCGATGTGTCTGAAGGACAATACAATATCTCCAGTTACTACAATAACTCGTCCCCAGTTGTATTTTGCACTTTTTATACTGACTTATCTATTTAAACCACTAATGTCAAGGTTATTCATGAATGTCTATCACAATCATATGCTTCTTTGCCTGAAGACTGAAGCCCACCCTCATCACACAATGTCATTTTTAAAATTCTGGTTGATGAAAATAGAGAATTAATTATTCTTTTGGACAAACTGAGTATTGTTTTAATATAATTTGGCTGTCATTTGTATTGGTTATTACCAGGTTAACTATAGCGATAATACTTTGCATAAAAGCAAGTTTTACTATATGAAATGGCAAAAAGCAAAAGCACATTGGTGGTTATTGTACATGTTGTTTCTTGCTGGTTCAGCTGTGATCCAGTGTACTTGTCATAGCTGTGTGTGCGTGCAGATTTACAATGAATGGACATTTTCTGTATATTATGTTGAAATATTATTGTTAAACTGGAGACCTTTAACCCTTTCTGTGGGTCTTTAGAGCTCTGGGACCATTTTACACCCCATCAAATGTATTTATCATACTCAATTAAGCCCTGAAGTCCTGTCTATTCCTCAAACTGTTTGATTTTAACATTTTCTGGTGTCAGAATATCAGAATTGGAGAACACCGATGTTCTCTCTATAGAGCTATAAATCTATACAGCCCTCATGGATGAGTATCTGTTTATTTTCAAGGTATGCCGACAATATCGACAATGTTGTGGTTCCTTGTTTAGCCTTGTTTACTGTCCCTTATCCTATAAAATAAGACATACAGAGTGCAAAGCTTCCTGTTTCCATGTTAGGTTACTGTCGCAGTAATAGTGAAACCACATCACAGTGACACTGCAGACGGTTCTGCTCAAATAAAAAACTGAAAATGAAGATAAACCTGATGGAAACGATAGTGAGGGTTATATATGTTGTGCAGAGTGATCAGTCAGATATTTCTCAAAAGTAGAAACAGAAGAAACAGCAGTGCCAGCTTAGATGTCATGAGCTTTGACAAGTAGAAGCAGCATGCATGATTATGATGTATTATCCAATATACAACTGTGTATATTTAAACACAGAACATTATGTATTTTTTGTGATGAAAGACATCAGAAACCTTCTATAACCGATAAAAAAATTAAGGGGTTGATCATTATAACTATGTTCTAAAAGTTAGCAATATATTTGTATTTAGCTTCATCTGTGTTAAATATATGACAAGTCTCTAAAGATCTAAAGTATGTATGCATGGGTTAAAACCTGCCTGATTAATGTATTCTAGTGTAAAGCCACATCTCACAACCAAATAAATCAAAATAAAACTCCGGTTCCTTTTATTCTTCTGTTTCAGGGAACCAAAAATACACTGAAGAATCATTAACAGCTACAAAACATTTATAAAACATTTACACACATGTGGGAAACATCTGAGCTTTATTCACAGCAGCCTTGTAAAGCACAGACAAATGCGCGAGAAGCAGAGGCTTGTGAAGCGTAGTGCCTGGAGTTGGATTCATTTTGCAAGGCAATGCTTTTCCAAACAGCTCCAAGACTTCCTGATCGGCTGTAATCCCCAGCTTTCACACATAAGTCATTGAGAGCGATGGAGTCCCCTCTGTTTACTCACTCCAAACCAAATGATCTTTCACAAGTAGACCACTTCAGATGTGAAATGGAATTTGCCAGGGTGTTCTATCCCGAGTCTATTTCTCTGTACGCTTTACCAATTCCCAAATAGGGTTCAGTCGCTCACAGGTAATGTCTGTGAGGATTGAGCCGGGCTCCTCTGCTGTTTTAATAGCCCACGGGAAAAGGTATTTGACGGAAGTAAAGAAGTCCTCTTAAGCACATACATAGCACTGAATTTCATTTTGTTTTAGTCGCTGGACAGTAAAGGATGTTTATAATAGTGTGTGAATGATTTAACATTATAGTGGTTGCACTAAAACGACCTATATTGTTTCACACACATTCAATGCCAAAATTTGTACAATCCATCCAGTTGAATACCTGAATATAAGAGGATGGATGTTCATATTACTGCAGGTGATTTTAATGTAAAACAAAATGTAGTAGAAAATATAATTTCTTCTCAAATACAATAGATGTTTACTCTGTCATACGCTTACGCTATGTTAGAGTTTAAAGAGCGTAGCTGAAGGCTTTATCTTTTCAGCGGTTGACAGTGTTACTGCTTTGGTACGTAGTTATGATAAATGGTTGTTTTAAGAGGGCTGAATTTACTTTGTAGAGTCATTATGAGAATATTATGTATGAGAAAACAGTCATTAATATTCATTATAATTGCAAACTACTGAGCTGAATGCTGATGGAGTGTGTTTGGATGCCAGCACAGGCCTGTTTTTTTTTTTTTCTAATGCATCTCTCATTGCATCTGTACAGCAATAAATGTAGTTGTTTAGGAAGGTGTCTGTAACAAAAACTGACTTTCACTAATTTTTCCGTAAGCTGGCGACACCCCTGTGGGAAGTAGAAATTAACATACAACATCATAACACGCTCTAACTGTATAAATATCACTTTTGTCATATACTGTACATTCATAAATATGAACTACAAAACAGCTCTTTCACTCTGACTCACTTTTGTAGACTTCAGTGTATAAGATGCCTCACAGTCTCCAAAGGATACAGTGTTCCTATTCCAGTAGATAAGGGCTCCAATTTTGTTTGTGTCTGGTAATTGGAGCAATGTTGAAGTGAGGAGCACTGATACATTTCCCAGTCTATGTGTGAATGAGGCTGGCTATGGAAGGGAAAGGTCAGGCCCTGACTTGCCTTTCTCCCCCAGGGCCCTCAGCAGTAGGGGCCGGAGAACACCACAAACAATTAAACATGTTGCTTCTCAGGGTAGAGCAGCCGGACTCCTGTTGGTTAGAGAAGTTTTTACCTTAGTGGGTTGCTGTTGGTCACTCTTCAGAGCAATAATCTGCAGGTCTGAGCAATCAATACAGACACGACAGCTTCAGCCTCCATTAGTGCAGACATCTCTGGAGTGCCTGTGCATGAGCAGAAGAGCACAGAATAGGCATCAAGTAACACGTACGCACACACGCACACACACATACACGTACAAGCAGATATATTCAAGCTCATGCACAGAATCACCCATTCACACATGTACATACACTCACACACGGGCATAGACACATGTATATACAGGGATATGCAGTCCTTCATGGCACATATGGGTGACAGTTTAGTATTATTTTACTATATTAATCTATTTATTTGACATGTTTTCTGTGGAAAGAGATGTTCCTTCTATACTTAATAATAGTAATAGTAATAGTAATATGCAAATACTTTTGAAAGAAACGTAACACTCCTGAATTACATTAAAAATTACATTTTTATTAATATAAGAAAACATTTTAATGAACTTTTCTGCTGTAACAAGTCATGATATGTTCATACTGAACAAACCATATTAAACTACAGTATATTTAATTCGTTTTTCTACAATATCTGCTCATAGCAACTAAAGCATGATTAATGTTTAATGGATATGTTTAGGCTCAAAGCACTTGGTTAAGGTTAGACAAAGATCATAAATAAAGTTAAAAGACGCCTGAGGCAGTATTTACAAGACACATTTTCTTTATTAACATTTAACCATCTTTCTCCAAACTTTAACCAAAATTGCCTAAATCTACCACACGCTGTTCGTATGACCTCAAACACTCCCCAAGGACTTCACACACTTCACAGGAAAAAAAATTTTCCACTCAAGATGATCCAGGCAGCGATTATGGTTGCCACAAAACATATTTGTTAAAGCAAGTATATACATGTTAATTGTAGGAGACAATTTTTCATTTATACTAATCACTAACATGCATAAAATAGGACTTTTCTGTTACATAATTAAAACTGCAGTATTATATAAATAGAGTCATCAGCTGAACATCCATAAAACTTGCAGAATTGCGTTTGTAAGTATACAAGAAGGCAAAAGTATGATGACAAAACCTGATTTCAACAACGTAAGGATATTGAGCAGTAACCTTACTGAGAGCTATATCATCTGTGTTTCCTGAATAGCTGATAATAACAATGGAGCCCTCTGGGCCTCTGAGACAGTGCTGTGTGTGCTGGGGCTAGTCCATCTGTGTGCTCTTGCTTGCTTTTGAGCTAGCACAGTAATGGACTCAACAAGTGAAACACCATTGGCATATCTCCAACAAGACATGGCCCCAAGGAAGGCAATGCTACAGTAGCTTTACAATTATGCAAACAAAGAGGTACCTCGCTAAATGCTTCCTAGTGGAAAATCACAACATAGAGTAGGATTTTTTCAATTATTCCTTGATGTGAAAAACACTAATTGGTTCCCTTGCCTATTGTTTGTCATCACCAACATTGTGGAATTGCATGTGTCTTACTATTCAATGTTCTCTGTCAGAACAAGGAAAAAGCCTACCTGGCTGCATGAACATTAACTTTCTGCAAATAAGACATGTGATATGTTTCAACATATCTTCTATTATACTTTTTTTTTTTTAATTAGCGTAAGGACAATTATAAAATGTGCAAAGAAAGTTTTTTTATTTTGAATTAAAGCTCTTTTTTCCCTTGCAATGAACAGATCACTGCACATCCATACTGACAAACAGCAAACTTAATTTCTTCCTGTTTGCCATGAAAGTAGGAGAGCAATCCTGGATGTGAAAAAATACTCAAGGTTGGTTTAAAAGAGGGCTGACTTTCTTTTGCATTCTTATCATCAATAGCTTTATCACTGCACTGACAATACGTTGCTGAATAGCCCCGTGGGAAGGTGATTCACAATCTGGATACACACCACAAAATTACATGCTTTTTTTTACTGCAGAGCAGATAATGATGAATAAAAAGGCTCTGAGTAGTTTAAACCAAACCAGAAACACTGTACACATCTACCGTGCAGAGAAGAGGTGTGTCTGCAGCTTCCAGAGAGGCCAGCTCTCTATTTTATGATAATGTTATGCACTTGGCTGTCCTTTCTTTAGACAGGAATCTGCTTAAAGAACCTGTAACTCTAGAATAAAATCCCACAGGAAACTATGCTGATATTGTATGTATCAAAAGAGAGAGAGAGGAATCAGATTTAGGCTCTAGTGATCTGTGATTATCTTTTTTTCTATACTGTATTTTCCATTTTGCTTGCATAAAGCGATTTAATGTTTGTCTTGTGATTTTCTTTTCTTTTTCTGTGAGCTGTGTGCAGTCACAGTCCACTGCAGGTTCAATTTTTCTTAATTGTTCGGTGACCTTTCCATCTACCCTTAGCAATTAGCTGATGAGTTTGTCTGTACTGTGGGTCAGTATCATTGGGTTGTAATCAACACAAACACAAGGAGGCTTTTCAGAAGAGGGACTAGCTTGGCATTCAAGGACCCGTACCTTACAACATTATATTAATTACAAAACAATAATCAAATGGTGTTTGATGAAGGGGAGGCACATAACAAATGTTAACCTTGGTGCAGTATACAAGAAGTACAGCAGAATCATCACAATGAACCCTAGATGGAAGATTTTCATCCCTGTAATTATTTGCCACAGAAGCTGTAAATGTGTGTAATATCAAGAATGCTTTAACACATAATCACACACACATTTATTACCCTCTTGTTGGGTACAAAAACAACACATTTTCCAGCTGTTGCCATGTGTCCAAAATGTCCACATCAGGAGCCAAGAGGCTCTTTGGTTTTCCTCCTGAAGAATTAGCTCATGCATTAAACTTCCAGATGTCCGGTTACTACGGTGGCCTTACGGTACGACACTGGACATTTTGGAAAATGTGTAAACACATAACAACAAACAATTCTTATTTCATTAAAAATAATTGAGTTTATATACTGCTAAATTGTTTTCCAAATACATTGAAGGGATCATAAGTGATTCTTTCAGGATTTGCTACATTCACAGGGATGAGGAACATCATGAGATCAACGTTAGGGTTCCCGTTGCAGTTAGTTTTAGGCTACTCAAACACTTTTGTCAAGTTTAGGGAAAGATAGTGATTTTGATTAAATATTGATCAAGACCGAGAGTCTATGGCCCCCGTAGTGACAGTGAGGCACAGTGGCACTTTGAGCTGATTGCAGCTAAAATGATCACAAATGATAACGCTAACATGCAGATGTTTAGCAGGTATAATGTTTACCGTGATCAGCATCGTAGAGTGTTAGCTTCTTAGCATTTGCCAATTAGTATTAAACAAATAGTACAGCTGCTGATGTTTTGCAGGTGTTTGGTCATGAATTAAAGAAACCACCAGAGTTTATCACTTTATCTAGAAGCTGTGAATATGTATACAAAACATCATGGAAATCTGTCACAATTTTAAATATATCGTTTCTTAAACTGCTTTGCTTTAAGTTGCATTAAGATAACCATGATGTAGAAACACGGGTCATGTTGCACTTGCTATGAGTTGATATTGTCCAGAAAACAGATGAAATACATTAACAGTGGACGTTTTGCAGAGGTGGTCAGTAGGAACATTTTCTGACTTCGTTAAAAAATGTATTTCTAAGACTATTTTTATTTTCAGAAAAGTGGTTGTATTTTCTGATTCATTCTTATATTGTCTGTTTTCTTCTTGTTTTCTGTGAAATATATTTACTGTTGGTTTTTTTTTTTTTTTGTTAGTGTGCTTTGTCCAGTGTTCTTGTGCTTTGTATCCTAAGGCCACCGTACTGCCTCCTGGGCAGAAACAGGGAGGGAGAGAGAGAGAGTCCAGAAACAAACAGACTAACAGACAACAGGCTGTACTCATTATTGTCTAAACCAGCAATTAGGTGTTTGCACAGGGATGGAGTTGACCAGCTTTATTCAAATCAAAGGTTTGGCAGTAGAATGTTAGTGATAATGGATTCCAGATTTCCTTTTGTGGTTCTGGACACTGACATACTGTCACCAGGCACTAGTTTACTCCTATTTTGAGGGCAGCCCCATTGGGGGCGGCAGCACCAAAGAACACTGTTGTGGTCTTGGTCGGCAAGTGCGGCTGTCATTATTGCGTTACCATGGAAAAGATGTGTCACAAACCCAGTTTTAACGAGGGTGTACAGCTCGGTAAACTATTGACTGAGCTACTGTAAATGGGCCAGATTGCAGCTCTGCTCCATAGCTTGTTTAATGAATTCCTTGAAAACAAAATATCACTGCCTGTCCACAAAATAAAAAAAGCAGTTACCATCATTATGTGTTCATATAGAGACTACTGTACCGGTAATTAGATGCAGAAAGGTGTTTATCAACATGACATACTGTGATCAAGTACACCCGCCGCTCTCCCACCACCTGAGTTGTGATATTCCTTTAAAGCTGCAATTATCAGAAGATTAACAAGTTCATGCTGCTACGACAGGATGCTGTGAGAATGAATTTTGGTTCCAAGAGCACTTGGCTGTTTGCCATCGCTGAAGGTGACAGAAATCTTGCCGATCTTGCATGACGGTGAAGGGGGGATGGACGGAGCCGGCTGGGTGGAGCTTATGAATCTGAAAGTCATTGCTGTTTGGGCTTCCACCCTGCCCTCACTGCCCCAGTCCACCAGATCAGCTTTACTCAGCAGATTCCTCCCCAGTGGGAAACAGAGGAGAGGGGGCTAAAAGCAGCCTGACCAAGCACGTGGCCAAAGCCCCCACTGTCCTGATGCTAATTATTGATCAGATGATTAAGGCAGATGAAGAGATTTTTTTTTTTTCGAAAGTGAGAGCTGTGATTATGCATCTCTGACTTGTCTAGAGAGAGCTGCCAAAAGATCAATACTTTCAATCACGCCAGAGAGCTCTTCTGTCAGTCACGCTGAGTAAGGTGATTACAATTGAGTCTTAAGACAATGAAGAACTTCGCGGGGCTTCCTCAGACACACTCAGCCTCCTCGCAGGGAGTCTAATGAACTCAGACCTGCTAAATAGGCCTCCAAACCACTTCAGCACAGATCCTGAGAGACTGGCCCCCGCTGCACCGCAACCAAACTCACCAGCTCTCACCTGTGAGCACATACAGTGTGCACACATGGAGACACAAACACACACACACACACACACGGGCCAGGAGCAGCAAAACTGTCACCTTTCATAATAAAAGACAGAGAAACAGCACTGATGACCACTGAAACCTTGCATGGAGCCCTTATACAAATCATTCTTTCTCGCGTGTTGAGTTTGGAGTGGGAGGCCGTGTGCTGGCAGGAGGTTACATGGTCAGAAACAGCAGGAAAACCTGACAGAATGATAGCTTTTCCTTCAGTACATTCATCGGCATAGTTTCAACAGTCAAAGCAACCATTACTTTTTCGTCTTTTGACAGTGGATGGATTGTTTCCAGGCAGTGTTGAACCTTTTTCTTTAAATGAGATCTGTGAAGAAAATTAAGACAGTTATTGCCTTCTACAAAAGAAATTAAATGATAATGCAAGATTGGCATGTTAAAGATTAAAGCTGTTAAACTGCTTTCTCTTTTAAATTCTTTTTCTTGTATACTGATGTCCACCTCCTGTCAGAGAACAGAAAAATATCTGCTCTATTTAATGCAATCATTCCTCCGGTTCTTCAATGCAGTGGTTTAACAATGGTGGAATTAACCCCAGAATTTAACTAAAGACATTGAGAATTATAGGTACATACACCTTGATCATCACGCTGAGTAAAGACCCCTGCAAGAATAAAACAAAGATTCAGTAGTTTTGTGTTGAGGAATATTTCTCTTCCCTTGTTTTTAACAGGCAGCATGTAGCTGCATCCATCCCTCTGTGGCTGACACCAGCCTTTCAGGGAGCAGGTGACTTGTTAGTACTCTAAGCAACAACGGGAACAGATGTGTCCCTGACAGTGGATGGATGGTCAGGGTCCATCTGGTCAGTGCAGCCCTGGACAGGAATGATGAATACAGCTTCATCAGTGAATAGCTGTCATCAATCGCATGGCGCGGCGATGGCCGGTGACAGCCACACGCCAGCCACTGGGCCCCAGGTGTGGTGAGCAGAGAGCAGGTTGGCTCTGGAATGCAGGTCAATCAGACAAGTCCAAACCAATGTTATACATCGCAATGTAAAGTGCATGCATTACAAAGAAGATGAAGTGAATTGTTTAGTCGGGGTGCAAAGAATCTGCTGGTTCTTTGATACAGCTGCAGACTGACTCACAGATTTATTTCAACACAAGGCTGTTACTGAGCCGTCGTGCTAAGGACGAGCACCAAGCGTCTAGACAAGTCATGGCTCTACATTGTCTTCCCCCGGCGGTCCCAAATGAAATGCGCTGCATCCTTGTCTGCTTCAGTGCATAGACATGGAGTGGTACTAAAACACTGACCTTGCTCTGGACCATTCTGAATATGTTATGGCTCCAGGTTCCCTTGAACTGTCACAACTTTAAATCGACCACTTCTAATGGTTTCATACACTGTGTGGTGATCATTATGCAGGATGCTGCACCTGCCCTTAGACTTGCTTTGAAACAATATAAAATAATGAAATCTGATTAGAAACCATACTGTACATCCCTTTAATAGTGTTTATTCAATTACTGTTGTAAGAAAAGGCAAAGGAATAATAGCCTATCTGTCCTAATGGTCAGGCATGCCACGGTGGGTGTGTTCTCAGACCTTGGTGCCGGTGAAAACGGGTCACTTAAGTCTGTAAAGGGGCGGCTAAGTAATGCACTCATTTCTGCAACAACAGAAAAAGGTGTACAGTACAACACATAGAAAAGATTCCTCACCAAAGTCCACAAAAAAATAACAAATTGGCACACATGGTACGCAATCTTTAATTTAATTTAACATAGGAAGTCAAAGAGAGAAGAAATACATCCATTTATGTCAAGCAGCCTAGAACCAAATATCTCCACACAGCAGCCTGAATGAATGTTTTTTTTTGTTGTTGTTGTTGATCTTAACAACTGCAGATTAATAGTCATCTTTACACGGCTGTCCCTGATGTCCTCAGTCTCAGGATATAAATAGCATTTAGCATATGACCTATTATTAGAACACCTAATACATATTTATTGGCACAATTCACCTCCACTCTTGTTTAATATGAGTCTAATCCTGTCAAGTCTGCCAATATTCAGTTACAATCAATATTGTTTTGGATAATTGAAATTACGATTTACACATAAAAAATTGTGTTTTCATGTTCATCAAGTGGTCAGAGCAGAAAATTACAATGTTGTACGTTAGCATTTACAAAAAATACTGACGCAAATAAAGTTGTTTTCTGGCATTGTTTGCATATGACATCTGTCAGTTTGGTTGATTTTGGTTGTTGTGCAGCCAAAGCTTTGATTGTGTTTTGTTTTTGAATACTTTAATTTGTTGCATGTACGTGTTCAGAGTAATTTGTATTTATGTGTATGTATATATATGTAATCAATTTGAATGATTTATTGGGAAACAATTTAAAATTCACAATATTATCTGAAAAAAAAACAAAGGTTCAGCTGAGGCATTGTCACATTTTGAGGTAATAGTGCTCCGTTTATTTGCATGATAGTGACAAGGATTGCCTGTCAGTTTCTTTTATATTCCTTTGGCTTGGTTCAGGCATTTTCTCTACGAGCAGAGAAAGGTGGTGTAAGCCAGCAGAGAGCTGGTTTTGTACATTTTTGCTGCCCTGTCGTTTTCTCAGCAGGATGTCTCTTGGGAAAATCAAGGGGAGGGGAAGGCCATGGGGGGAGGGTCTGGCAGAAAACACACACACACACACACACACACACAGGCATCACATCTCCAAAACACATCGGCTGTCTGATGCCGCTTACATGTGATTAAGCCTCTGCTTCTAAACAGGCTACGTCTCATGACCCTGCTGGTGTGTGTACCCAATGTGCTGTAGTGCTAGCCCCCCCCCCCCCCCCCCCCCCCTCTGTTTTTCCCTCCCTCCCGACAGATGCTGCAGATGACCGTCTCAACAAGAATCACTCTCATGTTCGAAGCTACACTTTGCTTTGTGAGACTCCCTGAAACTGACATTAATCCACTTTTTCTTCTATAGACTGACAAGAGCATGGAATGGAGGTGTCACACTTTCAGGCAGTGCAGGGGGGGCAGTGCGGCTTTGACGGCCCTGCTAAAGCACTGCTGCTGTCTGTAACAGTCAGAGCACTGCAAATTGGAAATCCAGAGGAGATCATCTGTAAAGAACACGTCTACCAGTGGTGTAGGATACAACCGAGTCAGAGAGGAGAGATGAGAAAAAGCCAGAAAACAAACAAGCTGGTATAAAAAAAGAATAAAAGCATTCTAGTCATTCTGGCAGAATATAACGAGGAAATTTCCAGAGCGAAAATTCCCATTTTCCCACGAGACAAACGCCAAAATAATATAACATAGCACAGATAATATATTGTGTCATGTGTTGCCATTCAGCTGTTTGTCAGGAATGTGTGGTTCACGTCTTGCTGATCTTCAAACAGAGCCTCTCCATCTCTCTGACATCTGCTGGGATGTTGAGTTTTACCAGGTTCCTGTAGTATTTATTAGAACATGTGGGGCAAATTGCATTACTTGAAGGAATTTGACCAGGTCAGATGCAAAGATTAACTACATGTATTAAAGTAATGCACTTTCTTTGGAAGGATCACATTGGCTTCTTAGCAGGAAAACCTTGTTATGAGTTCATTCCATCACCACCAATATCTTGGGATTTCCGAGGCATTACTTCATTCTCTTACATACTATACAGCTTGTCGGGTTTATTGATAAAAGGATCAAAACTGTTGCTTGTTCGTTGGTCAGTAATACACCTGATTACATCACAGCTATGGGTCGCATTTTAAGATTTGCGATTACTAAGATACAAGGAAAATCACAGACTTTAAAAGTGCAAGAGCACAACTCCAAACGAGTTTTTTTTAAACTTTGCATCTACAGTTTAGTTGAAATGGCAAGTTTATGGCAAGACAGTGTTTGCTGGTTGTATTCCCCTTTGTCTTGTGGATCATCAGCCACGGCGACAGCTTTTCTCTGCGATCTAGGCCGAGATCTTTGCTGTTGCCTAGAATCAGTTGAGTCATTTGGATGCCTTGCTTATCTAATGGTCTGGTGACGACAGAAGCCTTCAGCCTGCATTAAACTAGACATCAGCCTACAAGAGAGAGTGGCCTGAGAGAGAGAACTACAGTACAAACTAACAATGGCAGCTCCAGTTTTTTTTATATTTATAGCGCCCAGCAGGTGTCAGCCACAGCAGTCTCTCTGCCCCCTTTGACACCCCATGGCTGCTCCGCTTCACCGTATGAAAGAAAAACGAGGGGGAGGGGGGCAGCTGCCGCCTGGGATTAGGTACCTGAATCCAATCTTGAGGAGCAGTGGGCTCCAGTGGCGTTAAAGTGTTTTCTGGAGAATTTCTCATGTTCCCCACTAGCTGATTATTTCCAGATTTTAGTTCTGCCTCAGTGGAGATGAGCTCCACACAGTTTTGCCAGTCGTGGTTAAGATGTAGTTTGACACTCACTGGCCACACTCAGATGAGTTGTATAATCCCATTTAGAGAAGCACATCCCACAGGCAAATCATAATTCCCTAAAATGATATTAGCATTTGTCAACATGTTTAACACATTAAATGTTAACATTACATTCAAGGCTTGCGGTAGGAAAACTGGTGATTTCTTTTAACGTCTTTGTTTCAACCATCAAAAACAAAGGCATTCCCTTTTCACCTCTCTCTGCCTTCTTCTTTCACCAGTGTCAGCACTGCTCTGTCTACTCTTGCTCATTAACCTTGCTTGTTCTTCCACTTCATAGCCCTGCTAATATGAGCCCCCCTACTCTTAGAAGACTCTAAAACCCTTTGAATAACCAAAGGGAAGGAGGTAGTTATTGCTATGTAACTGTCCAGTGATTGGCTTTCAGAAGAAATCACTTCAAAAATGTAAGATTTAACTTAACAGGGCAGACTCAGACAAAACTAT